>CM045762.1:24661583-25289083 GCA_025200525.1 Camellia lanceoleosa | reverse complement strand
GACAACCCATTTTTAGTCCCAAAATCCTAGTCAATCCCTTAAATCATACTTAATCCACTCCTTATGCATTAGCCCTTGATGTAACGTCTAAAATTCAAATTTGGCCACTACTTAAGTGTCACGACCCAAACTCACCCCTATAGGTTTCGCGCTATAATCAGCTAGTAATCCTGGGATTACCAAAGGCCTCTGAACATATTAACATGTATTAAGGGGTTGCGAAAACAAATATACAATATAAAACGTTCATTGAGCTGTGTAGACAAACATGGGACATGTAATTTAAATTTTTATATACATACATGTGACGTTATAATGTAACAATCTTATGTCACTCGTCGATATAGATAAGACAAAAGTGAGACTTAGCCTATTATACAAAAAGTCATAAATAGATAAGACAAAAGTGAGACTTAGCCCATTATACAAAAAGTCAGAAATTGTATGAGAGCCACGAAAAGAAAACAAAACAAGAGTTAAAAACACATCGTTCCCAAAACATGACCACGTGACTTGACTTAATCCAGAACTCCCTCAAGAGGCACAAAAGGGTGGTTAACAAAACAAAACTCTCCAGGCAGCAGTTTAGGTCTGGTCATGCGCCTGCTCACCTACATACATAATAAAAAATAGTGAGCGGAACCCCAGTGAATAATAACAGAGTAAAGGTTTTACTGAATGATGTTCATACAGAAATAGAGTCTTGTACATAATCAGATGTCAAAGCAGAAACAGATTCATATACATAATCAAATTCGTATTCAAAGTTCATACATTTCATATGATAGTACGTGGTACATCCATTAGCGTTATCAAATCCGATGACCCATGAAGGGACGGCCGTGAAGGCATTCTGATAACCCATAAAGGGACAGCCATAAAGCATTCCGGTGATTCATGTGCACGGAGACGTTTCCGATGACCCATAAAGGGACGACCATAAAGGCATTCTGATCACGCATATCATATGATGCTAAGGATGCCACAAATACACTTCAAGAACTTAGACAATCATTCATTCATACAAGATATAGCATTTCAAAAAACTGATCATTTCATATCATCAAAAAACAATTAATGTTATATGTTAAACATAACTTTACGGAGTTATTACTTTTAGATGGCTCCGATAGCAAAATAGAGAAAGCGGGCGATTCGAATGGTCTATGGCCCGTGACCTACACAAACACATAGCAGATATACATTGAAACATACGCTCAGAATATACTTAACTCATTATGTTTCGTTCTTAGTGTGTTTCTAAGTTTTATCCTCATTATTATGTCTTAACTAAGGCTTAAGAATGCCTAGGATGCAATAAAGATGGCAAAATATGTTTCAAAACACTAGGTCAAATGTGCTGAAAACAGGGCCCTCGTTCGAGCGTAACTTCCTTCGCTCGAGTGGAGGCCCAAAATAAATGTGGTCGCTCGAGCGCAACTTCGGTCGCTCGAGTGGTTTGTAAACTCTGCAAAAGTACTGTTTGTGTGAATTCTCTGCTCGACAGTCGCTCGAGCGTAAGACTAAGGTCCTCGCTCAAGCGCAACTCTTGTCGCTCGAGCGGTCTGCAAAAGTGGTAAACTTCTGGGAGCATGCATTTTACGCTCGAGCCAACTTTTGGTTGCTTAAGCGGAAGTGCAAGATACAGAGTGATCGCTCGAGCATGCGATCAAGCATAGGATCTGTCGCTCGAGCGATGAGGCCGAAATCTAGAATTTCCAGATGGATCTTCTTAAGTCCAAAACTCAAATTCAAAGCTGCTACACGCCCCTTTTGGGCCCAAAACTTTGAGAAAATATATATAAAATCATAGAACTTAATGAATTAAAAGTTGTTTCGCAAAAATCAAGGCTCAAAGAGCAAGTCAAATGTTGAAATCAAACTTAAAATTCAATGTATAACACATGCATGATAAAACATGATTTCTTTCCTCCGAAAACATGATCAATTAAGGTAAAAGGATGTAGAGTTTGATGAATTCCCCAAACAAGGTTAGAACAATGGCATGCATGAGAGAATTTCTTAGAAATCAAACTCTTTGAGAAATGAGCATGCATGCATGGTTTAGCCTCTAATTCACCTCTCAAAGCTTAATTCTTAACCAATTCCTCTTGAATTCATGTGGTATGTCTTAATTACACAAGTAAAGGCTTGAATCCTTACCTAAACTCTTTAATTAGGCTCTAGATTACTAAATCTTTAAGCTTCTAAGCCAACTCCCTTCAATTTCCTTGCAATTCACCCTTCTCAAGCTTTGATTCTCTCTCTCTCACACACACACACACACACACACACACACACACACGTTTTAGGGACTCAAGGATGATGATATGAAAGAGCAAAAATGTATTCTAGAGATTGTATTAGCCTTATATAGGCTCCATTAGTGGCTCTAATTAATTGGAGTTAAAGATAACTAAGTGTGATAATTTATTCTAATTTATTTGTTTCAAATCGAATTTTAATGAAACCTACCATAAAATTCTAAAAATCTCAAATAACGTAGAAATCAAATCAATTTCGTGATTGGATGTCGATAAGGCCTTCAGTTCGCAGAACAAAACAAAAACACATGCAATTAATTCAGAATTTCATCTTAATTACTCATTAGACATAATTAATCATGGTTTATCGGCTAATTATAGGTCGGGATTGTTACAGTCTTCCCCCCTTAAAGAGTTTGGTCCTCCAAACTCGAATTGCTTTCATTTTGGAAGAACATCGGGTCCAAAGGAAAGAAATCAGGGTATCTTCTCATCATATCTTTCTCTGTCTCCCGAGTTGCATAGGTTCCTCCGTGATTTTGCCAATCAATTTTTACCAAAGGTATTTCTTTGTTCCTCAATCTTTTGATTTGTCAGTTCACAGCCTAAATTGGCTTCTCTTCGTACGTATAGTCATCTTTCAAGAGCACATGAGTTGGGTCAAGAGCACATGAGTTGGTTCAATCACGTGGAACGAATCTCTCAAATATTCTTGCAGCATTGAGACATAAAAAATATTATGCATATGTTCCATGACTGGCGGTAGGGCTACCTGATACGTCACCATGTTGATTTTCTCTAAAATCTCATATGGCCCAACATATTTCGGTGCTAACTTGCCCTTTACACCAAATCGAGTTTGCCCTTTCATAAGAGTTACTTTAATAAACACATGATCCCCAACGTTATATTCCCTGTCTCTTTTTTGAACATTCGCATAACTCTTTTGGCGACTTTGTGCAGTTTTCAATCGTGGTTGAATCAATTTTACGTTTTTAGTGGTTTCTTGCACAAGTTCTGGTCCTAACAAAAGTCTATCGCTTACTTCGGCTTAAGAAATCGGAGATCGGCATTTCCTACCATACAATGCTTCATAAGGAGCCATACTGATACTTGTATAATAA
Source organism: Camellia lanceoleosa (assembly GCA_025200525.1). NCBI lineage: Eukaryota > Viridiplantae > Streptophyta > Magnoliopsida > Ericales > Theaceae > Camellia > Camellia lanceoleosa. The sequence goes on along the minus strand of CM045762.1, from coordinate 25,285,695 downwards.
CTGTTGTTGTACATAAACTCAGCTAGAGGTAGATAAGTCTCCCAAGTCCCGTGGAAATCTAATACATACATTCTAAGCATATCTTCAAAGGTTTGAATGGTTCGTTCTGATTGGTCATCTGTCTATGGGTGATAAGCCTTTGCCGATCTTAACTCAGTTCCCAAAGCTTCCTGTAGACTCTGCTAGAATCTTGAAGTGAACTTAGGATCTCTGTTGGACACAATAGATACTGGCACACCGTGTAATCTTACTATCTCATTTACATAGATGTTAGCCAATTTATCCGCATTATACAAAGATTTGACAGGCAGAAAGTGGGCAGATTTAGTTAAACGATCTACAATGACCTAAATAAAATTCATACATCGGAGGAGCGAGGCAATCCCACAATGAAGTCCTTGGTAATATGCTTCCATTTTCATTCCGAAGTTAGAGCGGTTGAAGCAATCTAGCGTGTCGTTGATGTTCACTTTAACTTGTTGGCAATGCAAACATCTAGCCACAAAATCGAATGCTTTTCTTTATTCCAAGCCACCAAAAATTCTATTTCAAATCCTTGTACATTTTCGTGTTTCTTGGGTGCATAACAAACTTTGAGTTGTGAGTTTTAGTCATAACACGTTTTCTCAAATCCGAACAATCTAGCACACAAAGTCGATTCTAAAACTTCAACACATTGTTTTCAAACACAAATCCTGGCCTTGGTTTTGAGTCAATTTTATCAACAATCTTCTTCAAAAATTCATCCTATAATTGCCTTTCTTTAATTTCTTCAAGTATGGTAGGTTGGGTAGAAATGGCAGTTAAGACTCCACTTTGTTCTCGCAACACAATTTCAATCTCATTTCTTTCTAAGTCACATAACAATTCTTTCTGACTGGTGAGTGAACATGATAAATTCCTAATTGATTTTCGGCTCAGAGTATCGGCAACGGTATTTGCCTTTCCCGGATGGTGCAGGATTTACAAGTCATAATCTTTGATCAATTCGAGCCATCGTCTCTGTCTCATTTTTAATTCTTTCTGAGTAAAGAAATATTTCAAGCTTTTATGATCAGTATATACTTCACAAGCTACTCTGTACAAATAATGGCACTAGATTTTCAATGCAAAAACCACAGCTACAAGTTTAAGGTCATAAGTTGGATAGTTCTTTTCATGAGGGTGGAGTTACCGAGAAGCATACGCAATTACTTTCCCATTTTGCATTAACACACACCCCAAGCCCTTATAGGAAGTATCGTTGTGAATCTGAAACCCATCACTTTCGTTAGGCAATGTCAAAATAGGTGCGGTTATCAATTTAGTTTTTAGTTCTTGGAAAGCTGATTCCCGTTGATCAGTCAAATCAAATGGTATATTTTTTTGGGTCAACTATGTCAATGGCATGGCAAGCTTAGAGAAGTTTCTCACAAATTTGCGGTAGTAGCTAGCAAGCCCTATAAAACTTCTGATTTCTAACACATTGGTCGGTCTTGGCCAGTCCACAATGGCTTCAATTTTCTGTGGGTCTATTGATATGTCATCTTTGTTGATTACATGTCCTAGAAATGCTACGCTGTCAAGCCAAAATTTACATTTGGACAATTTTCTATGCAACTTCTTTTCTCTCAAAACCTGTAATGCAGTTCTCAGGTGATGTTCATGTTTTTCCCTGCTTTTAGAATAAATTAAGATGTCATCAATAAATACAACTATAAATTCATCAAGAAATTGTTTAAAAACCTTATTCACTAGGTCCATGAAAGCCGCAGGTGCATTTGTTACCCCAAATGACATTACTAATATCTAGTCCGGAAAGCAGTTTTCTCGATGTCTTCTGCCTTAACTTTCAATTGATGATAGCCCGATCTAAGGTCAATTTTAGAAAACAGTTGGGCTCCCTGGAGTTGGTCAAACAAATCATCTATTCGGGGCAATGGATACTTATTCTTGATAGTTACTCTATTCAATTCCCGATAATCTATACATAATTAACCTCAAAGACCCATCTTTCTTTTTAACAAACAAAACTGGAGCATCCCAAGGTGAAGTGCTCGGTCGGATGAATTTCTTGTCTAACAGTTCTTGGAGTTGGATTTTCAATTCTTTCAATTCTGAGATTGACATTCTATAAGGGGTCTTAGAAATAGGTTGTGTTCCAAGCACTACATCAATAGTAAACTAGATTTCCCTATCAATTAAGTCTCCGGGTAAATCATTTGGGAATACATTGGGAAATTCATTTACTGCAGAGAAGTTCTCAACAGTAGAACCATCAGAAGTCACAATCAACACGCAACATAAGTAACCCCAGCACCCTTTTCGTAATAACTTCCTGGCTTTCACAAAAGAAATCAATCACGGTGGAGGAATTACCCAATTCCCAACAAATACAAACTCAGGCATACCAGGTGGTTGAAACACAATAGTTTTATTTACATAATCAATAGTTGCACAATACTTCGTTAACCAATCTATGCCCAATATACAGTCAAAATGGTCAATGCTCAAAGGCAGTAAATCATCATACAATATCATATCACTAATAATAATATCACATGCCGAATAAATATAAGCACATATCATAGAACCTCCAGATGGTATAGATATAGATAGTAAATAGTTCATAGGTTCCAAGGGTCTAATTAATTTTTGAGAAAAAGCATGCGATACAAATGAGTGTGTAGAACCAGAATCTATCAACATATAGGCATTCTACACAGATAGAGATTATATCTGACACCACTGATTTAGTATTCTGTACAGCCCCAGGCACTAGTGAGAACACTCTCCCTTGTCTTAGCGTTTCATTCCTGGTGTTACCCCTGGCTTCGTTCTGGCATTTGTTCTTGTTACGGAGGCAGATCTGGTTGAACTTGCTGCGGGGTGATTGGCATTCTCGAACCGGACTGGACAATCTCTCATCATGTGGCCGGTTTTACCACATCTGAAACAGGCACCCGTTGCTCGATAACAGACGTCTTTATGTTTCCTTCCACAATCCGGACAAATTGGTATATGTGAATTTTGTAGTTTATATTGTTCATTAAGGATAGTTTAGTCCTCTAGGTTGTTAGGGTTTTATTCTATTAGCTTATATAATTGTACTCAGTTGATTACTTAGTTTATTGATTCGTAATAGACAAGATTTCTATTCATTCTCTTTTATCATGGTATTAGAGTAAAGTTACGATCGAACCTAGGTTATTCTTGGCACCAGAAGTTCTCGCATCGCAAATCTATCGCTGGTTCTCTCTCGCATCGCAAATCTATCGCTGGTTCTCTCTCGCATCATCAACCATTGTTTCTATCTATCTCAGTGCATCGCAAGTCTGTCGTTGGCTCTCTCTTGCATCATCGACCATTGATATCACTCTCTCTCTTCTCGCAAGTGGTTCGAGACTCCTCTCCCTCTTCAGCCTTCAGGGTGGTTTGATCGTGTACTAGGGTTTACTTTGAATTTTGAGTTCGAAACCCTACGGGTGACTGTACGATCGGGGTTGTGTTGATAAATGATCAGGATTTCGTCTCCGAATGGAGGGAGGTAGCGTCTTTAGATTTTCTTTTTTTGGTACTGTTCACTTCCTCTATCTATTTGAGTTGTTATTTATGAGCATTTGATGAGATATAGAGGAAAATTTGAGGGCTTTTTGTTGATACGTGTTGGAATAGTGAATTGAATTTTAGAAATATGGTTGATGATAAACTGTAAGCTATCACTACTAAGTTAGATAATACCAATTATTCTTATTGGTCTCATGTAATGAAGAATTTTATAATGGGTAAAGGCATGTAGAACTATGTTGTTGGTGTAACTATTACACCTATGGAATCCAAAGAAACTGAGGCTAATATTTCTAAATGGGATAAGGAAAATGCATAAATTCTTACTTGGTTTCATAATTCAGTTCAAACTACCATTGAAATGAATTTTTCCCAGTATTCTACTTCTAAACAAGTTTGGAACTATTTGAAAACTATGTACATTAAGTCTAACTTTACAAAACAGTAAGAACTTGAGATGTCTATTCGCAATGCTAGTAAAAAAGATAAGTCCATTAAGGAGTTCTACAATGAGATGACAACTTATTGGGATTAGCTTGCTTTAATGGAACCATCAGATTTGCAGTTACTTGATAGTTATACAAAGTATCGGGAGAAGCAACGTCTTGTTCAATTTCTTATGGCCCTTCGTGATCAATTTGAACCACTTCGGGGAGCTATTCTTCATCGATTCCCCTTGCCTTCTGTTGATGGTGCTATCCGTAAGCTTATTGCGGAAGAAACTCAGTTTAAGGTGGCTCATGGTGCTTCTGCCTCCCAGTCAGTTTTTGTCACTTCTGCGCTCTTGCCTACCCCACCATCTCATTTATTTCAGATTATTGGTAAGCCCAAGTCTCGGGTTTCCATGGATGAATGTAGCTTTTGTCGTTAGTGAGGTCATTGGAAACATGCTTGTCCTAAACTTTTGCAGCCTAAGGGTCGTTCGTCTGGTCCACCATCCTCTAAGCTGCCATCTTTGGGATCTCGCTCATCTGTCGCCTTTTTTGCACCAGCTTCTGAGAATGAGCCGTCTTCCAATATGCAGTCTATGTTTGAGCAGTTTATGTCTTTCATGGTAGCTAATCCAAATCTTTCGTCCTAGCCCTCCGCTATGACTACCACTCAGTTAGGTTTGTCTGGTTCATCCTCTTCGGGTAATGTCCACACTTCGTGGATTTTAGATTCTAGTTGTTCACATCATATAACCCCTGTCACATCTCTCTTTAGTAATTGTGTCTCCCCTTCTGCTTCTATCACTATTGTTACTGCTAATGGTTCTTCTATGCCTGTACACTTTATTGGTTCTATTTCCTCTTCCCATTTGTCTTTTTCTCTTGTATTTTATGTGCCTCACCTTTCACTCAGTCTTATTTCTATTAGTCAATTATCTGATTCCGGTTTTGATGTTGTTTTCTCTTCTTCTCATTGTGTTGTGCAGGATCGGGTATCCAAGAGGCAGATTGGGATCGGGCGTAGAGTTAGAGAAATTTATATCTTGGACAGCTTGTATGTTCCTCCAAAAGTGCTTTCTATTGCATTGTTTTCTTTTTTGTTTAAATAATAAGTCTTCTTTATTTTATATTTGGCATTTTAGGTTAGGTCATCTATCGAGTGACGGTTTGAGGATGTTAGTTCGGTCTGGACATTTAGGCAGTTTTCCCATTGATAATATTTCTGAATGGCGAGATTGTAAACTAGCTAAAATATCTGCTCTTCCTTTTAATAAAAGTAATTCTATTTCTTCTTCTCATTTTCATTTGATTCATACTGTTGTTTGGGGTCCTTCCTCTATAGTTACCAAGGGTGGTTCGCAATATTATGTGTCTTTTGTGGATGATTATAGTCAGTTTACCTGGGTTTATTTGATAACTTAAAAATCTGATTTTTACAAAATATATTCTAATTTTCACTCCATTATTCGCACTTAGTTTTCCATCACGATTAAAGTTCTCCGTTCTGATTTGGGGAGTGAGTGTTACTTGTCTGAGTTTGAGGAGTTTTTAGCTACTCATGGCACTATTCATCAGTCTTCGTGTTCTGTCACTCCTGCCTAAAATGGTCGAGCTGAGTGCAAACATTGCTATCTCCTTGATACCGCTCACTCTTTGTTGCTCGTCTTTTGTCCGTTCTGTTTTCTGGAGAGAAGCTGTGCTCACTGTTACATATCTTTTTAATCAGATGCCTACTCCTCTTCTCTCAGGCTCATCTTCGTATGAGCGTCTTTTTGGTGTTACTTCAAATTATTCTCTTCTTTGTATTTTTGGTTCTGCATGCTTTGTGCTCCTTCCTAAACGGGAGTGTTCTAAGTTTAGTTCTCGTTGTGTCCTATGTGTCTTTTTAGGGTATGTCATTATTCAGAAAGATTATCGGTGCTATGATCCTGCCACCAAAAAGGTATATGTGTCTAGGCATGTCACATTTTTAGAAAAACTACCTTACTATACTATACCTTCCACTCCTGTCCTTATTGCCAAGGATGAATTGGTTTACATTAACCCATTTCCTTCTGATGTTTCTCCCAATGAGTTTGTTTCTGATATTGAGATCTCTACTTTGCCTCTTACTAGCACTTTTGCTATCTCGCCAGGCACTTCCTCTCCCGCTCCCGCTTTCCCTGCTCGTCTTCTTGTTTATCAGGGTCGCAAATCATTTCCGAGTTCGCCTGTCTCTAGCTTTACTGTCCCTCCTGCTGTTTCTTTGGATCCCGCTCCTCCTGCTGTTTCTTTGGATCCCGCTCCTCCTGCACATCGCTTTCCAAAGTGAGACCGTCATCCTCCGAACTGGTATAGCTTTGATAATACATGTTTTTTTCCTTTCCTAGCAGTCCTTTCTTTCTTGTCTTCATATTTATTTTGAGCCCAAGTCCTACAAGGAAACTTGTCATGATCCTAATTGGATTGCTGCCATGAATGACGAGTTAACTACTTTGGCTAACACTCAGACTTGGGATTTGGTTCCATTACCTGTTGATAAGAATATTGTAGGCTGTAAATGGGTCTGTAAGGTCAAAACCCTTTATGATGGTTCTTTGAAACGATACAAAACTCGTTTGGTTGCCTAGGGTTTTTTTTTCAAGAGTACGGGATTGATTATGATGAGACTTTTGCCTCCGTTGCCAAGATGATTACTGTTTGCACTCTTATTTCTGTTGCTGCTGCCTATCACTGGCTTTTGTTTCAACTCGATGTCAAAAATGCTTTTCTAAATGAGCATCTTGCTGAAGAAGTGTATATGCTCCCTCCACTGGGTCTCTTTCATTTTCCTAGTGTTGTTTGTTGTCTTCGCCGTGCTTTATATGGTCTTAAGTAGTCTCCTCGTGCTTGGTATGGCGTTTTCACTCTGTTGCACTGAGTTTGGTTTTCGCTCTAGTCATCATGATTGTGCTCTCTTTGTTCGATGCACTTACATGGCCTTGTTCTCCTACACTTATATATGGATGATATGATCATTACTGGCTTTGATTATAGTACTATTAAGGAGGTTAAGCATCAGTTGTTTCAGGAGTTGGAGATGAAGAATTTGGGATCTCTTCGGTATTTTCTTAGTATTGAGGTTACTACTTCTCCTATTGGGTATCTTCTCTCTCAGACAAAATATCCTCGTGATATGCTTTTTCATGCCAATCTCATCGATGACAAAATTGTTGACACTTTTCTTGAGTTGCATGCTAAGTTTTTGGCTTTTGATGGCGTTCTTCTTGAGGATCTTACTGTGTATCGCGAGTTAGTTGGGTGCCTTGTTTATCTCACCGTTACTCGTCCGGATATCTCCTATGCTGTGCACATTCTCAGTCAGTTTGTTTCTGCTTCTCGTTCCATACACTAGGCTGCCTTACTTCGTACTCTGCGCTACCTTTGTGGCACTTTGTTGCAATGTTTGTTGTTATCTGCCTCTTCGGACTTAACTCTTCGTGCCTATGCTGACTCTGATTGGGCATGTGACATCTCTGATCGTAAATCCACTTCTGGTTTTTGTGTTTTTCTCGGCGATTCTCTCATATCCTGGAAGAGTAAGAAACAGTCTGTTTCTGCTCCTTGTTTCACACACTGGGCTGCCTTACTTCATACTCTGCACTACCTTCGTGGTACTTTGTTGCAATGTTTGTTGGTATCTCTGCCTCTTCAGACTTGACTCTTCGTGCCTATGTTGATGCTGATTGGGCATGTGACATCTCTGATCATAAATCCACTTTTGGTCTTTGTGTTTTCCTTTTTGATTCTCTCATATCCTGAAAGAGTAAAAAACAGTTTGTTGTTGCTCGTTCCACCGCTGAAGCTGAGTATCGTACCATGGCTCATACTACTTTCGAGATCGTTTGGCTTCGGTGGCTTCTTTTTGATATGGGTCTCTCTTTCTGATCCAACTGTTGTATTGTGATAATCAGAGTGCTGTCCAGATTGCCCATGATTCAGTCTTCTATGAGTGGATCAAGCATGTTGAAATAGATTGTCACTTTATTAGACAGTATCTTCAGACTGGCACTATTACTTTCCCTTTTATTCCCTCCTCTCTTCAGTTGGCCAATTTTTTTATGAAGACTCACACTGTTGCTCATTTTCGTTTTCTTCTTGGCAAACTTTCGATGCTTTCTGTGCTCGTATCCTCAGTTTGAGAGGGGGTGTGAATTTTGTAGTTTATATTGTTCATTAAGGATATTTTAGTCCTTTAGGTTGTTAGGATTTTATTCTATTAGCTTATATAATTGTACTCAGTTGATTACTCAATTTATTGATTAAATAGACAAGATTTCTATTCATTCTCATTTATCAGTATAGACCCACTACTCTAACTAGAGCTACTGGAGGATCCAGTGTTTTGCTTTTTACTTCCAAAGGTGTTGCCCTTTCTAAACTTGTTCCTCGACCTCTTACCTCTCCATTTTGTTGTTGTTGGGGCCTTGCTTTGCTTCATAGCTGTTAAGGTAGCTTCCGCCATCAAAGCTCTGTCTAATACTTCCACATAGGTAGGCAAGACGCCAATCCGGTCAAACACTTCCAAAGTCAAGCCTCCTTCAAATTTTCGTGCCTTTTTATAATCGGTATCCACCATGTGTGGAGTAAATTGGGCCAATTCGGTGAACTTAGCTTCATATTTAGCAATTGACATATTGCCTTACTTGAGTTCTTGAAATTTAGAAACTTTTCGGTCTAGAAAACATTGAAGGAAGTACTTGTCGTAGAAGATCTCCTTGAATTGGGTTCATGTCATGTTTTCATTATCGTTTCAGATTAACAGCCACCACGTTCGAGATTCATCCTTTAAAGTATAGGTGGCCAAGAGCACCTTCTGAGTTTCGGAGCAGGGAAAGACTTTATATAGTTTTTCCACTTCGAGTAACCATGTCTTAGCTTTCAATGGTTCAATCCCACCCAAGAACGTTGGCGGTTTCATTTTCATAAACTTCTGGGTCAGATTGATTATGTCATTGTTATCTAGTTCATTTTGTACTAGTGGAGGTGGAGGAAGCATAGGTTGTTACCTTAGAGATTCTGTTAAGGCTGCAAGCATTTGTTCCATGCGACTCATGCGAGCCTCAGAAGATCATGCTGTATCATCACTTCTAGCATTTTCCATCGCTATAGGTAAACAGAACAATAATAAATATAGGCAAATAGTTCTTTTCACAGTGTTCAGAACATTCAATCCCAGTTCATTCGTTTCAATTTCATCTGTTCATGTTTAGATTCAGTTTTTTCATGTACAGAAATTAACACACACACTCTCACATGTAGATGTAATGTCCCTAATTCTTTTCTAGGACATCTTATAGCTCATATAGACTCGTGTGTTCGGTATAACTCGTACCACTTTGTCACGACCTAAACCCGCTCCTATAGGTTTCGCGCCGTAACCGGCCAGTAATCCTGAGATTATGAAAGGCCTCTGAACAGATTAACATATATTAAATGGCTGCGGAAGCAAATATACAATATACAACGTCCATTGAGCTGTGCAAACAAACATGGGACAGATAATTTAAATTTTTATATACATTTATGTAACGTCATAATGTAACAATCTTATGTCACTTGCTGATACAGATAAGACAAAAGTGGGACTTAGCCCATTATACAGGAAGTCAGAAATTGTACGAGAGCCATGAAAAGAAAACAAAACAAGAGTTAAAAACACATCGTTCCCAAAACATGACCATTTGACTTGACTTAATCTGGAACCCCCTCAAGAGGCACAAAAGGTTGGTCAACAAAATAAAACTCTCCAGGCAGTAACTTAGGCCTGGTCACGTTCTTGCTCACCTGCATACATAATAAAAAATAGTGAGCAGAAGCCTAGTGAATAATAACAGAGTAAAGGTTTTACTGAATGATGTCCATACAAAAAGTCTTGTACATAATTAGATGTCAAAGCAGAAACAATTTCACATAAACATTCATATTCATATTCGTATTCAAAGTTCATACATTTCACATGATAGTACGTGGAGTATCCATTAGCTTTATCAAATCCGATGACAGTCATGAAGGCATTCTGATGACTCATATGCACAGAGACGTTTTCGATGACCTATAAAGGGACGACCATAAAGACATTTTGATGACCCATAAAGGGACGCATATCATATGATGCTAAGGATATCACGAATACATTTTAAGAACTTGGACAATCATTCATTCATACAAAACATAGCATTTTAGAAAACTGATCATTTCATATCATCAGAAAATAATTAACGTTAAACATAACTTTACGGAGTTATTACTCACAGATGGCTCTGATAGCAAAATAGAGAAAGTGGGCGATTCGGATAGTCTATGGCACGTGACCTACACAAACACATAGCAGATACACATTGAAACACACGCTCGAAATATACTTAACTCATTACGTTTCGTTCTTAGTGTGTTTCTAAGTCTTATCCTCATTATTATGTCTTAACTAAGGCTTAAGAATGCCTAAGATACAATGAGAATGCCAAAATGTGCTTCAAAACACTATGTCAAATGTGTTGAAAACAGGGTCCTCGCTCGAGTATAGCTTCTTTTGCTCAAGCGGAGGCTCAAAATAAATTTGGTCGCTCGAGCGGTTTGTAAACTCTGCAAAAGTACTGGTTGTGTGAATTCTCCGCTCGACGGTCGCTTGAGCGTAAGATTGAAGTCCTCTCTCGAGCGCAACTCTTGTCACTCGAGCGGTTTGCAAAAATGGTAAACTTCTGGGAGCATGCATTTTACGCTCAAGCCAACTCTTGGTCGCTCGAGCGAAAGTGTAAGATACAGAGTGATCACTCGAGCGCAGGATCTATCGCTCGAGCGATGAGGTCGAAATCTGGAATTTCCAGATGGATGTTCTAAGTCCAAAACTCATATTCAAAGCTGTTACACCCTTTTTGGGCCCTAAACTTGAGAAAATATATATAAAATCATAAACTTCATGAATTAAAAGTTGTTTTGCAAAAATCAAGGCCCAAAGAGCAAGTCAAATGTTGAAATTAAACTTGAAACTCAATGTATAACACACGCATGATAAAACATGATTTCTTTCCGCCCAAAATATGATCAATTAAGGTAAAAGAATGTAGAATTTGATGAATTCCCCAAACAAGGTTAGAACAATGGCATGCATGAGAGAATTTCTTAGAAATCAAACTCTAACATATGAGAAAGGAGCATGCATGTATGGTTTAGCCTCTAATTCACCTCTCAAAGCTTAATTCCTAACCAATTCCTCCTGAATTCATGTGGTATGTCTTAATTACACAAGTAAATGCTTGAATCCTTACCTAAACCCTTTAATTAGGCTTTAGATTGCTAAATCTTTAAGCTTCTAAGCCAACTTCCTTCAATTTCCTTGCAATTCACCCTTCTCAAACTTTGATTCTCTCTCTCTCTCTCTCTCTCTCACACACACACACACACACACACACACACACACACACACACACACACACACACACACACACACACACACACACGTTTTAGGGACTCAAGGATGATGATATGAAAGTGCAAAAATGTATTCTAAAGGTTGTATGAGCCTTATATAGGCTCCATTAGTGGCTCTAATTAATTGGAGTTAAAGATAACTAAGTGTGATTATTTATTTTAATTTATTCGTTTCGAATCGAATTTTAATAAAACGTACCATAAAATTCTAAAAATCTTAAATAACATAGAAATCAAATCAATTTCGTGATAGGATACCGATAAGGCCTTTAATTCGTAGAACAAAACAGAAACATAAACAGATATTTTTACGATAAAAAGATAGAAACACAAATAATGCAACACACATGTAATTAATTCGGAATTTCATCTTAATTACTCATTAGGCATAATTAATAATGGTTTATCGGCTAATCAAGGTCGGGGTTGTTACATTAAGACTTCGTGCTATGCCATGTCGTAGGCTTGTTTGGTGTTACTTTTCTAAAGCTAAAAAGTCAATAATAAAATGTATAAGCTAAAAATATCCCTCAAACTTTCAAATAATTAGCATTTTTCAGCTTATTTAAATTATTTTTTTCTCATATGCTATAAACGAAAGCTGCACTAAATGCTCAGACTCAAATTCCCAAAATTTAATAAAAAAAGAAGTTATAAGTAGCACCTAAGAAGCATGGATATGGACATGCAGCGTGACACATACACGACTGATATGCTTATACAAAAATTAAAAAAAAAAATGTAAAATATGACACATGAAGGATACGTTCAAAATACATAATTGTATATATCTATTATATATCATATATAAGGTCAAATAATTATTATATTCATATATATGAATATTTGAGTAAAATATAATAATTTTTAAAGTCTAAAGGAAGATAATAGATATAAATTTATATTATTTTTTATTTTATAATTAGATTTCAAGTTATTTTATTTAAACTTATAATGTGTTTCATGTGTAGTGTTGGGAAGTATCTAACGAGTGTCGGGTCAACACGATACGTTGACTTCTTAAAAGTGTCTGTGCTTCTTAAAATAGTATCAAAAGTTGCACCAAATAGTAGGGTTGCAAACAAGAGCCGAACTGAGTTTTGCTGAGCTCGAGCTCGGTTCATTGCTTATCAAGCTCATTTATTGAGTTCGGCTTGGCTCGATAAGTAACTGGGTTCGAGCTCGGCTCAACTCGATTTGGCTCGATAAGATTTTTTTTAATATTATTTATATTATTTAAATAAAAAATATCATTATTATTTGATCCAAAATCTCTAAAATCAATAAAGCATATGAACACCAAAAGGAAGATCATTAAATCCAACTCTATTAGTCAAAACACCCTCTCCATCATAATGACAAAGCAATAATAGGGCAATACAAAAATAAATGATCATTGCTTCCCTTGGCCCCTTTATACATGTAACATGACACACCATTGAGGGAGTAAAGGACAATTTGGCCTTCTCTTTTGAACCACATCATTGGTAAGTTTCAAATGAGCCAATGTCCTTGCAAACACTTTAACCTTTATGGGCACGTATGCACTCCAAGTTAACTTGTGAGGGACAAAGATTGAATCATCAACGATCTTATAAAAAAAAAAAGGGATTTGTAAGAGAAAACCCAAAAGAATGAAGAGTCCACAACCTTTTGTCCTCAAAAGCACTTGATAAAGAAACACTCTGAAGGATAGCTGATAACAAAATAAATTCATTGGCTTCAGGGTCATTAAGATTTCTAAAGAAGTGGAATATTCCCCTTCCAAGCATCCTTCCAAAATCGAATATTTGTTCCGTTACACAAAAGAAGACGGGTAAAGTGGGAAAAATGTGATAAGCCATGAGAAATAAACTTCTATGCAGAGCGAGAGTTCCTCTATCAACAACACGAGAATTACATCCATATTTAGTAAATGGTTAATGGTTTTTTTTCCCAACCATCCAATCTTTTCCAGTACTAAGCTCTAAAAGTCTCATCCCTTGGATTCTCTCCTAGAGGAAGCCCAAATACTTCATTGGTAAAGTTTCAATGGAATAACCCAACAGCCCTTCTAACCTCTTCAACCTATCTTGCGGAAAATGAATTCCAACAATTGTACTCTCTTTTTTTTAAGCCCCAAGACCATTTCAAGCACCCTAAGAAGAGAACACAAATTACGAATGTATCCTCCTCACTAGAAGAGAATTTTTTTTTTTTTTTTTTTATTATCTGTAAACCGTACATGAGAAACTAAAATATTATCCCTACCAATCACAAAGTCATCTGATAAACCCCTTTCATATATTCTATCAACCATTCTACTCTTCTGACAATACCCTAACGACATTAAAATCCTTACCCAAACACCAATTAGGAGAATGTACACCAAAAAAACTCCTGAACTTGTCCCAAAAGATCTCCCCCCATCTTCAACTATTAGAGCCATATACACCCGAAAACCACCATATTGTCCCATCAAGGTTTGCAAACTTTGACGAAACAGTAAAATGCTTAACCCCCCAAGTACTCCTTATTCTATCAAACTTTTCAATTTTTGGTCATGCTAATGACAGCCATATGGGGTTCTCTTTAATGTGGTGATAATGCCATAGTAGTCAGAATCCCAATATATTTTTCATATATTCCCAAACTCTTTCATATATACATTGTAGATTGAAAGATTTTTTGACTTCTTATTTGAGTAGATTGAAAGATTTTTTGACTTCTTATTTTGATTTTTAAAATTTAGTTGGCGATAACTAGTGTAAATGAAAACTTCTAAATGTTTTGGGCACTTCTGAAAGCTTCATATATACCTTGTATCTTTACTCGAAAGGCTTTACAAAAGTATAGTAGCATCTCCACTATCAACTTGAAAGAATCATTCCTACCAAGTTGACAGCGCCATGAAAACAAATAGAATGCCAAGGTGAATGCAAGTTAAGATTGATGAGAAGTCATGGTTGCTTTTTGATTTCATAGATGCTAACCTTGATAGATCTGATTGATGACAGATAATGTGTTGTTTGGTTAGTTGATATTCAAGGACGGACCTAGGGCTGGGCATAGGTGGCTGCAGCCCAGCCCAAAATTTAAAAAATTTGTAGAAATTTTTTTTCCCACCCAACCCAACCTTCCAACCTCTCCCAGCCCAGCCCAGCCCCAAATAAGGGCTAATAGATTTTTTGTTTGTTTTTTAAATAAGCAGCCCAATAGCTGTCCAATATTTATCCAAAAAAATAGATAGGCAGGCTAATAGGTTTGTATTTGTTTAAAGAACAAATCTTCTAAAACAATTCTCACAAGCAGCCCTCTCTTTGTCTTCTCCGTTGTCTCTAATAGCCTACAGCAACTCCAATTTTCTAACATTTTGGGTAAATGTAATTAATCAATTATTTTATTTCGTTGTTTGAGAATGGAATTGATTAACAATGGTTTTAAAATTTTGTCTTTATGCAACAAATATTATATTACTCTTAGTTTTTTTATGATGCTGCCTTGTTCAATGTTCTATATTGCTCTTAGTTTTTTAACTTTGAAATATGTTAAAACTGCCATTTGCAATTCAATGGGGGATGAGTATCTTGCCGATTGCTTGTCTCTCTACCTTGAATGAGACCCTTACATTGAAAATTGATCTAGATTTTGTAATCGATGAATTCGAATATTTGGAGACTCATCGAGTACAACTTAATTAGATTGTTTCTAATCAATAAATTTAAATATTAATTTAGATTATATTATTGAATTCTCTTTTTTCTTATGTGGTTATACTTAAAATATATTATATAATTTTATCTTAATATTAGCCCATCCCATCGACGAATTCTGGATCCGCCCTTGTTGATATTCAAGGCTTTCTTAGACACGGGGAGAGAAAGAGAGGGAGAGAGGGAGGCTGATATTTGATGTTATGCATGCAAGCAATTTCAGGAGATACACAACCCCATTCGCAAGTGATTAGCAATACCCAAAATTTTAATACAATTAGATTAGTTTTGGCAAATAGCTCTGTGCCTTCTCGCTATGTATTTTCTCTCCGATTCTTGAATTTTAGAGCGACTTGTAGGCTTTTGCAATTGTGTTTCAATTTGTTTAATGTTTACCTTTGGATCGGGTTGATTTGGTGTTGGCTCATCTTGTTCGGGCTCCGTTTGTACGAGCTAAGCGGGGTTTATTTGGCTATTTTAGTCACAAAAGACAAAATAGGTTATTTTAGTCACAAAAAACAAAACATCACATCCAATCCATAATTATTACATTTTTCTCTCACAAAAAAAGTCAAAAAAGCTAAAAAGTCAAAAAGTCTTTTCTAAACCAAGCTTTTTAGCCCAAGCTAAAATAGCTAAAAAAGTTAAAAAGTCAAAAAATCAACCCACTTCCCAAACGGAGGCTCAGTCTAATATCTATGCTATTATTAGCAATGCTACGTGCACTTTTCTTTACACTATGTGTGCGTAACTTTTTCCGGCTATATTATAGAAATAAGAGTGCCCCTTCTTTTGAGAGATGATAATCAGACCAATCAGTCTTTTGTCATTTCACATATAATATTTATAGAGCCACCCAATGTATGAGAATCTGGCTAAGGCCTATTTTGGCAAGTTGGTTATAATTCGCTTTTTGGATTATAACCAACTTCCTCTCTCACAAAAAAGCTACTTATAAGCTGCTTATAAGCAGCTTTTTACCAAAAAGCTGATTATAACCATCTTCCCAAAACACCCCTAAAATAGGTTAAGTACCCAATCTTACCTTCATTTTTTTGGAGAAATTGATGAAACCATGATATATAGAAAACAATCATCTTGGACATCTCTTTTCTCCGATCCTTGTTTTGTTCTGTTCCTGTTCTTTTTCTTCTTTATTTTGGGACATGCAAAAAAGCTAATTTTGGCTAAAAGAGTCAAAAATAAATAAATAAAATGAAATTACTAAGCTGTTTGTCCTCAACTAAAAAGCCCAAATGTCATATCAACTTTTTTACTTACAAAAAATAGCTTTTTTAGCAACTCTCTAAACTTTAGTGGGCATTTGGGATTTTACTTTTTTGACTTTTTCAAGAGCTAAAAAAAGGTTAAAGTATTTGAAAAGTTGCTGAAAAAGTTAATTTTTTTTGTAAGAGAACAGGTTGATGTAATATTTGACTTTTTTAGCTAATAGTAAACAATTTGGTGACTTTTTGATATTTTTTTGGCTCTTTTAGCCAAAAATTTGCCTTTTTCCTAGTGTTTCCAAATGACTAGTATGGAGAAAAATGCTCTTCTCTATTTCTGACTTAAAATTTCTCATAGAATTTTGGCAAAAAAATTAAGAATATTGGTTAGTAATAAAATTTTTCTTCCCGAAATACATTATTTAAAAATTTATCATGCTAATCCAAAATAAAAATTGTTGATCAATAAGAATGAAAAGTATGTGTCAACATAGGCCACTATTGCCCCAATAATTTTTCCTCTTTCAGAAGAAATAAAAATTGAGGTAAAGTCCAACAACCAGCTGCTCAAAACTTTTATTTCATATAATTTTTTGGTAAGATTGCATAACAAAAGTTTTATACTAATTTCAAACAACAGAAAATGAAACTTCTCATTGATCTCTCTTTCGAATTGACAAAAGTTGGAAAACACTGGCATGACTACTAAGGAACTAAATTATTAGATAACAACAAACACAAGGAAAATGTCGAGATTCTGAAAAGGAATGTCCGGAGGTTTTAAAAGGTTTTCAAATTTTTTTTTTCTTGTCTTCTTAGCAACCAAACACTAAGGAACTCAATTATTAGACAATAACAGAGAAAAGGAAGATGTACAAGTTCTGGAAAGGAATGTTTGGAGGCTTCCAAATTTTCCTTCCCGTCTTCTCAGCAACCAAACACAAAACGAGCTCAACTATTAGACAACAACAAAGGGAAGGAAAATATTCAAATTCTAGAAAGAATATTTGGAGGCTTTGAAAGGTTTTCAAATTTTCTTTCTCATTTTCTCAGCAATAAAATAGAGCCATTTAAGATGATTCAAAGACCTACTGTCCCAAGTTTTGGATGAAATCAATGCATGTTTGGCAGTTGCAATCTTCAAACCTGCACATGCCGCAACCGACGCAAACACATGCCATGCAACCCTCACATTTGGGAGATGTAGGGCAACCCCGACGTGCCTTGCTGCTTTGTTGTTCCTCTTCATTTTCACAAGTTATTTTGCAATGAGAACGAGCAATCACCTCCAGTCATAAATTAGACAATAATTCTAAATAGATATTGACATTTGATAGAAGTAGCTAACAACTACAACAACAAATTACAAATCCAAGAAAATAAACCTTTTTTAGCGATTTTTTTTTTTTTTTTAATTTTCTAAATTTTTTTACTTTTCAAGTATATAGACCTTAAATTTTTTATTTTATTTTATTTCATTGGTAAAGACTTTGGTATTGATCCTAAGGTTCCCCATTCAAGTCCTAGTCTTCTAGGCATGAGCACTGCTGGCTATAGCAAGACATGTTTTCTAGGCCTGGGTGAACTATACCTAATATTTGTAGTAGTATGGGTGTAGATCACCACCTTTGTACAAATTCATGACTTAGACAAAGAGTTTGGTTTTGATAATGTAAAACTATTGTGAATGAGTTTGGGGCAACCCCGACGTGCCTTGCTGCTTTGTCGTTCCTCTTCATTTTCACAAGTTATTCTACAATAAGAACAAGCAATCACCTCCAGTCATAAACTAGACAATAATTCTAAGCAGATAATGACATTAATTCTAAGTAGATAATGACATTTGATAGAAATAGCTAACAACTACAACAACAAATTACAAATCCAAGAAAATAAACCTTCCTTTTCCATTTTTTCACTTTTAGTGATTTTTTTTTTAATTATCTAAATTTCTTTACTTTAGCCTTATATACAGACCTTAAATTTTTTATTTTATTTTATTTCATCAGTAAAGACTTTGGTATTTGTGTGGAAGTGGTTTGGAAATACTCTTCAGATCCTGGAAGACGCCAATGATCCTCTGCTAGTCACCTGCAAAGACACAAATACTCCGGTCGGGGGTGCCGGAATTAGCACTCCGACGGACAAGTCAGTTCCTCTACTCAAGAAAGCTTGTTCACTAAGTTTTTAGAAGTGATTCTTGCATACCTTTACAAATCTAAAGCTCTTGTATTTATATCCATTCTCTGGACCTCGGGGCCAGAGTCTACTTTTTACTTATTATTCTTTCATTTGTCCTGATATGCCTTCTCAAGTCTATTCGGCCTTCAGAACGTATTCGGCGTCCTAGTTGAACAGAATGGAGCCGTTCAGATCCCGGCTCTTCGGGTATATCAGATTTCGTTCCTCTATTTATTCGGCTCCCACAATTGCCCCCGCCGTTCATCAATGGCGTGGGTGAAATGCTTGGTCCGACTTTCAAATACCCTGAACCGAAATTTGGGGGTTAGACTTATCACGCGGACGTTTAATTACTCCCCCTTTAATCGTCGTCTTAACTTCCCGCCCCTTCGTACACGCCTATTTATTATGATTTGAAATCTGATGTCCTTTTGAATCCGTGTTCTATGACGCTGGTTGCTGGGTTGCTCTTCGAATCGTTCTTGCAATTCTTCCATCTGTGATACTCTCTTCATTTTTGTAAGTTTTTCTCTCCCCTGCTCTGAAGCTTTTCCTAGTTTGTTTATTCCGTCGCATGTTCTTATAGTCAGTAGGTTATGGCGAAACATTTGAAAGACCTCCTTTCGTCAGATCGAATTGCTGGCTTTAGATGCCATTTCTCTATTCCTGACGATGTCCACCTGTCGTTTGTGGCGGACGACACTCTTGACATGGAGAGGGAGGACGAAACCACGATTGTCTTTCCCCTTTGGTCAATCGCAGAGGGTGGAGTCCGCTTTCCCCTTCACCCGTTTCTGAGGGCTTTTCTTCGCCATTGGGATTTGATCCCTTCCCAGCCCAATGTGAATTTCTTTAGAATTATAATGGGGGTCATAGCGTTGAACCATTGCCTTGGAATTAATCTTGGCATTCTTGCCATTCGGCACTGTTATGCTTTGGCCAAGTCCTCTGGTCGGCACGGGCGTTACTTCCTCAGAGCTAAGGATACAGATCATCAGTTGATTACTATGCTTTCCATCTCTGGGAAACGAGTCGATGATGTCATGGTCGTTGTCCGCGGCAACTGGGAGTTCGGCGAAGGGGAGGATCGTGCCGATCCTATTCTTAGACGTAGGGGCGAACCAGGTCGCCGAATGACCTCTTGCTCGTATTGCGTGTTTATATTTGCCATACCCTGTTTTCTTGAGTCTTACGGCTTGTCTTGTGCAGGGAACGATTTGAAAAAAGTCCAAGCTTCAACTGACGACGCCGTTCTTTCGGACATTAGGATTGCTCTTAGTTATTTTACCGTCGCATCTTTATAGCGAGGAAGAGCGGCTCACATTCTGCTTTGCTACGAGCCTATATATACAACCTTTTCGGCTGCGGAGAACATACCGATTCTGAAGGAGGAAGATTTTCTCGTCGCTCGTATTTTATCCGACTTCAAAAACTTGAGACAGGTAGGTTTTGAAGGGTCCGATTCGAAGAATACCGAAGTATCCGATATTGCCGAATCAGATCAGTCCGGGGCCGAATCTGAGGAGGTATTGGATTCTGCCGATCCTCCATCTACTTCGGGGCGGGGGAACCTTTCTGTTGACGACGTTCCTCAACGTACAAACCGTTTTCTCATCTCGGGCTCCACTAACATGGCTGGGTTAAGCCTGACAAAGCTTGCTAAGAAGGCGAATGAGGAGAGGTTAGCCGCACGGCGAAGAGCGGAGGGCCTTTCGACTGAAACGCCCACCAGTGAATCTCAACATTCCTCCCGACCACGAATCGAGATCCTTGGGAATTGTTGAGGAGGCGGCAACAAATAAGAATGCCGAATCCGCATTGGTTGGGGAAGCCGTTCAGGATGTTGAGGGAAAGGCGGAGAAACGTGCTAGGGATCGTGAGGTCGGTTTAGAAGATCACGGCGGCAAACGACCTCGAATGGAGGGATCGAGTGAGGTTGTGCCCTTTGTGATTCGACCGATGGTAAGAAACATGCCGGTTCCTTCGGATGCCTCGGCGCTTAAAGACCCGGAGGTCGCGTTCGGCGTGGCAACGTCTCTGTCGTTGCCGTCTGATATGGAGGCTTTCCAGTTGGAACCGGATTTGAATGCGACAATGTTAGCCGCGCAGTTGGCCCTTTTGGTGCGTATTCTGATTTTTCCTTCACCTCATCCAAACATTGTTCGCGTTACTTTTTTGAATTTTGCTTTTGCAGGCCGTTGGTAGGATAGCCGATGTAGGCCGTCGCCATCTCGACGCCGTCAAGCAGATTAGTCGTTTACGAAAGCAAGTTGAGGGCCAGAGGAGAAGGGCCGAGGACGAATTTTTAAGAGCAAACCAGGAGGCTTCTCGGGCAGAGGCCGCGGTAGAGAGAGCTCGTGATGCGAATAAGTCGAGAGAGGAGGCCGAGAAGAAGGCCGACGATATGGAAGCTGCACTTGGCTTGTCCCAAAAGCGATTACCACCTGGAGGCCGAGTTATTTGAAATGAAGGCGGCGAAGGTGATTGCCGATTCAAAAGTCTTGAAAGAGGGAAGAAATTTGGACTTCGCCGAGTATGTGGACCAGTCTCTCGGTTTGAGAATCGGGGCTTCAAACATGGTTGGCACAAGGCCCTTCTTTGCCGGTGGAGTTTCATTTGAATATGCCAATACCGTATGAGCAAGTGGACATCGATCCATTGGAGGCGATTCCGAGGGTTGATCTTTACGATTCACAATTGTTATGATTTAGAAAGTACTTTTTCCGTTTGTTTTTGTTATTTTGTATTTGTTTATCAAACATTTTTCATGCGGGCTGATATTATAAAATGTTATGATACAGAAATGGACGTCGATACTTTTTGTAGTTATAAAATGTTATGAATTCTGCTCAATGTGCTGATGTTTCCGTAATTTTATGGTGATATTTCTTAATAGATCTATAATCTGTCCTTGCCTTAGCCAGGGCGCGAGCGTGAAGAGCCGAATGGTTCATACTGCTGTGGCGAGGCATCTTTGAAAAAGGCGGCCGATTAGATTAATAACCGCTTCGGGGGCTGGCCGAGGCATCTCTGAAAAGGCGGCCGATTAGATTAATAAATCTGCCCTTGCCTTGGCCAGGGCTCGAGCGTGACAAGCCGAATGGTTCGCACGTGGGCTGGCCGAGGCATCTTTGAAAATGCGGCCGATTAGATTAATAAATCTGCCCTTGCCTTGGCCAGGGCGTGAGCGTGAAGAGCCGAATGGTTCACACTCGTGGGCTGGCTGAGGCATCTTTGAAAAGGCGGCCGATCAGATTAATAAATCTGCCCTTGCCTTGGCCAGGGCGCGAGCGTGAAGAGCCGAATGGTTCATACTTATTGGCACGCGGACCGTCGTCCGACGTTTGGCTTTCAGTCATACTGACGCTGCCTTGGGGGAGCTGCGCGTATCTCAGAATAAATGGGGTAAGTTCGTACCAAGGGTCTTATTTATTTGGGTACAGGGTTGAGCCAATACTGGGAAAGGACCGAGATTGGCTGAATACAAACGTCGAAATGTATCGCAGCAGTGAGCCCACTGGTATGGGAAGAAAAGCATCCAAGGATCGGGAAAAACAGCAGTGCCTTAGTCGTGGAAGCTGGTCCCCTCAAAGAGACGTTCAACGGGGAGGTTCCCCATGCCCGCGACGGGGAATCGAGGTGGACGCGACGCCGCGGCCATTGAACTTTGCAGTTTTTGTGAAGAATAAACCGATGACAGAGGCGGATTCCATCATTAAAAACCCAGATGTGGCAGTCGAGTTTGCTCGACAGATTTTTTTGTCGGAGGTCCGACAATCGATGGTTGGTCGTCGTGATTTCGAAGTGTTTCGGGACGGCATTCATAGGGCTGTAAAGGGGTTGTATAATGCTTATGAGATTGGCATGCGTCTGCGTGCGATGAGACGTGACATTGAGAAAAAGGACGAAAGGAGTCGCAGTCTGGAAACTCGCGCGAAAAAGGCCGAGAGTGAGCTTCGGGAGCTTAAGAAGGTTCGAATGGTGGCCGTGACGGTCAACTTCAAGTGGTAAATCGTCCCAAAGGCCCCGGTTACGAGAAAGGATATCGGGGCGGTTTCAAGGCGGGGTTGATAAAACCAAGACAGACCTTGCCGAGAAGTTTGTCGATCTGAAAATCGTGGTTTGAAGCATGGTGGATCAAGGCCCTTCAAACCGTGGAGGTTCTTGGGTCCCTAGGCATAGATTAAACTTCACCCCTATATCACCGACATTACCTTCCCTATTCTGAATTTGAAATGGAGAAGAGCGACGATGAGGAGGCCGATTAACTAGAGTGTAATGCAACAACAGACTTCACTATGAATAAATAGGCTTTCATTTTCAATGTCCGTCTTTGATCGTAAAATATTTTGATTGTAAAATATTTCTAGTTCAAACGTGTCGATTCATTTTATTGGAATATTTAGATTTTGATTAGAATATTTTGCACTGTATGGTATAAACGTTCAGAAATGCATTAGTGGGCCCTAAGGCGTCATGCACCTAAGGGGCTCCGTATTCGGAGACTTATTCGGCCCCAAGGCGTCATGCCTCAAAAGGCGCTCCGAATTCGAAGACTTATTCGGCCCTAAGGCGTCATGCACCTAAGGGGCTCCGTATCCGGAGACTTATTCGGCCCTAAGGCGTCATGCACCTAAGGGGGCTCCGAATCCGGAGACTTATTCGGCCCTAAGGTGTCATGCGCCAAAGGGGGCTCCGAATCCGGAGACTTGTTTTGGCCAATCGTGACATCCACGAAGGGCGCTCCGAATTCGGAGACTTATTCGGCCCTAAGGCGTCATGCCCCAAAGGGGGCTCCGAATCCGGAGACTTGTTTTGGCCAATCGTGACATCCACGAAGGGCGCTCCGAATCCGGAGACTTATTCGGCCCTAAGGCGTCATGCACCTAAGGGGTTCCGTATCCGGAGACTTATTCGGCCCCAAGGCGTCATGCACCAAAGGGGGCTCCGAATCCGGAGACTTATTCGGCCCTAAGGTGTCATGCGCCAAAGGGGGCTCCGAATCCGGAGACTTGTTTTGGCCAATCGTGACATCCACGAAGGGCGCTTCGAATTCGGAGACTTATTCGGCCCTAAGGCGTCATGCACCAAAGGGGGCTCCGAATCTGGAGACTTGTTTTGGCCAATCGTGACATCCATGAAGGGCGCTCCGAATTCGGAGACTTATTCGGCCCTAAGGCGTCATGCACCAAAGGGGGCTCCGAATCCAGAGACTTGTTTTGGCCAATCGTGACATCCACGAAGGGCGCTCCGAATCCGGAAACTTGTTTTGGCTAATCGTGACATCCACGAAGGGCGCTCCGAATCCGGAGACTTAATCGGCCCTAAGGTGTCATGCACCAAAGGGGGCTCCGAATCCAGAGACTTAATGTAGCCAATCATGATATCCACGAAGAGTGCTCCGAATCCGGAGACTTATTCGGCCCTAAGGCGTCATGCACCAAAGGGGGCTCCGAATCCGGAGACTTGTTTTGGCCAATCGTGACATCCACGAAGGGCGCTCCGAATCCGGAGACTTAATCGGCCCTAAGGCGTCATGCACCAAAGGGGGCTCCGAATCCGGAGACTTAATGTAGCCAATCGTGATATCCACGAAGGGCGCTCCGAATCCGGAGACTTATTCGGCCCTAAGGTGTTTTGCACAAACATATAAAAACACGAAACCTTGCATTACAACGACGTATGTACAAGTATCAAGCCCACGCTCGTCTCTTGCCGCGTACTCCCCCTTCAGCTGGTTGATTACCAATTTTGAGTCACAAAACACCAACGCCCGTACGCCGAGATGTGCGTTCCATGATCCGGCTAAAGGGCTTCATATTGACATCGTTATTTGATGTTTCGAAGCGAGCTTGACTGCTCAATTCTGCGCCGTCTGAGACATAATTACGATCGCGCCCTTTGCCCGTTGGTTAGACGATCCATCACAGTACAACTGCCAAATGTCCCCAACATAAATTCTCCAATCTGGCTTTGACCGAACTTTGGCCTTTGGCTGGACGTCATCAGGCTTGAGGTCGGCAAGCTCTCCTGTGAATTCGGCAACAAAGTCGGCAAGCACCTACCCCTTGATTGCAGTTTTGGGTAAAAACTGAATGTCGTATACGAAGTTCGAGAGCCCACTTCAAACACGCCCGATGCTTCGCATTCCGTAGTCTTGATCGAAGGGATAGTCTGTTAGCACCCTAATGTCAGGTCCTTGGAAGTAATGCATCGCTTTTCTTCTTTGCCATGACCAAGGCTAGGACTAGTTTTTCCAGGTAGGTAGCGTGTTTGGCCCACCATTGCCTTGCTCACATAATACATCGGTACGTTGTCGCCTTCCTCCTTTTTAATAATACTGACGGCAGCTTGAGAGCCGCCAGATATAGAATGAGGGTCACCGATGGCGGGTGTTGTTAGAAGAGGTCTTGTCGGAGGTAGGTCTTGAGCAGATTAAAAGTCGCCGCGATTCGGTGGACCATTCGAAAGCTCTGCCCTGACGTAGTGTCTGAAAGAATTGTCTGCAGCGATCCATAGATCGACTGATGAACCTGTTGAGTACAGTAGCCATTCCTATCAACTTTTGGACTTCTTTCACTGAACGGGGGGAACTCAGTTCCAAAATTGCTGTGACTTGCCTCGGGTTGGCTTCGATTCCTCGGGGGGTTGACGATATAACCCAGGAATTTGCCGGAGCCGATCCCGAATGCGCATTTGGAAGCGTTTAGCTTCATTCTCAGATTTATGAGGGTGTTGAATGTCTTTTCCAGATCGGCTATATGGTTTTGTTCTTCTTTGGATTTGACCACCATGTCATCGATGTATACTTCCATAGTGTGTCCGAGCTGTTCTTTGAACATCGTGGTGACCAGTCTTTGGTAAGTTGCCCCTGCATTCTTCAGTCCAAAAGGCATAACCTTGTAGCAGTAGGTTCCTCTTGGAGTGAGGAATGCAATTTTTTCCTGATCATCCGGATTCATGGCGATCTGATGGTAGCCTCTGTAGGCATCGAGGAAACTCATGCGCCGGTGGCGTGCCGTCGCATCGATGAGTTGGTCAATTCTAGGTAAGGAGAAGCAGTCTTTGGGGCAAGCTTTGTTCAGATCCGTGAAATCGACGCACACTCGCCAAGTTCCATTTTTCTTTTTCACCACCATTGTGTTGGAGAGCCACGTGGGGTAGGTGACTTCTCTAATTGCCCTGGCGTCAAGCAATTTGTCAACTTCTTCTACAACGGCGGCGGTGTGTTCTGCGGAGGATCGCCGGCCTTTCTGAATGATCGGCTTGCACCGGGGGTCGACATTGAGGTGGTGCTGTGAGACTGACGGGTCTACTCCCGGCATCTCGTATGGAGTCCACGCAAAGACGTTGAGGTTGCCGAGTAAGAAAGTGATCAGCTGCTGTCTGTCGACCTGGCTTAGAGAGGTGCCGATCATAAAAAACTTTTCCGAGCTTCCATCAATGTCAACCCGGTCTAAACCTTCCGTGGCCTTTTTGTTTGGTTGACGCCCGACGTCATCCAGGATCTCTCGACTGAGCATTTCAATGGAGTTTACTTGCAGTTCCTTCGGCGTCTTGGCAGCGAGAAGGTAACATGCTTGCGCTGACTGTTGAGAGCCACAGATCTGCTCAACGCCGTGTTCCGTTAGGAAATGTAGCAGCTGGTGGTAAGTGCTTGGAACGGCCTGCAGGGTATGCAACCATGATCGCCCCATGATTAGATTGTATGGTGATGGTAGCCTGACGACCAAGAATTCCACATCCACCGTTCTGGAGCCAGCTCGAACGGTTAGACTGATCTTTCCCAATGGGTACTTCGGGTTGGCGTTGAAGCCGAATAGTGGATAAGGAGCTGGAGTCAGATCCGAATCGTTGAACCCGAGTTTGATGAAGGTTTTATAGTACATAACCTCTGAAGTGCTTCCCTGGTCGATAAGGACGCGTTCAACGGTGAACCTGTTTACGCGTAGCGCAACAACCAGAGGATCTACATGAGGGAGTGTTACGCCGCTCAAATCAGAGTCGTCGAAGGTGATGCTTGGCGCTTCTCGGAGCCGGGGTCGCTTTGTTGGTGTGAGCTGATGCTGGGGGCTTGGAAGTGACTGGATTGTATGTACAGTCGAGGCGATCGGCATGCTGTATATCATATGCACGGTGTCAAGCGGGACGCCTCTTGGGCGACGTGCGTCCTCTGTCACCTCCTCAAGGTAATCGGTTAAGGCGCGGGGATCGTCGGCATTGTGCTGTTGGCCTCGAGGTCGTTGAGGACCGGCCCGTGGGAATCGCTTAGAAACCTTGAGCCCTGCCCGTTTGGACTTTTCTTTTTCTAAGGCCAGATCGCGGCGAAGGCGTTCGTTCTCAGCGATGATGTTGTCCAAACTCTGTTTGGTCTGTCTGGCTTGTTCTATGGTCGCTTGCATCGTTTCCGTCGTTGAAGTCGTTGGTGAGTTAGAGTTCGAGGCGTGTCGCTGCGCGACGGTTTCCTTTCCGAGCGTATTTGCCGGAGTGAAGTCGTCTCTCTGTGCGGTCTCGTCGGTGGCTATCGGAGGATCTTCAGTCACGTCTTTCATGGATATATTTGAGTATTCCCACAGACGGCGCCAATTGTGGGGAAGTGGTTTGGAAATACTCTTCAGATCCTGGAAGACGCCAATGATCCTCTGCTAGTCACCTGCAAAGACACAAATACTCCGGTCGGGGGTGCCGGAATTAGCACTCCGACGGACAAGTCAGTTCTTCTACTCAAGAAAGCTTGTTCACTAAGTTTTTAGAAGTGATTCTTGCATACCTTTACAAATCTGAAGCTCTTGTATTTATATCCATTCTCTGGACCTCGGGGCCAGAGTCTACTTTTTATTTATTATTCTTTCATTTGTCTTGATATGCCTTCTCAAGTCTATTCGGCCTTAAGAACGTATTCGGCGTCCTAGTTGAGCAGAATGGAGCCGTTCAGTTCCCGACTCCTCGGGTATACCAGATTTCGTTCCTCTATTTATTCGACTCCCACAGTATTGATCCTAAGGTTCCCCATTCAAGTCTTAGCCTTCTAGGCATCAGCACTACTGACTATAGCAAGACATGTTTTCTAGGCTTGGGTGAACTATACCTAATATTTGTAGTAGTATGGGTGTAGATCACCACCTTTGTACAAATTCATGACTTAGATAAAGAGTTTGGTTTTGATAATCTAAAACTATTGTGTATTTTGGTCCTTACAAATCATGAAAAGCCACCTCTGCAAATGTGGGCTCAAGGTCCCCCATTTGTTGGGATCCATTTCCTTAGGAAACAACAAATGTGGGAACTTAAGTCTACATTTGGTTTTAAAAAAATTTAATAGGATTTTTTTTTTTTTGGTAACAAAAATTGATTTTACTTATTTTTAATGTGTTTTTTTTTTTAAAAAAAAACCCATTTTTGAAAATAATTTTTTAGAACCATATAGTTAAACAAAAGATAACTTTTTCCCATCTTTGGTGAATTTTTTTTTTTTTAAATTGTGTCAAAAAATTTTATTTTTAAGTTTGTTTAGACTAAACGATCTTGAAATTAAAACAATTTGTTTTTTTTTATTTTTAAAGTTTGCCGTTATTCCACACACACATATATATACATATATATTTTGTAGTTTTAGTAAAAAAAAATAACGACAATGCTACGTAACTCAAATTTTGTAACTCAAAAGTGGCTCAAATGGTCAAAACGACGTCGTTTTGAGTACAGAACAACATAAAAATGGCCAAAACGACGTCGTTTTGGCCATTTGAGCCACTTTTGAGCCACAAAATTTGAGTTATGAGACATTTTCCAAAAAATAAAAGTTGACACAAAATTAAAAGAAATTACCAAAGTAAAGCCAAAAGACGAAAAAGTAGAATTATAGCTAGTAGGCATCACATATTAGAGAGATTAGGAGAGAGATTTTTACTCTCTATAAAGATTTTGATCACACGTCCAGCTCCCTAAGGCGACAGCTTTGTGGTACGTGCGACACTCTTCCATTGTTCGGAGGTAAAAACGCCGCTCTTTTCCACACTTGCAGCAACGCACAAACTCATTGCGATGAACGGCTTGACGAGGCCGGAGGAACCCTTCAACCTCTCCAGGATTATGTCTGTAGTAATACTTGAGAAAAGGTGTGTTAATCAATGGAACCCTCTTTCCATCTTCTTTTTTTTTTTTTTTTGATCGGCAAAAGATAAGCTTTATTGATGAAAAACATAACGAGAATTATAATTTACATCAATAAAGATGCGGGTGCAGCAAGCATCACAGCGGAACATTTGGATCCCAACTAGGTTGGCATCTAAACGCACACCAAATCATCTGCTAGCACACACCGACAAACAGAACAGAACCAAAAAAACAAACAGGCAACAAATCCTATTGTGGTTGCATGAATTCTGCCAGACGACACAGACCACGGCCAAACTCAGCCCAACCCAGATCCAGGACTCCAGCAGGTTGGATCAGAGTTGCAGCCTCATAGCAAGCTTCTACTGGGTTACACCATTAACTGAGCATAACACAAACAGCAGCCCAAATACTCAGGTTGTACCATGATATCCTATCAAAGCACTCCACCAATAACATCCATACACACTAGAAGCACCAGTAGCAGACCAAAGACAAGGCTTCAGCCCACACACACACAGCAGAGTTTTAGCAGTAGATCAGTCATCAAGACCCAATCCTAGAGCCACAGTGCAACACCAAAACTGAGATTGAAACTAGAGCCACAACCTAGGACCGTAGCCAACTCACCAACTCACCAAGGCCAACTTCAGACCCATTCCAGATCCAATGAACATGAGGTCTTGCCCACTGAAGCACATATGAGCCACACTATTGAGCAAAACAGCCCAGCATATGAGACGGAAGGCAAGAAAAAGGCAAAGCGAAGTCCCACCAGTTGCATCTTCCACCCACCCAAAGAATATCACCTTAACAAAAGCATTGACAAAAGGCGGAAAAAAACAAAGGCGAAGTCCCACAAGGAAGATAATGCAGACGCAAAGCGCCACCCACCCAAAGAATATCACCTTAACAAAACATGAGGAGGGGCTGATGGTAGGCCACAAATGAAAACCCTCTAATGATGACAGAAACGAATAATGACCCCCTGATGCGGACCCCAAGGAGATTCCAATTCATATGCCACCATTGAGAGCCAAAACCAGCAAAATCTGTTAAGATGCAGGACACTCAGGGCTGCAGAATACTGTCATGCAAGACATTATTAATCTAACCTGCAAACTCACCCACTCAACAAGGCCAACCCAGTCAAGATGCCTAAAAACCAGGCCCAATCAGCCCCTCAGACATAATCTAACCTGCTTTAGATTATACACCAGGTCATTAATTGAGTAAGAAAAAGAGGGGGTAGAAGTTCTGACCCATAATGCGACCCTGACCTTGATTGAATCACATAGTCCTTCAAAGTTCACCGGCAAGCCCTTAAAGATGCTTTCATTCCTCTGTTTCCAAATAGACCAAAACACCGCCAATGGTATAGCTTTCCAGATGGGAGACTCCTTTTTTTTTAGTTTCAACCCATTCCACCACTGCAGCAAACCAGGCACGGATCCAGGCATTACCCAATATATGCCCCACCAATTTATAATATTTGACCAAATCCTCCAAATAAATGGGCAGAACAGCAACACATGGTTAACATCTTCTACCTCATCTCTGCAGAAAATGCAATTAGAGTCTGAAGTAGCATTAAGGACACCTAGTCTGAGGAGATAGCTGGCTGTCTTAATTCTCTGTTTCCATGCTAACCACCCAAAAAACTGCACCTTAGGTGGAGCCACAGTCTTCCATATACACCGTACTAAGGTACTACTAGCTTCAGCAGATGCTTCGCTCCACTTATAGGCGGAGGCCACAGTAAAAACCCCAGTATTTTCTGCATTCCATTTCAGCCTGTCCACCATCCCATCCCGAATAGTAGGAGCATTTAGAAGCAAAGTTCTCATTCTCTGCAGCTCTTCCTGCTCCCATTGGAACAAAGCTCTCCTGAAACCCAGCTTCCACTCTTCATTTCCATTTTGCCTACTGCTTACCATTTCCACAGAGTCATCTTTGTCGAGGGATACGGAGTATAGTCTTGGAAATTCATCTTTTAGACATACATTACCAACCCAATTATGACTCCAGAACTTTATGGTCCTTCCATTACCAACAACAAGGGAGATATTATCTTTGAAGAAATCCACCAGTTGCGGCCATTGAGCAGCAATCCCCTGGATATCTCTCCAGACCAGAGATACCCTTGTACCCTCCACAGGTAGTGGCCACCAACCCCCTCCAACCTCACTATATTTGCTGCAAATGACTTGCTTCCAGAGAGCATCAATTTCAGACCCAAATCTCCACCACCACTTCAAAAGAAGACAAGCATTCATAAGCCTCACTTTTCTTATACCTAAACCCCCAGTATTTTTGCTTTGTGTTACTTCCCCCCATTTTACTAGATGAATTTTTCTTCTTAGAGCATCCCCTCCCCATAAGAATCTGGACTGGATTTTATCAATCTCCCTAGCAACCCCTTCAGGCATCTTGAACAAGGATAGATAATATGAAGGTAAGGATGATAACACAGACTTTATCATTGTCATCCTACCCGCAAAAGATAGGAACCTCCTTTTCCAAGAAGCCAACTTCTGATTGACTTTATCAATTATTGGTTTCCAAGTCCGTCTTCTCCTTGGGTTAGCCCCCAAGGGCATACCCAAATAGTTTAAAGGCAAACTATGATTAAAACAATTTAACATGGAAGCAAAATCTTTCGATATCTCATCAGAGAGCCCAACTCCGCACACCACACTCTTACAATAATTAATCTTCAGCCCAGATACTATTTCAAAGCACCTCAAGATCCTTTTAATAATAAGAACCTCCTCCCGTTCTGCTTCACAAAAGATTATTGTGTCATCCGCAAACTGCAAGTGGGTAATGCTGAGATCATTTGAACCAACAACTGCACCTTTAATCAAGCCCAACAGCCTAGCTCTGGTCAACAAAATGTTCAAGCCCTCTGCCACAATATTGAAGAGAAAAGGTGATAATGGATCACCTTGCCTAAGTCCCCTTTGAGGACTAAATTCCGATGTCGGTGAGCCATTAACTAAAATGGAGATTTTAGCTGATGAGACACATTCTTTCATCCATTTAATCCATTTAGAACCAAACCCAAAATTTGCAAGCATAGAGAAGATAAACTCCCAATTAATTGAATCGTATGCTTTCTCAAAATCCAACTTCAAGACAATACCTTTCCTCTGATTCTTCTTCCAACCATCAACAATTTCATTTGCAATCAGAACTCCATCCAAGATACTTCTACCTCCTATAAAAGCTGACTGAGATTCACTAATAATCCTTGGCATTATAAGTTTGAGTCTATTGGATAAAACTTTTGCAAGCACTTTGTAGAGCGAACCAATGAGACTAATAGGCCTGTATTCACCGAGGCCACAAGGATTATCATTTTTAGGAATCAACGCAACAAAAGAGCTATTAATTCCATGCACCAGTTTAGAGTTTTTATGAAACTCACTCATAAACTTCGTCACATCCCCTTTAATTGAGTGCCAGCATTTCTGAAATAGCATTAGGTTGAACCCATCAGGACTTGGAGCCTTATTACCATCACAGGTTTTGACTGCTGCTAACACTTCTGATTCTAAAAACTCCGCTTCTAAGGCAACACGAGCTTCATCTCCCCCAATGGAATTGAAATGACCAGACAAACTTGGTCTACCAAACCAGGATTCAGAATACAGCTTTCTCTAGTGGTGTAGTACTTCAGCCCTTATATCTGCTGGATCAACTATTATAACCCCATTAACCGAAAGTGAGCACAATGCATTTCTATTGTTTCTAGATGCAGCCATCACATGAAAGAATTTTGTGTTTTTATCTCCTTTCAAAACCCAATTTACTCTAGACTTCTGCAACCACATCCATTCCACCATAGTACTTAGCTTCCATGCTTCCTCTTTAGCCTCTCTTCGTCTATTCAACTCTGCCTCAGACAGTTGCCTTTCCTCTGCTGCCAGATCAAGAATATGAAGTTCCTCCTCTAAGCGCTTGAGATTATAATCCACATTTCCAAATACTTCCTGATTCCAATGTTTCAGTGCTATTCTAAGGGATTTTAGTTTTCTTAAACACTGAAATCCGGCCCAGCCAACAACAGTAGTGTCCTTCCAAGTTTTTTCCACAAAGGATTTGAACTGAGGGTGAAAGGTCCAGGCGTTCAGGAATCTGAAGGGCTTCGGACCCCAATCCCTCTCATCTTCCATTAGCAGGATAGGGCAATGATCAGATAGCCTTCTAGGTAAACCCCACAATTTGAGACTGAACTTCTGCAACCATTCTGGGCTAAGCAAAAACCTATCTAGCCTACTCCATTTTTCTCCTTGATGAGAGTTACACCAGGTAAATTTCCTACCCAACATAGGTAGGTCACACACTTCCAGATTTTCAATTAGATCATTGAAAGCACACATACCTCTATCCCTTCTGGAACAACCCTTCCTTTCCGATATGCTTCTAACTTCATTGAAATCGCCCCCCAAACACCAAGGTTTTTCAGACCCTGACTTCAGCCTACTCAAGATACCCCAAACCCTGCTTCTACTAGAGACATCATTTGGACCATATACATTAACAATCACGCATTCAAAACTACTGTAAAGAGTACCTGACAAAAGAATAAAATTCCTGGTGCAGCAGCAATCCACAAGTTGAAAGACATCTGGGTTCCAAATGCAAAGCAAGCCACCAGCTGCTCCATCTGAATCTACTGACATGAAGTCCAACTTCTCACCCAGCCAACATGATCTAACAAATTCTTCATCAACTGATGACCTCTTGGTTTCTTGAAGCATCACCATATCTACATTTCTTTCAACAAAAAGTTTTTTGACTTTCCTTCTTTTAATGGGCTTCCCAAGCCCTCTTAAGTTCCATGAGACTAGCTTCATTAAAGACCATTTTTACAGCAAAGCAGCGGTTTGGCCAAGTCAAACAGCTTGACCACTCCTTTTCACCAAAGTTTCTTGATCCTTAGCCTCCAGCTCCATCAACTTACTAATTACTTCTTCCTCATCACCTTTACATTTCAACCCAAGAACATGCCCTAATTGGAGTGATGCCTCTGCCTCATTGAGTAGAAGCCGACCACTACCAGTTTTGCTGGCCATAGATAGAGATATTGCTGCAACAGCAGACCGAAATACTGCTCCTTTCTTTAAATTCAAAGATGATCCATCTCCGAAGGGGAGAGATCCTTTTTTCTTCCCTTGGAAATTCAGAGTCCCTTTTGCTTTACCTTTCTTTGTCACTGTCTGTTTTGGAAGTGACGATACCGACTTATAATTGACCCCTCTATTCTTCTCCTTCTCCATTATGAATGGGGCTGCCACCAATCTTTCACTCTGAGCACAGTTCTCCTTATTGGGCTGGGACTCTGAGATGTCTTCCCCAGACAATCTCTGGCCCAAAACGTTACCTCCATCATCTTGGGCCTTACCCAAGAATACTTCAATATTAAGCCCAGCTCTATGTCGCTCAGACCCACTAAGGCTTCGCATGAAGCCCGGAGTCACTACTTCTTCGTCCTCAACACTTTGAAATTGCATAGGGTTCTGCGGTGGTGCATCTGACCTTCCCTTGCATGCGTCCCCATTTTTTTCCTTTCCCGAGTTGATGGCAGTCTCTGCGACGAAAGACATGCTCCTCCACCTATTCTGCCCAGCGGAATCATTATGCCCTGCATGCCTTGTCCCAGACCCTGCTCCCACCACGTCATCTTCTCTGTCCAGCTCACCTCTGACCTGGCCTTCCACATCAGCTTCATCATCAACCCTCTTGCTCACCACTGCTGTCCTCCGATCTTTTCCATTACCATTGGAGCTGCGATTATCCCCTGTTCTCTGCAGATTGTTGCACTTACATTGTTGGTGTAGGTCCTCTTGTATAGCCACATGTTCCTCACAAACTGTTACTGGGTAATTTGACCCCTTGCAGCTTAAATTGATAGTCTTAATAATGGGTTCCATACATTTTGTAGCTATCCTTACCTTACCACTGTGGAAAGAGTGCATTCTGAGTGTGTCATCATCCATGCCAATGACTTCCCCCCACAACCTTCCAATGTTCGTGAACGTATTGCTATTCCAAAGGTTTAGAGGCACACCATAACATGTGAGCCAAACCAGTCTCTCCTGATCAAAAGCCATACCCCGATTCCATTCTTTGACTGACTCACTCCACTCCTGAAGCCATCCATCCATTTGTTTTACTTTCTCTATCATGCTGCCTGCTGAATCGAAAGTCAGAACTATATCTCTGCCTCCTCCGTGCCTAACCTGAATGCCTCCCCAACCTCTATTCTGCAGCTCCTCTTTAAACTCTGCCACACAGATAAGTGGCTTAAGTCTAACAAACGCACTGTTGTAGAGCCAACCAATGCCTTCCTCAGTAGCCTTTATAGTCATGTTCGTACTGGTCGCTTGCCCTCTTCCACTGACTGCTTGTGCATAAGACTTCCCCTTCTGGACCATACCAGGAGCTCTACTAGAGTTACCAGCCTCCCTCCATTCAGTTGCAACTCTGCTAGTGTTACCAAGCTCCCTCCGTCCAACTGTTGCTTGAGATAATCTGTGATGCTGTTCCTTATCTTTGACAAAATCCGCTGTTTTTACTTTCAATGCTTTGTTTTCACACCAGAGTCCATGTGCTTTCTGGACTGCCATCTGTGCTGCTACGGGACAGCCATAACGTACAAAGCCAAATCTAGATCGCGTCAACTTCCGTCTTTTGTTTGGGATGTACACATCCTTTACAATCCCAAAATTGGTGAATATTCTATACAGCCCTTTTGGATCCATTGAGTCTGGCAGATTATCCACAAAAATTGTGTGAATATCAGCATCCATTCCTTTGCTCTTGTAACCATGATCACCATGCTTTCTCAACACCGGCTTCCAACCTCCTTGATCACCCTCCATTTCTTTCATCAATCAAACAACGTTGAGGACCTGCTTACCTATGTAAGTAACAACAATACATTACAACTATTTCTTTCTTAGTGCCTATATCATCACATCCACAAGACATTTGTGATAAATTGTTTCAGGCTTGGAAACTTTGGAGGAACGGAACACCATTGAAATTAATGGATCCAACTTTGGAAGTATCGTATTCAAGAAATGAAGTCTCCAGATGCATCCATATTGGTTTGTTGTGTGTTCAAGAAGACCCAGTCCATATATTATACCTCCTCTTTCCATCTTCTTTGATAACACAAATTTGGCTCTTCCAGTTGTTTTTTTGTCTCCTTTCATTGTGCATCAAGTATGAACGAGGGGACAACTTGTCTAGACACCAAGATAAATTTTCTCTTCATTAGTTTCAAGCATAGAGAAGAAAAAGAGTACAACTATATATCACTCGTTACAAGTCTTTAATTCTATTTAATTTATTATTTCTTTATTGATTATTTCCAAAGATGCAACTTATCATGAATATCCATATACATGGTGATATAAAAAGGTAACAAAAAATAGATGATACTGATGGGAGCAGCAGGTTGTGTTTCTTCATGCTTGTCTGATGGGGGCAGCAGTTTCAGTAGGTTGTGTTTGGTTAGTTTTGCTACTGGTTTTTTGTTTTGTTTGCTCTGTACGTTTGGTTTCTCACCAACTTAATTAGAGCTTGGAGTTGGTGCTGGTAGATGATTTGGTGTGCATTGAGGTGCCAACCTAGTTGGGATCTTCGTGTTTCATTGTGATACCTTTTGCACCCTCCTCTTTATTACCCTCCTCTTTATTGATGTTTGTTCCCATACTTTATATGTTTCTTCATTAATAAAGCTTTCTTTTGCTGATAAAAAAAAAAAAAAAAAAAATAGATGATACATAGCATTTCCCATAGAGATACTATATAGAAAATCAATACATAATGATGTGATAAGTTTAAATTTTATTAAGGGAAGTATCACTTCAGTCCCCTTAATTTAAACTTGAATAATTTGAATTATACACTTTCAATTTTATTATAATGTGGTACCTTTGTCATGCGGCATCAACATTGAAAAAAAAAAAAAAATCACTTGCAAAATTTGTGGGACCAAGTTGAATTCAAAATCACGTGCAAAATTAGTAGGACCAAAGTTAACATAATGATCACTTATGTTTTAAAAAATATCATTATTACAAAGCATAGCATTTACAATTTAGATAACAACAAAATTCAAATTCTTATGAATAACCTATTAGGTTAATCTAGTTCTAGTTAGGTTAGAGTCTTGCCTGTAGCAAACTCTCCCTACTACAATCTCTAATATACCGAATAAAAAAGATCATTATGCATTTTTTATGTAACTATATTTCTCTCCATTTCATTTATAAAATTGTGATATGTATTTCATGATTAATGATGGCAGGTGCAGCTCCAGCTCACATGCAGCTCAAGATCAATCCTCTGCAGCTCATCAATCACCTGCAGCTCAAGATCCATCAAGTGCAGCTCAAGATCAAACATGTGCTCGCCATGCTTCTCAACAGGTATAATGCAGAGCAGTCTAAGTCTACACATCAGCAGAGCAGTTGCAGCAGAGCAGTTGCACCTCTACAGTGTGTATAGGTTAAGAGTGTCTGGTGCACATTAGTTTTAGTTAAGTGTATGTTAGAAAATCCTTTTAACTCCTATTAGTTAGTTTGTTAAGAGAGTTGTAAGTTTGTTAAAGATAGTAGTGAGGTGTGTCTATATTATAACAATAGTTTTGCAATTGTAAAGTTGGGTGATTGAGTTTTATGAAATAATATCTGTCAATAATATTTTCTGGTTGTTTCTCTCTTTCCCTTCAATTAACAGCTATAAAAGATACACATCAAGAAATTTATATTTTAAAATGTTATTTTAAAAATTCTAATCACGTCATACATTCAGATCATAGATTTTAAATTTTAATGATGTGCTACAACTTTATGAATGAAATAAAATATTTTATTCCATCTTCGAAATGGGGAAGTTAAACAGTTAGAGCAAATTTGAGAAGAAAATCCTATTTAAAGGTTGTTAAATGTGAAAGAAGGCCATAAAAGATGGATTTAGTATTAGTTATAAAACCACCATTAAAAATAACTAGATATATATCTTGTGTTACTAATTTGAGCAAACAAAGACTAAACAAGGTTGATCTTAAGCTTGGAAAGAGAGAAAAGCAAAATGAGAGAGAGAGAGAGAGAGAGAGAGAGAGAGAGAGAGAGATCACTTGCCTTGTTGACAATCAAGAACACAATCACAGTTGATTTCAAGTTTTCCATCAGCCAAAATCTTAAGCTTCCCAGCTTTCTCGCCATGGTCTTTACTTTTCAATAAATACTTAACTTCAATAAAATTTTGCCCTTTTTCAACCTTAGTTATATCTCTTAAACATGGTCACACCGTCACCATATACAACAATATCCATTTCTGTTGTGCGACTGGGCAATCACAAAGTAATATTAATAACGACAAATAGTTTGAGACAACAGAAAAATTAAGTAAAACTCACATTAACGTCAAGTGAATTAGGTAAGATATAAATACAAAAATAAAATTTGGATCCTAAAAAGAAATCTTTTTTGTCTTCCAAACATACTCAAATATTCTCATTAAAGAAAAATCAAAATGCATGAACTTTGTTTAAACCAAAAATAGGAAAACAAAATCGAAAAAGATACAAAACAAATATAAAAAGATGTAGGGTTCATTACACATTTCAAAGGAACAAGACACGTGACAATAATAGAAAATTAAAACAAAATATTTAAGTAAATACACAAAGACTCTAATTTGTTGTAATATCAACACAAAGTAAAGTGGCAAATAATTATATTTAATATTATGAAAAAAATAATAAATACACATCAACTGAGGCTTTTGTAATACTACAATCACCTTAAGGCTAGATGGTGGAGATAAATTGAAGGAAAAATGTAGTGACAAATTATTTTGTATAAAAATTTTAGAATGAAAGTCTCACAATATATAGAGCAAAATTTTTATCTTTTGAAATTCAAATTTCAAAATAACAACGGTTATATTCAATGGCTACATCAATTAATTCTAATTTCAAAAACTAGAAAAGAAAACTTCACATTATTGTTTCCTTCAAATTAACAGAAGTCGAAAAACACAATTATTACGCAACAAGAAAGAGAAGGAAAATGTTCAAGTTCTGAAAATGAATGTTTAGAGGCTTTAAAAAACTTTCAAATATGTTTTGTTGTCTTCTCAGCAACCAAATACAGAAGGAACTTAATTATTCGACAACAATACTAATTTTGAAATTTAATTTCAAAATCTAAGTTGAACACTACATATGCAATGAGCAAATTTGCGCGTGCGTTGTACGTGATCAATATTTACAAAGTGATTGTCTTAAATAATTAGATAATTTGAGTAGAACAAATTAATTGTATTTGATATTATGAAAAAAGAAAAAGAAAAAAGAAAAAAGAATAAGAAATACGTATCAACTCAGACATACGTAATACTATACTCACCTTAAGGTTAGATGGTGGAGATAAATCTGAATGAAAAATATAAAAATGTAAGAAGAAAATCTTAGAATAAATAGAGAAAAATTTTGACCGTTAGAAATTCAAATTTCAAAAGGATAAGTGTCGTATTCAACGGATATGCCAATTAATACTAATTTCAAACAATGAAAAATAAAACTTCTAATTAATATTGCTTTTTAATTAACAAAAGTTGGAAAATACTATTATTACACAACAAGAAAGAAAAGGAAAATGTTTGAGTTCTAGAAATGAATATTTGGAGACTTGAAAAGCATTCAAATTGCCTTTATGTTTATCTCAGCAACCAAATACAAAAGAGCTCAATTATTATTATTATTTTTTGATGGAGGCGTGAAATTCAAACAGAAGGAATTCAATTAGACAGCAATATTAAAATTTTAAAATTTAATTTTAAAGTCTAAATTGAACACTACATATGTAATGAATAAAAGTGCACGTATATTGTACATGATCAATATTTAGCCTTACATAATTAGATAATTTGGGTATAACAATTTATTCCACAAATTGTTAAAAAAGAAACTAAAAAAATGCTTCAACTAGTTTGTTAGAGTTTAAAAACGTTCATCTTAAAGTTAGATGACAAAGATAAATTTAAATGAAAAATATTTTTATTTTTAATTCCGCTTGCCTTCTTTTTTTGAACGGCAAAGAAAGAGACTTCATTGATAAAAATGTAGTACGAGGTACAAAACAAATTACACCAATAAAGAGAAAAAGAGGAAGGGTGCAGGAGCATCACAATGAGTTAAAACATCCCAACGAGGTTGGCACGAAATAGTCCATCCTATCATTTGCAAGCACCCCTAAGTTGGTGAGGAACCAACGAAAGGAATAGACCAAACCAGCAAAACAGACCAATACATCAGCAGCAATTAGAACAAAAACACCAGCAGCCATTAGGACAGATCAGAACAGATCACAGCAGCCATTAGAGCAGATCACTTGCAGCCATCAGAGACTTGCATACTCAGCCTAAGGACTGAACACCAGCAGCTTGCATACTCAGATCAAAACAACCTAGCAGGTGACATAACACCAGCAGTAACCTTTAAATTAGAACAGGTCTACAGCAGCCACACCAGCAGTAACCTTGCATACTCAATATACACACAGCATCACAAAGAATAGCAGCCCATATCAATTTGCACCCTTCCACCATAGAGCAACCATTTGACAGCAGCGCATCCACTTGAACAGCAGCTCCAGCTCTAACAGATAGAGCAGATAAATAGCAGATAAGAGCAGCCCATATCAATTCATACCCTTTCAGATGTTTGCCAATTTCACAGAGCTGACCCAGCTAAAAACCAGCACAATTCAGATAGAGGAAATCAGCACAACCCAGCTATCAATTCACCCAGCTATAAGAGAATGCAGAACTGAGTCCAAAAAATACAGAACTGAGTCCAACAGAACAGAATCCCACTGGTAACAGAACAGAATCCTGCTGGTGAGTAAATCAAACAGAACCAAACCCACTGAAGCAGACCAATCCCACTGGAGGGGAACTGTCACGACCCCATCCCGCCCCTAGTAGAATGGTGCCATGATGGCCAGTAATTCAAGACTACCAAAGGCCACTTACAAGATCACACACACAAAACAGAGTAAACATATGGGGCTTACAAATGCGGAAGCAATAAATAAAACTAAGTAGTCCATAAGAGCAGTGCTTAAGTTAAATGAAATGACATACATCTTAAAATAGTTTATATACAACAAAATGGAATATAAAAATTACATCTTGACCAAAAGGCTTCTCGGCCATTAAATACATAACACAATGAAATAACTAAGAAGCATGATCTTCAAGATGGCACAAAACAAGGATCCAAAGGACATCGGCAAAGACACGGGCAAAATACGTCGGCTAAACACAACTAGGCGTCACCGCCGTCCTGCTCATCACCTACATATATATAGAGAGGGTGAGCTTGGATACTCAGTGAATGGTACAAATAATAAAAGGTTTACATGAATGATATCCGAGATCTTTTTAACCAAACAACACGTGGAGTAAATCAAGTTCATACGCCAAGTCTGTCAAGCTTCAAGAGATGCTTACTAACATCAATATAATACAAGAGAGGACATCCCGGACAAACAAGCCCACG
The DNA here is from genome assembly GCA_025200525.1 of Camellia lanceoleosa. Taxonomy (NCBI): domain Eukaryota; kingdom Viridiplantae; phylum Streptophyta; class Magnoliopsida; order Ericales; family Theaceae; genus Camellia; species Camellia lanceoleosa. Next base: position 25,244,465 of record CM045762.1, on the reverse strand, counting down.
CGGTAAAACCGTCAGTGGCAAGGCAAGACAAGACAAGAGAGATCTCTAAACAATGGTGTCGTTGCATTATAGTCCCCGGACACTAAGGACTTGTGCTACAAACGCTTATAGTCCCCTAGCACGTACGGACTTCCAAACTTTGTGCTACAAACGCTTATAGTCCCCTAGCACGTACGGACTTCCCGAGGATGTCATCAAACAAGGTATAATACTTATTGCAAATAGGAATAATCATTCATGCTTGTAAACAATTTCCAAACAAGACAAAACAAGGTTTTATCAAAGCTTTATAACATATCTTTATCAAAAATACCACTCACATAGTTCTTCAAACGTCGGGGTCAAGGCAAGTCCAAGTCCTACAAACACATAGCAGAAATCTGTTGAATGCATTCTCAAACAACTTTATATGAATGCAAATGACCTCGGCATTTTCCAAAAACTAAGTCAAACCTAAACAAACACTGTCTCCCATCTCGGGGAAATATGCTGGGCACCAACCAAGTCTTGGCCGAGGTCCCACACCTTCTCGCCGAGGTGTGGTCCCGAGGCCACTTTCAAGGAAATGAGGTCGGGAAAAATCTGGGTTTTCCCTCTGCTCAAGAACATGAAAAACATGAACATGAAGGTCATGAAGAAGATGAATGCAAGGATCATAACTTGTTATTACAAAATCTGAGATTTCATGCTATGAGTTCGAAATCATGAACCTGGGTGCCCATGCTAGAAGATCTTTGGGAAAACAAACACAAAAGCATGTAACTTGTTGCAAACTTTCGGATCAAACAAGGCTTTTCCTCAAGAACACAAGAATACCAACTTTCTCTTTCTAAAATCAATCTTTAAATCAATATATGGCATGCAGAACATATTCAATCATGCAATGCAGCTAGGTGAACAATAAGAACAACAAGAGTAGACCAAGATTCTAACCTCAAAACACAAATCTAACGGTTGAACTCCAAGAATCAAGCTGGCTATCTACTTTCTCACTCTAAGGCTCCTTCCTAGAGCTTCTCTCTCCTCAAGAACAAGATATGAGACAAAATGATACTTTTCTCTCTCTGCCGGTTGACTTAACACTCAGCTCGGACACGTGGCAATGGTTGGTTGGTTCAACTCAAAAGGTGACTGATTGAAAAGACAAGACTATGACAAAGCGTGTTCAACAAGCTAGGCGACAAGGGACTCCGGCGAGTAATAACGTCGGCTAACAACAAGACTTCGGCAACAAGGGGACAATGATCTCGGCTAGGAAGGTCAACACTTGACCTAGCTGTGCCACACCTCGGCCAAGATGCGCCACACCTCGGTCTAGGTCATACTATTCCAGGACAAGATCACTTCGGTACAAGGATAGCATTTCGGCCCAGATAATACACATCTCGGCCTTGGCGATACACACCTCGGCCCAGATGATAATCATCTCGGCCAATATGCCAAGACGAAGGTGGAGGTCAAACAAAGGGACTCCACAATAGTTACAGGCTTAGGATGACCTCGGCTATACACCCTAGGAAATGACAAGTCATGCAAGCAACACCCAAAACAAGACAAGACTAAATTTGCTAATGCAACACAACAAGTCAAGATCACATATGAATGTATGCAAGTATGACAAGAGTAAGGTAAGGGTCACTACAGGAACATACCAACAAACACCACTGCTGAGAAAAGCATCAGAAAAAACAGATAGTGGCCCAACAAAATCACACCCATCAACAAATACACTCCCTAATGCCCGAGATGTTATAGAGGAAATCATTTATGGAGAAAGAAAGGTCCTTGGAAGATGCCTTAAGCCAAATAGCTAACCTTATGATTATAATCTCCTGCAACTCCTGCATGTCTTGATGTGAATCTTGAAATAGATGTTCATTTCTGAGCTTCCATAATGACCAAAGGGTGACTAATGGTAATGCTCGCCAAATTCTCTGTTCATTCTTCTGCTTGCCTTCTTGATAGTCAAGAATGCAGTCACAGTTAATCTTAAGTTTTCCTTCAACAAAAACCTTAAACTTCCCAAATTGCTCGCCATAGTCTTAATTTTTCAATACACACTTCAATAAAATATGGCACTATTTCAATTTCACTTATGTCTCTCAATTCTTCATTACTAAATATGGTTGTATGTCACCATGTACGATCATATTCATTTTTCTTTGCAACACTAAGCCCACAAAATAATACTAATAACAAAAAATGCTTTCAGATTACAAAAATCACCAAGTAAAACTTATGTTAGCATCAAGTAAAATAGGTAAGATATAAATACAAAAATAAAGATTGGATTCTAGAAAGAAAAGAAACGTTTTATATCTCACAAACATATTCAATATACTCATTAAAGACAAACCAAAATGCACGAGCTTTGTTTAAACCAAAACAAGAAAATCAAAATCAAAATGATAACAAACATATATAAAAGAGAGATTTAGCGTTCAAATTACATTTGAGAGCAACAAGATACGTGATAATAATAAAAAATAAAAATAAAAACTTTTAAGTAAGTACAATTCAAGTTTGTGAGAAAACAAAAATAATAAAGAATCTAAAATACACATCAACTAAGATACACGGAATCCCATACTCACCTTAAAATTAGATGGTAGAGATAAATCTAAATAGAAAATGAAATGATAAATTATTTTGTATAAAAATTTTAGAACGAAAGTCACAAAATATATAGAGAAAAATTTTGACTGTTAGAAATTCAAATTTCAAAAGGGTAATGGTTATATTCAACGGTTATACCAATTAATACTAATTTTAAAAAATGAAAAACAAAACTTCTCATTAATGTTTCTTTCTAATTAACAAAAGTTGGAAAATACTATTATTACATAACAAGAAATAAAAGGAAAATATTTGTGCTTGGTGTGAATTTCAAATTATGATTCCACCCTTATATTTGAATGCTATATTTGGTTTGGGTTTTTAAATTATGATTCCAAATCAATTTCAAAACATATTTTGAAAATATATTTGGTAAACCAAACAATTTTTGAATTTTTAGTCTACTTGGTCGTTTGTTCAGACATCCGGAGGATGTCCAGCCGGTTGACCGGAATATAACTTTTTTTTTTTTGCAATTGCCAATCACCACCTGTTATTTGGGAAAAAAAAAAATATTATATTTATTTTTGATATTTTTTAAATATACAGATTATTTTTTTGAATTGAATTTTAAAAAGAGTTTAGTTATGAGTTTTGAATAGAATTTTCAATAGAGTTTTGAGTTATGTGTTGGGTTATAAGTTATAAGAGCATCTCCAACGGTGTAGCAAATATTTCACCAAATCTGAATAAAAAACAGGCCATTTCCTTAATTTGATACGTCGCGCTCCAACGGTTCAGCATAAAATCCGTTTCATCAAATTTGCGCCGGGCAACCAGTTGGTTGACCGGCCGGTCAACCTGTAAAGGGCAATTTTTTTTTTTTTTTACCGGTTTGAACCTTTTATTTTGAACTTTTTGAACTTTTGGGTGGTCGACCAGGTGGTCAACCGGCCGGTCGACCGGGTGGTTGACCACCTAGGCAAAATTTTTTTTTTTTTTAAAACCCGTTTGAACCCATGTATTTCAAAGAGAACCGGTTGACCGGTTGGTCAACCGGTCGGGCAACCACCCGGGCAACCGGTGTACCACGGTCAGTAACAGTGATTTATCAAATTCTGTGTGTTGGTATCAGTTTGGTGTAGCGTTTGGTGAATTGTCAATTTGATATGCGTTTGGTGCCACCGTTGGAGCTCAAAAAGTAAGTTTTTCATCAAATTTTGAATTTGATGCTGGATTTGGTTCTCCGTTGGAGATGGTCTAAGTGTTTGAATTAAGTTTTGAAAATTCTTTTCAAAACTCATAATCAAACAACTTTTCTCATTTCATATGTCACATCAAAAATTCAAAATCCAATTCAAAACTATTTTCAAAACTCATAATCAAACAAATTTTCTTTTTTCAAATCATAATTCCAAAACCTATAAACTCAAAATACAACTCTATTTTCAAATCATAATTCTAAAACTCTACCAAACGTTACATTTGAATTCTGGAAATGAATGTTTGGAGGCTTTGGAAAGCTTTCAATTTCTTTTATGGTCTTCTCGACAACCCAATACAAAAGGAATTTAATTATTAGACAACAATATTAAAATTTTGAAATTTAATTTTGAACACTTCATATGAAATGAGCAAAGACGAACATTGTACGTGATCAATATTTACTAATTGATGTCTTAAATAATTAGATAATTTGAGTAGAACAATTTTTTCTTTAATTTCTAAAAAAAAAAAACTAAAAAAATCAGCTCACCTAATTTGTTAGAGTTTAGAGACACTCACCTGAAAATTAGATGGTAGAAATAAATTTGAAGGGAAAATATTTTTATTTTTAATTTCACATGCCTTCTTAACAGTGAGGAAGACCATCACAGTTGATCGCAAATTTTGCTTCAACAAAAACCTTAAGCTTCCCAAGTTACTCGTCATGGTCTTGAGTTTTCAATATACACTTAATTTCAATAAAATTTGACCATTTTTTAACCTCGCTTATGTTTCTCAATTCTTTATTTCTAAACATGGTTGCAGCACCATGTATGACCGTGCCAATTTCTCTTCACAATATTGAACCAACAGAATAATACTAGTAACAAAAAATACTTTCATATTACAAAAATAACCAAGTAAAACTGGTGTTAGCATCAAGTGATTTATGTAAGATACAAATAGAAAAATAAAAATTGAATCCTAAAAAGAAACCTTTTATGCCTGACAAACATACTCAAATACATTCATTAAAGCCAGATCAAAATGAACGAGATTTGTTTAAACTAAAAATAAGAAAATAAAAATCAAAGGATAACAAACAAATATAAAAAAAGATTTAGGATTCAAAGAACATTTAGAGGAACAAGATACGTGACAATAATAGAAAATAAAAATAAAAACATTAAGTAAATGCACATATGCTAGATTTGGTGTAATAGTATAATTCAAGTTTGTGTTGCTTCTGCAATACAAAGTAAAGTGGCAAATTAATAATATTATGAAAAAAAACAAAAATTACATCTTTACTGAGATACACATAATACTACACACATCTTAAGGTTAGATAGTGAAAATAAATCGGAATGAAAAATGTAATGATAAATTATTTTGTATAAAATTTTTGGAATGAAAGTCACAGAATATATAGAGAAAAAATTTTATTGTTTAAAATTTCAAAAGGGCAACAATTATATTCAATAGTTAATACCAATTAATACTAATTTTAAATGACTTTCAAATTTTTTTATCGTCTTCTTATCAATCAAATACAAAACGAACTCAATTATTAGATAACAATATTAAAATTTTGAAATATCATTTCTAAATCTAAGTTGAACACTTCATATGAAATGAGTAAAAGTATACGTGCATTAAATGTGATTAGTATTTATTAAGTGATTGTCTTAAATAATTAGATAATTTGATTAGAAATGATTTATTATTGTATAAATTGCTAAAAAAGAAACTAAAAAAAAACATCCTAACCTTGTTTGTTTGAGTTTGGAAACGCTCACTTTAAAGTTAGATGGTAAAGGTAAATCTAAATAGAAAATGTAATGATTAATTATTTTGTATAAAAATTTTAGAACAAAAATGTCATAATATATAGACAAAAAAATTTAACCCTTAAAAATTTCAAATTTAAAAAAGACAACTGTCACAACTTAATGACTAATTCCATTTAATACTAATTTTAAACAATAAAAAATGAAATTTCTCATTAATATTTCTTTCCAATTAATAAAAATTAGAAAGCACTATATTAGACAACAAAAATAATATGTATGATTTATTTTTTAATAAGTTTTTTTCAAATTTAGGATTTAGGGTTTATTTTTTGATTTTTTTTAATTAATAACTTCTTAACCCCAAAGCTAATGAGGCTCTGACCAGTCGCTTCTCTCAGTGACTCTGCTGCGAAAATGGTGTTCTTGTCCTGCGCTTACTCTGCTTATCTTACGCACACTCTCAGTCTCAGAGATCATAGAGACTTTTTTCCAGTGCGATCGACCTCTCCAGTCTCCGTTTCTCTTACCCATCATCATCATCATCATCATCATCATCATCATCACCACCATGATCATCCCTTTGTCCCGGAGGCTATGCTAAACCCAGGAACTTTAGTTATTTCTCAAAACCCTAAACTAATCCTCTGTTTGGATGCCAAGAAAATGAACGAACGAATTGAAGTGGGGTTCCTCTCAAGTTCTGATGAAACGCTGAATGAGCCTTGTAATTTGATTTAGGAATTGTTGAAAATGTCTATATTTTGAAGTTTTCATAAGAGAAAACTAGCTTTTTTTTCCTGTAACGTAATAAAACTTTGTGTTTCTGTGGTGATAGTACTCTTGTAATTTGATGTAGGAATATTGTTGAAAAGTCCATATTTTTTAAGTTTTTATAAGAGAAACTTAACAGAATGCCCGGGTTGTATCCCATGTAAGGATAATTAATTTGAAAATAATGTGCCAGTTGATATTTTGGTTCTATTTGGAAACTTGGGTAATGAATATAAATAAATTGTTGATGGTAGGCTGATGCCTCCTAATAAGGTTGGCATTATATTCCAGAAGGTGAATGATGAATACGTGAATTCTCTGGAAATGTTACTAGATTTACTTTACAGTGTATATTAGCCAAAGCATTACTTGCATTCATATGACCTAGATGAACTTTAATTGAGTCTAATTGTGCCAAGGTATTGGCGATCGTGAATTCTAGGCTTGTTAAGTGAGCCTGCTTAATAGTTTGTTTGAGCTTGGCTTGTTGAGAAATGCTACCGTCGTTGTCATCATCTTGTATGTGTACTAAAATCCAAAGAAATGACAGTTGTTAAACAAAGATCTTGGCTGTGTGTGCTCAAGAATCACGCATGTGCTGGACTAGTGGTGTCAAATTTGTATATAAAATAATTTAGAAATAGAACTTTCTTTGTTTTCAATTGTCTAAACCCTAATCTTCACAATCATGTGTGTGTCAGCACTTTGGTGGTTCCACAGGCTATGGACACGAGGATGCTGGAGGGCGTGAAGCCCTTGGCCAAGCTTTTGCAGAAATTTTTGGTGCTGAATCTGCAATAGTTCGTTCACAGGTTCACCTCGTACTAATATATGTTTCTGTAATTCTATGGGGGCATGCATAAGCTGCTTAATATATTTTGCCCCTTCACCATCAGTTTTTCTCCGGTACCCATGATGTCACATGTGCACTGTTTGCTTTTCTTGAAATAAGCCATCTCACCATAAGGCCATTGAACCAGTCATTGAGTCTCAATCAAAGACAAGGCTTCAGCCTCAGCCGCAGATCAGAAGACCTGCAGAAGTTGTTGAAAATTCACATGCTCAAACACAACACTTGTGGTGGTTAGACAGTTGGGTAGTTTGTTGTGTCAACTAAACCATAGATAGCTTACATACTTGGTTAAGTCAAGTAGTTAGTGGTGGACAATCTTCACTGTAATTAAATTAATTAATTCTGTTGGGTACTAAACAACAAACAGAATATAAAAGAAAAATAAGAAAGGAGAGAGAAAGTTTGATTACAAAAATTAAACTAGAAATAGAATTAAATAAATAAAAAACAGATTTTATTTTGTTAGAAAAACAAAATTAAAATCTAATTTAAATAAATAATAAAACAGAAAATAAATAAATAACTTACTTGATTAATATCTTGAATATTATTCTGATCAAGTCCAGTGTTCGACATTGTCTCCTTAAGACAGATTCGTCTTCTCCACGGTACTTTCAGAATATAGACGTCTATCTCCCAGGATGAAATGATCAACTACAAATAAATGCAGCACTACAATTTATTTGTTCAACGAATACACTAAGTGTTTACACTCTTTCTTACAAAACTAAATGCAGCAAAATGAAGAATAAATTTGCAGAGGAGAAGTACGAAATTTCTGAATGAAACATCAAATGAGGGCTGTCCTATTTATAGATGGATCGGTGGGTGCAGGTTTTAAATTAAACAGGTGCAAACCTGCTTGAACAGGTACAGTACCTGTTGGGTTTTGAATTAGAACTGATTAGGTTCAAATTTGAACAGATAAAAAATCGAATAACCCAGATTTGAATATGTCCGGGTTATTTGAATTTTAAACAATCAATTCTGTTCAGATAGGAGAAAATCAGACCAGATTTTTGAATTTAAATTCCGAAAATCAAATTGGAAAAAATTAGAATTTAATTTTAGAAAATAAAATTCAAATGTTTTTGGCGCAAAAAGATAGGTATTGGGCCGAACAAGCCCAACCACAGTCCACACACCCGTGCCTAAGCCCAGCCCAGCCGGACGGCAGCGGCGGCAGTGCGCGTGTGGTGATTTTTGGGTCCAATGGGTCTAGCCCATTTTGCCCAAAACCTTTCTCTCTACAAAACTTGGGTACCTCTTGGGGCACACCCCAAGTTCCAATCCCATGCCTTATAAACCTATTCAAAACTTTCTACAAAATCAATGTGGGACAAGCCATTTTCCAACCTTAAGGAATTTCCACAAAAACCCCATTTCTATGGAGCTCACTTTGGCTTCAATTTTCCATTCATCCGATAATGGTTTTGAGCAACCAAATATACCACGTGAATCACAACGCGGCATAGAACGCGTTACCACTTTGACCCGCGAAAATCGACGCACGGGGCCCACCTAAAAAATAGACCAAACTTAGGAAAATAATTCTGGTTTTACCCAGAATTTTCCCAACCATTTCTAACAATCCCCCACATGAATGGAATTTGATGACAACGGAAATGTAACAATATGCAGACTTTATCGAAAGAGTATAAGTCGAAAATATCTTGCATCAAGATAGGTAGCTTTCGGCCTTGAACCTTCCCTAGTGATAACCTATCGGACTTACTGGCTAATTAATGGACGTGATGCCTTGAATTGTTCAGCCGTTTGTGTAAGCCAAGACAATAGATTTCACACAAAATATCTTCTAACACATCGTGATTCTCACTATTGTGTTCATTTTGGCTTTGAACGCTCTTGGTTTTCATGAGTGCTTCTAGAGAATGTAGCCTCCTCATTCTCATAGAACCGGCCCTAGTTCAACACTCATATAGGTGATTCTTATTGTGAGTATCTCCTTATACTCGTCTTGATTTTATGCCTTAATCAAGATATAAGTAATCATTAAAAACTAAGCTTATCCTTATACCCCTGCAGACAACACATGTTGCAGATATCACTCTCACCATAGGAATGTGTAGGGAATTTTAATCCTTTAATGATTTCTGGCGAGCCACACATAACTTAGTTGTCCCTTTGAACTTAGTTCTTGGGATCTCCAGTCATATAAGTAGGGTTATCATTATGATGACTCTTATGTAATAGGCTTTAATCCCATCCCTTTCGATGAACTATACACTAGCTTTTTTGTCAAACCTTTTGTTAACGGATCCGTAATATTCTCTTTAGATTTTATATAATCTATTGAGATTATTCCATTTGACAACAATTGCCTAACGGTATTATGTCGACGACAAATATGTCGTGACTTACCATTATACATATGATTCTGTACCCTGCTTATTGCAAATTGACTATCACAATGAATGCAAATAGTTGGCACAGGTTTAGGCCACATTAGAATGTCTTCTAAGAAGTAACGAAGCCATTCTGCTTCTTCTTCTGCTTTGTCTAAAGCAATGAACTTGGATTCTATTGTGGATCGTGCGATGTATGTTTGTTTCGTGGACTTCAAAGAAACAACAATGCCTCCCAGAGTAAAGACATATCCACTTGTGGATTTTGAATATTTAGTATCCGATATCTAATTTGCATCACAATAACCTTCGAGTATTGCTGGATATCGAGTAAAATTTAAACCATGATTACGGGTGAATCTTAAATATCTAAGAACCCGAATGATCGCCTTCCAATGGTCTTCTCCGGGGTTACTAGTGTACCTACTCAATTTACTGATAGCATAAGCTATATCAGGACGAGTACAATTCATTAGGTACATTAGGCTTCCAATGATTTGGGAGTATTTTAACTGAGACATTGCATCATATTTATTTTTCGATAAATAAAGATGGATGTCTACAGGTGTTTTAGCTACATTCAAATCATCTTTGATAAATTTATCAAGAATTTTCTCAAGATAATGAGATTGAGATCACGTATATCCGTCAGATGTTTTAGTAATTTTCATTCATAATATAATATCTGCGACCCCCATGTCTTTCATATCAAATTTTCTGTTAAGCATTTGTTTAGTTGATTTGATCATGTTTTGACTGCTTCCAATGATAAGCATGTTATCCACATAAAGACAAACTATGACATATCCTTGGTCAGTGTTCTTAACATAGACGCATTTGTTACATTCATTTATCTTAAACCCATTAGTAAGCATTGCATGATCAAATTTTTCATGCCATTGCTTAGGTGCTTGTTTTAATCCATAAAGAGATTTTACAAGCCGACAAACTTTCTTTTATTGCCCTGGCATTACAAACCCTTCGGGTTGCTCCATATAGATCTCTTCAGTTAGATCACCGTTTAAGAAAGCTGTCTTAACATCCATTTGATGTATTTTTAATTTAAACAACGCTGCTATAACAATAAGCATACGAATGGATGTTATTCTTGTCACAGGAGAATATGTGTCAAAATAATCCAGACCTTCCTTTTGTCTATAACCTTTTGCTACAAGTCTTGCTTTATACTTTCTATTGAACTATCTGCCTTCATTTTTCTCTTGAATATCCATTTATATCCAAGAGGTTTAGAACCTGGTGGAAGATCCACCAATTCCTAAGTATGATTTTGCATAATGGACTCAATTTCATTATTAACAGCCTCTTTCCACAAAGGTGCTTCAGGACCTGTCATTGCTGCCTTAAAGCTTTGATGTTCATTTTCTAACAAGTATGCTAGGAAATCTAGACCAAAGGATTTTGATGTTCTCGTTCTCTTAATTCTTCTTGGTTTATCATCAGTTAAATCTTGTTGGTCGAGACCATTACTAGTCTCTTGTGTTTGATTGTTATTAGTCTCTTGACTTTGTGTACAATCATAAGTTCTTTTCTGTGAACTTAATTCATGTCCTTTCTTGTAAGGAAAAACATGTTCAAAAAACATAGCATTCCTTGACTTTATAATAGTGTTTACATTTATATTAGGTATTTCTAATTTATAAGTCAGAAACCGATATGCACTACTATTTTGAGCATAACCAATAAACACATAATCTACAGTTTTTGGTCCAATCTTACTCTTTTTAGGAACATGAACTTCAACTTTTGCCAAACACCTCCATACTTTTAAGTATTTGTAGGAAGGTGGTCGACCTTTCCACAATTCATAAGGAGTGCTGTTGGTTTTCTTGTGGGGTATTCTGTTAAGAACATAATTAGCAGACAATATTGCTTCCCCCCACAAGTTTTGTGGTAAGCCTGAACTTAGTAACATGGCATTCATCATTTCTTTTAGGGTTCTATTCTTTCTTTCAGCAATTCTATTTCGCTATGGAGAATAAGGTGTTGTAGTTTGGTGAATAATGCCATGTTGTACACAAAATTCATTTAATGGTCATCATATTCACCACCCCTATCACTTCTAACCATTTTAATGGTTTTACCAAGTTGATTTTCAACTTCTGTTTTGTAGAGTTTAAACATTTTTAAGGCTTCATCTTTACTTCTAAGTAAATAAACATAACAATATCTTGTGCAATCATCGATAAATGTTATGAAATACTTTTTACCTCCTCTAGTTTGAACAAATTTAAGATCACATACATCTGTATAAATTAATTCTAGAGGTTCGGTTTTCCTTTTAACCGATTTAAATGGAGCCTTAGTTAGTTTCGCTTCTACACAAATTTCACATTTATGATTAGGATTAATTTCAAACTTTGGTATATAATCGAAACCAATTAATCTACGCAAAGCATCAAAATTTACATGTCCTAATCTACCATGCCATATATTCGACTCAAGAATATAAGCAAAAGATGTGTTATGCTTATTCATAGCAGCTTTTGGTACAACTGTCATTATATTCAATTTAAAGAGACTATCACTTATGTATCTCTTACCAACACACATACCACTCTTTGTTAATATAAATTTATCAGACTAAAAAACAAGCCTAAAACCATTTTTACTTAACAAAGAACCAGAAACTAAATTCTTCCGGATGTCAAGTACATGTAATACATTGTTAAGGGTCAGTTCTTTCTTTGATGTCATCTTCAAGATCACTTTCCCTTGTCTAGCCACAGTAGAAGTAGAAGAATTTCTCATGAAAAGTTGTTCACCATTTGCAGCCTCATTGTAGGTAGTGAACATCTTCTTGTCCGCACAAATATGACGAGTTGCCCTAGTGTCAACCCACTATTTCTTGGGATTTCCAACCAGATTAGTCTCAGACACCATAGCAGAGAGGTTGATGTCATTCACTCATCAGAGATGTAATCTAGTTCAGTTACATTGGCCTTATTGGTAGTCTTCTTGCTTGTACTTCCATGTTCCTTCTTAGGGCGGCGGCAGTCAGAAGCTCGATGTCCAGTCTTGCCACAGTTATAGCATTTTCCTTTGAACTTCTTGTTGCTATCGCCTTGTTTAGGACCATCTCCAGTAAACTTCTTCTTTTTGTTATGTGGTTTATGAACTTGTTCAATCACATTAGCCTTGGACTCAATGGGATTTTTCCCATTCCTCTTTTCAGCCTTACGGTTATTTTCCTCAATTCTTATATTACAATAAGTTCATCTATGGTCATCTCTTTGCTTTTATGTTTTAAATAATTTTTGAAATCTTTTCAAGCCGGTGGTAACTTTTTCACTAAAGTATCGACTTGGAAAGACTCGCTTAGAGACATCCCCTCAGAATGAATATCATATAAAATTAATTGAAAACTTTGAATTTGAGAAATTACCGTTTGGGAGTCTACCATAACGAAATTCAGAAATTTACCGACAACAAATTTCTTCATGCCAACATCCTCTGTCTTGTATTTCTTCTGCAAAGAATCCCACAATTCTTTTGCTGACTTCAAAGGACTGTAAACATTATACAACATGTTGTCAAGGCCATTAAGGATGTAGTTTCTGCACAGGAAATCAGAATGTTTCCAAGCATCTATAGCGGCAACAACTTGCCGATCACTTTCACCCTCTTTAAGTGCTGGAGCCTCTTCATGGAGAAACTGGGCCAAATTAAGAGTTGTAAGATAGAACAACATCTTCTGCTGCCATCTCTTAAACTCAGTACCGTTAAATTTTTCCCGTTTTTCTCCATGATTTATTGGTACTTGAATATGGTTTTGGATAGGGACCAGTGTTGGTGTAACAATTGGAGTACCACTTCTAGTTGCAGTTTCAGTTGCAATAGCCGTAATCTATGATTACAAAAATCAGAAAAAATAAAAACACAAATTAATTTTCTAGTTACTAAAACCAGAAAATAAATTATAACACAAAATAATTTTATTTTCCTTATTACTAAAACTAGAAAAATAAAATATCATAATAATTTTCTGTAACACAAATTTAATATTCTGCAATTGTTAATGACACCAGTATATTACTACTAGTTGGCAAAGAAAATAGACAGTATATTACTACTATCTGTCAAATAGCATAAACCACTATTTGTTTTTCCAACCAGAATATGTCTTTATGAAATCACAGAAAATTAAATACAATGAAGATACTAAAATGGATCTGTCTTAAGATTGTTGGACAATCTTCACTATAATTAAATTAATTAATTCTGTTTGGGTACTAAAAGACAAACAGAATATAAAAGAAAAATAGGAAAGGAGAGAGAAAGTTTGATTAAAATCAAACTAGAAATAGAATTAAATAAATAAAAAATAGATTTTATTTTGTTACAAAAATAAAATTAAAATATGATTTAAATAAATAATAAAACAGAAAATAAATAAATAACTTACTTGATTAATATTTTGAATATTATTCTGATCAAGTCCAGCGTTCGACACTGTCTCCTTAAGACAGATTCGTCTTCTCTACGGTGCTTTCAGAATATGAACGTCTATCTCCCAAGATGAAATGATAAACTACAAATAAATGCAGCACTACAATTTATTTGTTCAACGAACACACTAAGTGTTTACACCATTTCTCACAAAAACTAAATGCAGCAAAATGAAGAATAAATTTGCAGAGGAGAAGTACGAAATTTTTGAATGAAACATCAAATGAGAGCTGTTCTATTTATAGATGGATTGGTGGCTGTAGGTTTTGAATTAAATAGGTGCAAACCTATTTGAACAGGTACAGTACCTGTTGGGTTTTGAATTAGAACTGATTAGGTTCAAATTTGAACAGATAAAAAACTGAATAACCCATATTTGAATTGAATTTTAAACAGTCAATTTTGTTCGAGTGGGAGAAAACCGAACCAGATTTTTGAATTTAAATTCCGAAAATCAAATTGGAAAAAATTAGAATTTAATTTTAGAAAATAAAATTCAAATGTTTTTGGCCCAAAAAGATAGGTATTGGGCCGAACAAACCCAAACACACACCAGCGCCCAAGCCCAGCCAGATAGACGGCGGTGCGCGTGTGTGGTGATTTTTGGGTCCAATGGGTCTAGCTCATTTTGCCCATAACCTCCCTCTCTACAAAACTTGGGTACCTCTTGGGGCACACCCCAAGTTCCAATCCCATGCCTTATAAACCTATTCAAAACTTCCTATCAAATCAATGTGGGACAAGCCATTTTCCAACCTTAAGAAATTTCCACCAAAACTCAATTTCCATGGAGCTCACTTTGGCTTCAATTTTCCATTTGCCCGATAATGGTTTTGAGCAACCAAATATACCACGTGAATCACAACGCGGCATAGAACACGTTACCACTTTGACCCGCGAAAATCGACGCACGGGGCCCACCTAAAAAATAGACCAAACTTAGGGAAAAAAATTCTGGTTTTACCCAGAATTTTCCCAACCATTTCTAACAATAAACAAAATTAATTAATTTAATTACAATGAAGATTTTCCAACAATTAGATCAGTATTAGAAATATGATTGCATTAATTGTATTTTACATATTGAAAAGACGAATTCCAGTTTCTCTTTATTTCTTAGGCTAGGGCATGGGGTGAGCTATCATTTTTATGCTGTTGCTTGTCATTGCCATTGTCAATTGAGAATCCTTATTTTTATTCTAGAATATGATTTATACTGATTTAATTTTCAGCTTTTCGCAGTTGTTTGTTGCTTGTCATTGTCATTGTCAATTTGTTTAATGTTTACCTTTGGATCGGGTTGGTTTGGTGTTGGCTCATCTTGTTCAGTTTAACATCCATGCTATTCTTAGCAATGCTAAGTGCACTTTTCTTTATCATACCATTCCAAAAATAAATTTTTTCTTCCCAAAACACACTATCTGAAAATTTATTGTGATACCCCTGTTCCGTAATATGCTAATTGGTCCCTAATGCGTATGTGATTATATGTTTTGATATGATTTTTGTGTGCCATTATGTGAATATATGCGATTTTGGAATTCTACCTGTTCACCGTAGGAATACCTGTTTGAATAATCTGCTCTGGAAATTAAATTGAGGGCCTTATCGGCTACAGAACCCGAAATTGATTACGCCATTGTGATTGGCATAATTTTTAGAGCCTACGGTGAAATTTAATTGAAAATTGATTTGGGTCAGATTAAATTGATTAAATTAATGAATTGGTGCCCAATTACTTTATTACTATTATATTGGCATTAGTGGAATTTGTTGTGTGAGAGCACTACACCCTCTATTCTCTCTTCTTTGCTTCATTTGGCTGATTTGAACTCAAGGTTAGAGAGAGGGCCGGTTATAGAGAAAGGGAGAGAAGAATTGGGCAATTTTGGTCTTGAGGTTTGGAAATTTGGAGGCTAACTCAAGATCTAATCATAAATTGGGAAGATTAAGGCTCCTAGTTGAGTGAATTTGTGTATATTAGCTTGTAATTTTTGTGAATTCAAGTTGAATGTTGATAAGGAACATAAAATGAATTGATCATGATGAATTTGAGTTGGTTTTGTTGATTTGGTAGTCTATATGCACATGCATGTAAGAAAGTACTTTGAAATTGCATGTTTGAGCACAAATGTGTGTAATCCATGTGAAATGTTAAAGGAAACTCATGTTTTGATCACCATTTGGGTTATCCAAGTTGAGAATGTGGCTAATTCATCACATGCAAGTACAATTTGAGAAGATATGAGCTTGAATGCATGAATTTGTTATGTTGGTGTTGAGTTTGACATATTTTGGGCCATGCATGTAGATAAGTCAAGAAATTAAACTTCATAATGTTATGATCTTGTATTGGTACCATGTTGGTATGATTATATTTGAGATTTGAGCCATTGCATGCAAGTAATGTAGTTGGAAAATCGAATTGGAGCTCAAGAACTCAACAGATTTCGAATTTTCTTTGTCAGCTCGGCGCGGAACTACCGCCGGCAGAAAATCATGCTCCCAGCACTTTTTGCAGACATGGCTCCCGCTCGAGCGGGGGATTTGACGTTCGAGCGGGGAGCTATGTAGACAGGTAGTCTGCTCGAGCGGCCGAGTTCACGCTTGAGCGGGAATTTGAAGTAACCAGCACTTTTGCAGGCTTAAGGGTTCGCTCGAGTGGGGAAGTCCACGCTCGAGCGGGGACCCTGTTTTCTGAAATTCTGAAAATGCATTCTGTGTTCTGTTTTTCCATTCTCTTTCACTTGTAAGCACTCTTAGGCATATGTTAAGCATTGTAAATGAGTTAATGAGATAAGAATAAAGCCTAATGAGGAGTATGTGAATTAAAGAACAGATTGAACTGTTAGTGACTCATTTGTGTTCATGAAATGTGTAGGGTCAAGCTCCAGGGCAAATCTACAAGCCGATCACGGTGAGTAATATCGATGTTTGAATACTTGTGAATGTCCAATGGTTTACTCCCTTATAAGCTATATGAGTGGCTAATTGAGATTCTGGAGAAAAGTCTGACATGAATAGATAAATGGACCAAAGGTCGTTTTGATAAACATAAATGGACCAAAGGTCGTTCTGATAAACATAAATGGACCAAAGGTCATTCCGATAGAAATGAGTGGACTGAAGGTCATTTTGACACGAATGTATGGGCCGAAGGCCGTTTTGACGTAAACGAATGGGCCGAAAGCCATTTTGACAGAAATGAATGGGCCGAAGGCCGTTTTGACATAAATGAACGGGCCGAAGGCCGTTTTGACATGAATGGAAATTTAAATGGGCCAAAGGCTAGAATGTTTGGAGCTACAGTCACTTGATTTGAATTTCGTATAGTTATATATCTGTTAAATAGAAATAGGAATTGGGGCTAAGGCCGTTTGGAACATGTTCTACATTGTTATGTAACTTCTGTATTTGATTTGATATTATTCACTGGGCTTTCGCTCACGCTCATTCATGTGTTTGTGGGTGAGCCAAGAGAAGTCCAGACCCAGCCTTAGTGAAGTCTGTATGGAACAACTAAGGTTTTGAGAGAGTCAGTCCTTGTGTCTCACGCACGAGACCTGTCTTCACCCTTTTGTTATGTATTTACATTTTGTTAAGTTGGCGAAGTTTTGAATACGTCTGTATATAGTTTTCATGGGTTGACTTAGTTTGGATGATCCTGTCTGTATAGAATCTTATGTCATTACACTTTCTGTTGTGAGTTATTAACATATGTACGTATGGAATGTTACGGTGTCCATATAAGCACGGCTCTGTGGACAAAGTTTTAAATTTGCTTTCGTTTGGCCCCTTTTACTCTGATGAGTCTTATCTTATTTGGTTTGAGGCCGTAGGTAATCTTGTGATTACTGGCCGGTTATGGCCTTAACCCATAGGGGCGGGTAAAGGTCGTGACATTTATCATACTAGTCCAAAAATAAATTGTTGATCAATAAAAATGAAAAGTATGGGTCAACATAGGCCACTATTGCCCCAATAATTTTTCCACTTTCAGAAAAAGTATAAATTGAGGTAAATTCCAACAACCAGCTACTCAAAACATTTATTTCAAATAATTTTTTGATAAGATTGTATAACACGAGTTTTATACTAATTTCAAACAACAGAAAACGAATCTTCTTATTGATTTTTCTTTCTAATTAACAAAAGTTGAAAAACACTATGGCATGACTACTAAGGAACTAAATTATTGGATAACAACAAACAGAAGGAAAATGTCGAGATTTTGGAAAGGTATGTCTAAAGGCTTTAAAAGGTTTTCAAATTTTTTTTCTCGTCTTCTCAGCAACCAAACACTAAGGAACTCAATTATTAGACAATAACAAAGAGAAGGAAGATGTTCAAATTCTGGAAAGGAAAGTTTGGAGGCGTCCAAATTTTCCTTCTCATCTTCTTAGCAACCAAACACAAAACAAAATCAACTATTAGACAACTACAAAGAGAAGGAAAATGTTCAAATTCTAGAAAGACTATTAGGACGTTCTAAAGGCTTTCAAATTTTCTTTCTCGTTTTCTCAACAACCAAACTGAGCCATTTAAGATGATTCAAAGACCTACTGTCCCAAGTTTTGGATGAAATCAATGCATGTTTGGCACTTGCAATCTTTGAACCTTCACATGCCGCAGCCAACGCAAACACATGCCATGCAACGCTCAAATTTGGAAGATATAGGGCAACCTTGACATGCCTTGCTTCTTGGTCGTTCCTCTTCTTTTTCACAAGTTATTCCGCAATAAGGACAAGCAATCACCTTTAGTCCTAAACTAGACAACAATTCTAAGTACGACAACTACATTTGATAGAAGTGGCTAACAACTACAACAACTAATTACAAGTCTAAGAAAATATACCTTCCTTTTCCATTTTTTTCACTTGTAGTGAATTTTTTTAATTGTCTAAATTTTTTTACTTTTTAAGTACATAGACCTTAGATTTTTTATTTTATTTTACTCACCAGTAAAGACTTCGGTATTGATCCTAAGGTTCCCAATTCGAGTCTTAGTCTTCTAGGCATTAGCACTATTAACTAGAGCAGGACATGTTTTCTAGGCTTGGGTAAACTATACCCAATATTTGAAGTAGTATGGGTGTAAATCACCACAGTTGTGCGAATTCATGACTTAGATAAATAGTTTGGTTTTGGTAATCTAAAATTATTGTGTTTTTTGATCTTCACCAATTACGAAGAGCCACCTCTGCAAATGTGGGCTCGAGCTCCCACATTTGTTGGTATCCATCTCCTTAAGAAACAACAAATGTGGGAGCTCAAGTCTACATTTGGTTTACAAAAATCTTACTCGTAGGATTTTTTTTTTTGCTGACAAAATTTGATTTTATTTATTTTTAGTTAAACAAAAGATGATCTTTTCCCATCTTCAGTATTTTTTTTAAAAAAAAATTGTGCAAAAATTCACTTTTTAAGTTTCTTTAGACTAAATGATTTTGAAATTAAAACAATTAGTTTTTTTTGTTAAGTCTGCCGTTATTCCACAAAAAAAAAAAAAGAAAAAAAAAAGATTTTTTTTTGTAGTTTTTGTAAAAAAATAAAATAAAAGTTGACACAATATTAAATGAAATTACCAAGGTAAAGCCAAAAGACAAAAAAAAGAAAGAAAAAAAAGAAAGAAGAAGATTATATCATATTTGAGAGATTAGGGGAGAAAGAATTTTACTCTCTGTAAAGACTTTGAGCAAACGTCTAGCTTCCTGAGATGAAAGCTTTGTGGTATAGCACGAAAAAACACATTTGGCGACCATCGTCTGGAGGTAGAAACGTCACTCTTTTCCACAACAGTAGCAACGCACGAACTCGCCACGATGAACAGCTTGATGAGGCCGGAGGAACCCTTTAACCTCTCAAGGATTACGTCTGTAGTAATACTTGAGCAAAGGTGTGTTAATCAATGGAACCCTCTTTCCATTTTTTGATAACACAAATTTGGCTCTTCCAGTTGTTTTTTTTGCCTCCTTTCATTGTGCATCAAGTATGAACGAGGGGACAACTTGTATAGACACCAAGATAAATTTTCTCATCATTAGTTTCAAGCATAGAGAGGAAAAAGCGTACCACTATATATCACTTGTTACTAGTCATTAACTTTATTTAATTTATTATTTCTTTATTGATTATTTCCAATGATGCAACTGATCATTAAAACCCATATACATGGTAATACAAAAAGGTAACAAAAAATAGGTGATACATAGCATTTCCCATAGAGACACTATATAGAAAATCAGTACATAATGATGTGACCATTAGTCACAATAGTATAATTTAAGAGGTGTCACTCGAGTCCCATTAGTTTAAATTCGAATAATTTGAATTCTACACTTTCAATTTTATTGTAATGTGCTAACTTTGTCATGCAGCATTAACATTGGAAAAAAAAAAATCATGTGCAAAATTAGTGGGACCAAGTTAAATTCAAAATCACGTGCAAAATTAGTGAGACCAAAGTTAACATAATGATCACTTATGTTTTCAAAAATATATAAGCATATATATCATTTTCAATTTAGATAACAAGCAAATTCAAGTTAGTATGAATAACCAATTAGGTTAAAATCTAGTTACTCCTCACTAGGAGATGGGTTAGAGTCTTGCTTGTAGCAAACTCTCTATACTACAATCTCTAATGTACCAAATAAAAAGAGTAGCATGCATTTTGTATGTAACTACATCTCTCTCCATTTCATTCATAAAATAATGATATGTATTTCATGATTAACAGCTATAGAAGATACATGTCAAGAAATTTATATTTTAAATTTAAAAATGTTATTTTAAAAATTGTAACTCGCCAGAAACTGTAACAAGCCCGCGAGGGACCTCGCTACAGTTCGGACTCGATTTTGTCGTGGTTCCAAATCTTGAACCAAAGAGTCCAAATCCGGCAAATCGTTTTTGAGAAAAAAAGATTTTTTGAAAGAAGTGCCAAACATGGACTGCTTTGCCAGATAACAGAGTCGCCACCTAAATATTTTAAAATGGGAAATTTAGGAAACCCTGACTCGGTGCCAAAAGGCCACGTATCCGTCATCACCAAAGTTGGCTCGGGAACTTGGTACGATTAGAAGGTCACATCGTGAGCACCCCCGCTCGCCCGGTCAAAGACCGGCCTCTACTAACCATGATATCTATTTTTGAAAACATTGTGCGTTCTTATTCCGGTTGTTAGCCTAGGTTACTATGTGATGCTCGCAGCAAACAAGTATAGACTGGGCCGTCTGAATTGGAACAAAACATTTCATGTTTGTTTATTTGAAAATGGTGTGATGGTGCTACCCGCAGGTAGGCTAAAATGCGGATTTGCCACCCTCAGGTGGGCTTAAGAAAACAATGATTTTGCCACTATCTAGTGGGCTTAAAACAAGCATTTGATGAATTATTCCAATTCAGATAACTCAACCTCCACCCACAGGCATTCAAGGCAGTTATATCATATAAGCATATAGCCTCATGGTAAGCATGCTATTCATGGTAACACTCATACGCATGCAAGGATGTTGAAGCATAAAACTCACCGAGTACTCCTAGCCAAAACAAAAGCTGATTAGAAATCATGCATGATCCTAAATGTGCTGAAATGCCTAATGCAACACATGCAAAATGCAACTATAGCAGGCTCGGGTATTCTAAACATGGTATATGAGATGCTCTGATTAGCATGTATTCAATTTGGAATTGAAATCTGAATCATTTGTATGATCTTGAGCAGTGCGTGCAAAAACAGATGAATGATGCAAACATGCTGTCATACTGTATGCTAATTGAAATATGCCCTATATCTAACCATCGTAAGCAGGTAAATAAAAGGGAGAAAGAAATGGGGGTTGGAAGATATACATCACACTCACACACCCTTATTACAACATTGCCCTCGCATAGAGGGTCCGAATAAATAATACAGACTCGAATAAAAGAATAGTACAGTCCGAATATTACAGTCCGAATAATATACAAAAATCCTAATTAATTTACAAATTAAATAAAGAAAGACTGTAAACTGGCATGCAAGCCAGGGGGTGCCTTGCTTCTGATGAATAGTGTATGCTGGGCTGCCTTCGCGCGGAAATCCACTGGGATGCCCCAATTAGCCTCTGTTTGCAATTTTCTCAAAATGCGTGTCAGACTCCGAAAAGTTGCTGATCCTTGATTTTGCTGCAACAGAGAGCAGGAAAAGGGCATAGCAATGTATTTCACAAATATATGCATGCCTCGATCCTCGTGCCATCAATCACGCATATCGATGCATGATGGCCGAGGAGTCGGATTGCACAACTCAATATAGGATGAATGCATATGAATGCTACAATAAAACCTAACTCCATCATGGGTAATCCGGAGTGTCGGTGACTTGGGAATTGAGACCCGTTCCGTCACTCGGAGTACGAAACGCGCCTCGTTTCCCGTGCCCGGGTTAACGCCTATCCTGAACACGATGCGATATGCATGGTATGCATGAAATGTAGCTAATATGCAACCCTAACATACACAATGTTATGGGAATGAGATGCCACGAAATGCGTGCCCACGGGCACGCAAACCGAGAAAATGTCATGAGATATGATATACAATGAGACTAAAATGAAATGCCTCGAAATGCGTGCCCACGGGCACACAAACCGAGGAAATGGCATACGGAATGCAATGATGGGCTTCGCCAACGTGAGAGGGCCTCAGCCACACTCACATAGGCTGCCGTCGGATAAAAAAGAAGCGCCTCGGAATGCATGCCCGCGGGCACGTAAACTGAGGCAGTGACATACAGGCATGAAATAACAAATTAGGCTTACACTAATATGAGAGGACCTCAGCCGCACTCACATAAGCTGTCGAGAGATGAGAATGAGCTGCCTCGATGTGCACGCAAACCAAGGCAGTGGCATACGCAATGCAAATGACATGGAAAATGCAAATTGGGCTAACACTAACATGAGAGAGCCTCAGCCACACTCACATAAGCTGCCGAAAGATGAAAACAAGCTGTCTCGAAATGCGTGTACACGGGCACGCAAACCAAGGCAGTGGCATACGCAATGCAAATGACATGGAAAATGCAAATTGGGCTTACACTAACATGAGAGAGCCTCAGCCACACTCACATAAGCTGCCGAAAGATGAAAACAAGCTGCCTCGAAATCGTGCTGCAGACACGCAAACCAAGCAATGGCATCATAATGCAAATGACATGGAAAATGCAAATTGGGCTTACACTAACATGAGAGAGCCTCAGCCACACTCACATAAGCTGCCGAAAGATGAAAACAAGCTGCCTCGAAATGCGTGCACACGGGCACGCAAACCAAGGCAGTGGCATACGCAATGCAAATGACATGCAAATGAAAGGTGGCATATGGCATATGAAAAATGCAAATTTCAGTAGCTAAAATGATGCACAAATAGCCCCCGAATTATGACAAAATTACACCCGATGCCTGAAATGCAATGTTATGCACCCGAAACGGCCTACAGCCCTACTAAACATGCACGATATGGACATAACATGTAAGACAGTAGCAAGGCATCCCCTAAACTAGCATTTTTTCAGTACAAAGTATGGCCAAACAATGATCACAAGTATGGCAAAAATAGCTTGCAAAAATGGGGGAAAAGAGGAGAATTACAAAGCAAGTGGTATATAAAATGCTCAAACTGAAAAACACAGTTCTACAAAATTAAAGAGGGGCCAAAAATATGCACATTTACAAGAGATGACATCCCTTAATTCAGTATATAGATAGGCTAAACATAGCATGCAAAATAATGAGCCAACAAAGGCTATAACATGAGGTACCAAAAGCATGCATCAAACAACCTTGGACCCTTAACAAAACATGAATAATGGGTCATTTTAAGACACTTTCTAAGCCTGATGAAGGCTGAAAACAGAATCCAAGAAAGCCTAACAAAGCATGCAATTTTACGGAATCAAAGATGGTATTACATGAAGTACCAAAAGCATGCACCAAATGGCCTAATACCCTTAACAAAAAATTATGAGAAGGCCAAAACAAGGCTCTTTCCAGGCCTGATGAAGACTCAAAACAGAAGCCAAATAAGCTCAAAGGGGCATGCCAAATAGGAGTAGAACATGAATTCAAAGCAAGTGGCATGTAGAGCATGAAAACCAGGTTGAGCCCTTCTTCAATGTTGAAGAAGGGCTCAAAATAAGCACAATATTAGTTCATGAGATGCTCCAAATCAGATCAAAAATAGGCCAAATAAATCATGCAATTTTACGGAAAAAATGGAGGATTACAAAGAAAGTGCATGATAGAGAGGCCAAACATGATTGATCCCTCCTTAAAAGTTGAAGAAGGGTTCAAAATAGTCCCACTCACAGTATATATCAGGCTCGAAAATGGATCACTCAAAAGCCAAACAAAGCATGCAATTTATTGGCCTAAAGAGTGGTATTGAAAGAGGTGCATCAAGGAGACACCAAACAGAGCTGAGCCCTTCTACAAAGTTGTAGAGGGGCTCAAAATAAGCCTAAAAATAATAGGGGTCGGAGCCCAAAACAAAAAGCAAGTAGGGTAAAGAATTGATTCAAAATTGTGCTAGAAAAAGGGAATTAGAGTCTTACCCTTGGAGACAAGTCTTTTGTTGCTTCTTGGCTTCAATTTGTTGATCCTTAGCCTTTGAAAATCACTCCTCTGCTGCTGAAATGGAGGTGGTGATGGTGGTGCTTAGGGTTGATGAAGAGAGGAGCTAGAAACTTGAAGCTTTTTAGGGTTTTTGGCTATGGAAATGGAGGGTTTGGAAGAGAGGCTCTTGAGATGAAATTTTGTAACCTCAACAAAGGAGCCGGCCCTTAAGAGGACCAAAAAGGTTGTAAAAGGGGAGGGAAATGCATCCAAGCTTTCCCTCCCAAAATATCCCCCGGAGGACAGGGATATTTTGAAAAGCAGCTGGACAGCTGTAAAGGGTTCAAAAGCAGAAAGCTGGCCGGCCAGGTGGATTTCTTGTAGGTGGCCGGCCACCCCAAGCTAATCGACGGCCACTCCCCACTGGCCGGCCATGGCCAAAAAAAGAAGTGAAGAATTGCTGGCCGACCACCATGTTTTGGTGTCCTCCCAGGTGTGTAGAACAAGGTTCCAAGGTTGGAATTTGGCAACTCTGAAACAGGAGTCACAACATTGAACTTGAAGGAGAGGCTCAAAAATGAAAGTAACAATTACTGGCCGACCACCACTTTTTAGGGTCCTCCCATGTGCCCTCATCACAAATATGTAGTCCCGGCTCGAAGAAAATATCCCTAAGGTGTTCAACATGGCAGGAAGTGAGCAAAAGCAGGCGGAGGAGCGAAACTGGTTTCCTGGAACAATTACTAGCCTCCCACCCTCCAGTGATCTTCCTGATGCTAAAACAGAGGTACCTGCCAAAATTGAACAAAAACCGATGCAAAATGAATGCTCGAGGCCCAAATCACGCAGTTCGGGGTCCCGAAAATAGGCTGCAGGCACCGAAAGTGGCATTCGGCCACGAAGTGGGTATCTGAGACCCCAGTGTTCCTCAGTATGATAAAACAGAGGTCCCCGCCGAAAATGAACAAAAACCGATGCAAAATGAATGCTCGGGGCCCAAATCACGCAGTTCGGGGTCCCGAAAAAAGGCTGTAAGCACCGAAAGTGGCATTCGGCCACGAAGTGGGTATCTGAGACCCCAGTGTTCCTCGGAATGATAAAACAGAGGCACTTGCCAAAAACCGGAGAAATCGGAGATGGTTGGCGGTCGAACCGAGGCACACGGCGGCTCAGCAAACCGGAGCTCGAAATGGGCAAAATGGCCTCTGACCACGAAAAAGTAGCTCACGACCCTGAGAGATAGCCTCTGGGACCCTCCCTCCTCGGGAAAAGCAGAGAAAACCGAGTCTGGTTCGCAAACCGAGACAAGGCACAGAAGAGAGTTCGGAAGTCCGGAGGTAGGGCGATCGGCCGCAACTCTGAGACTTCTGAACGAGCACAATATGCAACATCACCGAGCGCTCAATCAGTGACGTCTGAGTCTTAAGGTTGGTCAAAAATGGGGTGTCTACAGTTGCCCCTCTTTGACAGAACTCGGAAGTCAAGAAGTGACGGGAGTGAATGTCAAAGCCTAGAGACGACCCATTTTTGACAAGGCCGAAGACTTAGACAATCATACAAGATAAACAGAGATGTGTGCCCGCAGGCGTGCCTTCAGGCAAAAGGGGGCAAAATGCAAATGATATGCGCAGAGTTAGGTGATTATGCAAGTGCAGCAAGCTGTAATGAAGCAAGTATTGACAAATAGATGCAACAGTTTTATGCAAGAATGCAAAGCAACGACTACATTTCATGCAGTTAGGAATGCGGAGAATCATTCAATTCTCGTCGCGTCTCACACGGAGAAGATCGATACTGGCGATTAAATGCAGTCGCACCAGCCTCAAATGAACCGTACATACAATATCGTGCCTGCAAAATAGAGAAATTCAACAAGAACAATATGCCAACAACATATATTCACTGTGATTCTTGTGATTCTGAAAGTTTGACACCGCGATGTCGGCGAGTGGATGCATCACAATGCGAGAAAAGATAATGCGTGACAACGCATGCTCAAGCATAGAAGTATTGTACACCAAGAAATCACGCATGACAATGCAAAACATTCATGAGAATGCAAATTATGAGCCAAATAATGCAAAACGAGCAGAAATCAGGGTGCGGATTTGTTCTTTAACAATTTGGGAAAGCAGCATTTGGCGACGCAACTCGATCATGACCTCGATTCACCTCCGGAGAGGTCACAACATGTTTAAAAGGATACACTCTGATTTTGATGAATAATGATGAGAAACATGTCGAAATTGCAATTGAAGTTCGGTGGAGCAATTGGCGCCAGAAAGTGCACTTTTCTTGAACTTTTTCGTCTGGGAACTCAGATTTTCCTCAAAATTTGCGAGAGAGGTAGGGAGGGTGGGGACCATGGTCGGCCAGCTCATTGCCCTAGGAGAGGCCATCGGCCAGGGGAGGAAAAGCAAATGGCGGGCCAGCCAGAAAAGGTGGCGTAGGCCACTACCAGCGAGGGCATTTTGGTCATTTTGGAGATTTCTATATATACACTTGCCCACTCAATCCGAAATCACACCCCATTGTGAAATCTTCTTCTCTTGCTCCTAAGCCATTTTCTCCTTCAAATCTGCATTTTATACGCGTCCTCCGGCCTTCCACGCAAGTTGTTTTCGCGAAATCTTCCAGCGTTAAGCACTCTGAGCCGACTAAATTTTGATTCCGGGGCTTCTCTTCTCATTGTCACCACTTGAGGTAAGTTTGTCTCATTATTTGGAAGATTTTTCGGGAGTTGACTTTTGTTGACTTTTCATTTCCCGAGAGTTGACTTTTGTTGACTTTTTCCAATTTTGGCTCATTTTGCTCATTTTGCTTCTCTTTGATTTCTTGACATGGCGGGTCATTTCCCTCCACGGTAGAGGTTTTCGGCCAGGAGATGATTTTGATATTATGACATTGCCCCCGAGGGTTCGCCCTTTTGTTCCCGATCGATACGCCCCAGCGGTACATAGGCTTCCGCGAGCCGTTTTCCGTCATTTCACCGAGTTCAACAATCGGGTACCAGGGGATCTTCTTCTGCGAGAGCCGGAGCAGCACCTCTCCCACGATGCAGAGGTATTTTACTTTATTTTCTGTATCTTTCGTGCATTTTGTACCTTTGCCATGCTTAGACACGGTTTAGCTTATGACATAGTACTTGCATCTGAGCATGTGACTTAGCCACTTGAATTTCATGAACCTGGCTCATTGTGATTGTGAGCATACAGTACACATTAGTTAGAAATTGAACACACAGCTCAAACATTGATTCACCGAACACACAGCCCGAAGTTGAAAATGAGCACACAGCACATACTGACTAAGAGTAGAACACACAGTCCCAAACTCAGATTTTTCTGAACACGTAACCCAGATTTGAAGCGAACACACCTTGCTGATTAAGAGTAGAACACCTGACCCTAAACTCGATTTACTAAACACGGCCAGTTTGAAGTGAACACACAGCCCGATTAAGAGTAGAACACCTGACCCTAAACTCGATTTCTTGAACACATGACCCAGATTTGAAGTGAACACACATTGATTAAGAGTAGAACACCTGACCCTAAACTCGATTCTTGAACCATGACCTAGATTTGAAGTGAACACACCATCGATTAAGAGTAGAACACCTGACCCTAAACTCGATTTCTTGAACACACAACCCAGTTGAAGTGAACACACGACCTTGATTAAGAGTAGAACACCTGACCCTAAACTCGATTTCTTGAACACGACCCAGTTTGAAGTGAACACACACCCGATTAAGAGTAGAACACACTGACCCTAAACTCGATTTCTTGAACCATGACCCAGTTGAAGTGAACACATTTGATTAAGAGTAGAACACCTGACCCTAAACTCGATTTCTTGAACATGACCCAGATTTGAAGTGAACACACATTGCTTGATTAAGAGTAGAACACCTGACCCTAAACTCGATTTCTTGAACACATGACCCAGTTTGAAGTGAACACACGGCCTTGATTAAGAGTAGAACACACTGACCCTAAACTCGATTTCTTGAACCATGACCCAGTTTGAAGTGAACACACAGCCCACTGATTTTCTGAAATTTGAACACGCATCCCAAATACCAAATTTACACACAGCTCATTTTCACTTCATTTGCACACAGCTCATTTTCACTTCATTTGCTGATACACGCATTCACTCTAAATCTTGGTGGCTCTTGCCTGATCACGAGGATATGGCTCCACCGCCATGAGGAGTGGTATCTTGGCTTTCCGGAAGCTGTCCGAGACTTGGTTGACTTTGCAGGATTCGGACCATTCTGCAGGGGGTTATCTCACTGTCTTATTAGTAGGACATTGTTTGCTGCTCTGGCGGAGAGATGGTGGGACACCACCAATTCTTTCCATTTTTCTGCGACCGGGGATATGACCATGACCCCGCTGGACTTCGCTGTACTCACCGGCCTAGACATAGGCGGTGGACCCATTCCTTATGACGAGGATATGGGTGAGTGGGAGGCTGCTTGGATTCATCTATTGGGGGCTCGCCCGCCTGTAGACAGAGCTTCCGGGAGGGTTCGATATACTTGGTTCTCTTTCCATTTCCGGAGGCCAGAGATGGAGCCTGAGTCTCCCGAGGAGGTCGAGCAGTATACCCGTGGTTTCCTCATGTTCCTCTTTGGCACCACTCTATTTGCTAATAGAGGGAACATGGTCGGGCTGTATCTCTTGAGTGCCTTAGTAGACCTATCACAGGTCAATCAGTATGATTGGGGCGGCGCTGGCCTGGCTACCCTTTATTGTTACATGAGCCTTGATCTCTACCTTGAGAGGACTTACTCGTGACTCTTGGAGAGCTTGGGAGGTACATTCTGTCCTCTTGATTTACATTTTGCTCCTCATTACTTATTCACTGCACACACGGCGCACTTTGCATTCTGTATTCTGCCTTTAGCACTTTGTATTCACATTCCGCCTTTGCTTTTCTCGACTATGGGTATATGCATATTTCCCCACATTAGCCCCGGAGATGGAGGTGGCAGGACCTCCTATGACTCCGTTTTCATTGATGTTTGAGGGCGAGAACCTATCGAGGCCTCGAGAGACTCTCTTCTCTCTGCGGCGATGCCGACACCGTCTTGTGACAGTATTTGAACTCTCGGTTCCTTTCATTTTCATCTTTGATCGCTTTGTATTTCTTGATTTGATTGATTTATACATTGGTTATCCGAGATCACTGGCAACCTGGCGATCTTTGGCGACGATCTCGAGAATCAGTACCCCGGAGGGTCGACTAGTTCGATATAGGTTCTGCTCGAGGACGGTCGGCGAGCTTGGTTCTGAGGAAACGCTTTTCGGCGTCAAGTGTGGGGGTATGATTCTCTGGACCCTCCTGCTGTGTCTCCACCCACTATGCCGTCTACCGACAGTCTATCTCCTGCGGAGGTCACTAGGGACATGCAGGGCACCGATGCTTTATTACATCTCATTGAGGGGAACTATGCCACCTATCGCGCATATACGATGCCCCCCTTGGCGAGTCTGGGCTCCTGCTGAGGCCTTGGCGCACCATCTTGAGTCGTGCCCGTCTTTGCGGACATCCCTCTTCTAGCGGTGGTGCATCTAGAGGTAGAGCGATTCGATTCCTTCGATCCCTCGACTCTCGATCATCTGGATGGCGGATATACCGGCCCGAGTTGGAGTTGGCAGTATGGGACTACTTCTCCGATTCCGATCCCTATAGAGCCTCCGATGCCTGGTCACAGATATGTCAGTGATCCTGACTCACCACCGGTATGTTCTACCATTTTTCATTTATCACACAGACATTTTGGCAGTTGCTTATTTATTAATGAGTTGAGCTTGTGTGCGGCCACCTCGGGAGTACATAGATCGGATGCTCGGGGTGGTGGCCTCACTTGAGGATGGTCTGCGTGAGAGGCCTGAGATGTCCATCATGGGCTTCGGTACCCTTCATCTCTCTTGCATTTATCATATTTACATTAACATCTTTGGTTTGAGCATTCTATTGCCTGATAGGTATGTAGAACACATCGCACACACCCACTCACATCTTGTACTTGCACCTTTTTATGTTTGAACTGATGTATTGCACTTTTCATTTTGAGATGCCTCGCGTGTATGCTTCGACACGAGGTGGGCCACCCGGGCCTTCTCGGAGAGGTCGAGGTGTTAGAGCTACTCGAGTCTTGGGCCCCGAGGCTGGGCCATCCAGGCCTTACTAAGGAGCTCGAGGCGGGGTGGTCGCCACGCAGACGAGGCACCCATTGTCGAGGATGAGGAGGAGGAGGTCATGCACCGTGTGTCGAGACATCTCTGAGGAGGAGGCTCGGTCTTGGTTCGGGAGGCGGAGGCGGTGAGGGATCCGGAGGATGACTCGATCCGGATGGTGATGATGGTGCGAGAGGTTGTCCATAAAGAGGATGAGAGGGCCTCCTCATTCCCATTCCCGAGGATACTGATGTTATTTCCTGCTTTATTTTACTTTTTGACTAGTAGTTTGTAGCACTTTGCACATTGTTAGGCAGTTTTATTTTCTGTAAAACTTGTACCTTTATTTTGTTGTAAAAACATGATGAAATGAAACAGCTTTTGAAAAGATGTTTGTATTTGAAACTCTTAGCATCGCATCGCATCATTTTGCACAAAAATTGAATCGAATGAAAATGTGCCTCATGTATTTCTGCATTCGGAGTAATGAACCGACGCAACAAATCAAAACAACTCGACTCACTAAGAAATAACAGAATCTTAGCAAGTTTACAACTCGATAAGCAAAGTACAACAATGTTAACGACTCAATAGACAAGACTTAACAAAATTGTGTAACCAAAAAGTAACAATTCAAAACACAAAATGCGACAGCTCGACAAAACTTACAACTCGATAAACAAAACAACAACTCGATGAGCAAAATACAACAGAACATACTTCGGACGGACAATCCGGATGATGGAATGCGCCCGTAACTGAGAGAAATGGAGGCCTTCGACATTCCCGATGCATGAAAGTGCCTCAAATTTCCTTCCGGCAGGCAAAACAGGACTAACGCGCGGCCGAAAACATTTAGCATTTGGAAACTAGAGGGTGGCCGGCCTACTAGAATAGATGGCCGGCCGGCCACCTCCCCCGTAACCTCCAAAAATTTGACATGTGTCCTTTAAATAGTGTTTTGTCCCTCTATAAAAGCCCCACCCTTGGACCTTATTCATTTCATCACCTTTCCTCACAAAAATGGAGGCATTTCTCGCAGAAAATCTCACATCTTGGATTTCTTCTTTAGATGGCTCGGAGAAGTTGAACTTCTGGGGTTTTGGCTTGAATGCACTGTTTACGTTGAGGCGGACTCCACTGCACCTTTCTTTCCTCCATGCCGCGGCAAGGTTTTGGAACCCGGTGACGCATGTCTTCAGCTTCGGAGGGCAAGAGGTATGTCCTACTTTTGAAGATTTTCAAGCTTTGATGGAGTCTAGACGAGCTTCGGAAGAGATCTTGCCTCGATCTTTTGGCCATGCCCAAGCTTTAGGGCGGATGTGCGGTCTCAACGCGCATGATGCTCGATCTCTGATTGATAATGGCATGTTGGATGTCCCGAGCCTGATTTACCGATTCTCTGATGCTGGTGACCGCAGCGACCATCATTGGCAAGGTTTCCGACAACATGCCCTCTGCTTGTGCATGCTATCTCATTTTCTGTTTGCCTCGGGCTCTGGAGGAGCTAACATCCGTTTGATCGAAGTCGCTCAAGGCTTGAGGGAAGGAAAGAGCTGCATTGCCATGGCATTGGCTGAGACATTGATGGGCCTGGATGCCTTCCACCGTCAGGAGACGACCAGATTTGCGGGGAGTCCACTACTACTGCAGGTAATGTTTCCCACCCCATCTCGCATATGTATTTGCTCACATCTCTCGGCCCTCAGGCTTGGTTTTTCTCACAAAACCCCTTTTCTTACTTTTCTCTTATCGCACATCTCTCTATTCTTTATTCTCTCATTTTTCATCCCTCCCCAGATATGGTTGATGGATAAATTGCAAGTCGTGGACTCTTGCCCTGCTTATTCAGCCCACGGCTACTTCTTTCGACAACGCCTGGTTGACGCCCTTGATGAGGGATGGTGGTTTGAATGGATGTGCAACTTGTCAGCTGAACGTATTGCTTGGTGCTGTCCTTGGCTCAATCTCCCGGCGATGGGCTATAGCATGTTCCAGGATACTGGGATCCGGTTGGTTGGCTTGACTCACTGCGTATTTTATTTCCTATTCCGCATTCTGCGTCAGTTTGGCCATGATCAGACTTGCCCTCCGGAGGGGATTGAATACCCGGTCACTTTCCCAGTCCGAGGTGCACATCTTGCCCGGCATACTACAGCTTGGAGGACCAGAGAGCTCCTGTCTCCTGCCCCTGTTTTCAGTTGCACTTTATCTGACGAGTGCTGGGATTGGCTTAACGAGGAGGCACAGATTGGGCCTAGCTTGGCATCAGAGGCTTCGGCTAGCTCTGGGAGGTGGCGCGGGGACACCTGACTTGACTATGCCCCAGATTTATTGCCTTATTAGTACTTTCAAGTTTTCATTATGAGTGTAATAAAAAGCAACTTCAATTGTATGCAAGAGCGAGAGAATTCTATTTCGAAATCAAAGAAATTGAAGGTTGTGGTACTGAAAATTCTCCGTTTTTGGTCCAAGAATGGTCTTAGTTGTGAAAAGATTAATTTGAACAAAGTCAACTTTTATTAAAACTTTTCAAAACTATTTTCGATATGGATCAGAACTGGACACGCTTGAGATCTATCACTGAGGTGCACAACCCCGGATCCTAGCAACTGGAAAGTTGCCCCTAGTTTGAAAAAGTGCCTCGGCAATGTGTATGAAAGTTGCCCCTAATCAGAGAAAGTACATGACGCTTCACCAGCGGAAAGTTGCCCTAGTCTGCATAACCATGCAGGAGATCACAATAAATCTTGATGAATAGAGATGGTGAGATGATCAAAATGGACAAAGTCGATCGGGAAAAGATTGTGGTGAACTTGAGATGAAGGCGCCTCGTATCCCGAAAGATGGGAATCAAGCCTTCGTAGTTCGGGCTTAGGTTATCGGGTATTTTTACTCTCCTTTTGCGCTCTAACTTTTGCCAAGCCTTTGCGGGTTTTCAACCTTGCGAGCTCAGTTTTTATAATTTCAAATTTTCTGTGCTCTGAGTTTTGCCTAGGTCGCCTTTTCGGGTTTTCGGCCTAGCGAGCCTCTCAAGGGTAATATTTCTTCAACTTGTCCATGTTGATCGGTTGGGAAAACTCCAAGCCATCTAGATCCATCAGAACCACAGCTCCACGACAGTTGACTTGATAATGTAAGGACCCGGTCAATTGGGTGCGAACTTGCCCTTGGGTCGTGGATGGGAGCTCGGTTATCTTTGAGTACCAAATCTTCTTCTTTCAAATTCCTGGACTTAACCTTCTTGTTGAAAGCCCGGGCGATTCTGCGTTGATAACCTTGGATGTGATACAGTGCTTTCAACCTTCTTTCATCGAAAAGCATGAGTTCCTCAAATACATTTCTGCCAATCTGCTTGACTATCGGCACTCGGCCAATACTGTAATGACGGACCTCAATCTCAATAGGCGGGCGGCCTCCATCCCATAGACCAATGAGTGCGAGTCGCCCGGAGAAGTTCGATCGAAGTCACCTTGTAGCCAAAGCAGCGGCTTATCGGCGATCCGATAAGTTTCCACCATCTTCTGTAGTATGCGCTTGATGTTCTTGTTGGCGGCCTCAACTGCTCCGTTGGTTTGCAGCCGGTAAGTAGACGACTTATGAAAAGCCACATTGTATTTCTCCAACAAATCAATCACCTCCTTCTTGAAGTGGGAACCATTGTCTGAAACTATTTCATTTGGGACCCCATAGCGACAGATGATGTTGTTTCTGATGAATTTTGCAACGTGTGAAGCCTTCAACACTGCATAAGATTGGGCCTCAACCCACTTTGTGAAATAATCTATCGCTACCAAGATGAACTCATGCCCATTCGACCCCTTCGGTATGCACTCCGATCACATCAATTCCCGCATGAAAAGCGGCCATGGCGAAGTCATGTTGTACAGCTTTGACGGCGGGATGTTCATGCGATTTGCATGAATTTGACACTTGTGGCATCGTCGAACAAAACCAATACAATCCTCTTCCATGGTAGACCAGTAATAACCTTGTCTAAGGATTTTCCGTGCCAACATTACCCCATTCATGTGTGCACCACATTCACCCCCGTGGATGGCTTCCATCAGACGCTTTGACTCTTCAGCATCAACGCATAGTTTATGCATTCCCATATGACCCCGTTTATCTGATTTACCCCGCGGATGATGAAGCGCCATTCTTGATTGCTCTTTTGTCTTTGGCATTTACCTGGCGGGTATGTTTCTTTCTCCAAGAAGTTCGGATGTCGTAATACCAAGGGTGTTCGTCACGAACTTCATCTATGGTGCAATCGACTCATAAGCGGTACAAATTTACGATCGATGATATTTGGGCGATCCGGACTCCACACGGGATGTCTATCATAGATGATAGAGTTGCTAAAGCATCTGCGAACTTGTTGTTCTCTCTTAGTAGATGAGTAAAACTTAGCTTTTCAAACCGAGGAATTAGCAAATCCAAGGTTTGGTGATACATCATCATATTTTCCTCTTTAACTTTCCAGTCTCCTTTAGCTTGAGACACAACAAGGTTCGAATCCCCAATGACATCCGGTAGTCTTGCCCTAGTTCTAGGGTCGCTTCCAAACCGACAATGCACGCCGTGATTCTCGCTTCATTATTTGAGACTTTGAGCGGAGTTTGAAGGCTAGAGGATCTGAGGAATTGTCGGTGCTATCGGCAACACTCCTATCCCATACCCATCTTGATTTGACGCTCCGTCAAAGTACATTATCCAAGTTTCCTCGTCGATATGCGAATTGATTCATCAGGAATAGGTACTCAAGCGCTTCATCCCTCAACCGGGTGGTCGGCAAGGAACTACGCCCTTGCTCTTCCTTTCAGCGACTTGGCGTCACATATGTGAGATCAAATTCGGAGAAACAAGAACCAACGAGCTAGCCTACCAGTGGCGTTGGTTTCTCGAAAAGATATTTGATGGGATCTAGTCGTGAAACCAACATTACAGGTGAGCTAACAGTAGTGCGCGACTTCAGTAGCCCATACCAGAGCTAAGCAAGCTTTTTCGAGCGGTGTATATCGGGTCTCGTATTCCAACATCTTCTTGCTTAAATAATAGATGGCTCTCTCCACCTTATCTTCTGATTCTTGTGCAAGCATGCAACCCATTGTAGTCTCAGTCACTGACAGATACAAAATCAACGGTTTCCCCGGTTCTGGTGGTGATAAAACGGATGGGTTCTGTAGATATTCTTTAATCTGTTCAAATGCAGCTTGACATCGGCCGTCCCATTGGCACTTCTTTTCTTTCTTCAGAAGACCAAAAAGTGGTTCACAAGTCAAGGTTAGTTTTGAAATAAACCGTCTTATGAATTGCACTTTACCCAGAAAGCCGCGCACCTCCTTTTCAGTCCTTGGTGGTGGCATTTCTGAGATGGCCTTGATTTTGGAAGGGTCGACCTCGATGCCCCTTTGTGTCAGAAACCCGACATTTTCATTTGTAACACCAAATGTACATTTCTGAGGGTTTAGCCGCAACCGGAATTCCCTGATCCTTTGAAAAAACTTATGCAAGGCGGTGTAGTGGCCCTCTCTTTCCTTGGACTTGACAATCATGTCGTCCACGTACACCTCAACCTCTTTGTGGATCATATCATGTAGTATTGTGGTCGCGGCCCGTTGATAAGTAGCCCCAGCGTTCTTTAACCCAAACGGCATTACCCGGTAGCAGTATGTTCCCCACGGGGTGGTGAATGCAGTCTTTTCTCTATCTTCTGGCGCCATCACTATCTGGTTGTACCCTGAGAAGCCATCCATGAATGAGAGCAATGCATGCCCTGCTGTGAAGTCTACCAACTCATCGATGTGCGGTAAAGGAAAGTCGTCCTTCGGACTAGCTCTGTTCAAATCTCTGAAGTCCACACACACCCGGATCCTGCCATCTTTCTTCGGCACTGGAACAATGTTGGCCAACCAAGTCGGATATTCAGATACTAGCAGGAAGCCTGCGTCGATTTGCTTGGTGACCTCTTCTTTGATCTTGAGAGCCCAGTCCGGGCGGATCCTTCTGAGCTTCTGTTTGACAGGTCGGGCCTCGGGGTCAAGGGGGATCCGATGCTGTACAATCTCAAGATCGATTCCAGGCATGTCTTCGTAGGACCACGCGAAAACATCTTTGAAATCTTTTAATAAAGCGACTAAGCGTTCGCGTTCCTCCGAAGACAACGTGGACCCGATCTGGACCAGCCGCGGGTCCTCCTCAGTACCAATGTTCACGGAAATGATTTCATCCATTAATGGCTTAACAAATCTCTTGCTCTTGCTCAATTAAACGTTGTAAAACCGGAGGAACTTCGTCCTCGTCGTTTTGATCAAAATTTTGAAAGTCTGAATTAATGCAATAAATTAGGGGCACAGAAAAGTACTCGGAAACCACAGATAGTTCATTCTCATTAGGCACATCCAAATCGTCCAATTCATCGGTTACAACAGACTCAAATGAAAAGGAAAAAGACGACCTAGACAAAGGCGTGGCATCGGGTTAGCACCCCAGAGTACCAGACTTCAGACTTCGGTCGGCTGAATCGATTCCGACTCACAGACTCGGTGGAATCAGATTCGCTCGATCTGACGGTCTTCTTTGGACAAAATCCCTCCTCGTACTGCCAAGTGAGAGAGGGTGCGATTGATGCATCCAAGATAGCTGCTGGTCGGCTCGCAGCCGTTTCATCCCCAATCATGGAAACCATGAAGTTATTTCCCAAGCAATCTTGGTCGATCGGAGGATCAGAGAGGAGACATGCCAGTGCTACCCCCATTTCCAATTCTGTGCTCTCAGGATCCACTGCCTTATTCTACTCAACCTCAGTTGTTGGGTCTGTCTGCTCTGTGGCAACATTATCCCCGGATAGTTGCAGGTCGAAGAAGATTTCGGAACCTGGTACGCGCTTCCTCTCCGCGTTGAACCATGGCTCTGGGAAGCCGCAAAATGGAAAGTCTTCCCCCTCCCGGACAAAGCGTCCGTTCAGGGTACCCTGGATGGGCCTGTGCATTAGATCAAAAGGCTTCCCGGCTGCTTCGCTCTGGCTCACGGCCATTTCCTTCCCTTTCCTTGCCCAATCTTCTTTGGTGGGCGGATAACCCAATCAAGGTATGTGGATTGTGTGGCACTTCGCC
Source organism: Camellia lanceoleosa (assembly GCA_025200525.1). Classification (NCBI taxonomy): domain Eukaryota; kingdom Viridiplantae; phylum Streptophyta; class Magnoliopsida; order Ericales; family Theaceae; genus Camellia; species Camellia lanceoleosa. The sequence goes on along the minus strand of CM045762.1, from coordinate 25,206,541 downwards.
AACGCGACTCATTTCTGCGCTTCTTCCCAATCCCATCCGGGGATATGTTGTAGCTTGTTCATGAGGTAGACGGCTTGACCGACATACACACCCTTCCACGCCATAATATTTTGCACCACCCGGGCCTCAGCCAAAGTAAATCCTGATATGAACATGTCTTCCATGCCGTGTTCAATCTCCAAGACTGGCGTAGATATCTCCGGAGGAGGATGGATTGATGAATTCCCAAAAACAATGGCTACTCCCTTTCCATAGGGGTATTTCACCATTTGATGTAGAGTAGATGAGACGGCCTTCACCTGATGCAACCAGGGTCGCCCCAAAAGCATGTTAAAGGATGCAGGGACCTCCAAGACATGAAAATCTACCTCGTGTTGTCCAGGCCCAATCTTGGTTTGGATTTTTACTGTCCCCAGGACATCCCTACTTGTATTGTCGTAGGCTCTGATCACTTGAGTAGTCGGTGTGAAGTCCGCAGGCTTTAACCCAATTGCATACGCCGTTCTGGCCGGGCAGACATTGATAGCGGACCCGGTATCAACAAGTACCACCGGAATCCATTTGTCCCTGCATTCTACAGAGATGTAGAGGGGTCTGTTATGATCCACGCCCTCAGGCGGCAATTCCTTGTCTGAAAAGGTCAATGCCGGGGAACCTCCTCCCGGAAAAACCAGCCCAACCAGTTGCTCTGGTGTAGTTTCGATGGAGAGTTTGGCCTTGTCCATAGCAGATAGGACAGCCTGTCTATGCACCCTTGAAGCCATATAAGCGATCCCAGATGGAGATGTTCCTTGTATTTTCTTTTAATGCTTCAAGATGCCTCTTCTTCAACTTGCTTCTCTCTGCTTTTCCGCCTCTTTATCTTTCCCCGATGCTTGGGTTGATCAAGGTGTGGGGCTTGAAATACCGCCCACTTCTTGTCATATGGTCCACCTTCGAGATACCAGAGTTGTGCGGTTGGCCACCCGCCAGCCTTCGTCTTAAATGTGTGGGCGAGATACAAGTCGCCATCTTCCCACCACATTCCATTAGCATTTAACAGCACTGCTGTTCGGGCTTGTTTGCGCTCAAAGATTTTCCTCCCACATGCTCACAAAGATGTTCAGGGCTTACAAAGACTTTCAACTTCCTCATGGTTCTTTGCTTTTCGGATCCTCTCGTAATCCCATTTCTTTCTTGTTCCTCGGCGTTAATTGTTCGGTTTTCAAAGTGTCTTGCTCCCTGAGCAAAATTCTTCGACTGGCGCTCTCCCAATTCAATTCGACCTCGGCCCTTCCGCCACAAATGGTACAATATCGGCCGATCATCCAACCACCCGACGACTTCGCCGACCATCGTATTCGAACGGTTGATTGATGCATCCCCGATTACGGTCGTTGAAAGACGGAGGTTGGCGAAGTCCTCTTCCATCGTTGTCGATCATCCCCACCGATTCAAGTTTGTCCCCGGATCATACACAATTGCCTCTTCCGGGCCCCACACTCAATTTTAGGTCGGCTCATTGACAAGATATATCCACTCGGATCATAAGCTCTGCCAGCTAAATTCTCAGACTGCTCCACCCCAAACTCAACAGTTTTGCTCTCCTCGAAAGCCTGCCCCGTTCCATTTTCGGTGGTCACCACCTTTGGCTCAGGTTGGGTTGTGGAGGTGTCCATCATGCACAAGTCAGTGCTATCAGGAAGGATCACCTTCGGCTTGGGTAGGTGGGAGGGAGTAATGTAGATACTAGGGTCGTAAGACACGTCCCCAATTTGGATGAGATTGATTCTTTTGGGTGGATCTTGGTTATGTGTTGGGAGTGGGTTAGTTGTGACGTTGGGTCTCTCGGGAGGTAGAATGATGTTTTTGTCAATGAGGTCTTGAATCTCATGACGCAGCCTGTAACATTGGTCGGTATCATGACCATGTTGCTGGTGGTATTTGCAATATTTGGCTGGGTTGTTGCAAGGGGGGAGTGGATTTGTAGCGGACCTCGGTTCCAAGGGTTTCAGATGCCCTTTTCTCACTAGAACCCCGTGGACTATGGACAAACTCATATGTAGTGGGGAGGAGGTTCGGACCCCGGATTGGTATCTTGAAGCTTGGTTCTTGCTCCCGGATGCATCGAAAGGTGTGGCTGCGGGCCTTGGTTGGGGAGGGGGAGTGGTGGTGACCATACCGACCTTTGAAGCTCTTGTATTGGCAGAGCCACTCGGGCCCGCATTGTTATTACGGTTGAATGTTCTTCGGGGCTGATCCCGGTCCTGGTCAATCAACCCTTGCTTCATAGCATCCTCAATTTGCACCCCCATATCATGTAAGTCTGCGAAGGTGGGAAAGGGAACTACAATCATCTTCTGCATAAGCCTTGGTTGGAGATTGCGCACAATCATCCGGATTTGATCTTTATCAGTTGGCCTTAAGGTCATCATCGATGCCTTTGCTCTCCACCGAGTGACAAAATCAGAGAAAGTCTCTTTCTGTTCCTGCCTTGTTGTCTCGAGATCACGTGTTGTAATCTCGATCTAAGTATTATATGAATATTGTGCAACGAAGGCTTCAGCCAACTCATCCCAGTTCCTCTTGACATCATTATCCAACTTTGCATACCAGTTGGCGGCCACTCCTGACAGGGTTCGGCCAAACAGTGAGAGTTTCTGTAGTCTGGTTAGGCCCATTGGCCGCAAGATGTCTGAAAACAGCTGTAGATGAACCATGGGGTCCCCGGATCCATCAAAGCGATCAATCTGGGGCATCTTAAATCTGTCCGGCAATGTTACGGCCACATCAGTGTAGCCGTCTTCAATATCTGGGATGGCCTTCACCCCCTATGATTTCTTGAAGAGCTTTTCCAACTTGCTCAATTTCAGAGCTGTCTGGTCTACCTCGAACTCGAATGGAGAATCCGGGTGATTGGGTGTAATATTTTTGGACAGCTATGATAAGCGGGGCGAGCCGGCCAGATTGGAAGACCCGTGTCCTCTTGGGTGTTTTGGAAGTTTGGCGAGCGTTCGTGGATTTGGGAGGGTATTCAGGTGTTCTGGTATTCGGGGATTTGGAGGAGCATTCGGCGATGAGATATTCTGCTTCAGTAATGGGGCCCCGTGGAGGAGGAACTCGATCGCCCTAGTGGAGGAGGGACTGGTGAAGCAGATGCGGCATTCTGTTGTTATGTCTGGTGATCACTGCATCGCTGGGCCATGACAGCGGCCTACTGTTTAGAAAATTCCGCCTGGCGGATAGCATCATCTTGCATTTGTTTCATGCTCTCATTCATCTGGCGCATCATCGCCTCCATTGTTGGATTCTGTTGTTCCATCTGAGTAACCGGCAAGTGTATCTCTATAGCAGAAACAGGAATCTCAACCCGACTGTCTGACACTAGAGTAAACTGCTGTTCCGGTGATCCGTGCTCTGACACACTGTGCCTTCTCGGCCTTCTTTTGGTGACTGGGGGTAAAAAGTGGAACACTGGATGTCCGTCAACTAGATCCTCGGATCGGTTGAGTCGGCGACCTCGTGTCCAAATTGCTTGGGGAGTATCGACTGGCTCGGAAGCAATCGTGCTACAAACTGCCCCTTGAAGAAAAGATAATAAAGCAAAAAGGAAATAAGTGACCAGAAAAACGGGCAGCATAACAGCTTAATTTAAATACACACAACACACAGTCGGGCATACAACACGCAGTTAATAAGCTGGAAATACACTGCCCTCAACCATTGATCACTATTCCTGTATCACTGTTCCCCCAAAACTGAATCGGATATCCGCAGACAACTGATTCTCAGATAACTGACTGATGCCCGCAGGCCTGATATCCAAACTCATGAACTGATGCTCGCAGGCCTGATGCCGAAACTCATAACCTGATACATGCATTCCCTGTAGAGACACACTCTAGCAAGCACATAACAGATAAGTGAGAGCCAAAACACCCCTATGTTGGGGTAGGGTTTCCCTGTCCTATTTTGTCAGGAACTAGGGTTTCACTACGCACGCAGTGGCTTCAAACAACCTATAAATGGGTAAGCAACCTGTCCTAGTTTGGAATGGTCACTATGGATCCGAATATGCACTAGGTCGAATGGTCGAAAAGGGTGCCCCGGTAAAACCGGGGTTTGTGTTCCCATACTGGCAGAGCCCGTAACCGGTCAGCCTTATGGACATGCCTTGACAAGACAAGCCTCCGGCAAACTGCTCAGGAATAGCAGACGGCAAACACGGTGTTCTAGGCGCACCAATGCAAATGCAATGTAAGAACCACACAAGTGTAGTCAAAACCAGATATCACGAGTTCGAGTTAAGTTCTCTAAATCCCCAGCAGAGTCGCCAGAAACTGTAACAAGCCCGCGAGGGACCTCGCTACAGTTCGGACTCGATTTTGTCGTGGTTCCAAATCTTGAACCAAAGAGTCCAAATCCGGAAAATCGTTTTTGAGAAAAACAGATTTTTTTGAAAGAAGTGCCAAACATGGACTGCTTTGCCAGATAACAGAGTCGCCACCCAAATATTTTAAAATGGGAAATTTAGGAAACCCTGACTCGGTGCCAAAAGGCCACGTATCCGTCATCACCAAAGTTGGCTCGGGAACTTGGGTACGATTGGGGAAGGTCACATCGTGAGCACCCCCGCTCGCCCGGTCAAAGACCGGCCTCTACTAACCATGATATCTATTTTTGAAAACATTGTGCGTTCTTATTCCGGTTGTTAGCCTAGGTTACTATGTGATGCTCGCAGCAAACAAGTATAGACTGGGCCGTCTGAATTGGAACAAAACATTTCATGTTTGTTTATTTGAAAATGGTGTGATGGTGCTACCCGCAGGTAGGCTAAAATGCGGATTTGCCACCCTCAGGTGGGCTTAAGAAAACAATGATTTTGCCACTATCTAGTGGGCTTAAAACAAGCATTTGATGAATTATTCCAATTCAGATAACTCAACCTCCACCCACAGGCATTCAAGGCAGTTATATCATATAAGCATATAGCCTCATGGTAAGCATGCTATTCATGGTAACACTCATACGCATGCAAGGATGTTGAAGCATAAAACTCACCGAGTACTCCTAGCCAAAACAAAAGCTGATTAGAAATCATGCATGATCCTAAATGTGCTGAAATGCCTAATGCAACACATGCAAAATGCAACTATAGCAGGCTCGGGTATTCTAAACATGGTATATGAGATGCTACAGTTAGCATGTATTCAATTTGGAATTGAAATACAGATGCAGTTTGTATGATGCGCCGAGCCCTTATATGCAAAAAGCAGATGAATGATGCAAACATGTCATTACATCAGTATGCTAATTGAAATATGCCCTATATCTAACCATCGTAAGCAGGTAAATAAAAGGGAGAAAGAAATGGGGGTTGGAAGATATACATCACACTCACACACCCTTATTACAACATTGCCCTCGCATAGAGGGTCCGAATAAATATCTGAGACGAATAAAAGAATAGTGCAGTCAATATTACAATCAATAATATACAAAATCCTAATTAATTTACAAATTAAATAAAGAAAGATCAGAATGGCATGCAAGCCGGGGTGCCTTGCTTCGATGAATAGTGTATCTTTGAAATTTGCCGCGGAAATCCTTTCGATGCCCCAATTAGCCTCTGTTTGTAATTTTCTCGAAATGCGTGTCAGACTCCGAAAAGTTGCTGATCCTTGATTTTGCTGCAACAGAGAGCAGGAAAAGGGCATAGCAATGTATTTCACAAATATATGCATGCCTCGATCCTCGTGCCATCAATCACGCATATCGATGCATGATGGCCGAGGAGTCGGATTGCACAACTCAATATAGGATGAATGCATATGAATGCTACAATAAAACCTAACTCCATCATGGGTAATCCGGAGTGTCGGTGACTTGGGAATTGAGACCCGTTCACACCGGAGTACTGAACGCAGCGCCGCTTCCGTGCGGGTTAACGCCTATCCCGAACACGATGCGATATGCATGGTATGCATGAAATGTAGCTAATATGCAACCCTAACATACACAATGTTATGGGAATGAGATGCCTCGAAATGCGTGCCCACGGGCATGCAAACCGAGAAAATGTCATGAGATATGATATACAATGAGACTAAAATGAAATGCCTCGAAATGCGTGCCCACGGGCACACAAACCGAGGAAATGGCATACGGAATGCAATGATGGGCTTCGCCAACGTGAGAGGGCCTCAGCCACACTCACATAGGCTGCCGTCGGATAAAAAAGAAGCACCTCAGAATGCATGCCCGCGGGCACGTAAACCGAGGCAGTGACATACAGGCATGAAATAACAAATTGGGCTTACACTAATATGAGAGGACCTCACCGCACTCACATAAGTCCGAGATGAGAATGAGCTGCCTCGATGTGCACGCAAACCAAGGCAGTGGCATACGCAATGCAAATGACATGGAAAATGCAAATTGGGCTAACACTAACATGAGAGAGCCTCAGCCACACTCACATAAGCTGCCGAAAGATGAAAACAAGCTGCCTCGAAATGCGTGCACACGGGCACGCAAACCAAGGCAGTGGCATACGCAATGCAAATGATATGCAAATGAAAGGTGGCATATGGCATATGAAAGATGCAAATTTCAGTAGCTAAAATGATGCACAAATAGCCCCCGAATTATGACAAAATTACACCCGATGCCCGAAATGCAATGTTATGCACCCGAAACGGCCTACAGCCCTACTAAACATGCACGATATGGACATAACATGTAAAACAGTAGCAAGGCAGCCCCTAAACTAGCATTTTTTCAGTACAAAGTATGGCCAAAAAATGATCACAAGTATGGCAAAAATAGCTTGCAAAAATGGGGGAAAAGAGGAGAATTACAAAGTAAGTGGTATATACAATGCTCAAACTGAAAAACACAGTTCTAAAAAATTAAAGAGGGGAAAAAAATATGCACATTTACAAGAGATGACATCCCCCAATTCAGTATATAGATAGGCTAAACATAGCATGCAAAATAATGAGCCAACAAAGGCTATAACATGAGGTACCAAATGCATGCATCAAAAAACCTTGGACCCTTAAGAAAACATGAAGAATGGGTCATTTTAAGAAACTTTCTAAGCCTGATGAAGGCTGAAAACAGAAGCCAAGAAAGCCTAACAAAGCATGCAATTTTACGGAATCAAAGATGGTATTACATGAAGTACCAAAAGCATGCACCAAATGGCCTAAGACCCTTAACAAAACATTATGATAAGGCCAAAACAAGGCTCTTTCCAGGCCTGATGAAGACTCAAAACAGAAGCCAAATAAGCTCAAAGGGGCATGCCAAATAGGAGTAGAACATGAATTCAAAGCAAGTGGCATGTAGAGCATGAAAACCAGGTTGAGCCCTTCTTCAATGTTGAAGAGGGGCTCAAAATAAGCACAATATTAGTTCATGAGATGCTCCAAATCAGATCAAAAATAGGCCAAATAAATCATGCAATTTTACGGAAAAAATGGAGGATTACAAAGAAAGTGCATGATAGAGAGGCCAAACATGATTGAGCCCTCCTTAAAAGTTGAAGAAGGGTTCAAAATAGGCCCACTCACAGTATATATCAGGCTCGAAAATGGATCACTCAAAAGCCAAACAAAGCATGCAATTTATTGGCCTAAAGAGTGGTATTGAAAGAGGTGAATCAAGGAGACACCAAACAGAGCTGAGCCCTTCTACAAAGTTGTAGAGGGGCTCAAAATAAGCCTAAAACTAGTAGGGGTCGGAGCCCAAAACAAAAAGCAAATAGGGTAAAGAATTGACTCAAAATTGTGCTCAAAAAAAGGAAATAGAGTCCTACCCTTGAAGATCTAACTTTGGTGGCTTCTTGGCTTCAATTTGTTGATCCCTAGCCTTTGAAAATCACTCCTTTGCTGCTGAAATGGAGGTGGTGATGGTGGTGCTTAGGGTTGATGAAGAGAGGAGCTAGAAACTTGAAGCTTTTTAGGGTTTTTGGCTATGGAAATGGAGGTTTTGGAAGAGAGGCTCTTGAGATGAATTTTTGTAACCTCTACAAAGGAGCTGTCCAGCCCCTTAAGAGGACCAAAAAGGTTGTAAAAGGGGAGGGAAATGCATCCAAGCTTTCCCTCCCAAAATATCCCCCGGAGGACAGGGATATTTTGAAAAGCAATGACAAATTGTAAGGGTTCAAAAGCGAAGTCGGCCGGTCAGTGGATTTCTTGAAGGTGGCCGGCCACCCCAACCGTCGGCCACAGCCACTCCCCTGGCCGGCCATGGCCAAAAAAAGAAGTGAAGAATTGCTTGCCGACCACCATGTTTTGGTGTCCTCCCAGGTGTGTAGAACAAGGTTCCAAGGTTGGAATTTGGCAACTCTGAAACATGAGCCACAACATTGAACTTGAAGGAGAGGCTTAAAAATGAAAGTAACAATTACTGGCCGACCAGTACTTTTTAGGGTCCTCCCATGTGCCCTCATCACAAATATGTAGTCCCGGCTCGAAGAAAATATCACTAGGGTGTTCAACACTGGCCCGGAAGTGAGCAAAACGGGCGCCGGAGGAGCGAAACTGGTTTTCTGGAACAATTACTAGCCTCCCACCCTCCAGTGATCTTCCTGATGCTAAAACAGAGGTACCTGCCAAAATTGAACAAAAACCGATGCAAAATGAATGCTCGGGGCCCAAATCACGCAGTTCGGGGTCTCGAAAATAGGCTGCAGGCACCGAAAGTGGCATTCGGCCACGAAGTGGGTATATGAGACCCCAGTGTTCCTCAGTATGATAAAACAGAGGTCCCCGCCGAAAATGAACAAAAACCGATGCAAAATGAATGCTCGGGGCCCAAATCACGATTCAGGTCCCGAAAAAGGTCAGCAAGCAAAGTGGCATTCGGCCATGAAGTGGGTATCTGAGACCCTAGTGTTCCTCGGAATGATAAAACAGAGGCACTTGCCAAAAACCGGAGAAATCGGAGATGGTTGGGCGGTCCCGAACCGAGGCACACGGCCTGACGGCTCCGAAAATCGGGAACCGGGCTCCGAAATGGGCAAAATGGCCTACGGCCACGAAAAGTAGCTCACGGCCACTGAGAGATAGCCTACAGGACCACTCCCTCCCCTCAAGAAAGAAAACAGAGAAAACCGAGTCTGGTTCGCAAACCGAGACAAGGCACAGAAGAGAGTTCGGAAGTCCGGAGGCAGGGCGCTCGGCTGCAACTCTGAGACTTCTGAACGAGCACAATATGCAACATCACCGAGCGCTCAATCGGTGACGTCTGAGTCTTAAGGTTGGTAAAAAATGGGGTGTCTACAATATCTTGTGTTACTAATTTGAGCAAACAAAGACTAAGCATGGTTGATCTTATGCTTGGAAAGGTAAAAGCAAAATGAGAGAGAGAGAGAGAGATCACTTGCCTTTTTCACAATTAAGAACACAATCATGGTTGATTTCAAGTTTTCCATCAACAAAAATCTTAAGCTTCCCAACTTGCTCTCCATGGTCTTTACTTTTCAATAAACACTTAACTTCAATAAAATTTGACCATTTTTCAACCTCACTTATGTCTCTCAGTTCTTTATCTCTAAACATGGTCATACCGTCACTAAATACGCCAATATCCATTTCTCTTTTGCAACTGTGCAATCACAAAGTAATAGTAATAACAACAAATAGTTTGAGACTGAAAAAATAAGTAAAACTCATGTTACTATCAAGTGAATTAGGTAAGATATAAATACAAAAATAGAATCCAGATCCTAAAGAGAAATCTTTTATGTCTTACAAACATACTCAAGTATACTCATTAAAGATAAATCAAAATGCATGAACTTTATTTAAACCAAAAATAGTAAAATAAAAACTAAATAGATACGAAACAAAGGTAAAAAGATTTAGGGTTCGTAGCACATTTCAAAGGAACAAGATACGTGACAATAATAGAAAATAAAAACATTTAAGTATACACAAATGCTCTAATTTGTTGTAGTATCAACACAAAGCAAAGTGGCAAATTAATTAGATCTAATATTATGAAAAAAAATAAGAAATACACATCAATTGAGACAATCGTAATACTACGCTCACCTTAAGGTTAGATGGTGATAAATTGAATGAAAAATGTAGTGATAAATTGTTTTGTATAAAAATTTTAGAATGAAAGTCTTAGAATATATAGAGCAAAATTTTGACCGTTAGCATTTCAAATTTCAAAATATCAATGGTTATATTCAACGGTTATACCAATTACTACTAATTTCAAAAACTGGAAAACAAAAACTTCTCATTATTGTTTCTTTCAAATTAACAAAAGTTGAAAAACACAATTATTACACAATAAGAAAGAGAAGGCAAATGTTCAAGTTTTGAAAATGAATGTTTAGAGGCTTTGAAAAGCTTTCAAATATGTTTTATTGTCTTCTCAGAAACCAAATACAAAAGGAACTTTATTATTAGACAACAACATTAATTTCAAAATTTAAATTTCAAGTATAAGTAGAACAATACATATGCAATGAGTAAATGTGCGAGTGCATTGTACGTGATTAGTATTTACAAAGTGATTGTCTTGTATAATTAAATAATTTGAGTAGAACAAATTAATTGTATTTGATATTATAAAAAAGAATAAGAAATACATATCAACCGAGACATACATAAACGCTCTCCTTAAGATTAGATGGTGGAGATAAGTCTAAACGGAAAATGTAATGCTAAATTGTTTTGTATAAAAATGTTAGAAGAGAAGTCTCAGAATATATAAAGAAAAATTTTGACCCTTAGAAATTCAAATTTCAAAAGGACAACAGTCATATTCAACAGCTATACCAATTAATACTAATTTCAAATAATGAAAAGTGAAACTTTGCATTAATATTGCTTTCTAATTATCAAAAGTTGGGAAACACTATTATTACACAACAAGAAAGACAACGAAAATGTTTGAGTTCTAGAAATGAATATTTGGAAACTTTGAAAAGCTTTCAAATTGCCTTTATATTTTTCTCAACAACCAAACACAAAAAGAATTCAATTATTATTATTATTTTTCGATGGGGGCATGAAACCCAAACAAAAGGAATTCAATTAGACAATAATATTAAAATTTTGAAATTTAATTTTTAAGTCTAAGTTGAACATTACATATGTAATGAACAGAGGTGCACATGTATTGTACGTGATCAATATTTAGTCTTAAAAAATTCCTTCAACTAGTTTGTTAGAGTTTAAAAATGCTCATCTTAAAGTTAGATGATAGAGATAAATTTAAATGAAAAATATTTTTATTTTAAATTTCATTTGCCTTCTTAACAGTCAAGAATACAGTAACAGTTAATCTCAAGTTTTCCTTCAACAAAAATCTTAAACTTCCTAGCTTGCTCGCCATAGTCTTAACTTTTTAATACACACTTTAATAAAATATGGCCCTATTTTAATCTCATTTATGTCTCTCAATTCTTCATTCCTAAACATGATTGCACGTCACCATGTACGATCATATTTATTTCTCTTCGCAATGCTAAACCCACAAAATAATACTAATAACAACAAATGCTTTCAGATTACAAAAATAACCAAGTAAAACTGGTGTTAGCATCAAGTAAAATAGGTAAGATATAAATACAAAAAAAAAAAAAAAAGGATTCTAGAAAGAAAAGAAACCTTTATATCTCACAAACATATTCAAATATACTCATTAAAGACAAACCAAAATGCACGAGTTTTGTTTAAATCAAAAACACAAAAATTAAAATCAAAATGATAACAAACAAATATAAAAGAGAGATTTAGGGGTCAAAGTACATTTGAGAACAACAGGATGCGCGACAATAATAAAAAAATAAAAATACAAACTTTTAAGAGATTACAATTTGAGTTTGTGAAAAAAATAAAATAATAAAGAGTCTGAAATATACATCAACTAAGACATACATAATTCTACGCTCACCTTAAGGTTAGATGGTGGAGATATATCTAAATGGAAAATGAAAAGATAAATTGTTTTGTATAAAAATTTTAGAATGAAATTCACAAAATATATAGAGAAAAATTTTAACCGTTAGAAATTCAAATTTGAAAAGGGTAATGGTTGTAGTCAATGGTTATACCAATTATTACTAATTTCAAAAAATGGAAAACGAAACTTCTCATTAATGTTTCTTTCTAATTAACAAAAGTTGGAAAGTACTATTATTACACAACAAGAAATAAAAAGAAAATGTTCGAGTTCTTAAAATGAATGTTTGGAGATTTTGAAAAGATTTCAATTTCTTTTATGGTCTTCTCAGCAACCAAATACAAAAGGAATTCAATTATTAGACAACAATATTAAAATTTTGAAATTTAATTTCTACATTTAAGTTGAACACTTTATATGAAATAAGCAAAGATGCACGTGTATTGTACGTGATCAATATTTACTGAGTGAATGTCTTAAGTAATTAGAATTTGAGTAGAATAATTTTTTCTTTAATTTCTAAAAAAAAATAAATTGCCTCACCTAATTTGTTAGATTTTAGAAACACTCACCTAAAAATTAGATGGTAGAAATAAATTTGAATGGAAAATATTTTTATTTTTAATTTCACTTGCTTGCTTCTTGATAGTCAGAAAGACAGTCACGGTTGATCTCAAATACACACTTAACTTCAATAAACTTTGACCCTTTTTTAACCTCAGTTATGTCTCTCAATTCTTCATTCCTAAATATGGTTGCACCGTCACCATATATGACCATATCCATTTCTCTTCACAATATCGAACCAAGAATAATACTAATAACAACAAATATTTTCATATTACAAAAATAACAAAGTAAAACTGATGTTAGCATCAAGTGAATTATGCAAGATATAAATACAAAAATAGGAATTGAATCCAAAAAAGAAACATTTGATGTCTCACAAATATACTCAGATATATTCATTAAAAACAAATCAAAATGTACAAGTTGACCATCTAAAAAAAATGCATGAGCTTTGTTTAAAATAAAATTAAGAAAATAAAAAGCAAAAGATTACTACAACAAAATGCACTTTTAGCGATCACTTTTGGCGACTAAAAAAATTTTATTAGTTGTGGAATTGGCGCCCAAAAATAATATTAGTCGGCAAAAGTCAAATATTTAGCTACCAATTTTTTTTAGTCAGGGAATATTGATTATTGGCGACTAAAAAAAAATTTAGTTACTAAAAATATCAAAATTGGCGACTAAAAAAAAAAATTAGTAGCTGTATAGCTAGTTTTGGCTACTAAAAATATTTAGAAGCCGAATGAATTTTTTTTTTTTTTTTTTATATTTGGTTTTGGTCGCCAAAAGTATATTTTCAGCGACAATAGAATATTTTAGTAGTCGTATAGTTAGTTTTAGCTACTAAAATTGTTTAGTTGCTGAATAAAAAGAAAAAAATTATTTTTTATCTTTGGCGACCAATTTGGTCACCAAAAGTATATTTTCAGTGACAAAAGAATATTTTAGTAGCCGTATAGTTAGTTTTAGCTACTAAAATTGTTTAGTAGCTGAATGAAAAGAAAAAGTTATTTTTTATCTTTGGCGACCAAAAGTTTGGTCGCCAAAAGTATATTTTCAGCGACAAAAGAATATTTTAGTCGCTAAAAAACTAAAATATTTGGAGGGAGATTTCCAATTTTGGAGGGATTAAAAACCAATTAGTGACTGAAATATTTAGTCGCAAATTGTTATTAATTATATATGTATTTTGTTTCCAACCCAAACCGTAACAAACCATCAACTCAACTCTCTCTCTCTCTCTCTCTCTCTCTCTATTTTTAGCCTTTTTCTCTATCTCCCTCTCCCTCTCCCTCTCCCTCTCCCTCTCCACTAGTCCTCTCCCCTCCTTCTCTCACCACCACTTCTCCTCGTGTTTGCGAGTAATCGGAGCACCTCCTCCTCCTCCACCATCGCCATCGCCATCGTGAAGAGGGAAGACTATAAACGCACCAAACATGACTCTATTTTCTCTGAATGGAAGGTCTCTCTCTCTCTCTCTCTCTCTCATTCAAATTCGCAAAAACAATTACCGTTATGGGGACCCTTGTCCAAATGTTCCAAAAACAATGAAAGAAATTTGGGTTTTTGAGATTTTGGATTTTTTTTTTTTTAGATTTGAAGTTATCTAAGTTAGCATCCTATTTATGCAACTTTCAGTGGGTTGCAAGAGAGATCTGTCAGTCATTCATACCTCATGTGCCAGTGTTTGTGAAAATGGGTTGGTCCGTTTCCCTGTGTTGGTGAGCAAACTAATCTTTTTGATTTATGCTCACCAAGTGTATGTAAAAATGTCATAGAGAGGTTTTGAGGACTAGTTTGTTGGTTTAGTAATTAAGTTGACTCCATGCTTTATTGTTCGTTGTAGAATGAATTTATTTTTGTTTTTGCTAGGATTATCTGCTGAATTTTTGTTATTTTGTAGAATGTTGTTATTAATCCTCATAACATAATTGTAGAATTTGAGCAAAATGAATTGTTGGTTGTAATTACTTCTGTTAATTAAATTTTAGTAAAAATGCCAGACCTGCTGTAGTATAATTTGCCTAGAATATGATGAACTCTATTAAATATGGAGTATCCACTTGTTTCACTTGTATTCACATGTTTGCTTTAGTTATGCCTATCTTTTTGTAACATTAGCATAATAGCATTCATCTTGCCATTCTTCTCCCTTTAAATTCCCTACCCTCTTTGGTGGCCTAAAAATTAAGAAACTTCAGCTTATTTATAGCGACCCCGGTCTTTTTCCATTTGGTGGTTGTATCCGGATTTACATTCCGTAGATTCTGTTGTTATATATGTGTTGTTGTTGTCCTTTAATTCCTTATTTTTGAATTATAGGATGTATTGGGCAGGTTTGTTACAGGTTGGGAGTGTTTGGGAGCAAAGGGTTGCTGCCCAGAATTTTGGTCCTTCGCTCGAGCGAGCAGTTTGTCGTTCGAGCGAGTTATTTGTCGCTCAAGCGAGCTATTTGTTTTTGGTACTTTGCTCGAGCCAGGGTTTCTTAGCTCGAGTGAGAGATTGCGTCTAGTATAGACCTGAGAGCTGTATTTCTTGGATCGAGCGAGCTTTCCTTTGCTCGAGCAAGTTTCGAGTTCTTCGCTCGAGCGAACATCCTGTCGCTCGAGCGTGCTTCTGGGTTGCAGACCTGAAGCATCGTATTGTTCGCTCGAGCGAGTATTCTTTGCGTCTGGTCGCTCGAGCGACCACTTCTTTGCTCGAGCGAGTCTGTTTTATTTAAATAGGCAGCAGCGGTTTTTAAAACACTTTTTCATCCTCTTTTTAATTTCAAAACCCTAGGTCCGACTTCTCTCTCCCTCCACTCACCTTCTCTCTTAGGTTTCATCTACTTTTAGGGTGTTTCTACCCTAGGCTCTTTATTAAAAAGATAGAGTGAGTCGAGAGCATCGTTTTAATTTGAGCGTTTGGCGGTTTGGAGCACTTTGGATTTTGGGTCATCATCTCCATCTTCTCCATTCGGGTTATTTACATCGAGGTAGGGATTTCCTACTCCATATTATAGGTGTTGTTCTAAGTTTTGGTTTTTTAATATGTTGGGGTTGTTTGGTAATCTTGGGAAAAACCCTAGTTGTTGTAATAAATTAATTTGTATAATTAATTTAAGGAAAATTAAGAATTTAGTTGAATTCATGGAATTGGGAAATTATAAGCTTTATGGTGTAGTTGGATAGTTTAATAACTCACCTTTGAAAATGTTGAGTTTATATTTGTTGATACATTTATTTCTGTTTAGAAATAATTGTTTTGGGTTATCGGTGGAGGATAGTCGATTGTTGTAGACATTGCATGTGGATTAGGGAAAATTGAAACTAATCACATTGGTTAAGTCATTAATTTTGTTGAATTAATATAGAAAAATACATGTATTGATTGAGTATTGTATATGACAAGTGTTTAATACATTGTATATGCATATTGTTTGGGAGGAGATAGGGGATGTACTCCACGGTTTGGGATGAGATAGGGGATGGACTCCTAAACCGGATATTGTTTGGGAGGAGATAGGGGATGGACTCCATTAGCACCACTAATATGTGTGCTTATTGATTTATGGAAGTGTTTTTACATGTTATTGATACATCGTAAAATGTGTATCAATTGGGAAGTATGGAAGTGAATTTTGGTTGAGGTTGATACAACACCAACATGTGTATCCATTACGATATAAGAAATGTTTAACTTGATTTGTTATCCCAATTGAATTGGAAATATTGTTAATAAGAGATGTATCTCTGTTGAGTTATTTGGCCAGGTTCTGAGCCATATTTGTATAAACGGAAAGTTGAATAAATAATGGAAAATGAAATGTGTCATGGACATTAGTGTCATGAAACTGTATGATAATGAAACTGATATTCTGTGTAGTCCATCTATTGAATGCTATTGTTTTATTCAATGCTTATATTTGGTTTAGTATATTTCTACTGGGCTGTGGCTCACCCTATACGGGAACATCATTTTCAGGTCCAGGTGATGTGCTACCTCCAAGGAATTAGCTTGGAAGGATTTAGAGTTGAAGACTCTGTTTAGATTAGTTGTTATTTCAGTTTATTTGATATTACATGTAAACTCAAGCCAAGGGCTGAATTTGTAGTTGAGTTAGTACTCACATTTTTGTGCCCAAGTGTTAAGCTTGGAAAGATGTAAGCCCATAGGGCATTTATTTTGATGTTATATGTGATATCCTTCAATAATGATACTTTGATGAATGAGATAATGATTGGTTTTCTTTTATCAATGCATGCTACTGATATATATTATGGGTTTATTTTGAGGGCGTTACAGCTTGGTATCAGAGTCTACCGGGTTCGAATACTTTGGGTATGTAGGAAGTGATTAGTATCACAATGGGTTCGTTTCGCTTGATAGAGACTTAGATGTACTGTTATATGCTTATATGATAACATGTTTATGTGATTATGTGGGTATGGAATGTAGTTTCTAGGATGTTGATTGGACCCTTGAGTTTCTGAAAGTCTTGTTGGAAAGGCACTTGATCAATGTTGTTTCCAACCGGAACTTTAATGATGCCTCGGGACTATCATTATCCAGGAATGAAATTCGTAGGTGCTTATGTGATTATGTGCTTACGTGGAGTGAATTATTGTTGTCCAATGCATTAGGACGCAAGTGTTATAGTTTTGGCACACTTATTAATGTGCTAACGTCTTTGTTACCTTTATTAGGATGTTAGGACGAGGACGAGGATGAGGACGTGGTAGGCGTGGTAGGCGTGGTGGACAGGAGATGCCTATACCGGATGAGATTCCGAAGTCTGAGGGAGTTGGCGAGCCAATGTGGCCGAGCCAGAGGCCAACGGCTATGGGCGCTTTGGCCCGAGATAGCGAGGGCATTGAGGAGTCATTAGGCATTCTCGAGTGAGAATCAAGCTCAAGTTCATGTTGCGGATCTGAGGGCCTTCTTTCGAAGAGGAGTTCTTAGGTCTAACTCGGATGAATTTTAGGTGATCCTAAAGAGCCACTTAAGGCGGATGAATGGCTCGAGCAGACAACGAAGGCGTTTGAGATGCTAGGCATCAGCGAGGTCTGAAGGTGACCTTGGCATCTTTCGACAAGGGGATCTTGGTCAGTGGTGGAAGTTCACTAAGAGTCGTATAGGAGGGACTTGGAAGGCTTTTGTTGACGCTTTCCAGGAGAAGTTCCTGTCTCCAGCTGTTAAGGAGAGGTTGAGAGATCAGTTCTACCGACCATGAACAGTTCTTGATGGCGAGTTTGAGGCCGCATTTACTAACTTGTCGAGGTTTGCACGAGTTGGTGGCGTCGAGGAATGCCGTTGTATTGAGTTCGAGAAGAAGTTGGTAGCGGCCTCAAGTTGAGAGTTGTAGGGTCTATGATTCGAGATTATGGGCGTCTGGTTGATCTTTGCGGCCCATACGGAGATCATGATCACGAGGAGGAGGAAGGGCGAAAGGCTCCAAGAGGAGTCGGGATGGACGAGTGATGGTAGGAGACGAAGGGTTTTAACCCTCGGCGATCTCGGGGTAGCTTTTCTAGATCGACTTTTCTGTGCGAGTGCTAGTTACGGGAAAGGCACGAGGAGACATTACTGTTTCAAGTGTGGTCAATTTGGGCACAAGTCTCGGCTTGCCCAGAAGGGAGGAGGATAGAGAGCGTCATCTTGGCTCGATCTCGAGCGAGTCGGGGTAGAGGCCACCGCTCTCTTGTTTTCGATGTGGTCGGCGGGGCACATGAAGAGGTTTTGCCGCGATTGAGTGGCACATCTGGTGCATCTGGTTTGAAGTAGACTCAGAGTCATCGGCCAACTCGGTCGATTCGAGCCTCGAGGGCCAATCGAGGCTTCATCGTCGATCTGGCAGCGATCTTATGCTCCTAGGGGTGAGCGAGTTGATCGAGACCGTATGCAGGCGTGTATCTTTATTACCTTGAGGATCTTATCCGGCTCCATCGGTTGTGAGGTACCTTCTTGTTTTGCAATTCGGTTGCTAGGGTATTGTTTGATACGGGGGCATCTCATTCCTTTATATCTGCTGCATTTGCTTCTCTTTTGGGATTGGAGTTAGCACGATTAGCATCTCCTATTTGTGTAGTGTCACCTTGGGGGTGAATTGATCTTGAAACAAGGTGTTAGGGGTTGTGATATAGAGGTCGATCATAGGCTTAGTTTCCTTTTGTAGTTATGCCCATGAAGGGCTTTGATGTTATTTTGGGTATGGGTGGTTATCGTCATCTTGTTGTTATTGATTGCTACCGCTTGAGGGTCACTTGTTGTACCTTGGCGAATGTTTCCATTTCTGGGGGATCGGGTTGGTAGTGTGTTGCCACCAGTGTATGATCCGCGAGGGTGGAACGACCTTAGTGGCCTACTTGCTAGCTTATTGAGTAGTGAGTGCGATGAGGCCCAGACTGTGTTACCGAGAGTGGTTTGTGAGACTTGGACGTCTTTCCCGAGGATCTTGTTAGTTTGCCACCTCACAGAGAGATTGAGTTCTCTATTGACCTAGTGCCTGGCATAGCGCCGATTTCTATGGCACCTTATTGTTTTGCCCCAGCTGAGTTAGTTGAGTTGAAGATCCAACTCCAGGAGTTGCTAGATAAGGGCTATATACGTCCAAGTGTTTCGCCGTGGGGAGCATCGGCCCTCTTTGCAAAGAAGAAAGGTGGTGCTTTGAGACTGTGTATCGATTACCGGAAGTTGAATCGGGCTACGGTCAAGAATAAGTACCCTATGCCTCGTATAGATGATCTGTTCGATCAGTTAAAGGGTTCCCGTTGTTTCTCTAAGGTAGATTTGAGATCGGGTTACCACCAGTTGAGAGTCAAGGAGGAGGATATTCCGAAGATGGCATTCCGTACGCGGTATGGCCACTATGAGTTTCTGGTGATGCCATTTGGGCTCACCAATGCACCTGCAGTCTTTATGGACTTGATGAACCGGATATTCCGGGAATTCTTGGATTGTTTTGTAGTAGTCTTTGTAGACGATATTCTTATATATTCACCTTCAGAGGAGGAGCACGAGGAACACTTGAGAGTGGTGCTTGAGTTACTTAGAGCCCATAAGCTTTATGCTAAGTTTGGGAAATGTGAGTTCTGGCTAGAGGAGGTGAAGTTCTTAGGCCATGTGGTTTCCGGGGAAGGGTTGTCTGTTGACACATCCAAAATTGAGGCAGTGCAAGTTGGGCACAGCCTAAGAGTGTGTTTGAGATCCGCAGTTTTCTGGGATTAGCTGGGTACTACCGACGGTTTGTGAAGGATTTCTCGGGTTAGCCGTAGATTGACTAGATTGACTCGGAAGGAGTCAAATTTGTATGGAGTGAGACTTGTGAAAAGTCGTTTGAGAGTTGAAGGTTAGATTGACCCGCTCGGTTTTGATTATTCTAGAGAGGGTTGGGTTATCTTGATCTATTGTGATGCCTCACGAGAGGTTTGGGTTGTGTGTTGATGCAAGAGGGAAAGTGGTAGCCTATGGCTCACGTCGATTGAAAATACGAGAAGAATTACCCTACCCATGACCTAGAGTTAGCAACTGTGATCTTTGCCTTGAAGATTTGAAGGCATTACCTTTATGGTGAGAGATTCGAGGTATTCTCGGATCATAAGAGTCTGAAATATCTGTTTACACAGAAAGACTTGAACTTGATGCAGAGGAGGTGGATGGAGTTTATTGAGGATTATGACTTCGAGTTGCATTATCATCCGGGGAAGGCCAATGTGGTGGCCGATGCCCTTAGCAGGAAATCTGTTGGTGACGTAGCTAGTATAGCCATCCGGGAATGGGAGATGTTGGGTGCACTTGGGGAGTTTGATTTGCTTCTAGGCGAATCCGTTGAGGCTGCGACCTTGTTTTCTGTTGTTGCGCAGCCTACACTTGTGACTCGAGTGTTAGAGGCACAGAGAGGTGACCTCGAGGTAGAATTCCTCCGAGAGAAGATCTCCAATGGGAAGGTTGAGAAGGGTTTGACGGTGTATCCCGACCAGAGTGTGAGATACCGAGACCGTTTGTTTGTCTTTGGAGTCTTGCCGAGAGGAGGTACTCAAGAGTTTCATCATTCACGTCTTCGGTGCATCCGGGAGGCACTAAGATGTATCGAGATTTGGGTCGCCCGGTTTGGTGGCGGGGTATGAAGAGAGATGTGGCGACTAGACTTGTCTAAGTGCCTTACTTGTCGACAAGTGAAGTTGAACATCGAGGCAGCGGGTTTGTTACAACCCTTGCCTATTCTTTGAGTGGAAGTGGGAGCATGTCACTATGGACTTCGTTGTAGGTCTTCAGGGACTTAGTGGGATAGTGATGCTATTTGGGTGGTTGTAGACCGGTTGACTAAGTCGGCGCACTTCATTTCTATTCGCGTGAGAGATTCGGTAGATCATCTTGCCGACTTGTACATTCGGGACATAGTGAGGTTACGGGGTCCCGATGTGATCGTCTCGGATAGAGATCCTCGTTTCTTGCTAGGTTGTGGCGAGTTTGCGAGTGCCTTAGGCACTAAGTTGACCTTTAGCGGCTTATCATCCTCGGTGGACGGGCGGTCCGGCGTACTATTCAGATCCTTGAGGATATGCTTCAGAGTTGTGTTCTTGACTTTAGTGGGTCGTGGGAGAGGCACTTGCCCTTAGTGGAGTTTGCCTACAACAATAGTTTCCAGTCTAGTATCGGTATGGCACCGTTTGAGGCCTTGTATAGCCGACCGTGTAGGTTTCCAGTTTGTTGGGCCGAGGTGGATGATGCCCCTTTGTTGGGTCCGAAATTGGTGAGGGAAATGACGGAGAAGGTTGAGCTTATCCGTAGGAGGCTTATTCTGACCAGTCGTCGTAAATCTTATGCCGACCGTAGGAGGAGACCTTTGGTGTTTGAGGTGGGTGATCATGTCTTTATGAAAATATCACCTAGGCGGGGATTGATGAGGTTTGGGAAGAGCGGGAAGTTGTCCCCTCGGTTTATTGGCCCTTTTGAGATCCTTGAGATGATTGGTGAGGCTGCCTATCGTTTAGCTTTGCCACCACAGTTATCCGAAGTTCATGACGTGTTTCATGTGAGTATGCTTCGGAAGTATGAGCCGGATCCATTGCATGTATTGGATTGGACCAACTTAGAGGTAGATGAGGATGCCTCGTATGAGGAGAGACTGGTTCGGGTCTTGGATAGGCGGGATCAAGTCTTGCGAGGCAAGACCATTCATTTGGTAAAAGTCTTGTGGAAACATCACGGAGTGGAGGAAGCCACTTGGGAGCATGAGTTGGAAGTCCGCGAGAAATATCCGGACTTGTTTGTCGATGTGTAATCATGTATTAAGATTTTGTAATTTTAATGAACTTTAAGAATATTTTATATATGTCTTAAGTTGAAAAATATTGTGAATGTTTTGGTTTAATGGAAGTATTTTGAAACTTGCCTCATAATGGAAGTTTAGTGTAACATTGCATATGTTGAATGCGTTGTAGAATTGGAGTTATGTCATGAAATTGAATATGATATGGAAATGGGAATCATGTATATTGAAAACTGTTGTTATTGAAAAGAAATTGCATATTGATAATGCAGGTTGAAATATATATATTGTGAAATGCCTCTTGATAAGAGATGAAATGGCCGGTATTAGGTCAAGTTGTTGATTATTGTAATGATATGTTGTTGGAAATTGAGAAACAAACCTGTTTTTGAAAACTTGTGCTTAATTTCGGGGACGAAATTCTTTAAGGAGAGGAGGTTATAACGACCCCGGTCTTTTTCCATTTGGTGGTTGTATCCGGATTTACGTTCCGTAGATTCTATTGTTATATATGTGTTGTTGTCGTCTTTTAATTCCTTATTTTTGAATTATAGGATGTATTGGGTAGGTTTGTTGTAGGTTGGGAGCAAAGGGTTGCTGCCCAGAATTTTGGCCCTTCGCTCGAGCGAGCAGTTTGTCGCTCGAGCAAGCTATTTGTTTTTGGTACTTTGCTCGAGCCAAGGTTTCTTAGCTCGAGCGAGAGATTGCGTCTAGTATAGACCTGAGAGCTGTATTTCTTGGATCAAGCGAGCTTTCCTTCGCTCGAGCGAGTTTCGAGTTCTTTGCTTGAACGAACATTCTGTCGCTCGAGCGTGCTTCTGGGTTGCAGACCTGAAGCATCGTAATGTTGGCTCGAGCGAGCTTTCCTTCGCTCGAGCGAGTATTCTTTGTGTCTGGTCGCTCGAGCGACCACTTCTTCGTTCGAGCGAGCCTATTTTATTTAAATAGGCAGTAGCGGTTTTTAAAACACTTTTTCATCCTCTTTTTGATTTCAGAACCCTAGGTCCGACTTCTCTCTCCCTCCACTCACCTTCTCTCTTAGGTTTCATCTACTTTTAGGGTGTTTCTACCCTAGGCTCTTTATTAAAAAGATAGAGTGAGTCGAGAGCTTCGTTTTAATCTGAGCGTTTGGTGGTTTGGAGCACTTTGGATTTTGGGTCATCATCTCCATCTTCTCCATTCGGGTTATTTACATCGAGGTAGGGATTTCCTACTCCATATTATAGGTGTTGTTCTAAGTTTTGGTTTTTTAATATGTTGGGGTTGTTTGGTAATCTTGGGAAAAACCCTAGTTGTTGTAATAAATTAATTTGTATAATTAATTTAAGGAAAATTGGGGAATTTAGTTGAATTCATGAAATTGGGGAAATTATAAGATTTATGGTGTAGTTGAATAGTTTAATTACTCACCTTTGAAAAATGTTAAATTTACATTTGTTGATACATTTATTTCCTGTTTAGAAATAATTGTTTTGGGCTATCGGTGGAGGATAGTCGCGATTGTTGTAGACATTGCATGTGGATTAGGGAAAACTGAAACTAATCACATTGGTTGAGTCATTAATTTTGACTGTTGAATTAATACAGAAAAATACATGTATTGATTGAGTATTGTATATGACAAGTGTTTAATACATTGTATATGCATATTGTTTGGGAGGAGATAGGGGATGTACTCCACGGTTTGGGAGGAGATAGGGGATGGACTCCTAAACCGGATATTGTTTGGGAGGAGATAGGGGATGGACTCCATTAGCACCACTAATATGTGTGCTTATTGATTTATGGAAGTGTTTTTACATGTTATTGATACATCACTAAAATGTGTATCAATTGGGAAGTATGGAAGTGAATTTTGGTTGAGGTTGATACAACACCAACATGTGTATCCATTACGATATAAGAAATGTTTAACTTGATTTGTTATCCCAATTGAATTGGAAATATTGTTAATAAGAGATGTATCTCTGTTGAGTTATTTGGCGAGTTACGAGCCATATTTGTATAAATGGAAAGTTGAATAAATAATGGAAAATGAAATGTGTCATGGACATTAGTGTCATGAAACTGTATGATAATGAAACTGATATTCTGTGTAGTCCATCTATTGAATGCTATTGTTTTATTCAATGCTTATATTTGGTTTAGTATATTTCTCTGGTTGTGGCTCACCCTATCTGAGAACATCATTTTCGAGTCGGTGATGTGCTACCTCCAAGGAATTAGCTTGGAAGGATTTAGAGTTGAAGACTGTTTAGATTAGTTGTTATTTGATTTATTTGATATTACATGTAAACTCAAGCCAAGGGCTGAATTTGTAGTTGAGTTAGTACTCACATTTTTGTGCCCAAGTGTTAAGCTTGGAAAGATGTAAGCCCATAGGGCATTTATTTTGATGTTACATGTGATATCCTTCAATAATGATACTCTGATGAATGAGATAATGATTGGTTTTCTTTTATCAATGCATGCTACTGATATATATTATGGGTTTATTTTGAGGGCGTTACATTATTCTTTATATACTTGTCACTCATACTATGTGCATGCACGTGTATATAAATGTGTTACATTTATTATAATCTACTTTGCTGAAGCTAATTAAAGTTTATTGTTGACAACTGATTCTTCCTTTGTCAGATTTTTTCACCTTATGGTCGAGTTGAAGAGGTCTATCTTATGTATGATGAAATGAACCAGAGCCTTGGTTTGTCTTGTTGCTCTTTTATTTACACCATGTAGTCCTCTTCAGTCTTGTAACTAAGCTATTATTTGAATCTATGTAGCACAAACACTTCTAGGGAAGAGCACTGTTTTTGTCCAACACGTGTCGGACATCGATACTTCTTAGATACTCCTAGAAATGAGCCCGACACTTCTTCAGCATATCTTGATTAAAAAATGAAATAACAATTTTAGACACTTTGACAACACTATGCAAACAGTTAGTGTTCTCTCCTGGATATGTGTGGTGAATATCTCTAGTAACAATTCAAACACTTGGTGTACCCACAATATGTCTTGAAATATTTTTAATTTCATTACATAATCTGCATGACCAACATAGAGTATACAATGGACAACTTCTAACATATGAAATGATATGGCAATAAAGATTAAAATGTAGTAAGACACCAAGTAACTGGAGAATGCATTATATACATGATCTTTGCGGATCTCTATTTTTTCCAATGCATTAGCAATCAAAACCAGTCCAGAACTTAGCCAAGAAAGAATGGTTCATTTATATCGGATGTTAATTTTGCTATAATTATTGCATAGTTACTTTTGGATCATACTTTTATCATACTTTTGGATTTTAATGACATGTCATAACCTTATGTATTATAATGAAGAGGATCTAAATCATGCCTCAAAGGCTATATGATCAATCCAACAATTGTTAATATAATAACCCGTAAAAGTTAAAACAACAATTGTCTATAAAATAGTAAAGAAATGAGGCTTCAATGCTCGTACTTTATATTTTACCACTTACAAGCACCTTTTTGCATCTATAAATTAATACACTTCAGTGAGTTATCTTCATTGTGGCAAGTGCAGAGAGGAAGATGAAGATTCTCATTCTAAAAACTTTTTTTTCTCATTTTTCTCTTTGCTTTTCTAGGAACCCAAGCAAACTATATCAGGTAATATACTTGTCCTTAACCATAATGATTCTTTTTTCAGTCAGTCAATTGTTTTATAATTAGTCACTTGGCAAGCACATGTTTCAGAACAAGTTGTAACTACACACTCTTTACTAGTTCAATGCTTGCTTTAGTAGCATTTCTCTTTTTATTTAATCAAATACTTTGCTCAGAGTACATATCATTCAACCATGAATTTTCTGTCATGAATTCTTACAAAGTTAGAATACTTTTACAAATGCTTGAAGTGCAGTTGACAGTTTGAAGTCATCTTACAATCTTAAATTAATAACTTTAATTATTTTAGCAGTTTCAATTTATTTTCTAAACTGTCATTTTCGTCATGATGTAAAACATGAACATCCACGTGACAAATTGATGAAGAACAATTGTGGAAGGACCTTCAGCCCAACAACAGTGTCTCTAGTATCATTATCACAAAGCCAAGAGTTAAAATGTGCCTCTCCTTGCAACAAAGAGCATTCCTCCAACTTTGCAAGAAAGACTAATTATGAAAGATCGTCAAATCCACCACCTCCATCTCCAAGTTCATCACCACCAACCGAACAAATATCAAATGCTTTTCCTTGTAGTGAAGATCATTCTTTCAATTTTTTGGGAAGAATGGATCAGTATGGCCACCACCGCCATCGCCAACGCCAACATCATCACCACCAACCCAACAGATATCAAGGGCCTTTTCCTTGTGGCGAAGACCATTCTTGCAACTTTTTGGAAAGAATGACTCAAATATGAAAGGACCTCAAGTCTACCTCCATAATCCCCAACATCATCACCACCAACCCAACAGATATTAAGGGCCTTTCTTTGGATTGATGGAGACCCTGATATGTTTTGTTATTAAGATTTTCTTTAATTTGGATTTTGATTGTTGGTTTGGATAGTATATGTATTTGTTGGATTATACTATGTTTATGGATTCTTATTTTCTTTGATATGTACAGTTAATAGTTAAGTTTTGTATGTGGTTGAAAACTGAATGATATAGGTTGTGGAGAAATATTTTTATTGAATGGTTGATAATTGAATGAATGAATGAATGGATGAATAATTTTGTATATGCACAAGTTATAAGTGGCACAAAAAATATTACAGAACAAATTATAAAAACTAAATAATGTAACGTCCGCATCCTTTAATCCTTTGGAGAGTGTGTTTAATATCCTTATTTTTATCTTGGGAGTCTTTGGAGTTGTTGTCTATTGGTTTTGAAGGAGTACAATTCGATTTAAACTTGTTGGGTTTGTTCGTTTGCGTTTGTTCTTGTCAAAAGTTCCTTGGAAACTTAGAAATTTTACCTTGGGGTTGACACTAGCCTTCCTAAGGGTCGACCCTTGCATGTTGTCATGTTTCTGGAAGTGTTGCTGGAAAATAGGGTAGACACCAGCCTTCCTAAGGGTCGACCCTTACCTGTTGGTGAAGTTTCTGGAGGTGTTGCTGAAAAATAGGATAGACACCAGTCAGGGGAGGGTCGACCCTCTTATGTTGCATAATTTCTGTGTTAGTTACTAGAAAATAGGGTCGACCCCCTCCTGTCTAAGGGTCGACCACTGCGTGTTTTTTTTTTTTTTTCCAGATTTTTGGGTTGGTTTGGGCCCTACTTTTTGGGAGTTTTGACTTGTTCATTTCATTTGACTTTGGGGCTATTATTCTATGATTACCTTGCTAATATAAATAGGCTCCAAACATATTTTATTTCACTTTTTCTTCCCTTTCCTCTCTTTCAAACTGTCGGTTCTCTTCTCTCTCTCTAAACTCAAGCTTTTGGCACTAAGATCCTTAGATCTACTCACCTAGAGTGATCTTCTCACAATGGTCCCTTGAGAAAATTTGTAGATCTCGTCAAGGGCTTCCTTTTGGTCCAATTGGTTCGTGGTTTCGTCGCCATTGATTTTTAGGTCGTCATCTCTTGGCTTCAAGAGGTAGGGGTTTCTAGTTCTTTTTCAATACCCTCGTTTATGGATAGATTTGTGGTATTTTCTTTATATAAATACAAAAGTTCATATTTTTATGCATATTGTGATGAATCATGAGATTGGTAGTTAGGGTTTGAAGAGAGTTGGGTTTAATTGTTAGGGTTTGAAGGGAGTTCACATTTTTATGCATATTGTGATAAATCAGGTACAAGGTTAATTGAAATTTTAAAGAATTTGAGAAATGTATGTAAAAGTTGCATTGAATTCATAATGTTTATGTCTTAAATTATGTTATAATGTGACTCAAACTTGGGGGAAAAGAAATTACTAATGGTATGGATGATATGAGCTTTGTGTTGAAATGGTTGTGTGTTATGTGAATTATATTGGGTTGTGTTGTATTGAGTTGGCTGAATTGTGTTGTGTGGAATTGAGTTGTGTTGGGTCGAGTTGAGTTGTGTTGGGCTGAGTTGAGTTGTGTTGGGTTGGATTGTGTTGTGGTTGGTACCCGCGCGGGGAGTTAAAAAATGGTTTTTCGGTGCCCACGATTGTCCGTATCATAGCCGGTAAATATGGGGGATTGTTTTAAAAATTGAAAAATGGTTTTTCGGTGCCCACAACCATTCGTATAATAGCCGGTAAATGTGGGGATCGTTTGAATTCACGGTGCCTAATTGCCCTATCTAGGCTTATCGCTAGACGAATGTCGGAAAATGTTTTTGGGTGTCCACATAGTCCTGCTGTATTGTAGCCGGCGAAAGTGGAAAAATAAATTTCGGGTGTCCACACAGTCCTACCGTATTGTAGCTGGCAAAAGTAGAAAAATGGATTGTTTTCGAAAATGTTTTGGGTCCCCACGTCCTGTCGTATAATAGTCGGCAAATGTGGGGGATGGTTTTTAAAAAGTTGAAAATGGTTTTCGGAAAAAGATATGGTTTTTGAGAAAATGATTTTTAGGAGTTCACTTCCCGCTGTATAATAGCTAGCAAAATGTGGAATGTGCTATGAATTGGGTGCCTGCTATCCCGCCGTATCAAGCTGGCAAAAGGTGGAATGTGTTGTGAAGTGTGTTGAGTTCAGTGATGATATATGTGACTTGTAATGAACTTGTGAAATTACCATTTGATGTGTAAATTGGTATGGAATGAGAATGCATATAGAAATTATTTGAAAAGAATGGATAATAAAATGGTAATTGGATAAGGGATTGGTGATAAAGAACTTACCGGGTTGTTTGTATCTGTAAGGAAAGATTAAGAGTTTTGCTTAATTGAATTAAAAAGGGTTTATTGTTTGTGTGATGTGTTGAGTTATAGTTGATAATGCAAATGTGGATGTGATGTAATTGTTCTTGGATTTCTACGTTAAAAAGTTATAGCAATAAAGGATGGACAGGTGGGAATGGAGTGTATGAGGGTTGTTTTGGGTATTAAGGGAACATGAATTTGAGGTTATGGAGTTTTAATAAATGTAACTAGTAAAAGGGAAGAATGAGAATAAAAAAAGGAATATTGAGATGAGAATTTAATAAGGAACATTTTGGAATGGGTTAATAAATATAAAATGATGTGGTTCCTTAAATATGTTTGTTTCCAAAAGGATTTTTGATTTTCTGATAAAAAGGATGGTTTTTGATGGTTAACGGTTTTCCTTAAATGTTCAAATAAATTTTGAGAAAAAGATACTTACGTATGATATTTTGAAATTATAAAACGTCATCTACTATATGGTATCACCCTACATGCATGATCATTTCTATCTATAGGATGGTTATTATTTTAGAACTATGAGATTTCTACTGGGCAATTGTGCTCACCCCTTGTTGTTTCATTTTTTTTTTTTTTTTTTTTTACAGGAAGGGAATTCGAATTGATTGGTTGAAGGATTAGGAAGTTCATGTATATCTTGTGTGTAATCTCTTTGTACCTTGATGATTATAATTATTTAATTGTAACTCCGTAGTGGGAGCTTGGCATGGATTATATTTATTGTTGTATTCATCATGAGAGAGATCATGTACTATTATGTTACTATTACTTAAGGGTAATAGATATTTTTAATTTAAAAAAAAAACAGACCTAAATTTCAAGCTCTTGGTAATGTTTTCGAGTAAATAAAATTTGGGGCGTGACAAATAAGACATTTTGGTGACTAAACAAATATCATAGGTTGGCTTTTGGCTACTAAAACTTTAGTTGCCAATTGTAAAAAAGTAAAACTTTTGGCTACTAACTTGTTAGTCGCCAATTGTAAAAAAGAAACTTTTGGCTACTAAATTTTTAGTCGCCAATTTTCAAAAAGTGAAACTTTTGGCTACCAAATAATTAATCGCCAAACATACATGCTCAATTGGCTACTAAATAATTTAGTTGCTAAAAGTAAAAAAAAAAAATATATATATATATGGCAACTAAAGTTTTAGTCGCCAATAGGCCACTTTTGGCTACCAAAAAATTTTTAGTTGCCGATTGTTTCTCCAACGGTGACCAAACGGGCGACCAAATATATTAGTCGGCAAAAGTGATTGGCGACTAAAAACAAGGCTTTTGGCGACTAAAATTTTGGTTGCCAAAAGTGAAATTTCTTGTAGTGGATTTCAAACAAATACAAAAAAAGATTTAGGGTTCAAAAAACATTTTAAAGGAACAAGATATGTGACAATAATAGAAAATAAAACTAAAAACATGTAGTGGTGTTTTGGGAACTTCCTTAAAAAGTTAGCTTTTAGGCTTTTTTTTTTATATATATATATACACAAAAAAGCCATAAAAGCCAGCTTTTTTACAAAAAAAAAGTCACAAAAAGTCAAAAAGGCCAAAAAGTTAGCTTTTAACCAACTTCCCATAACACCTAATAATAAGTACACGTAGGCTACAATTTGGTGTAATAGTACAATTCAAATTTGTGATGCTTCTGCAATACAAAGTAAAGTGGTAAATTAATTGCATTTGATATTATGAAAAATTAAAATTTTCATATTAATTGAGATACATATTTTTTTTTTTTTTGATCTACCAAATAAACTTCATTGATGAGATCAAAATGTACAAACATAAGGATTACATCAACAAAGAAGAAAGAAAGCAAAGAGCATCACAGTAGGTTATTCACCATCACAGCAAATGCCTAACTGATCATATGCTACACAGCCCCAAGTTGGAGAGAAACCAACTAACAAACATAAAAGCAATAACCAACACTGCTGCAAACACAGAGTTGCTCTGTCTAAAGCTATTGGGCTCAACCCAACTCATTGCATCACTGCTCCTCTAAGGCACAATCTGATCTGCCTTATATTACAAATGAAATCATTGATTGTGAAGTTAAAATCCTTCAGGTGTGGATTCAACCACATAGCAATCCTAGTATTGATCAGCTCACACACCTCATACTAGTTTGGTTAGCTGCCATAAAAACACACTCATTTCTAAGTTTTCAAATTGACCACAGCACAACCAACGGAATAGCACTCCAAATCTTTCTTTCTAACCTCTTCATTCTCCCACCTACCCACCACAACAACATCTGATCCACAGATTTAGGTAATACCCCTTGAGTCCCCCACCAATTCAGCAGGTCAGCCCATACACTCCACACAAAAAGACAGCAAATTAAGACATGATTCACAGATTTAGTGGCAGCCTTACAGAACACACACATGGATGATCCAGACACCTGAAGCACACTAAGTCTTTGTAAGAATTTAACTTTCTTGATTCTCTTTTTCCAAGCTAACCACCCAAACACTTGAACCTTAGGAGGGAGAAATCTCAGCCACACCAATTTACAAATTCTAAGAGTTGGGCCTAAATTATGCACAACAACATTATACATTGCAGCCACAGAGAATTGACTTGAATTAGATGCTGACCAAATAAGTCTATCCACCTGGTCTAGACTTAATGCAGGACTTGCTGCCAGCAGGTTTAATAGATTCTACAGCTCCACATCTTCCCACACATACAACATTCTTCTGAATGATAGATTCCAAACCCCTATTGCATCTTTCCTATCATAGATATCTCTCAATGTATCATTTTTCTCTAGAGACAGCCTATAGAGGCTTGGAAACACATCTTTCAAACACAGTTGCCGACACCACTTATCATTCCAAGAGCTAATTCTTCTACCATCCCTAACCTTCAATTGGAATTGTTCAGGAAGACTTCTAGTAGATTGTTGCTCTGATCAACAAAAACTGTGATTCCTTTCCATAACACTGAGGAGTTACTGCTAGATGGAATAGATGGCAACTATTTATCCACCTTTAACTTATACCTGCAGCATATAACCTTCTTCTACAGAGCTTCATACTCACAACTAAACCTCCACCACCATTTTATAAGTAAACAAATATTTACCACTCTCACCCTTCCAATGCCTAATCCTCATTGATCCATACTTTTACACACATCCACCCATCTGACCATATGGATTTTCCTTCTTAGTTCTGACCCACCCCACAAAAAGGCAGCTTGCAACCTCTCTATTTCTTTAGCAACCCCTTTAGGCATCCTAAACTGGGATAGATAATACACTGGAAGTGCAGATAACACAGCTTTCACAAGAGTTAATCTCCCAGCAAATGACAGCAGCTTTCTCTTCCAACCGGCCAGCTTACATCTGACTTTATCTAGGACAGGCTTCCAAGTAGTTTTCTTCCTTGGGTTGGCTCCTAAAGGTAACCCAAGGTATCTGAGGAGTAAAGACTTGACATTGCAATTCAAGACTAATGCAAAACAGTCCATGGTATCATCTAAAACCCCCACCCTACACACCACACTTTTATGATAGTTAATTCTCAATCTTGACATTAACTCAAAGTATCTTAACACCCTTTTCAAATTCCTTAACTCTTCAACCTCAGCTGCACAGAATAATAGGGAATCATCTACGAACTGAAGACGAAAAAGTATAATACCATTTGATCCAACCTTGACCCTTGAATCAGACCTAACTCCTGAGCTCTGGATAACAATATGTGTAATCCTTCAGCAACCAAGTTAAACAGAAAATGGGACAAAGGGTCTCCTTGCCGTAAACCCCTTTGTGAACTGAATTCTTCTAGTGGTGACCCATTAAGAAGCACTGATATCCTCGCAGATGTTACACATTCTTTGATCCATCTGGTCCATTTAGCCCCAAAACCAAACTTAGAAATCATAGAGAATAAGAAACCCCAATTATAGCGATCCCGGGTTTTAACCCTTGTTGTACAGTGATCCCGAATTAGTTCCGTGGTTGTTAGCAGTGTTTAAACCTTGTTTACATCCTTCATACTTTATATTTGGGTTATAGGATGTGTTGGGCAGGTTTGTTATAGGTTGGTTGTGTTTGGGAGCCAAGGGTTGCTGCCCAAAATTTTGGATCTTCGCTCGAGTGAGAAATTTGTCGCTCGAGCGAGCTCTTTGTTTTGGTCCTTCGCTCGAGCCAGGGTTTGGTCGCTCGAGCGAGAGTAGAGTTTCTGTGTCTGGTGGATCGAGCCAGAGTGGATTCGCTCGAGTGAGCGATTGCATCTGGTTCTGAACCTGAGAGTTGCATTTCTTGGCTCGAGCGAGCTTTTCTTCGCTCGAACGAGCTGGTTTGTTCTTCGCTCGAGCGAGCGTTCCGTCGCTCGAGCATGCGTCTGGTTGCAGACTTGAAGGTTTGAGTTGTTGGCTCGAGCGAGCAGTTTGTCGCTCGAGCAAGGTTCTGGGTTGTTGGCTCGAGCGAGGTTTTCTGTGTCTGGTCACTCGATCGACCAAGTCTTCGCTCGAGCGAGCCTGTTTTATATCAGCAGACAGCAGCGATTTTAAACACTACTTTTTCATCTCTTTCTTTTTGAAACCCTAGCAGCCGACTCTCTCTCTCTCTCTAAACTTATCTTCTCTCTAGATTTTCATCCCCTTCTAGTGTGAATCTACCCTAAGTCCTTTGTTAAAAAGATAGAAGGTGTTGAGATCTTTGTTTTAATCTGAAAAAGTTGAGATTTGGAGCACGTTGGGTCTTGGTCTTCATCTCCGTTTGAGCTCAAACTTCGAGGTAGGGATAACCTACTCCATCTTATGAGCTTTGTCTTTGAATTTTAGCATTTTGATATGTTGGGGGTTGTTGGGTAATTTTGAGAAAGTTTGGGCCTTTGTGTAATTTTACAAAAAAATTGGGGTTTTAATTATTTGAACCTATATGCATGTTAGGCATAGAGGAATGAGATTAATGTTGGAACATTAATGAAAATGGAACCTTAGGGTTGTTTTGTGAATTATGGGAATTTGCCCTAATTGGTTTAATTAATTAATATGTATGATTAATTAAAGAAAATGAGGAAGTGAATTGAGAATGTTGAAATTGGGAATGTTTGGGACTAAAGGCTGTAGTTGAATCATTTATTGCTCACCTAGTTGAAATGTTGATATATTATCCATTTGTGCATTTATTTCCTGTTTAGAAATAATTGCTTTGGGCTACCGGTGGAGGATAGTTTTGATTGTTGTAGACAATGCATGATGATTTGGCAAACTACAACTAATCAATTGGATGTGTCATAGAGTATGACGATTGATAGAATACATTGACTTTATGTATTGATTGGTTGTGTATATGACCTATGTGTTTATATGCATTATGTGTAGACGATTGATAGAATACATTAACTTTATGTATTGATTGATTGTGCATATGACTTATGTGTTTATATGCATTATGTGTAGAGGAGGAGATGGGGGATGTACTCCGCGGTTTAGGGGAAGATGGGGGATGGACCTCTAAACCGTAGAGTGTTGGAGGAGATGGGGGATGAACTCCATAGATACAACTCATATGCTTGTCTAAAGAAGTGTAGATACAGCTCATACGCTTGTCTAATGAAGTGTTGATACAGCTCATATGCTCATCTGTCTAAGTGTTGATATAGCTCATATGCTTATCTATTAAGGTGTTTGTTTGATTTGATATAGCACCAAAATGTATATCATTATCGTTTGTGAAGTATGAAAATGATGTTTGATTTGATATAGCATTAGAACGTATATCATTTGAGAAATATGGAAATGTTTTGTTTGACTTTGATACAGCACCAAAATGTGTATCCACTATGAATTTCGAAAGTGTTTTAGTGATGAACTATAATATCATCAAACGTTTTGGCCAGGCTACTGAGCTTTTTTTTTAAAAAAACTCAAAGTTGAAAGAAATAGAAAGTGAATTGTAACATGGATTTGAATGTCATGAAATTGTAATGTGATGTAAATGAATGTATAAGTGTTGACCATCTATCAACTGCTAATCTTTTAGTCATCATTCATAGTTGGTTTAGTATATTTCTACTGGGCTGTGGCTCACCCTATATGGGACATCATTTTCAGGTACAGGTAGCATGCCACCTCCAAGGATATAGCTTGGGAGGCTAGAGGCAGACAGATTGTTTTGTTGTTTATTTCCTTTTGATGTATTATATGTAAATTCAAACCGAGGGCTTAATGTGTAATTGAGTTAGTACTCTCCCTTTTATAACCAAGTGTTAACTTGGAAAGTTGTAAGCCTGTAGGGCATTTGCTTCGGTTGTTACTATGTAATACTGTTGTAAGAACTACTCTGATGAATAGAAATGTGGTTGATTTCTCTTATATCTTGCATGTCTAAATGATGGGTTTTATGTATTATTTAGAGGGCGTGACACCAATTAATGGAATCATATGCCTTCTCAAAATCCAACTTGATAATAAGACCCTTCCTCTTTGACTTCTTTCACCCATCAACCACTTCATTAGCTAGTAATACTCCATCTAGGATGTTCCTCCCACTTAGAAACACTGTTTGTGTTTCACTAATGATATGTGGCATCACTACTTTCAGCCTATGAGACAATAGCTTTGCTATAATCTTATATATTGATCCCACCAAGCTTATAGGCCTATAGTCATTTAACCCCACAGGATTCTCCTTTTTAGATACAAGGGTAATGAAGGAACTGTTAATTCTTTTACTAGCTTGCCATTCTTATGAAATTCATTCACAAAATTAACCACTTTAGTCCTTATCACTTTCCAAAATTTCTGAAAACGTCCCATATTGAAGCCATTTGGCCCTGGTGCTTTATTCCCATCACAATCCATCACTGCAGCTTTGATCTCAGCTTCTGAAAACAATGTTTCCAACCTGTCAAAATCACCACTTCCTTGTACTGAGTTGAAGGTCCCTTCTAGTTCAGGTCTCCCATTCCAATCTTCAGAAAAATGGCTCTGAAAATGTTGAAACACTTTGTTCTTCACATGACAAGGATCCTCATATATCACCCCCCCTTTGAGATAGAATTTATTTCATTCCTTGATTGTCTACATTTTATCTGTATTCCTATCTCCCATCAATGCCCAAAATCACCACTTCCTATCTCCCATCAATGCCCAATTGAGATACACATAATATTACACATACCTTGAGGTTAGATAGTAAAAATAAATCTGAATGGAAAATGTAATGATAAATTGTTTTGTATATAAATTTTGGAATATATAGAGAAAATTTTTTATTGTTTAAAAGTCAAATTTTAAAAGGGTAACAGTCATATTCAACATCTAATACCAATTAATACTAATTTTTTTAGATAGGTGAGAATCAATACTAATTTTAAACGTCTTTCAAATTTTTTTATCATCTTCTCATTAATCAAATACAAAAGGAACTCAATTATTAGGTAACAATTTTAAAATTTTGAAATATCATTTCTAAATCTAAGTTGAACACTGTACATGCAATGAGTAAAGGTGTACGTGCATTGATGTGATTAGTATTTACTAAGTGATTATCATAAATGATTTATTATTCTATAAATTGCTAAAAAAGGAACCAAAACGAAAAAAAATCCTCACCTAATTTGTTTAAGTTTAGAAACGCTCACCCTAAAATTAGATGATAGACGCACATCAAAATGAAAACTGCAATGATAAACTATTTTGTATAAAAATTTTGAAACCAAAGTCTCATATATAGAGAGAAAAAATTTAACCGTTAAAAATTTCAAATGTAAAAAAGGCATCTAATTCCATTTGATAATAATTTCAAACATTGAAAAATCAAACTTCTCAATAATGTTTCCTTCTAATTAACAAAAATTAGAAAACACTATATAATATATTAGATCATTTCTAACCCAGACTCAAATTTTTTTATCAAAGTTTAATTTGATGAAAATTTAGTGAAATGGTGTTCCAACGATTTTACCAAATTAGTATCAAATGAAAGGAGCTCTACTTTTTTCATCAAATTAAGGGAGCGTTTAATTGTTCATCAAATCTTGCAGGTGACCATTGGTAAACGACTAGATAAATAATTGGCCGAACAACCGGATTAGAGAAAATTTGAAGAAAATTTACACTAGGCTGGACGACTGCCCTAGACAACCTCCCGGTTGATCGATTATTTGATAAAAATTAAAAATTTAGCGTTAAAACGTTTGGTATTAGATGAAACTTTTAACTCAAATCTATATTTAAATTTGATGAAAAAAAAAAGAAGGAATAAACATTGGAAATGCTCTTAAACAACAAAATTGATGTGTATGATTTATTTATTTTATTTATTTTATAAAATTTTAGGATTTAGGGTTTATTTTATGTTTTTTTTTTTAATAACTTTTTAATTTCATGTGCCCCCAGAGGGCCCTAACCAGTCGCTTCTCTTAGTGACTCTGTTGCGAAAATGATGGTCTTATCCTGCAGTTACTCTGTTTATCCTACGCACGCTCTCAGTCTCAGAGCTCATAGAGGCTTTTCTCCCCGGCGGTCGACCTCTCCAGTCTCCATTTCTCTTACCCATCATCATCGTCATCATCACCATGATCATCCCTTTGTCCCAGAGGTTATGCTAAACCCAAGAACTTTAGTTATTTCTTGAAACCCTAAACTAATCCTCTGTTTGGATGCCAAGAAAATGAACGAACGAATTGAAGAGGGTTTCCTCTCAAGTTCTGATGAAACTCTGAATGAGCCTTGTAATTTGATTTAGGAATTGTTGAAAATGTCTATATTTTGAAGTTTTCATAAGGGAAAACTAGCTTTTTTCTTGTAAAATAATAAAACTTTGTGTTTCTGTGGTTATAGTACTCTTGTAATTTGATGTAGGAATATTGTTGAAAAGTCCATATCTTTAAGTTTTTATAAGAGAAAGATCCCATGTAAGGATAATTAATTTGAAAATAATGTGCCAGTTGATATTTTGGTTCTATTTGGAAACTTGGGTAATGAATATAAATAAATTGTTGATTGTAGGCTGATGCCTCCTAATAAGGTTGGCATTATATTCCAGAAGGTGAATGATGAATACATGATTTCTCTGGAAATGTTACTAGATTTACTTTACAGTGTATATTAGCCAAAGCATTACTTGCATTCATATGACCTAGATGAACTTTAATTGAGTCTAATTGTGCAAAGGTATTGGCGATCGTGAATTCTAGGCTTGTTAAGTGAGCCTGCTTAATAGTTTGTTTGAGCTTGGCTTGTTGAGAAATACTACCGTCGTTGTCATCATCTTGTATGTGTACTAAAATCCAAACAAATGACAGTTGTTAAACAATGATCTTGGTTTCTGTGTGCTCAAGAATCAAGCATGTGTTGGACTAGTGGTGTCAAATTTGTATATAAAATAATTTAGAAATAGAACTTTCTTTGTTTTCAATTGTCTAAATCCTGATCTTCACAGTCATGTGTGTGTCAGCACTTTGGTGGTTCCACAGGCTATGGACACGAGGATGCTGCGTGAAGCCCTTGACCAAGCTTTTTTAGAAATTGTCGGTGCTGAATCTGCAATAGTTCTTTAACAGGTTCGCTTATAGTTCTAAATCGCGGTATCGGGTAACGTAGCAGTATTGATCGCGGAGTATCGGTATTGGTAGTATCGACCGATACGTATCGGGAATCGGGTGTCGCGGCCGTGAAATTTTAAAAATCACTAACAATCCCTCTAAAACTCAATTTTATGCATTTTTTTTTGACTCTTTTAGTCTTAATTTGTCACATTTTAATCAAAATTTTGATATGTATGAACACTTTTAACTATTTTCAACTAAATGATATGTATTTATTTTTGTCTCATTTTCAACATAGTAAGCTTTTGATAGATGAAGATTTTGATTTCAATATTTTTCTTGTTTTTTTTTCTCTTGCTCAACTGAGAAATATATATATATATATATATATTAATATAAACAGTGGCATAGATGTATAACAAAAGAAAAACAGTGGCTTAACAAGGTGCAGAAATAGTGGCTTAAAAGGTGCAGAAGAACAGTGACCTAAAAAAGAAATTATGAAATATAAAAACATAAGGAAAATAATAATAATGATATATGAAACAAAAATATTAACAAAGTATAGAAGCTTGCAAGTTCATCCTTCTGATATGTTACTATAGTAACAGAGTATAAGGATGAACCTATAGTAACAGAGTATAAGGACAACGAAGAAGCTTGCAAGTTGCATATAGGTTTTGTGCTTACCCAACAACAAAACAGAGCATAATAGCCCAAAGAATGAACTTGCAAAACAGGGCATAAAACTGCACAAATTTCAGGAGGTTTTTCTGCTGTCCCAATTTCATATGTAACCGATGAAAATATTTTTGCTTTTGCTGAAGGTTCTCTGCTCTAATTTCATCCGTACCGGCCATGACAAATCTGTATTGGAACTGTATCGCTGCATGTATCGGATTCGAGCAATACGTCACGAATCGGGCCTTCTGACTCAATTCGATCTCGCCCGATATCTGGGTCCATATCCGTATCGACACTCCAATTTTCCAGTACGAATCGGTCGGTACGTACCGTACTGGCCAATATTTAGAACTATGGGTTCGCGTCGTACTAATATATGTTTCTGTAATTCTATGGGGGACATGTATAAGCTGTTTAATATATTTTGCTCCTTCACCATCAGTTTTTCTCAGGTGCCCATGATATCACATGTGCATTATTTGCTTTTCTTGATAAGCCATCTCACTATAAGGCCATTGAACCAGTCATTGAGTCTCAATCAAAGACAAGGCTTCAGCCTCAGCCGCAGATCAGAAGACCTGCTGAGGTTGTTGAAGATTGTTAGCAGATATTTTAATATTATAATGTGTTATAGATTATATTGCATGATTGGCCTCCAAATAACTTGTTCTCCTAGTTAATCATTGCTTTTCCCCCAAGAAAACTTGCCTACCAAGTCTCCAAGTCAAGTCTTCATTCTTATCCACCAAGCCTCCAAGGAAATTTCCCATCAAGTTTCCTTACCTCCAAGGAAATTTCCCACCAATTTCCTATCCTCTACTTTTCCTCCAAGTTAACCCCTTTCTTGGTGACCAAGCTTTCCTCTCCTATAAATTGAGCCTTTCATCTCTTTTATTGGTAGCTCAAGTTTCTTATTTGTGAGATTATCAGGCAAATAAAAAAGGTTGTATATGATAAAGTTTTGGGTTCAACCAATTGTGCAGTATTGGTTAACCACACGACTTAGTCGGGCTGTTGTATCCTGGGGGGAAAAGTCAAGGTTTTTTCTGCTGCACCGGTGTGAGGCCTTGCCTAACCGCAGAGGGCTTGAATCTCCTTAAAGAGAGCAAATTTCCCGCGCTTCAGCCCTTTCAATAATTATTGTAATTTTTTTTTATTTTGTATTTTCTAGTGTTTTATTTGTAATTATCACCAACAATTTTAAGGAGATTGAAACATCAAATTCATGGAGCCAGTATTGGAGAAGCCTAACGAGAATACTGATGATCTCAACAAGCCCTTCCGATTCAAGGGAGCCCATTTCAAGAGATAGAAAGGCAAGGTGTGCTTTTCTACCTCAATCTCCTCACGGTGGCCTATATCCTGAACGAGAAAAATTTGAACAAAGTCCCCACTGAAGAGATGACCAACGAGGAGTATGCCGCTCATCTTGAAAAAATCGAAAAATACAACACAGATGAGTATAAATAATAAATATGACACTAAAGAGGCAGGCGCTAAAAAATATGCTGCAAGCCATTTTTTCCGCTATTAGATGATAGATGGAAAATCAATGGTGGAGCAAGTTCAAGATTTTCAGATGCTAGTGGTTGAAGTTATATCCGAAGGCATCAAAATTGGAGACAATCTTGTTGTAGCAGGTATTATTGACAAACTACCATCATGTTGGAGGAAGTTCCAGAAGTCAATGCGTCACAAGTGAAAATCCTAA
Source organism: Camellia lanceoleosa (assembly GCA_025200525.1). NCBI lineage: Eukaryota > Viridiplantae > Streptophyta > Magnoliopsida > Ericales > Theaceae > Camellia > Camellia lanceoleosa. The sequence goes on along the minus strand of CM045762.1, from coordinate 25,166,037 downwards.
GTGATTCGTGATTAGATCAAGATTTAATTATTTCAGTTCCCAATTATTCAAAACACATAATCTAAATCATCAAGCACTTACGAAAGTGGTTTAGATTGTTGTTTTCAAAAAATAATAAATCGACACAAACAATTTTTACGTGGAAAAACCACAATTGAAGCACCTCCAATTGTGATAAAAAAACCATCGGCGAAACGCCACTAATCAATCCACTACTGAAGAAAGAAAGATTACAAAGATAATAAACAAATTACCAAACGCATCAAATTTGTCTTTAAACCTTCTGTAAATCTTTCACCACAGCCTTCGTCTCGGAATTGATTAGTATGAAGTTGAATCCACAACTTCTATTGTAGAATTAACTACCACGCACAGTATCAAACTCCTTTGATGCTCCACGCTTGAATCTCTGGATTCCACCTGAAAAATCTAGAAATTCCCTAGATGTTGATTTGTGATTATGTATCAATTTTAAGAAATAAATAACAATTCCAATCAAACAATCAAGACAAATCAATACAATGATTTTACGTGGAAAAACCACAAATGGATACTTCCAACTGTGATTAAAAAATCACGGGCAACAGCCACAAAACAATCCACTAAGAAGATCTAAAGGAATTACACAGGTATACTCTCAATTACCTAGCGAATCCACCCTAATTGAACCAACCTCTATGTGCCTCTTCCAACCCCGTCTTCACCTCGGAATTGTCTTTACGATGAGCCACTCCAGAATCCACTAAAGCTTCAGGCTCTAATTCTTCAGAATCCACCGAAGAACAACTCTTTCTCTCTCTTGTATATAACAAACAAAACCTTTGATGTACTCTCTTTAAACCATGAGTTGAATACTCAATAAAACATCAAAGAAAACTAACAAAATATCCCCAGATATAAACCTTAAGAACCAAAAAGAAGATCTGGAGGAATTAAATAGTTTTGGGAGAAAACCAACTATTTATAGAAAATCTAAAAGTAATCCTAGTTTTGGAAGAAATCCAATTATTTATAGAAATCCAAAAGTAATCCTAGTTTTGGAAAAAAATCAATTTCTTAAACAAATCCTTGTCAAATGGGATTGCCAATAATAAAACCTAACAAAAACTGTCCAAGAAAATAACAAAAACTGTCCAAAAACCATAGTCCAAATAGGCAAAAACTAGGAATCTGATGGAAGTGGTGGTGGCTGCTGCATTTGGAGCAATGAAAGAACCTAAGCTAGCATCGTGCTCTGCTCATCAAGATGACCATCAAGTGTATCCATCCGAGCATCCAACTGATCAAGCCGATGCATGATGGACTGCTCAAACTGTTGCAGCTGACCACGAAAGAATGGGGACGCACCTCGAGCATCTCAGGTGCATCAGTAGGGGCTGCATCAAACTCTGCCTCCTCAGCAAAGGGATCATCACCTGTATCAGACACTCCAGACACCCCAACTCCCGACACACCCCCCTAGACATGAGCTTGACTTTGTGAGACCGTCAACTTAGTAATGGGTTTAACAAGAGAAGCAAACTCATCATCATCATAGGTAGGAACTCCAAGAGAAGTAAGAAAGCGAGTGAGAAAACACCCATATGGAAGACCTAAGGACTTACGTCCCTCAAAAACAGAGACCATTATGGTGACGATCATGGCAGGCAAGTCAATAGGTAGACGGTGATCAATGCAATATAACACATACCCTTGATCTTAGGTAATGTTGGAGGAATGAGTGGTAACATGAATATTAGCACAAACAATGGGGTTGAGAAGACGAAAATGAGGAAGAAGCTCATTTTGTTAAATGAGCACCCCGGCAATCCAAGTATGGGGAGTGCCACAAAGTTCAGTGGCAACTTGATCAAAGTTAAGACCACTGTAAGTAAGAAAAGGATAATGAAAATCATGGACTTTCGGGAGACCAAGAAACACCCGAAAAACATCTTTAGTGATAACCAAAGTTTTCTTCCTAACCTAGGTGCTAAAAAAGGGAGCAAGTTCCTTATGGATAGAATGCATATTGCAATAAAACTCACGAACAAGACTAAGATTTTGAGGCCTTGAAAAAATCAACACCTGATCACTCCCTAAGGCATCAAATAATGGACGAATAGGTAGCAACTCAAATGCACTGGGAAGAACATTCCTCTCAAGGTGGACTTTCCTAGAGGCATAGAACTCTCTAAACAGTTTGGATTTTTCCTTGGATTCAAATTTTTCTGTGCTGAATATTGGGCGGGACACAGTGGTTTTACGATGCTTTGACGGCTTACCTATGACTAACAACAAGAGAACAGAAAAACCAAAGAAACACCCACCCACCAAACCAAACCACATTGGACCAAAAAAAAAACATTAGAACCCCCAAAACCAAACACACAGAGCACAGCAAAACATTAGTAATCCAACAGTGTTAGAAAAATAACAAAATCACAGAACCATAGCATAATATCAATGACAGGTAGAACAGAGCTAGGTTCAATTCCAACAGATGCAAATGTAGGTCAATCAAAATTAGTTCATACCAATTTGACCACATGAATTAGCATATGACACACATGAATTAGCATATGACACACATGATAGTATAAGGAAAATAAAGCACTAATTGTTACCCTGACTCTAAACCCTAGCAATAATGTACCAAACTCACCAAACCAACATGCAATTGAGAGATAAGAGAACAAAATGGAAGAAATTAAACCAACAACTTAGAACCCTAGGAGAATCGACACAGCAGAGCAGACAACACAACAAAAACAGAGTACAAAGAAAAAAAATAAAGGAAAAGAAAAAAAAAAACTTACCAAATAATGACAATGCTAGATGAATAAAGGAGTGATGCCCTAAAGAAAACGAGTTAAAACCAAAGAAGTTACCAACAATGGAGACAAAGAAAACCCTAGGTGAGAGAGAGAGAGAGAGAGAGAGAGAGAGAGAGAGAGAGAACACGAAGAAGGAGGGAAGAAAAAATGAACTGAAAAGACGCAGCATCAGAATTTATACCTCGACAGATCGCTCGAGCGAAGACTCTCTCGCTCGAGCAAAGACATTTATGCGCAAAGGGTCGCTCGAGCCAAAAAAGCACGCTTTTAGATCTAAGCCATCAGCAGAAGCATGCTCGAGCAAGAAATCCTTCACTCGAGCGAAGAAGGAAAAACAGAACAACACTTTCTGAGCACTGAACACACTACTTACACTATGAAGTGGAATCTGAAACATAAGTAAGTGAACATAACAGCATGAAGATGAGACTAAGATGAAATAATCTACAGACCATGAAGCCCACAAACTTGCAATTTTGACAATATGAAGCAAATAATCATGAGCAATTCAGATACAATATAATCAATGATCATAAGCTACATGAGAATGTACAACTCATAAACCAACATGAGAACTCACAAAATGAAAGTGTGTGTGTGTGTGTGTGTGCAATCCATGAGAGGCCACAGAGCTAGAGTTAATCCTTGTAGTGATCGGATGGCTGGACCTCCGGCAAGAGTAACTAAACATCAAAGAGAAGAGTCAAACCACTAGAAATCACAGGTATTTGTTGAGTAAACGCGGAGGCTCCCTCTCAATCAATGAGTTCCATTTTTTTTTTTTCTTTCTTTCTTTCTTTCTTGTGGGCACTCACTGGTGGCATGTACGCTCAAGAGTATGGAGACCAAACCAGAGAAGAATGAAATAAAAAAGGATGGCCTGGTTGGTGCCTCTGAGGTAGCCTTTTTCTAATGCCCAAACTTCAATGAATTGAGGGAGAAACCGTGGAAGTGAAAAATGATGGTAAATGGTTAAGAGACTTAACATCACCCATGATATACTAGTATAGGTCAATTCTTCTGAAAAAGTACAAGAAACACTATTAGTATTCCATAGAGAACTTTGATCACTTGTGCGGAAACCCCTGTAATAGTTTATCTCAAGGATGTGTACGAAATGAGATCATGAAGTCAATGAGCATGGGCATTCAGAATGAGCTATGAACAAAGAAGAATGAGATCTTGTAAGCAGAATGATCAGTGTTCATATACATTAAAATGCAAAGATGACAAGAATCAATGACAATGAGATTAAAGCAACCAAGTACACATAAAAGCAATCACTCACTCCCCCTCATGTAACAGGTAACACCCTAGTGACTGAGCACGACACCCAATGTCTTTCTAAGGAACTCAAACCGAAGAAAATCAAGGGGTTTTGTAAAAATATCAGCTTTTTGATGCTCAGTGGGTACATGTTCAAGAATAATAAGGCCTTCTTCCACTAACTCTCGAATAAAATGATGACGAATGTCAATGTGTTTGGTGCGAGAGTGTTGGACAGGATTTTTTGAAATATTTATGGCACTTGTGTTATCACAGAAAAGAGTGAGTGTGTTTTGATCTATCCCATAGTCATGAAGCATTTGCTTCATCCACAACATTTGTGCACAACAACTTCCTGCAGCAATATACTCAGCCTCAGTAGTCGAAAGGGGGATGGCATTTTGCGTTTTGCTATGCCAAGAAACCAAATTATTTCCAAGGTAAAAACACCCCTCGGATGTACTTTTCCTATCATCAACACACCCTGCTCAGTCGGCATTAGAAAAACCAGTAATTTCAGCTGTAGTATCAGTAGAAAACCAAACCCCATACCCCAATGTTCTATTAACATATTTAATGATGCATTTTACTGCAAGAAGATGAGACTCTTTAGGACTGGATTAGTAACGGGCACAAACACCTACACTGAAGGCAATATCGGGATGACTGGCTGTGAGGTAAAGAAGACTCCCTATCATACTCCTGTAAAGGGTAGGATCAACATCAATACCAGAGGAATCTTTGGAAAGGTGAAGACTGGTGCTCATGGGAGTGCGTGCATGTTTGGCAGACTCAAGACCAAACTTTGACACAAGATTTTTGGCATACTTAGTCTGAGAAACAAATATAACCGAAGGAGACTATTTAATTTGAAGACCCAAAAAATAAGACAACTCTCCCATCATGCTCATCTCAAACTGATGTGTCATGCAATTTGAAAAATATTTCACAAGATGATCAGCAGTGGATCCAAACACAATATCATCAACATAAATCTGAGCAACAAGAATATGAGACTTAGTATGTTTCACAAATAAAGTCTTATTCACACTACCCCTTTGAAAGTCATTATCAAGAAGAAAGGTAGTAAGTCTATCATACCAAGCCTGAGGGGCTTGTTTCAATCCATACAAAGCCTTGTCTAGCTTGTAGACATGGTTTGGACATTTAGGGTCCTCAAACCTTTTTGGTTGCTCAACACAAGCCTCTTCTTTCAAGTACCCATTTAGAAAGACACTTTTCACATCCATTTGATACAATTTGAAACCAAGAAAACATGCAACACCAAGTAAAATATGAATAGATTCGAGACGTGCAACTGGGGCAAACGTCTCATCATAGTCAACACCCTGTACTTATGTGTAGCCTTGAGCAACCAACCTGGCTTTATTTCTAACTACAGTACTATTCTCATCAGATTTATTTTTAAAGATCCACTTGGTACCTATCACATTCAAGTCTCTAGGTCTGGGAACTAGAGTTCAAACATTGTTGTAGACACCCCATTTTTGACCGACCTTAAGACTCAGACGTCACCGATTGAGCGCTTGGTGATGTTGCATATTGTGCTCGTTCTGAGGTTGCGGAATCACGGCTGCGAGCCTTGCCTCCGGACTTCCGGACTCTTTTGTGCTTTGCCTCGGTTTGCGAATCAGGCCCTGTTTTCTTTGTTTTCTCTTCCCAAAGGGAGGGAGAGGTCTTGTAGACCGTCTCTCAGTGGCCGTAGGCTACGTTTCGTGGTCGTAGGCCATTTTTCCGGTTTGGAGCTCGGTTTTCGATTTTTCGGAGCCGTCGGCCGTGTGCCTCAGTTCAGGACTGCTTAACCACCTCCGTTTGCTCCGGTTTTTGGCACACACCTTGTTTCCTCCCTTTTGAGGGACACTGTGGCCCGAGAGACCACCTTTGTGGTCATACGCCACTTCCGGTGCCTAATAGTCAGTTTTCGGGGCCCCGGGCCGCGCGTTTCGGTCCCCGAATCTCCGTTTTGCATCCGTCTTGGTCCTTTTTTGGCAAGGACCTTATTTTCATTGTTAAAAAGGTTGTAGGAGGGTGGGAGACCAGCAATTTTTCTGAAAAACCAGCTTTTTCTCTTCATTGCTCTTTGTCGCCCGTTTTTCTTACTAGAAAGCTGGTTTTTCCCATCCCCGGGCCACTTTTTCTGACTTTCCACCACACCATTGTGTTGTACACACCTGGGAGGCCACCAATATTGGTAGGCCAACCAGTAATTCCTCCTGACTTTTTTGAACCCCCCTTCTGAACCCCTCTAAAAGCTGGTTTTTCTCTCTCCTGAACCACATTTTCTGGTTTCTCTCCATACAGCTGTGTTGCACTCACTTGGGAGGCCACCTTTCTGGGGTGGCCGACCAGCAATTCTTGTTGACCCTTTTGACTCCTAGTCGGCCGACCAGGGGAGGTGGCCGTCCGGCCACCTGGACCTTTTGAACACAGTCGGGTTTGTCTCTTCAGTGCATTCCAAGCATGCAATTGTTTTGCACCAGATCCACTGCCCGAGGGTTTGCCCTGGTTTTTGGTCCATTTTAGGTGGTTTTTACCCCCTTTGCTTGGTTTCAAGGTGGTTTGGCCCCTTTGGTCAAGCTTCTTGAGGAAGCTTGACCCTTTTGGGTTAGCTTCTTCAAGAAGCTTGACCCTTTTGGTCAAGCTTCCTTTAGAAGCCTTGAACCCCCCTCTTTAGCTTCTCTAAGAAGCCTCACCCTTCTCCCTCTATAAAACCAACCCTTGAGCTCCATTTGCAAGGGTTAGAAAAAAACCAGCTGGAGCATTTGCATATAATCCTCCATATCTCTCTCATCCAAGCCTCAAAACACCCTTGTTTTTGCACCATTTACACACCAACTCATAGCCTACCACCTCCATCCTCCATTCCAACACCTTGAGGCTGATTTTCAGAGGTTAGGAGCTCATTTTCTTGGACCAAAAGCTGCTGCATTGCTGTGCTACAAGGGTAAGTCCTCTTTTTCCCTTTTCTAGCCTTATTTTGCTTCATCTCTTAGCCCCTTTTGCTTACATTTCTGGGCTTTGACCTAAACTGTAAAGTATCTTATTTTGAGCCCCTCTTCAACTTTGTTGAAGGGCTCTTTGCTGTTTTAGACCATCTGGTGTCCCTTGTCCTTTATCTCTCTTTTAGGGCTATTTCTGCATCATATTTTAGCCTCACTTGTGAACATTTTTGAGATTTGGTATAAACTGAAAAAAATCTTGTTTTGACCTCCTCTTTAAGATTTCTTGAGGTCGCTCTCCTGTTTGGAGTCATCTCCTTCCTTGCATGCTTTATTTCCACATGCTTTGAGCCATGCATTTGAGTATTTGCATAAGTCTTGTTTTGGCCTCTTAGCCACTGAAATCCAATAGATTTTTAGTGGCTTTGATGAGGTTTTGAGCTTTGAAATCATAGAGGGGTGACCCTCTCACCCTTCATTCTCTTTATTAGCATGTTTGGCTTTCCAAAGGGACCCTATTTTGCATGCATTGAAGTCATTTTCCAGGCCTCATTTTGAGGGTTTTGAGGTCTTCCTTGGCTCTATCTAAGGCCCTCTTGGCCATATTTTATGTCTATGATGCATGTGTAGAGCAATCCCCTTCAAGGCCTCTCAAAGAGGCCTTTCTTTGCATGTTTCTGAGACTGATTCCAGGGCCTCTTTGGTGGGTTTTAGTATTTTCATAACCCATTTCCAGAGTTGGTTTGGTCTTGCTAAGTGTCTATCTTGTAGGTGCTTAATAACCCCTTGTATGGCCCTTTAAAGGAACCCATTATTTTTACATATGTTGGCTGCATTTCAGAAGTTATTTGGGCATATTTTGACATGTTTTATTAATTGATTTTGGCTAGTTTGATGAGTTTTCTTGTGCTTCATATACATGCCATGTAAACCATGCTTGCTACTCATTATTGCATGCTATTTTAGCCCATCATGTTAGCACTTTTTGGCCATGCTTTAAATTGGAAATGTGCATGTTTTGGGACTGCCTTGGCTCTGTCTTTGTGCCTCATATTCAAATAATGCTTGCTTTGTATAGCTATAAGCCAATACATGTGCCTAGTTTTGAGTTTCGGGGTTTACTTCATACATTGGGTGCCATATTTCCATGTTTCGGGACCATTTAGCATCATGTTTCAGTGCTGGAATTTACATTCTCATATGCCATCTTTCATCCCTTGCCATGCCTTGTTAGAGTCGCATGTTGTGCCTTAGGATCAGTCCTCGGTTTGCATGCATGTGTGCACGCATTTCGGTTGTCTTATTTTCATCTTATGGCCACGGATGTGAGTGTGGCTGAGGTTCACTCATATTGGTGTAAGTCCATCGTGCATTGTGTATGTCATTTCAATTCATAGTATTGCATATGCGAGGTTGCATGTTAGAGCATCGTGTATGCCATGTTACATCACGTGCATTGCGTATGCCATTTTAGTCCATAGCACTGCGTATGCTAGATTACATGTTAGTTGCATTGTGTATGTCATGCATATTGCATTGTGTTTGGGATAGGAGTTAGCCCGAATACGGGAAACGATGGACGTTTCGTACTCCGAGTAACGGAACGTGTCTCAATTCCCAGTCGCTGACACTCCGAATTAACCATGATGGAGTCTCGGTCTTGTTATGTTTATATGTGCATTCATTTCATATTGAGTCGTGCAATTCGACTTCTCGGCCATCATGCATCGAGATGCGTGATTGGTGGCACGAGGATCGATGTAAGCATACATATGTGAAAATACATTGCCATGCCCCTTTCTTGCTCTCTGTTGCAGCAAATCAAAAACCGGCAGTCTTTTGGAGCTTCGTGCAATATTCCGGGCTTTATTGTGAACAGAGGCTAATTGGGGCATCGCAATGGATTTCCGCACAAGGCAACTCAAGCACGCATCATTCATCATTCGGAACAGAGCTAAGGCGGTCCATGGATTTGCGTGTTATTTATTTCATTCCTTAGTTAATTTGTTAATTAATTAGGGTTTTGTATTTATTCAGACTGTATATTATTCGGACCCTCCGAGCAAGGGCAATGTTGTAATAAGTGTGCGTGCGTGTGATGTACGTCTTCCAACCCCACGTCTTCCTCCTTTTTATTTACCAGCTTATGATGGTTAGATTAGGGCATGTTTCAATTAGCATACAGTATGATAGCATGTTTGTATTCATTCATCTGTTTTGCATGCATCGGGCTCGGCGCATCATACTCACTGCATTGTATTTCAATTCCGAGTTGAATACATGTTAGCTGTAGCATTCCATATGCCATGTTTAGAATAGCCGAGCCTATCTTAGTTGCATTTTGCATGTGTTGCATTAGGCATTTCTGTATAGTTAGGATCATGCATGGATTTCTAACATAGCTTTTGTTTTGGCTTGGAGTACTCGGTAAGTTTTATGCTTTAGCATCCTTGCATGCGTGTGAGTGACTGCCATGATAGCATGCTTACCATGAGGCTATGTGCTTATGCGATATAACTGCCTGAATGCCTGTGGGTGAATGTTGGGTTATTTAGATTGGAACAATTCATTCACTGTGAGTTTTAAGCCCACTAGATAGTGGCAAAACCATGTTTTCTAAGCCCACCCGAGGGTGGCAAAATCTGCATTTTAAGCCCACTTGCGAGTAGCAAACCATCTTCCAAAAATGAACATGAAATGCTTTGTTCCGATTCAGGTGATCCAGTCTATCCTTGTATGCTGTGCGCATCACATTGTAAATCTAGGCTAATAATCGGAATAAGAACGCATAATGTTTTCAAAACTAGATATCATGGTTAGTAGAGGCTGATCTTTGATCGGGCGAGTGGGGTGCTCACGAAGTGACCTTCCCTAATCATACCCAAGTTCCTGAGCCAAGGCAACTTTGGTGATGACGGACATGTGGTCTTAGGCAAACGAGTCGGGGTTTCCTAAATTTCCCCAAAAATAAAATATTTAGGTGGCGACTCTGTATCTGGCAAAGCAGTCCATGTTTGGCACTTCTTTCAAAAAAATCTGTTTTCAAAAACGATTTGCCGGATTTGGACTCTTTGATGATTCATCGGTCTTGCGTTGCACTCTGCGAGATTAGATACAGGACCGTGACTTTGAGTCCTGAACTGTAGTGAGCCCAAATGAACAGAACGGGATTTTCCTCCCGGGACGTTCGGGGATGTCTACAATTGTTACATTCAAATTGACCTAATTTTTCATGCATAGCATTCACTCAACTATCATCTAGTAAGGCCCCTTTAATATTCTTAGGTTCAATTAGTGAAACATAACACATATGTGATGCCTCATCTCGAATTTGTCTTCGGGTTTTCATGCGATCTGATATACTTCCAATCACCTGTTGAGCTGGATGATTCAGTTTCACCCTTGCTGATGGTTTGAACTCAAGACTTGTGGTGACAAAAGCATCAGAAGTGGTGTCTCTCTGTGCACTTTTTGGACTCTGACTTACCTGAGAAGATGGTGCTGTCTCAACTTCTTGTGTTTGGACCTTAGCTTCTTTTGACTTTGTGGTTCAGTATCCAGGATTGGAGACTCACCATATTCATCCTCATTTGTTGCTGGAGTCGGGGAACCTGTGTCATCTATAACCACATTAATCGATTCCATTAAAGAAGAAGTACGTAAGTTATAGACTCGAAAAGCCCTACTAGTGGTTGAATACCCTAGAAAAATACATTCATCATTTCGGGAGTCAAATTTGCCCAAAGGCTCTCTATCTTTGAAAATGTAACACTTACTCCCAAAATTTTTGAAGTATTTTACATTAGGTTTTAATCCCTTCCATAATTCATATGGAGTTTGTAAAGTGCCGGGCTTTCAATACACGCGATTTATGACATAAATAACAGTATTTAGGGCTTCAGCCCAAAACTTTGGATGAAGTTTCTTACTAAGGAGCATGACCCTAGCCATCTCTTGAACAACCCTGATCTTCCTCTTAACCACTCCATTTTGTTGTGGAGTAATAGGTGCAGAAAATTCATGCTTAATTCCATGCATATCACAAAAATCCGAAAACGAACTGTTTTCAAACTCACGACCATAATTAGTTCGGATTCTTATGATATGCCCAATGTAAACACCCTGTTCATTTTGGATTTTAAGGACTAAGGCCTAGAAAGCATCAAACGTATCAGATTTTTCCCTTAAAAAATTTACCCACGAAAATCGAGTAAAATCATCAACAATTTAAAAAATATATCTTTTACCTTCAATGCTTTCAGTGCGAGTAGGTCCCATTAAGTCCATGTGAACCAATTCAAGAGGATGTTTGGTTGTAAAGCTGTTCACCTTTTTATGAGAGGCACGAGTTTGTTCCCAAGTTGACATGGTCCACACACATGATTCAGATTCTTACCCAGTTTAGGTACTCCTGTCATAAGCTCTTTGTTGGCTATCTTAGTTAGGTTTTTGAAATTCATGTGACCTAATCTTTGATGCCACAAATCAATGTTACTTAAGATGGTTGAGTGACAAGTTCGATCATTAGTAGTAACAATCCCATAGCAGTTATTGGATGTGCAAACCCCATGCAAGATAGTATTTCCCTTTGTATCCAAAATTTCACATTTATTTTTTGAAAACAAAACTTCATGGTGGGAATCACACATTTGACTAATGCTCAAAAGATTTGCTTTAAGACCATCAACAAGTAAAGCATTTTCAAGCTTGGGAAGACCAGCTACACTTATAGAGCCCTTACCAATGACTCTAGAAGTGCCACAATCTCCAAAGGTAACAATTTCACCTTCATATTTTTCAAGAGATGTGAAGTAGGATTTGTTACCTGACATGTGACGAGAGCACGCACTATCAAGATACCATATGTGTGAGTCATGTGCTTTTAGAGCAGTGTGAACAACCAAACAAGTCAAATCTTCTTTTCTTACCCAAATCTTTTTGGTCTTAACAAAATCAGGTCTGGAGGTCTTGGTAAATGTCTTAGCGTTGTGAACACTCTCATGAATCTTGGTATTCCGCCTAGACATGTAAGGTTGTCTCCTAACCCAAAAAATATTCGAATTTCTACCTTTTTGAGACAACTTACCAAACAATTCAAAGCAATAAGGACGAATGTTGCCATACCTACTACAATGATGACAAATAAAAATAGGTTTTACCTTCCTTTTGTTGATCTTACCCTCGTTAGGTAGATGAAGAGAGGGATCACCCTGCTGTACCTTCAGCTTTCCCTTTGCTTGAGTCTTCAGGTCATGTGATGTAGAGGCCTGTCCCTTGTGAGTTGTCACACCATAGCCTAGCCCACTTTTGTCACAACCCATTTGTTGAGACCCGAGGATGTTTTCTAATGATTTGGAACCTTTGTTCCACATGGCAATTGTGGCTCTAGCAATTCGGAGTTATTCATCTTTATGACAAACCATCTTTTCCAATGTAGCTTGTGACATCTCAAGGCTTTCAAGCTTCTCTTCATATGTGGAATACACTTTCAGGAGTTTATTCCTTTCAGTTTCACAGGATAGAAGTTTCTCACATAGGTCTTGCCTGTCACTAGAGATCTTGATGACATTCTACTTTGCTATTACAAGTTCTCCTTTTAGCTTGACATTTTCACTTTTACATGCTTTGAGCTTGAGAGTGAGTTTGTCATTGATCTTAGACAAATTCAAAGATTCATCGTAAAGCTTTTCGTAAGCTTATTGTAGATCATCATCATTAATCTCATCATTGTCTTCTGATGTTTCATCATCTTCTTTTTGCTCCTCATTCTCCTTGATCTCATCCAGTCGAGCAACTAAGGCAGGAAAGGTGATTGATGGTGGTGAAGATGAATCTCCACTTTTATGATATTAGCTCAGAATGTCCCATGCATCTTTAGCCTTTGTGCAGTGAGCAACCTATTGCTGTTCTTCATCAGAAATTGCTCCACGAATAGTAATCAAGACTCTCTGATTGCTCAGATTGTCAGCACTTTCAATATCCTCTTCAATGACTTGCTAGCCTTCTGGGTCAAAAGCTCTTAGAAACACCATCATTCTGATCTTCCAATACAAGTAATTACTCCCATCAAAGGTGGGAGCATGATGCAGATTCTGACCACGAGCAAATTCCACTGGCTTCGAAAGAGGTTGTGTGAAAGTGGACCAAAATTCCATGAAAGCACTCTCCTCGTCTTCACCAGATTCAGTTTCTTCGGGTTCTTGCTCTGACCCGCTTTCATCATCCCAAGTCATTGTGTAGACTTTCTTCCGATTCTTTTTCGAAGGACATTCAAGGGCAATATGACCAAACCCTTGACATTCATAACACTTGACCCCTTGCCCCTTTACAATCTTCTTTTCAGTTTTTGGAGCAAGTTTTGGTGGAAAAGTTTTAGGTTTATCATTACTCTTGTCTTTTGAAATAGGGTCTCTGAAATTAGGCTTCTTTTTCTTTAAATTTTTTTTGAACTGTTTAGCAAACATAGTCGTCATCTCAGACTCTAAATCAAACTCAGTCTCAGGAGTTTTTGCAGTCTCATGAGCACAAGTGAAAGCCACACTATCTTTTTGTTTTTTCTTAGAAATCTGGTGGGCTTCATAAGTCTGCAGGTTTCCAACCAACTGATCAAGCTTGAGGGTATTAACATTCTAAGCCTCCTCAATGGCTGTCACGTTTGATTGGAACCTCTCGGGTAATGACCTCAAAATTTTTTCAACAACTTTAGCTTCAGGGATTTTTTTACCGAGTGTGAAATAGGAATTCACGATGTCACTAAGTTTAGCATAGAAATCATCAAATGTCTCATCATCACGCATAAAAAGGGTTTCAAAGGCAGAGGTGAGACATTGAAGTTTTGACCTTTTAACAGAAGTAGTACCTTTGTGAATCGTTTCAAGAATGTCCTAAGCCTCTTTTGCTACCTCACACGTGCAGATACGACGAAACTCTTCAGGTGTGACGGAGCAAAAAAGGGAATTGGGAGCCTTACTGTTCCAACTCGAGTTTTGATAATCGGTTGTGTCCTATTTATCAAGGGGTTTGGGAATATCAATACCATCAATGGTGACAATAGGATCGCTCCACCCATATATCACACAGTGCCAAACTTTCTTATCGATGGATTTTAAAAACGCTCTCATACGAGCTTTCCAATAAGAATAGTTTGTACCATCAAGTAATGGAGGTCTATGGGTCGAGTTACCTTCACGAATTGAATCCATATCACCAATCACACAAAATCACACTCCTATAGTTTTGATAAAAATAAAGAGTGACTTGCTCTGATACCAATTGAAAATCCTAAATGATTCGTGATTAGATCAAGATTTCATTATTCCAATTTCCAATTATTCAAAACACACAACCTAAATCATCAAGCACTTACGAAAGTGGTTTAGATTGTTGTTTTTGAAAAACAATAAATCGATACAAACGATTTTTACGTAGAAAAATCACAATTGAAGCACCTTCAATTGTGAGAAAAAAAACCACGGGTAAAACGCCACTAATCAATCCACTATTGAAGAAAGAAAGATTACAAAAATAACAAACAAATTACCAAATGCATCAAATTTGTCTTCAAACCTTCTATAAATCTTTCACCACAACCTTCGTCTCGGAATTGATTAGTATGAAGTTGAATCCACAACTTCTATTGTCGAATTAATGACCACACACAGTATCAAACTCCTTTGATGCTCCACGCTTGAATCTCCAGATTCCACCGAAAAAGAACACTCTTGAATATGAAGAAACAAACTCCTTGATGTATGTATCTCAGATCATTGGTTTAAAACCCACTCAAAAATATCAAGGAAAACTAACAAAAAAAAACTCTAAAAGAAAACCTTAAAGTAGATCTCAAAAAACCTAATCCTAGCTTAGGACTAAAACAGATACTTATAGAAATCTGGGACTGCGAAGCTCGCTTGAGCGAAGACTCTCTCGCTTGAGCAAGGAACTAATCTTGCGTGTTTTCCATAAGTGGCTTCGCTCGAGCCATGCTACCTGCGCTCGAGCGTATATTCATACTTCTCAGGTTTTTTACAGATGCAACCTTCACTCGAGCGAGGACTCCTTCGCTCGAACGAGGAAGACAAAAAACGTAGAAAAAATACAACTCGATAAAACCAAGTTTGTCCATGGGATTGACAAGACTAAGGGACCTAACAACAAGCAAAAAGAGACGTCCTTGGAGACTCTAATTACATGGATTCGGGTGAAGGAGGAAGCATAAGGACAAGATGCGCTTATGACACAAGAGCATTTCATTACAAAGGTAAATTTAACTTTTGGAAATACTTTACCTAAAGGTTGATTTCATAAAAATAGTCACTTGAAACCAATTAAGAAAATCTGGAAAAATACTGGAAGGCCACAAAATAAAAATTACCCGAGGCAAAAGAAATGGAACCAAGAACCCCCTTCACAAGATCTGACAAACGTGACATGTTTTGCGTGTGGCAAAAGTGGGCATATTGCTCGAACTTGCAAATTTCGGAAACAACAGTCTCGACCACTAGCTAATGTTACAGAGGAACCATTTGTGGCTATGATCACAGATATTTTTATGGTTCATTATGTGGAAGGGTGGTGGGCAGACTTTGGTGCCAATAGGCATGTCTGCTATGATAAAGATTAGTTCAAAGATTTCACTCCGTTTAATGAGGAGATAACTGTTATGCTTGGTGACTCCAGTTTAACCAAGGTGCCCGGGTGTGGGAATGGTGAGCTGAAATTTACCTCTAGACGTGTGCTTATTTTAAAAGATGTGATGTACACACCATCCATGAGGAAAAATTTGATGTCAAGTTATTTGCTCAATAGGTTTCAAGCAGACTATTGAATCTGACCAATATGTAATCACTAAAAAAGGCATATTTGTGGGGATAGGGTATGCCTGTGATGGAATGTTTAAATTAAAAATTGAGAATAAGAAAATACACGTTTCTGTTTACATGTTGTTTTCTATGAATTTTTGGCATGCTCGTCTGTGTCATATTAATAGCCGATATGTAGGAGTCATAAGTAGTTTAGGATTAATTCCCACACTAACAAATAAGTTTGAGAAATGTGAAATTTGTAGTCAAGCAAAAATAACTAAAAGGCCTTATAAAAGTGTGGTGAGAAATACTGAATTGTTAGAATTAATTCACACTGATTTATGTGAATTTGAAAGAATTTTAACATGTGGCGGAAATAGATATTTTATCACTTTTATTGATGATTTTTCAAAATACACTTATGTATACTTGTTGAAAAATAAAAGTGATGCTTTTGAAAAATTTAAAGAATTCCTTCTTGAAGTTGAAAATCAATTCGGTAAATGCTCAGTCTTTGGGAATAATCCATCAAAACTACTCCACCTTATTCACCTACATCTAATGGTGTAGCAGAAAGAAAAAATAGAACTTTAATGGATTTAACAAATGCTATGCTAATTGAAGCATGTGTTCCTTCAAATTTGTGGGGAGAAGCAATTTTAACTGCATGTTATGTTATGAATAGAGTGCCACATAAAAAAAACAAAAGTTACACCTTTTGAGTTGTGGAAAGGGTATAAGCCAAATTTGAGATATTTGAGGGTTTGGGGTTTTCTAGCTTTTGTTAGACTTGTGGACCTTAAAAGACCTAAATTAGGTGTGAAAGCTGCCACTTATGCTTTTCTTGGATATGCAACAAATAGTATAGCCTATAGTTTTTTTGATATTGAAAACAAAATAATTTTTGACTCAGGTGATGCAATTTTTCATGAAGAAAAATTTCCTTTTAAATCTAAAAATGGTGGGGGTCAAAATTATCAAGAAAATATTTTATCTGAAACCGGTCCCTTTACTCCTCTTTTACAAAACCAAGATATTGTAGTTTTTGAACCTAGAAGGAGTAAAAGAGCTAGATTAGAAAAAGATTTTGGCTCTGATTATTATGTTTTTAATATGGAGGAAACTCCATTAACTTTACAAGAAGCTTTGGCATCTCCTAACTCTATTTTTTGGAATGAGGCTGTAAATGATGAGATGGAATCATTATTATCCAATAAAACTTGGGTATTAGTAGATTTACCACCAGGTTGTAAAACTATTGGCTGTAAATGGGTTTTGAGGAAAACACTTAAACCAGATAGAATTATTGATAAATATAAAGCCAGGCTTGTTGCTAGAGGTTTTAAACAACAAGCAAATCTTGACTTTTTTGATACATTTTCTCCGGTTACTAGAGTTACATCCATTAGATTATTAATTATAGTGGCTGCAATTCATGATCTAAAAATTCATCAAATGGATATTAAAACAGCCTTTTTAAATGGAGACCTAGGTGAAGAAATCTATATGGATCAACCTGAGGGTTTCGTGGAACCTGGTCAAGAAAGCAAAGCATGCAAGCTAGTTAAATCCCTATATGGCTTAAAACAGGCCCCTAAATAGTAGCATGAGAAATTTGATTCCTACATGATTGAAAATGGCTATAAAACGAATGAATGTGATAAACGCATCTACTATAAATCTGAAGAAAATTCACACGTCATTATTAGTCTATATATGGATGATTTACTTATATTTGGCTCTAATTTGCATATCATCATGGAAACTAAAAATATGCGTAGTAGCTATTTTGATATGAATGATCTTGGTGAGGCTAATTATATTTTCGAAATGAAAATTACCAAAAGCTATGATGCTATATTTCTTGATTAGTCACATTATATTGAGAAAATTTTGAGAAAATATAATTTTTATATGTGCAAGCATGTTCTTACTCCTTTTGATCCTCATGTGCGTTTATTTCCTATTGAAAATGATGAGGATGTAATTAATCAAAAGGAATATGCTAGTATGATTGGTAGCTTGCGTTATGCGACTGACTGTACTAGACCTGACATTGCCTATGCAGTTGGAGTACTTAGCAGGTTTACTAGCAAGCCTGGCAGTGATCACTGGCTAGCCATTGAGCGTATTATGAAATATTTATCTGGTACCATAAAATATGGCTTGTTTTATAATAAGTATCCTGCAGTACTTGAAGGTTACAGTGATGCCGATTGGAATACCTTGTCAGGTGATTCATTATCAACCACTGGTTACTTATTTACATTGGGAGGTGGTGCTATAAGTTGGAAATCGAAAAAACAAACCATTATTGCTAATTCAACAATGGAAGCTAAGCTTATTGCTTTAACTACAGCCAGTGAAGAAGCAAATTGGTTAAGAGATTTGTTAAATGAAATCTTTTGTTGGGAAAAACCGATTCCACCTATATTGATTCATTGTGATAGCACCGCAGCAATTGGTCGAGTTAATAACCGTTATTTTAATGGTAAATCCAGACATATGAGAAGAAAACACAGTACTGTGAGATCTTATATGAATAATGACATCATAAATGTGGATTATATTAAATCTGGTTGTAATCTTGCAGATCCATTAATTAAGGCCTTAGCAAGAGACAAAGTCTGGAATACATTGAGTGGGATGGGGTTGAAGCCCATTGAATATAGCAGGAGCCATGTATGAGGACACTCAACCTAGGGACTAGAGATCCTGTAACTGGGTTCAATGAGAAAAATGATCATATGATGGCCGTGAGAAATGCACTAAATTACTTTTTACCCATCCCTATGATATAAGTGCATTTATCCTGTAACGTTGTAGAGGTTGAGTTATTAAAAAAACTCTTAATGAATTTATGTAGCTCTTATTGAGTGGGGTGTCATAGTTACAGAAGCACCCTTGACAGAATTCACCTATGTGAGTGTGGTAGTGGGACCGCTACCTATGAGATTTGGGCTAATTCTCAAACACACCCATGAATCCTGGGATTGTACGAGGCCGTAATGTGCTGCCTCTTAAAGCTTATGTGAACACCTGGAATATTATGTGTGTGCAATAATTATTTATTTCCCTTAAGCAGTCATAGTTCAATGCTGAGCATACTATTGGCTCTGGAGTAGATATTATTGTTTCACTAATAGAGATTCAATGCAGACCACACCTACCATGACGCATAATATCCTTCTTTGCCTAATAATCTCAGATTTGCTACCTATAATATTAAAATAGGTGGGGGAATGTTAGTAGATATTATAATATTATAATGTGTTATAGATTATATTGCATGATTAGGCTCCAAATAACTTGTTCTCCTAGTTAATCCTTTCTTTTCCTCCAAGAAAACTTGCCCACTAAGTCTCCAAGTCAAGTCTTCATTCTTATCCACCGCACCTCCAAGGAAATTTCTCACCAATTTTCTCTCCTATATATTGAGCCTTTCACCTCTCTTATTGCTAGCTCAAGTTTCTTATTTGTGAGATTATTAGGCAAATAAAAAAGGGTGTATATGATAAAGCTTTGGGTTCAACCAATTGTGCAGTATTGGTTAACCATACGACTTAGTTTGGATATTGTATCCTGGGGGGGACAAGTCAAGGTTTTTTCTACTGCATCGGTGTGAGGCTTTGCCTAACCGCAGAGGGCTTGAATCTCCTTAAAGAGAGCGAATTTTTCGTGCTTCAGCTCTTTCAATAATTATTGTAATTTTTTTTATTTGTATTTTCTGGTGTTTTATTTGTAATTATCACCAACAAAGATAATTCACATGCTCAGGTAGTTAGATCAGTATTACAAATATGATTGCATCGATTGTATTTTACATATTGAAAATGTAATTGTTAGGTCCTCTTTTATCAAAATCCCGCGAACAAAACTCAGTGTTTGAATTGTAAATTTCCTGTGTTTTTTTCTTCCTTGCTCGAGCGAAGATGTCCTCGCTCGAGCGAAGGACTGCATCTGGTATAAAACCTGAAGGAGATGAATGTGCGCTCGAGCATGGAATTGGTGGATCGAGCGCAGGTCAATGCTCGCTCGAGCGAAGATGAAGGTGGCTAGAGCAACGAATTCCTTCCATACAAAAACCTGAAAGTGTTGTTTCCTCGCTCGAGCGAAGCGTTCGTGGCTCGAGCGAAGGCACTAGTAGAAATCATGCGAGATAAGCTTCTCGCTCGAGCGAGAGGAGCCTCGCTCGAGTGAGCTTCAGAATCCGGAAATTTTCAAGTGATTGGCTTCTTTCAGGATTGGGATTCTTTTTGGTTTTCTTTAAGTAGATGGTTTTCTCCTAAAACTAATCTAACTTTTATCTAGATCTGATCCAAGAATTCTAAAGTTTGGTTTGAAGTTTTATTCTGAGAGTTTGATGAGTTTTCTTTGATGTTCTGAAGAGAGTTCTAAACTCATGAGTTGAGATTCATACATCAAAGAGTTTGATACTATATATTCAAGAGTGTTCTCTTCGGTGGAATCCGAAGATCAACACGTAAAGTTTCAAAAGGTGTTTGATTCTTTACGTGGTCGTTAATTCGACAAGTGAAGTTGTGGTGTGGAATCAACTTCAGAATCAGTTCCGTGACGAAGGCGTGGTGAAAGAGTTACAGAAGATTCAGAGACAAATTGACTGGGTTGGGTAATTTGTATGGTTTCTTTGTAATCTTGTAGTCCTTCTGTAGTGGATTGATTAGTGGCGGTTCGCCCGTGGTTTTTGATTACAATTGAAGGTTCTTCAATTGTGGTTTTTCCACGTAAAAAATTGTTTGTGTTGATTTATTATTTATTCCTAAAAACAAACAAATTAAAATCACTCTCGTAAGTGCTTGATGATTTTAGATTGAGTGTTTTGGAATTTTTGGGATTTGGAATATTTTAATCTTTATCTAATCACGAATCACATAGGATTTTCAGTAACGCCCCGAAATGTTTCAACATGAACTACCCATACGAATGATCCTTCATTACTCAATGACAATAATCCCTCCAACATCACATATATAATAAATGGATTAAATACAAAAGTTTCACTTGCTATTCATATTCACAACATAACGAATACATAGTTCTATAACATGTGAAGCATCTAATCTCAAAACAAATAAAATGCCCTTAACGGCTTACATCTTCCAAGGCAATAGCCCGGTTACACAAAATGGTCTCTCGGACCCATACACATTAGCCGTTGGCTTTACAAAAATTTACACAAAATATAAGAGCAAAATACTCTTCACAATCACGTCCACGCCATCAACTCGGCGGGATCACCACCTTTCTTACCTGCACCAAATCCCATAGGGGTGAGCATAAAGCCCAGTAGAGAATTCTCACAAAGTATATACAGTTATGCATTTTCCTCAACATAAAGTAAACGTGAGTGCAATGCCATGCCAAAGTTGATAAATGAGGAAAATATTCATTTTCAATACACTTTATCAAAATCGCCATGTTCTCAATATTAGCTTGTTGTCTCATCAATTTCAAACATCCAATATTAATTCAATGGGGGCGTAAATCGACCTTTGGTAATCCCTAAATTTGGTGTCTGCAAGTAGACTCTGCGAGTACTACCAAACTGTCATTTTTACCGGTGCTAACCGGAAGGCTTGACACCTATCCGCGCGGCTTTCGAGTCTTTCACCCTGGACACTCAGGCCTACTTATCAAATTCATCTACACCCCCTATCCGGACTTACCAACATATTTACCCCATACACATTTCCATTAGTTCTCATGGTAATATAATCTTTTTCAAGTAAACATGATGAGAATACAACATTGGTAATAATCCACTTCATGCACATTGATAATATAGACTCAAAAGGAAATGAGATGCAATAATTAATATCTCATAACATTTCTGTATTTCCAAAATGTCTTAACAACAATAATAAACAAATACTTTTCCACTTTTACGAATACGTTTCTCATTGCACAAATAATCATGTGTCTTCAACATATCATCACAAGTTCTCAACACCAACTCATCATGACCAAACCTTTCAACATGGCCAACATGTCATCTTTCATTTCATTTCCCCATTACATTATAGTTAAGCATTTCACATCATCAATGGCACTCAACAACTCACCATCTTATAACATTACAAGATTATATGAAATTTTCAAATATCATCCTTCAAGATTTCAATTTCACTACCACGGTGCTCAACAATTATTATCTTACCTCATTACAAGTTCAAGTGTTAGTAACAATGTTAAAATACCATCTCATATCCCATGTGTCAAGTATGTTGTTATTATGATAACATTTGATGGAACTTACTCTAATACATCATCTTAACACAAGAAAATAAATACTTTCAAAGACATTTTCATTATTTTGTAAAATCCCCAATTTCTATGGTTTTTGTCAAAAACTTAACACTTCTTCACTTCATGATAGAAGCCTCATTAAAATCATCCCTTTTAAACAATAAATAAGAAGTCACAAGGATCAACTTAGAAACATTTCAACATTTAAACCCTCATTTGAGAAATCTCATCATCTTTGAACCAAAACCAAAACTCTCAAAACAAATTCAATAGAAACACAAAATCAACATTTAACTTGTAAAACATGTATATATAACTCAAGAATATCCCTACCTCAAGCTTGGAAGAGAAGATGAGCAAAAAGGTTGAAACCCCAAAGTTGTCGAAACCAACTTCTACTTGGATCAAAACAAAGCTCTTGACGAGATCTACAATCTTTCTCAAAGGAGCAAGGCAAGAAGATGCTTCTAAGAGAGTAGATCTAAAGACTTTTGAGCAAAAAGTGGTTTTGGAGAGAGAGAGAGAGAGACCCACGGTTTAAAGGGGAAAAGAGAGAAAGAAAATAAAGAAAAGGGTCAAGTGAGGGCCTATTTATAGCACTAGGTAAAATTAGAAATAAGCCCCAAAGTCAACCCAAAATATCAAGTCAAAACCCCAAAAAAGTAGGGCCAAAAGTTGGACCAAAATCTGAAAAAAAATCTGCAGGGGTCGACCCCTGCAATAGTGGTGTCGACACCAAAGAGGAAAATCTGGAAAACTAAGCTTGACTGCACTGCTAGTGTCGACCCTACCCCAGACTGGTGTCTACCCTATGTTTCAGCAACCAACACACAAACAGAAGAGGGTCGACCCTCTCCCAGTTTGGTGTCTACCCTATGTTCTAGCAACCAACACACAGACAAAAGAGGGTCGACCCTCTTCCAGTCTGGTGTCTACCCTATGTTCCAGCAACCAACACATAGACAGAAGAGGGTCGACCCTATTTTCCAGCAACTCCTCCAGAACTTCACCAACAGGTAAGGGTCGACCCTAGGAAGGCTGGTGTCGACCCTAGAATGGAATTTCTAAGTCTCCAAGGAACTTTTGACAAGAATAAGCGCTAACAACCAAACCCAACAAGTTTAATTCGGATTATACTCCTCTGAAACCAACCCATAACAACACCAAAGGTTTCCAAAACATAATAATGATTCAAATACACTTCCTAAAAGTTTTAAAAAGGGTGCAAGTGCTACAGAAAAGATGAATTCCAGTTTCTCTTTATTTCTTAGACCAGGGCATGAGGTGAGCTATAATTTTTATGCTGTTGCTTGTCATTGTCATTGTCAATTGAGAATCCTTATTTTTATTCTAGAATAAGATTTATACTGGTTTCATTTTCAGCTTTTTGCAGTTGTTTGTTGCTTGTCATTGTCTTTGTCAATTTGTTTAATGTTTACCTTTGGATCGAGTTGGTTTGGTGTTGGCTTATCTTGCTCAGTTTAACATCCATGCTATTCTTAGCAATGCTATGTGCACTTTTCTTTACACTTACATGTGTGCGTAACTTTTTCGGGCTATATTATAGAAAGAGAAGTGCCCCTCCTTTTGAGATCAATCTTTTGTCATTTTATATATAATATTTATAAAGCGACCCAAAGTATGAGAATCTGGCTAAAATAGGTCAAGTATGCAATCTAACCTTTATTTTTGAGGAGAACTTCATCAAACCATGATATATAGAAAAACAACCATCGTAGACATCTCTTTTCCCTGATCCTTGTCATGTTCTGTTCCTGTTCTTCTTTTTCTTCTTTATTTTGGGACATGCAAAAAAGCTAGTTTTGGTTAAAAGAGTAAAAAAATTATTAAGTTTTTTGTCATCAACTACAAAGCCCAAATGTCATATCAACTTTTTTACACACAAAAAATAGTTTTTTTTAGCGACTCTTTAAACTTACTTAGTGGGCATTTGAGGTTTTTTTTTGTTGACCTTTTAGGAGCTTAAAAAAAAAGGTAACGTGATTGAAAAGTTGTTGAACATGCTAATTTTTTGTGTGGAAAAAGTTGATGTAACATTTGACTTTTTTAGCTAACAACAAACAATTTGGTGTTTTTGATTTTTTAGCTCTTTTATTCAATAATTTACCTTTTTTTTGTAATGTTCACAAATGACTAGTATGGAGAAAAATGCTCCTCTCTAATTCTGACTTAAAATTTCTCATAGAACTTCGGCAAAAAAATTAAGAATGTTTGTTACTAGTAATAAATTTTTTCTTCCCAAAACACACTATCTAAAAATTTATCATACTAGTCCAAAAATAAATTGTTGATCAATAAGAATGAAAAGTGTGGGTCAAACATAGGCCACTATTGCCCTAATAATTTTTCCACTTTCAGAAAAAGTAAAAAGTGAGGTAAATTCCAACAACCAGCTACTCAAAACATTTATTTCAAATAATTTTTTTGATAAGATTGTATAACACGAGTTTTATACTAATTTCAAACAACAGAAAACGAATCTTCTTATTGATTTTTCTTTCTAATTAACAAAAGTTGAAAAACACTATGGCATGACTACTAAGGAACTAAATTATTGGATAACAACAAACACAAGGAAAATGTCGAGATTCTGGAAAGGAATGTCTAAAGGCTTTAAGGTTTTCAAATTTTCTTTCTCATCTTCTTAGCAACCAAACACTAAGGAACTTAATTATTACACAATAACAAAGAGAAGGAAGATGTTCAAGTTTTGGAAAGGAATGTTTGGAGGCTTCCAAATTTTCCTTCTCGTCTTCTTAGCAATCAAACACAAAACAAACTCAACTATTAGACAACAACAAGGAGAAGGAAAATGTTCAAATTCTAGAAAGAACATTTGGAGGTTCTGAAGGTTTTCAAATTTTCTTTCTCGTTTTCTCAACAACCAAATAGAGGCATTTAAGATAATTCAAAGACCTACTGTCCCAAGTTTTGGATGAAATCAATGCATGTTTGGCAGTTGCAATCTTTGAACCTGCACATGTCACAGCCAACGCAAACACATGCCATGCAACCCTCAAATTTGGAAGATGTAGGGCAACCCTGACATGCCTTGCTGCTTGGTCGTTCCTCTTCATTTTCACAAGTTATTTTGCAATAAGGACAAGCAATCACCTTCAATCCTAAACTAAACAACAATTCTAAGTACGACAACTACATTTGATAGAAGTAGCTAACAACTACAACGATAAATTACAAGTCTAAGAAAATATACCTTCCTTTTCCATTTTTTCACTTGTAGTGAATTTTTTTAATTGTCTAAATTTTTTTTCCTTTTTAAGCATATAGACCTTAGATTTTTTATTTTATTTTGCTCACCAGTAAAGACTTCGGTATTGATCCTAAGGTTCCCCATTTGAGTCTTAGCCTTCTAGGTGTCAGCACTATTGACTATAGCAGGACATGTTTTCTAGGCTTGGGTAAACTATACCCAATATTTGGAGTAGCATGGGTGTAAATCACCACTGTTGTTGTGCTAATTCATGACTTAGATAAAGAGTTTGGTTTTGGTAATCTAAAATTATTGTGTACTTTGATTTTCACCAATTACAAAGAGCCATCTCTGCAAATGTGGGCTCGAGGTGGCTTGAACTCCCATATTTGCTGGTATCCATCTCCTTAAGAAACAACAAATGTGGGAGCTCAAGTCTACATTTGGTTTACAAAAATCTTACTCACAGGATTTTTTTTTTTTTTTGGTGACAAAAATTGATTTTACTTATTTTTAGTTAAACAAAAGATGATCTTTTTCCATCTCCAGTATTTTTTTTTAAAAAAAAAAAATTGTGCAAAACTTCACTTTTTAAGTTTCTTTAGACTAAACGATTTTGAAATTAAAACAATTAGTTTTTTTTTTTGTTAAGTCTGCCGTCATTCCACACAAAAAAAAAAAAAAAGGAAAAAAAAAGATTTTTTTTTTTGTAGTTTTAGTAAAAAATAAAAATAAAAGTTGACACAATATTAAAAGAAATTACCAAGGTAAAGCCAAAAGACAAAAAAAAAAAAAAAAAGGATTATATCATATTAGAGAAATTAGGGGAGAAAGAATTTTACTCTCTATAAAGACTTTCTCTATAAAGACTTTCAGCAAACGTCTGGATCCCTAAGACGAAAGCTTCGTGGTTCGTGCAACACTCTTCCATCATCCGGGGGTAGAAATGTCGCTCTTTTCCACAACAACAGCAACGCACGAACTTGCCACGGCGAACAGCTTGACGAGGCCGGAGGAACCCTTCAACCTCTCCAGGATTATGTCTGTAGTAATACTTGAGCAAAGGTGTGTTAATCAAGGGAATCCTCTTTCCATCTTCTTTGATAACACAAATTTGGCTCTTCCAATTGTTTTTTTTTGCCTCCTTTCATTGTGCATTAAGTATGAACGAGGGGACAACTTGTATAGACACCAAGACAAATTTTCTCATCATTAGTTTCAAGCATAGAGAGGAAAAAGAGTACCAGTATATATCACTTGTTACTAGTCATTAACTCTATTTAATTTATTATTTCTTTATTGATTATTAACAAAGATGCAACCGATCATTAAAACCCATATACATGGTGATAGAAAAAGGTAACAAAAAATAGGTGATACATAGCATTTCCCATAGAGATACTATATAGAAAATCAGTACATAATGGTTTGACCATTAGTCACCATAGTATAATTTAAGAGAAGCCGCACTCCACTCCCTTTAGTTTAAATTTGACTAATTTGAATCCTACACTTTAAATTTTATTGTAATGTGGTAGCTTTGTCATGCGGCATTAACATTGGGGAAAAAAAAAATCATGTGCAAAATTAGTGGGACCAAGTTGAATTCAAAATCACGTGCAAAATTAGTGAGACCAAAGTTAACATAATGATCACTTATGTTTTCAAAAATATCCAAGCATGTCATTTTCAATTTAGATAACAAGCAAATTCAAGTTAGTTTGAATAACCAATTACGTTAAAATCCAGGTACTCCTCACTAGGAGATGGGTTAAAGTCTTGTTTGTAGCAAACTCTCTATACTACAATCTCTAATGTACCAAATAAAAAAGAGTAGCATGCATTTTGTATGTAACTACATCTCTCTCCATTTCATTCATAAAATAATGATATGTATTTCATGATTAACAGCTATAGAAGATACATGTCAAGAAATTTATATTTTAAATTTTAAAATTATAATCACGTTGTAGTTTCAAGTCATAAATTTTAAATTTTACTGATGTGCTACAACTTTATGAATGAAATAAAATCTTTTATTCCATCTTTGAAATGGGAAGTTGAATGCTTAAGCAAATATGGGAAGAAAGTTCTATCTAAATGTTGTTTAATGTGAAAAAGGGCCATAAAAGATGGATTTACTACTAGTTATAAAACCACCAATTTAAATGATTGGATATATATCTTGTGTTACTAATTTGAGCAAACAAAGACTAAACATGGTTGATCTTAAGCTTGGAAAGAGATAAAAGCAAAATGAGAGAGAGAGAGAGAGAGAGAGAGAGAGAGAGAGAGAGATCACTTGCCTTTTTGACAATCAGTCACACGATCATAGTTGATTTCAAGTTTTCCATCAACAAAAATCTTAAGCTTCCCAGATTGCTCGCCATGGTCTTTACTTTTCAATAAACAATTAACTTCAATAAAATTTGCCCTCTTTTCAACCTCACTTATGTCTCTCAATTCTTTATCTCTAAACATGGTCGTACCGTCACCAAATACGCCAATATCCATTTCTGTTTTGCAATTGTGCAATCACAAAGTATTATTAATAACAACAAATAGTTTGAGACTAGAAAAAATAAGTAAAACTCGCGTCAATGTCAAGTGAATTAGGTAAGATACAAATACAAAAATAGAATCCAGATCCTAAAGAGAAATCTTTTATGTCTTACAAACATACTCAAATATACTCATTAAAGAAAAATCAAAATGCACGAACTTTATTTAAACCAAAAATAGTAAAATAAAAACTAAAAAGATACGAAACAAATGTAAAAAGATTTAGGGTTCGTAGCACATTTCAAAGGAACAAAATACGTGACAATAATAGAAAATAAAAACATTTAAGTATACACAAATGCTCTAATTTGTTGTAGTATCAACACAAAGCAAAGTGGCAAATTAATTATATTTAACATTATGAAAAAATAAGAAATACACATCAACTGAGACATTTGTAATACTACGCTCACCTTAAGGTTAGATGGTGATAAATTGAATGAAAAATGTAGTGATAAATTGTTTTGTATAAAAATTTTAGAATGAAAGTCTTAGAATATATAGAGCAAAATTTTGACTGTTAGAAATTCAAATTTCAAAATATCAATGGCTATATTCAACGATTATACCAATTAATACTAATTTTAAAAATTGGAAAACAAAAACTTCTCATTATTATTTCTTTCAAATTAACAAAAGTTGAAAAACACAATTATTACACAATAAGAAAGAGAAGGAAAATGTTCAAGTTTTGAAAATGAATGTTAAGAGGCTTTGAAAAGCTTTCAAATATGTTTTATTGTCTTCTTAGAAACCAAATACGAAAGGAACTTTATTATTAGACAACAAAATTAATTTCAAAATTAAATTTTCAAGTCATTACATATGTAATGAGCAAATGTGCACGTGCATTGTACGTGATTAATATTTACAAAGTGATTGTCTTGTATAATTAAATAATTTGAGGAATCATGTTGTGCATTGTTTAATATAGAGAGTTGTGTGAAAAAAAAAAAGAGGATGGTGCAAGTCAAAAATAGTGGCTAGATTCCGGTGGTGAGATAGTGGAGAGGTGGTGGCGCTAAGAGTAAGGAAGGAAAACATGGTTTCTTCACTGTATTCGTAGATAACATTCCATTAGTAATGGACGCCAAAGCTTTGTTCAAACTTTTTACCAAGTTCGGGATCGTGAAGGATGCTTTCATCCCTTTTAAAATAAGGAAAATGACAAACTCAAGATTCGTATAGCGATCCCGGTTTTTCCTCCATTGATTATTGCAACCCGAAGTTGGTTCCATGGGTGTTGGTTGTTGTTGTATCTTGTTTCCGTCCTTCAATTCTTTGTATATGAGTTTTAGGATGTGTTGGGTAGGTTTGTAACAGGTTGGGTGAGTTTTTAAACCAAGTATTGTTGCCTAGAATTTTGGTTCTTCGCTCGAGCGAGGCTTTTGTCGCTCGAGCGAGCCCATTGTTTTAGATCCTTCGCTCGAGCCAGGTTTCCTTCACTTGAGCGAGAGTTGGGTGTTGTGTCTGGTGGCTCGAGCGAGAAGTCCTTCGCTCGAGCGTGCGTCTGCGTTTGGGTTTAGATCTGAGAGTTGCAATCCTTGGCTCAAGCGAGCTTTCCTTCACTCGAGCGAGCGAGGACTATGTTTTGGAGTTCTTCGCTCAAGCGAGCTTTTCTTCGCTCGAGCGTGCTTCTAGTTGAAGACCTAAAGGTTTGCATTGTTGGCTCGAGCGAGGTTTTCTTTGTGTCTGGTCGCTCGAGCAACCAATCCTTCGCTCGAGCGAGCCTGTGTTATATCAATAGTCAGCAGCGGGATTACACTTCACTTTTTCATCCCTTTTGATTTCAAAACCCTAGATTCAGCTCCCTCTCTCTCTACTATAGCGATCCCGGGTTTTTTCCCTTGTTGTATAGTGATCCGGACTTGGTTCCGTGGATGTTAGTTATGATTTATGTCTTGTTTCCGTCCTTCCATACTTTGTTTTTGAGTTATAGGATGTGTTGGGTAGGTTTGTTATAGGTTGGTTATGTTTGGGAACACATGGTTGCTGGCTAGAATTTTGGTCCTTCGCTCGAGCGAGCTCTTTGTTTTTGGTTCATCGCTCAAGCGAGTGTTTCTTCGCTCGAGCGAGAGACTGCGTCTAGGTGTAGACCTGAGAGCTGTAATTCTTGGCTCGAGCGAGCTTTTCTTCGCTCGAGCGAGCGAGGTGTATGTTTTCGAGTTCTTCGCTCGAGCGAACATTCATCGCCGGCGTGCTTGAGTTCTGCGACACTGAAGCATCGCATTGTTGGCTCGAGCGAGGCTTTCTACGCTCGAGCGAGTATTCTTTGTGTCTGGTCGCTCGAGCAACCAAGTCTTCGCTCGAGCGAGCCTGTTTTATTTAAATACGCAGCAACGGTTTTAAATACACTTTTTCATCCTCTTTTTGATTTCAGAACCCTAGGTCCGTGTTTTCTCTCCCTCCACTCACCTTCTCTCTTAGGTTTCATCTAATTATAGGGTGTTTCTACCCTAGATTCTTTATTAAAAAGATAGAGGGTCACGAGAGCTTTACTTTAATCTGAGAGTTTGGCGGTTTGGATTTCCTACTCCATAGGTTCTTTCTCCATTTGAGTTCTTCACTTCGAGGTAGGGATTTCCTACTCCATATTATAGGTTCTGTCCTAAGTTTTGGTATTTTTGATATGTTGGTGTCGTTTGGTAATTTTGGAAAAACTAGGGTTTGTATTATAATTTGAGAAATAGGGAATTATTTATATATTAAATTCCATGTGATTGTGAATCATGAAAAAATGACATAGGTAGTGTCAAGTTGATAAAATTGAACCTTAGGGTTAATTTTGAGGAAAGGGGGAAAAGTCCTAATTGTTGTAATAAATTAATTTGTATAATTAATTTTGGAAAAAATGTGGAATTGAGTTCAATTCATGAAATTGGGGAATTATGAGATAAATGGTGTAGTTGAATAGTTTAATCACTCACCTATGAAAATGTTGAGTTTACATTTGTTGATACATTTATTTCCTGTTTAGAAATAACTGTTTTGGGCTATCGGTGGAGGATAGTCGTGATTGTTGTAGACATTGCATGTTGATTAGGGAAAACTGAAACTAATCACATTGAATGAGTCATTGAATATGTGATTGAATTATCTGATGAATCTGTGTATTGATTGAATATTGTGTATGACAAATGTTTAATACATTGTATATGCATATTATTTGGGAGGAGATAGGGGATGTACTCCATGGTTTGAGGGAAGATAGGGGATGGACTCTCAAACCTGTTTAGGAGGAGAAAGGGGATGGACTCCATTAGTACAGCAAATATGTATACTTATTGATTTATGGAAGTGTTTTAGTATGAGCCTTAGTCTCATTTGATTTGTTGATATTGGAAGTAATGTTGATATGAGATGTAATCTCATTATTATTGTTTGGCGAGTTACGAGCCATATGCGTATAATTGGAAAGTTGATTAATAACGTAAAGCGAAACATGTCATGGACATTATTTTCATGAAACTGTAAAGTGATATAATGGATTTAACAGTGTTAACCATCTATCGAATGCTATTGCTTTAGTCAATTCTTATATTTGGTTTAGTATATTTCTGTTGGGCTGTGGCTCACCCTATACGGGAACATCATTTTCAGGTCTAGGTGATATGCTACCTCCAAGGACTTAGCTTGGGAGGATTTGGAGTTGAAGACTCTGTTTAGTTAGTTGTTATTTGTTTTATTTTGATATTACATGTAAACTCAAGCCAAGGGCTTAAGGTGTAGTTGAGTTAGTACTCAGACTTTTGTGTCCAAGTGTTGGCTTGGAAAGTTGTAAGCCCGTAGGGCATTTATTTTTTTGATGTTACATGTAATGTCTTTTAATAAGGATACTTTGATGAATGGAATAATGTTTTGTTTTGCTTATATCAATGTATGTCAATATTGTGTATATTATGGGTTTATTTTGAGGGCGTTACATCTACACTTACCTTCTCTCTAGGGATTGATCTACTTCTAGTGTGTTTCTAGTCTAGTCCCTTTGTAAGAAAGGTTGTGCTTGGGGTGGGCTTCACTTTGATCCGAAAAATCTCGCATTTGGAGCATCTTTGGTTTTTCTCTTTATCTCCTTTGAGCTTCTAACTTTGAGGTAGGGATGATCTACTTCTTCTTATGAGTTTTGACATAAATATTAGTCATTTTGATTAGTTAGTAATGTTGGGTAATTTTAGAAAAGTTAGGGTTTGGTTTGTAATTTATGAAAGAGGGGTTTTGTGTTTAAAAACTCCATGTGTATTTAAGGCCTTGGAAATCTGAGTTTGAGAGTTAAATTGGTCGAATTTGGTCTTAAGATCAATATTTGAGAAAAAGGGAAAATGCCATAATTTTTGTAATAAATTAATTTGTATAATTAATTTGGGGAAAAATATGGAAATGTGAAATTGAGTTGAGAATAATGAAATTGGGAAATTGTGAGAGTAAATGGTGTAGTTGGATAATTTAATCACTCACCTATGAGATTGTCGATATTTTATCTGTTGATGAAATTTTTATCTGTTTACAGATAACTGCTTTGGGCTATCGGTGGAGGATAGTCTTGATTGTTGTAGACACTGTATGTTGATTAGGGAAAACTGAAACTAATCGAACGTGTTATGTCATTGAATGTGATAGTTGGAATAATACAGCAAATATGTGTATTGATTGATCATGGTATGTGATGAAGTGCTTAAATACATTATATATGTATATTTGTTTGAGAGGAGATAGGGGATGTACTCCAGTGTGTGCGAGAAGATAAGGGATGTACTCCACACTCATATGTGTTCATATACTTTAACATATTGTTTTTATATATTTGTTTGGGAGGAGATAGGGGATGTACTCCATATGTGTTCATATACTTTAACACATTATTTATGTACTTCACACGTGTGTTCATATACTTTAACACATTGTTGTGCATCTATGTTTGGGAGAAGATAGGGGATGTACTCCATAGGTGGTTATATGTTTAAATACATTGTATATGTATCACTATTTGGGAGGAGTTGGGGAATGTACTTCATAGATAATTAAGTTGGCCGAGGAATCCGGGGTGAAAGTCCCGAGACCTTATAAAGTGAAGTAGTAGTTACGTGAGATGTAGTCTCATTTTGAATCATGGGTAACGGAAGAGTTAACAAGTCGAGTGGTAGTCTCACTTAAATTGTCTGGTTAGACATTGAACCATAATTAGGAACTAATCTGGACAAATAAGGGAAGTGGATGGTAGCATGGATGTAATTGTTGTCGGGCTATGAGAAGGGTATGATAATGTTTATACGTGTCGATCATTTGCTGTATGATAATGTTTTAGTTATTTCTCATATTAGGTTTAGTATATTTCTACTGGGTTTTGGCTCACCCTACTTGGGACACCTTTTTCAGGTACAGGAGACGTGCCAAGTTCAAGATCTTTACTTGGGAGGTCTTCGGAGTTGAAGACTCTGCTTTGTTATTTATTTTTTGTTGATTATATGTATGTAAATGCAAGCCGAGGGCTTTACCTGTAAAAGAGTTAGAACTCTTCTTTTGATTGACCAAGTAACAACTTGGAAAGATGTAAGCCTGCAGGGCATTCTATTATTGTTGTAAACATTTGTAATTAATATGAAATACACTTTTGTAATATTAACTTTGATGTTTGTTTGGAAATGTAAACTATCTATCATGTTTATGGAAAGATTGAATGTTGGAATTATGTATTATTTTGAGGGTGTTACAATTCGGGTTTGTGCTTTATGACTGTCGTATAGCTGCATCTGTTACCATCCAAAAAGTGAATGGCCTTTTGGTGGATGATATGATGCTTGTGGTCAAAATGGCTACCTATGATAGGAATAGCAGAATTGAACAGAGCAAGAGAAAGTCTCAGGATACTAGAAGATGCTTGGATACAACTAATATCAGGAGCAAAGCTACATATGTGGGCCACAGATCTTTTGCTGAAGTATTAAAAAGGGACACCCTTGTTGTGGATGGGAACTCAAGCATAACCATAAAAGTCAATGAAGAGGGCAATGGTTGGTTTTATGATAGTGCAATATTTAGATTTAACATAGAATATACCACTCACAGCATTTTAAAAGCTTTGAAAGGGAAAGGGTTGGAGCAGATAGAAGTCAGGAAAGGGGGAGGTCGAGATATAATACTATCTTTTAAATCTACCAATGAGCTACAGTCAAACATTGGTAAGATCAAAGAGTTGTTCAAGGTCTGGAGCCAATTTGTGATGGTTTGGAAGCTAGATCTTCATCTGTAACAAAAGCGGTGCGTTTGGTTGAGATGTTATGGTATACCTCTGCATCTCTGGAATAGGAATACACTTAACAGCATTGGTAGTATATAGGGTACCATTCTCAGCCTAGATGGTGATATTTGTCATCTTAAGTCTTTCTCCCACACTAGAATCAGAGTGGTTACTGTGTGTATGGAACTCATCAACAAAACTATACTTTTGGAGTGTAAGGTCAATTCTTATTCCATTCTTGTATGCGAAGATCATTTAGCTGATTCTGGTAGGTTGAAGCTATTAGGAATGGAAGACTCTAGTTTAACCGAAACCAGTTACAGTGAGAAGGTTAAAAACACTCCAGAGGCAGTTGTCAGGGACAAAATCGATGGTAATGAGGTGGCAGAAATGAGAGCTTTGTTAGGTGTTGACTTGGCTTGCACAAACGAGATTGAACAAAGGAATGAGCCTATTGGCAGTCACATATGTGAGGAAATAGGCATTGTTGTTGAAGAGACTCTCTGTGAAGGATGCTCCAACAGGACAAAGGGAGCATGCGTTGAGGGGACTTTGATGGAAGGGTCAGAGCAAAATTCAAAAAATAATGATAGCAAGCTAAGGTGTGTTCAGTAAGCTTCTTCACCTGGTGAATCTAGAGATGGATTTGGGCCTGGTATAAATTTGGAAGTCAATTTAGCCAATGAACCTACTTAAGGTCTTGGGCCTGGTGTTAACCTGGAAGTTAACTTGGCTCATTCATCAAGTAAGTTCCTAGCTAATGGCTCTTTTAATAGGCCTATTAAGTCTGGAGATTCAGCCCATTTGCAATCTGCTGGGCCTTCAAACAAGTTAGGACCTAATAGAATAAGTTTCCTGAATCTCAACCAATCTGCCTAAGTTAAGTCTCTTGTTCCTAATCTAGAATCCCTGCAAACTGAGAAGAAAAAAGAGAAAAAGAAGACTCATATAAAGAGATTCACTAGCTTTGCTAGACTTCATGGTTTTAGAACTGCAACAGCTCATAAGCATTCCTCTAAGTCTGTCAGACCAGCAGCATCTACTTTTGCTCAGTTTGATCTATCTAAAAGTGACTCATCTTTGAACAATTATCTTCTTGAAGAAGCCAAAGCTACTATACAATTGGGGAAATCATTAGGTGTCAACTACAATGGGGAAGAAAATGTTGTATTGAGCAAGATGATTGACCTAGAGCTTAAGGATAGAGCTAGAATCATTAAAGAATGGAAGGCTTAGCAATAAAATACTACAGATGAGTGACTTGAGTGCATCTTTTTGTTTACCTATGAAGCTACTATCTTGGAATATTAGGGGTTTGGGTAAACCTGAGACGAAGGGTAGAATCAAAAGTCTTGTAAAGGACAAGCATGTAGATATTGTTTTCCTTCAAGAGACTAAGAAAGCAGCGGATTCTGATAATGTTGTTAGAAGGCTCTAGGGATGTAGAAATATAGAATACATGTTTGTGGATCCTAAAGGCTCTGTTGGTGGGCTTCTATGTATTTAGGACCCTGCTGTCTTCCAACTCTCTAGTTATTGTTGCAATAGGAGGTACATCTTACTTTCTGGCTCCCTGTATAACTCTTTTGATTGTGTTTTGATCAACATATATGCACCAAATGATATCAGTGCTAAATCAACTTTATGGGCTAATATTCTTAAGCTTAAGAACCATTTCCCTGCTCCTTGGTGCATGGGTAGGGACTTCAATGAAATTAGACATATAGGTGAAAGGGTAGGTTGCTCCAAGAGGAATAGGGGGATGAAACATTTTAATGAGTTTATTGGGAAATGTGAGCTTAATGATTTACCCCTTCATGGAAGGAAATACACTTGGTGTAATGCTCAGGAATCTGAGAAATGGAGCCATATAGATAGAGTACTGCTTGGTCCTGAGTGGTTGATTAATTTCATAATGAAGCTATGGGGGCTACCTAGATTAATTTTAGATCACTGTCCTCTGTTGATGATGGAAGATGAATGAGATTGGGGCCCCAGACCTTTCAGGTTTTTAAAAGCCTGGACTCTTCATCTAAGCTTTTCCAAGTTCTTTGTTGATATCTGGAGTAGCACTTCTGTTACTGGATGGGCTAGTTTCATACTTGTTCAAAAACTAAAGCATCTAAAGCTAGAATTAAAGAAATGGAATGTTGAGGTGTTTGGTAATGTCTCATCCAAACTCAAGGTTTCAAAGGAGGAATTATATGCATTAGATATCTTGGCAGAAGAAAGACCCCTGGTTGAAGCTGATATGGCAAGAAGAAGAGTGGTTAGAGGAGAGATGTAGAAGCTGCACAGAATGGTGGAGTGGCTTTGGCATCAAAAATCCAGATTGAACTGGACTCTAAATGGGGATAAGAATACCAGGTTTTTCCATGTTTTTACCAATACTAGACAGAGTAGGAACATGATTAGCTCTATTGAAGTTAATGGGGTGTCTTATGAGGATCCTAACAGGGTTAAATTTGAGGTCAATCAACACTTCAAGAAACAGTTTGCTGAGGATTGGGCTAAAAGACCTGTCTTGGGAGGGGTATTCAAGACCATTGAGGCACACTATGTTTCTTATCACCTTCTCTCAGAATTCAGTGAAGCTGAGGTATTGGTTGCAATTAAGGATTGTAATAACAACAAAGCTCCAGGCCCTGATGGTTTTAACTTGCTGTGCTATTAGAAATTTTGGAAGGTCATGAAGCCTGAGATCATGCAATTTTTTGCAGACTTCCACACGAACAGCAAACTGACCTATGGCATCAATAGTACTTTTATTAGTCTAATTCCCAAAGTGGAAAATCCCACTGGCTTATTTGATTTCAAACCTATCAGCCTTGTAAGTTCCCTATACAAAATTCTGGATAAAGTATTAACACATAGACTGAAGCCAGCTCTACCCTCAATCATTGGTGAAACACAAACTACTTTCATAGGTGGGAGGAACATCCTAGATGGTGTGTTCATTGCCAATGAAGTGGTGGATGGATGGAAGAAGTCCAAGAAGCATGGTCTGATCTTAAAGATAGATTTTGAGAAAACCTTTGATTCTGTTAACTGGGAATGCCTATTATCTCTACTGTCCAATTTTGGGTTTGGGAATAAATGGATTTCTTGGATGAAAACTTGTGTATCTACAGTCAGAATCTCCATTCTTGTGAATGGTTCACCAACTAGCGAATTCTCACCACAAAAAGGTCTTAGGCAGGGTGATCCGCGCTCACATTTTTTGTTCAATATAGTGTCTAAAGGTCTAAACATACTTTTGGTTAGAGCAATTAATCTTGGAATTCTTAGAGGTGTGCTTGTTGGGTCTAAGGATGTTCTTTTGTCTCATTTGCAATTTGCAGATGATTCGATTCTCTTTTCTGAAGCAGATTGGGATCAGATGGTGCTTGTCAAAAGAATTCTCAAATGCTTCGAAGTCCTATCTGGTCTTAGAATAAATTATCACAAAAGTGTGGTGTGTGGTGTTGGTGTGGCTGATGCTCTTTTGCTCTCCTTTGCAAAACTCCTTAACTGTCAAGTTCATAGCCTACCTCTGAGATTTTTGGGACTGTCTCTAGGAGCCAACCCTGGAAAAAAACCTACATGGAAACCTGTGCTTGACAAAATTAGATCTAGAGTTTCAGAATGGAGGAGAAAATTGCTATCTTTTGCAGGTAGACTAACTCTAATCAAGTCTACCTTATCTAGTTTACTAGTATATTTCCTTTCTTTATTTAACCAGAAGGTGTGGCCAGAGAATTTGAGAGGATTGAAGCAGCTTTTTTATGGGGTGGAAATGACCTAAAAAGGAAAGTTCATTTAGTGAAATGGGGGGAGGTAACAAAAAGCATTGATCAAGGGGGTCTGGGCATTAGAAGAATCAGAGATGTAAATGCTTGTCTATTGCTCAAATGGTGGTGGAAATTTGGAACTCAAATTAATTCACTTTGGAGAAGAGCTATACGTAGCAAAATCAAGATAGATGAGGCTAGATGGAATCCACCTGTAAGGTTCTCTTACAAACATTCTAGAGTTTGGAAAGACATCTTATCTATTAGGAATCATAGCAGTAATATTTACAATTTTTATGTGGATAACCGCCAAATTAAAGTAAGGGATGGAAATAGAATTAAATTTTGGCATGACAGATGGTGTGGAAACTCTAGTCTTAAGACTGTTTTTCCCCTCCTTTTTAATCTTTCAACTGATAAAGATGGCTCTCTCCATCAATTCTTTGCAAGGAAAACCAGCCCAAACAATTGGAATTTTCCCATTAGAAGAGTGCTGTTTACTTGGGAATTGGATGAAGAAACTAACTTGCTTGGAGTCCTATCTGCAGCCCCTTCTCTGACTCTTGATAGGGCTGACTGTTATATATGGGCTAGTGCATTTGCAAGCACTGCTGAGTTCTCTGTATCTACCCTCTACTCTTTTAGTAATTCCATTCTTGGCCCTCATATTACAATTTGTAAGCATATTTAGAATAGGGTTGTCCCCCTTAAGGTTTCATTTTTCTGTTGGTTAGCTTGGAAAAACAAAATCAAGTCAGCAGAATTTATGCACATAATTGGCATTTTTGATCCCACTGTCTCCACCAGTTGCACCTTTTGTAGCTCTGAATCTGAATCTGCTATCCATGTCTTGCTCCATTGCCCTTTTTCTTGGTTGATTTGGTCTTCTATAACTCATGATTGGGGGCTTTCTTGGTGCATTCAAGATTCAGTGGATGGCCTTCTCCAATGGTGGATGAGTGTCAACTTCAAGCACTTTGATAGGTTAATTTGGAGAGCTATCCCACTCATTGTTCTTTGGTTGCTTTGGAAACATAGGAATGAATGTATTTTTGTAGAGGCTCAACCCAACTTCTCTGATATGAGTGAATCTATCAAAATTAGAACAATACTTTGGCTAAAAGCATCTATTAAGGACCTTCCCTACTCAGTTGATGATGTAACCTTCAATTGGAGACAAATCAGAGGTTATTTTTGATTCCATAGCTGGGTTTTACAAATCAGTAGATGAGCTGGTTTGTGCCAATTTTGTTTTCAGTATGCTAGTATATGGTGCTTCAATTGCTATGTCTTTTGGGCTGAAATGAATGTGTTTTTGCGGAGGCTCAACCCAATTTCACTGGCCTCAGAGGAGCACTCTGGCTGAAACCTTCTATTAAGATCCTTATTAATTTTCAATTGTAGACAAATCAGGGGTTGGTTTGGACTGTTGGTC
This sequence comes from Camellia lanceoleosa, assembly GCA_025200525.1. NCBI lineage: Eukaryota > Viridiplantae > Streptophyta > Magnoliopsida > Ericales > Theaceae > Camellia > Camellia lanceoleosa. The sequence continues at coordinate 25,126,693 of CM045762.1, read as the reverse complement.
TGTTCTGGGTTGGAATAACAATGGCCGAGGTTGCACAAATTCTATTTCTAGGCTGGTTTGTGCTGCTATTGTGTTCTGTGTCTGCATCTTTTTGGCAGGTATGCACTGGCATTTGTTGTTTTGTAGGATTGGATTGCTATCAGTGGCTGCTCTGTAACGCCCTCAAAAGATACATAAAACCCATCATTCTTGACATGTAACAATATAGGAGAAATGAACATCTTTCCAATTATTAGAGTAGTTCTTACAAAAGTATTACATGTTGACAACAAAAGTAAAGGCCCTAAGGGCTTACAACTTTCCAAGCCAACACTTGGTTACAAGAAATGGGTACTAACTCATGTACATATTAAGCCCTCGACTTGAATTTACATGTAATACATCAAAGGAAAGCAAAACAACCAAAAAGCCTGTCTGCCTCTAGCCTCCCAAACTATGTCCTTGGAGGTGGCATGCTACCTGTACCTGAAAATGGTGTCCTATATAGAGTGAGCCACAGCCCAGTACAAATATACTAAACCAACTATAAACAATGACTAAAATAACAACATTCGATAGATGGCCCACCCTTATATTCTCACTTATAACACATTATAGTTTCATGACATTCAAGTCCATGTTACATTTCATTTCTCACTTCTTTGTCAACTTTGAGTTTGAAAACACGGCTCAGAACCTAGCCAAATAACTTAATGAGACTATAACTCATCCTTAAAACACCTTTGAAATTCATAATGGATACACATTTTGGTGCTGTATCAATAACGCATAAACCACTTCCATACTTCACAATTGATAACGATATACATTTTAGTGCTATATTAAATCAATTCAAACACTTCCGTAATCCACACTTGATACACATTGTAGTGCTATATCAATGTTAACAAAATCCGGTTTAGAGGTCCATCCCCTGTCTTCCCCTAAACCGTGGAGTACATCCCCTATCTCCTCCCCCACACACACAATGTATATAAACGTAGATCATATACATAATCAATCAATACATAAAGTTAATGTATTATTCCAACTGCTATATTTGTTAGCATACTCAGTCGATTAGTTTTAGTTTGCCTAATCATCATGCATTGTCTACAACAATCAAGACTATCCTCCACCGATAGCCCAAAGTAGTTATTTCTAAACAGAAAATAAATGCACCAAATGGATAAAATATTAACATTTCAACTAGGTGAGTGATAAATGATCCCACTACACCCTTTAATCCCTTACATTCCCAATTTCAACATTCTCGATTCAATTTCTCGTTTTTCAAAATTAATTTTTACAAATCAAATTTATCAATATAATTAGGGCATTTCCCATAATTAACAAAACAACCCTAAGGTTCCATTTCTATCAGTAAACCAACATTTACCTCATTTCTCCATGCTAAACATGTATATAGGTTTTTATAAGTAAAACCCCTTCTTTTGTAAAATTACATAAAGGCCCAAACTTTCTCAAAATTACCCAACAACCCCCAACATATCAAAATACTAAAATTTAAAGACAAAGCTCATAAGGAGGAGTAGGATATCCCTACCTCGAAGTTTGAGCTCAAACGGAGAAGAGACCAAAACCAAAGTGCTCCAAACTCCAAACTTTTCGGATCAAAACGAAGGTCTCGACAATCAACACAACTTTTACAAAGGCCGAAAGAAAAGGAAGCACCCTAACTAGCTCAAACCCTAGAGAAAAGAGAGTTTCTACAGAGAGAGGCTCTCAAAATATCTTTTTAGAAAGTAAGAGAGAGAGAGAGTGAATGCAAAAAGTGATTAAAAAATGCCTAACTGCCTTCTGCTATACGATAGGTCCGCTCGAGTGGAAAACACAACACTTGAGCGTCAAGAACAGAAAAACATGGTCCGCTCGAGTGTAAGAATGCTCGCTCGAGCGTCAAGACACAAAGATGAAGTACATCTGCTCGAGCGTGAAAAACCAGTCCGCTCGAGCGCTAATTTCCCAATCCCAGAACTTTTACCAAAAATGTACTGTACGCTCGAGCTCCAACAAGCCCGCTCGAGCGCAAATAAGTCCGCTCGAGCGTGAATAACGCACCTGCAGAAGTTTTGCAGAGCACAAAATACTGGGAGTGTGCAATCTCCGCTCGAGCGCTAGACGACCCGCTTGAGCGGAACGTCCAAAAACCTAGCAACAAGATTTTAGACCAAGTTTCAACCCACCTACTCAAAACATGCCCAACACATCCTAAAACTCAAACAAATGGAATTAAAGGATGACAACAAGATAGATATAACTGCTAACTCCACGGAACCAAGTCCGGAACACTACTGAACAGTAAAGGGACAACCGGGATCGCTATAACCTTCCCCCCTTAAAGAATTTCATCCCCAAAATTAAGTGCAAGTTTCCAAAAGAACAAATTTTTCTCCATTTTAAAGAATGTTACATTGAACATTCAATAACTCGATCCATTCCGGTCATTCCATCTCTTGTCAAGAGGCATTTCACAACATATACATTTCAACATGCATTTCCTTTCCATTTCTACAGTTTACAATGTACATGATTCCCATTTCCATATCATATTCATTTTTCATGATATAATTCCATTTCTACGATATAATCAACATATGGAATGTTATATTAAACTTCCATTTCGAGGCAAGTTTCAAAATACTTCCATTAAACCAAAACATATATCATGTTTTACAACCTTAGATATGTTCATTACTCTTAAGGCCCACTAATACAACAAAATACACAACATATACTCAAACATCCACAAATAGATCCGGATATTTCTCTCGGACCTCCATCTCACGTTCCCAAGTGGGTTCCTCCACCCCGTGATGTTTCCACAAGACTTTTACCAAGGGAATGGTCTTGCCTCGCAAGACTTGATCCCGCCTATCCAAGACCCGAACCGGTCTCTCTTCGTATGAGTCATCTTCATCTACCTCTAAATCGGTCCAATCTAACACATGGGACGGATCCGGCTCATACTTCCGAAGCATACTCACATGAAACATGTCATGCACTCCGGACAACTGCGGTGGCAAAGCCAAACGATAAGCAACCTCCCTAATCCTCTCAAGGATCTCAAAGGGGCTGATAAACCGAGGGGATAACTTCCCACTCTTCCCAAACCTCATCAAACCTCGCCTAGGTGATATTTTCAAGAAAACATGATCACCCACCTCAAACGCCAAAGGCCTTCTCCTACGGTCGGCATAACTCTTTTGGCGACTCTGGGCTGTAACAAGCCTCCTACGGATAAGCTCAACTTTCTCCGTTGTTTCCCTCACCAACTCCGGACCCAACAAAGGTGCATCACCCACCTCAGCCCAACAAACTAGAGACCTACACGGTCGGCCATACAAGGCCTCAAATGGTGCCATACCGATACTAGACTGGAAACTGTTGTTATAGGCAAACTCCACTAAGGGCAAGTGCCTCTCCCACACCCTACTAAAGTCAATGACACAACCTCGAAGCATATCCTCAAGCATCTGAATAGTACGCTTAGACTGCCCGTCAGTCTGAAGATGATAAGCCGTACTAAAGGTCAACTTAGTACCCAAGGCACTCTGCAAACTCTGCCACAACCTGGCAGTAAAACGAGGATCTCTATCTGAGACAATTGTTACTGGGACCCCGTGCAACCTCACTATGTCCTGAATATACAAGTCGGCAAGATGATCTACCGAATCTCTCACGCGTATAGGGATGAAGTGCGCCGACTTAGTCAACCGGTCTACAACCACCCAAATAGCATCACTACCCCGCTGAGTACTCGGGAGACCTATAACGAAGTCCATAGTGACATGCTCTTACTTCCACTCGGCAATAGGCAAGGGTTGTAACAAACCCACTGGCCTCTGATGTTCGGCCTTCACTTGCTGACAAGTAAGACACTTAGACACAAAAACTGCTACATCTCTTTTCATACCCTGCCACCAAAACTGGCGACCCAAATCCTGATACATCTTAGTGCCTCCTGGATGCACCGCAAGGCGTGAATGATGAAACTCTCGGAGTACCTCCTCTCGACAAGACTCTGGCACAAACAAACGGTCTCGGTATCTCACACTCTGGTCGGGATACACCGTCAAACCCTTCTCAACCTTCCCACTGGAGATATTCTCTCGGAGGGATTCTACCTCAAGGTCACCTCTCTGTGCCTCTAACACTCGAGTCACAAGTGTAGGCTGAGCAACAACAAAAAACAAGGCCGCAGCCTCAACAGATTCGCCTAGAAGCAAATCAAACTCGCCAAGTGCACCTAACATCTCCCACTTCCGGATGGCTATACCAGCTACATCACTAACAGATTTCCTGCTAAGGGCATCGGCCATAACATTGGCCTTCTCGGGATTATAGTGCAACTCGAAGTCGTAATCCTCAATAAACTCCATCCACCCCCTTTGCCTCAAGTTCAAGTCTTTCTGTGTAAACAGATATTTTAGACTCTTATGATCCGAGAACACATCAAATCTCTCACCATAAAGGTAGTGCCTCCAAATTTTCAAGGCAAAGATCACTGCTACTAGCTCTAGGTCATGTGTAGGGTAATTTTTCTCGTGTATTTTCAACTGACGTGAGCCATAGGCAACCACTTTCCCCTCTTGCATCAACACACAACCCAAACCCTCTCGTGAGGCATCACAATAGACTGCATAACCCAACCCTCTCTCCGGAATAATCAAGACCGGAGCGGTGGTCAATTTGACTTTCAGCTCTTTGAATGACTTTTCACAAGTCTCACTCCACACAAATTTGACTCCCTTCCGAGTTAGTCTAGTCAATGGCGAAGCTAACTTGGAGAAATCCTTCACAAATCGGCGATAATACCCAGCTAATCCCAGAAAACTGCGGATCTCAAACACACTCTTAGGCTGTGCCCAATCTTGCACTGCCTCTATCTTGGATGTATCAACAGACACCTATTTGTCGGATACCACATGGCCTAAGAACTTGACTTCTCCTAGCCAGAACTCGCATTTTCCAAACTTGGCATACAGCCTATGGGCTCTAAGCAACGCAAGCACCGCTCTCAAGTGTTCCTCGTGCTCCTCCTCAGAAGGTGAATAAATCAAAATGTCGTCCACGAAAACAACCACAAAACGATCTAAGAATTCCTGGAAGATCCGGTTCATCAAGTCCATAACGACTGCCGGTGCATTGGTGAGCCCAAATGGCATCACCAGAAACTCATAATGGCCATACCGCGTACGGAATGTCGTCTTAGGAATATCCTCCTCCCTGACCCTCAACTGGTGGTAACCCGATCTCAAGTCTATTTTAGAGAAACAACGGGAACCCTTCAACTGGTCAAATAGGTCATCTATACGGGGCATAGGGTACTTATTCTTGACCGTAGCCCGATTCAACTTCCGGTAATCGATACACAATCTCAAGGCACCATCTTTCTTCTTAGCAAAGAGGGCCGGTGCTCTCTACGGCGAAACACTAGGGCGAATGAAGCCCTTATCTAGCAATTCCTGGAGCTGAATCTTCAACTCACTCAACTCGGCTGGGGCAAAACGATAAGGTGCCATAGAAATCGGCGCCGTGCCGGGCACTAAATTAATGGAGAATTCAATCTCACGGTGAGGTGGCAAACTAACGAGATCCTCGGGAAAAACATTCGGATACTCACAAACCACTCTCGGTAACACAATCTAGGTCTCATCACACTCACTACTCAAAAGACTAGCAAAAAGACCATTAAGCTCACTCCGCCCTCGCAGATCATACACCGGTGGCAACACACTACCAACCCGATCCCCCAGAAAATGGAAACACTCCCCGCTCAAGGTACATACTGTGACCCTCTGGTGGTAGCAATCAATAACAGCCCGGTAAGACAATAGCCAGTCCATACCCAGAATAACATCAAATCCCGATATGGACATCACTACAAAAGGAAACGGAAGCCGATGATCGGCGACCTCTATATCATAGCCCCTGCATCCTTGTTTCAAAATCAACTCACCCCCAATAGGTGACACTACACAAATAGGAGATGCTAACTGTGCCAACTCCAATCCCAAAACAGATGCAAATGCAGCAGATACAAAAGAATGAGATGCACCTGTATCAATCAATACACTAGCAACTGAGTTGCAAAACAAGAAGGTACCTCTTACAACTGATGAAGCAAGTACAAGATCCTGCTGTAATAAAGATACACGCGCCAAGAGGCCCTGATCCACTGCTCTCACCCTCGGGCATACGACTGCCTGCAGTGGGGACGACGAAGCTCCCGGATTGGCCCTCGAGGCCTGCACAGACTAAGTTGGCTGAAAACCCTGCGTCTGCCTAGAACCAGACGCGCCCGAAGTGGCACTCAACTGTGGGCAAAACCTCTTCAGGTGCCCAGGCTGACCACACTGATAACAGGACAAGGACTGGCCCTTGCCCTGACTCTGGCTTTGCGGTTTAGCTGAAGATGATGTAGCTCTCTGACCTCCTCCGCTCTGTGGGCAAACCGAAGCCTTGTGGCCCAGCTAACCACACTTGCAACAGGTGAAATCTCCCTGATTGCCTCTTCCCGAGCCTGCACTAAGCACTGGAAAGGTCGATCTAGCAACACCACCCTAAGACTGCTGAGGGTTAGCACTCCTCTGTCTCCTGCCATCACCCTGACCAGCCTGGCTCCTCTTGGAGCCTCTCTGTCCTTCTTCCTCCTGCATCATGATCTCCATATGGGTTGTAGCATCAACCAAGCGGCCATAGTCTCAGATCATAGAACCCCCAACTCTCATCTTGAGGCCGCGCCTCAACCTCTTCTCAAACTCGATACAGCGGCGTTCCTCGGACGCCACAAGTTCAGGTGCGAACCTGGACAAGCTAGTAAAAGCAGCCTCATACTCGACCACTGAAGAACTCAACTGCAAAAGCTGGCAGAACTGGTCTCTCAGCTTCTCCCTGACTGCTGGAGATAAGAACTTCTCCTGGAAAGCACCCACAAAAGCCTCCCAAGTGCCACCAATACGACCCTTCATGAATTTCCACCACTGACCCGCATCCCCCTTAAGCTGGAAAGATGCCAAGGTCACTTTCAAGGTCCTGTCTTCGATGCCAAGCATCTCAAACGTCTTAGTCATCTACTCCAGCCACTCATCAGCCTTAAGTGGCTCTTTCGGATCCCCCAAAAACTCATCCGGATTTGACCGGAAGAACTCCCTCTTCAGAAAAGAAGGCCCTGCATCAACAACCTGGGCCTGGACTTGATTCTCAGCTCTGAGAATGTCCATGGATGCTCTCAATGCTCCTGCCATCTCGCGGGCTAAGGCGCCCATGGCCTGCTGACCTGCTGGCTCGGCCACATTGGCCTGGCCAACACCCTCCTGCTGCGCCGGAATGTCATCCGGTATAGGCACCTCCTGCCTCCTAGGCCTACCTCGCCTACCACCACGTCCTCGTCCTGACATCCTAATAAAGGTAACGAAGAACATTAGCACATTCACAAATGTGCTGAAGCTATAACACTCGCGTCCTAAAGCAATGGACAACAGTAATTCACTCCACGTAAGCATGTAATCACATAAGCACTTACGAATTTCATTTCTAGATAATGATAGTCCCGAGGCGTTGCTAGAGTTCCAATTAAAAACAGCATTGATCAATTGCTTTTCCAATAGGACTCCCAGAAACCCAAGGATTCAATCAACATCCTAGAAACTAAATCCCATACTCACATAGTCACATAAACATGTTATCAAATAAACACATAATATCACACCTACGTCTCTAACAAGCGAGACAAACCAATAGTGATACTAATCACTTCTCACGTACCCAAAGTATTCGAACCCGGTACGCTCTGATACCAAGTTGTAACGCCCTCAAAAGATACATGAAACCCATCATTCTTGACATGTAACAATATAAGAGAAATGAACATCTTTCCAATTATCAGAGTAGTTCTTACAAAAGTATTACATGTTGACAACAAAAGTAAAGGCCCTAAGGGCTTATAACTTTCCAGGCCAACACTTGGTTACAAGAAATGGGTACTAACTCATATACATATTAAGCCCTCGGCTTGAATTTACATGTAATACATCAAAGGAAAGCAAAACAACCAAAAAGCCTGTCTGCCTCTAGCCTCCCAAACTATGTCCTTGGAGGTGGCATGCTACCTATACCTGAAAATGGTGTCCCATATAGAGTGAGCCACAGCCCGGTAGAAATATACTAAACCAACTATAAACAATGACTAAAATAACAACATTCGATAGATGGCCCACCCTTATATTCCCACTTATAACACATTATAGTTTCATGACATTCAAGTCCATGTTACATTTCATTTCTCACTTCTTTGTCAACTTTGAGTTTGAAAACACGGCTCAGAACCTAGCCAAATAACTTAATGAGACTATAACTCATCTTTAAAACACCTTTAAAATTCATAATGGATACACATTTTGGTGCTGTATCAATAACGCATAAACCACTTCCATACTTCACAATTGATAACGATATACATTTTAGTGCTATATTAAATCAATTCAAACACTTCCGTAATCCACACTTGATACACATTGTAGTGTTGTATCAATGTCAACAAAATCCAGTTTAGAGGTCCATCCCCTGTCTTCCCCTAAACCGTGGAGTACATCCCCTATCTCCTCTCCCACACACACAATGTATATAAACGTAGATCATATACATAATCAATCAATACATAAAGTTAATGTATTATTCCAACCGCTATATTTGTTAGCATACTCAATCGATTAGTTTTAGTTTGTCTAATCATCATGCATTGTCTACAACAATCAAGACTATCCTCCACCGATAGCCCAAAACAGTTATTTCTAAACAGAAAATAAATGCACCAAATGGATAAAATATTAACATTTCAACTAGGTGAGTGATAAATGATCCCATTACACCCTTTAATCCCTTACATTCCCAATTTCAACATTCTCGATTCAATTTCTCGTTTCTCAAAATTAATTTTTACAAATCAAATTTATCAATATAATTAGGGCATTTCCCATAATTAACAAAACAACCCTAAGGTTCCATTTCTATCAGTAACCCAACATTTACCTCATTTCTACATGGTAAACATGTATATAGGTTTATATAAGTAAAACCCCTTCTTTTGTAAAATTATATAAAGGCCCAAACTTTCTCATAATTACCCAACAACCCCCAACATATCAAAATATTAAAATTTAAAGACAAAGCTCATAAGGAGTAGGATATCCCTACCTCGAAGTTTGAGCTCAAACGGAGAAGAGACCAAAACCAAAGTGCTCCAAACTCCAAACTTTTCGGATAAAAAAGAAGCCCTCGACGATCAACACAACTTTTACAAAGGCCGAAGGAAAGGGAAGCACCCTAACTAGATCAAACCCTAGAGAGAAGGGAGTTTCTAGAGAGAGAGGCTCTCAAAATATCTTTTTTGAAAGTAAGAGAGAGAGAGAGAGTGAATGCAAAAAGTGATTCAAAAATGCCTAACTGCCTTCTGATTTACGATAGGTTCGCTCGAGCGGAAAACACAACGCTCGAGCGTCAAGAACAGAAAAACATGGTCCGCTCGAGCGCAAGAATGCTCACTCGAGCGTCAAGACACAAAGATGAAGTACATCTACTCGAGCGTGAAAAACCAGTTCGCTCGAGCGCTAATTTCCCCATCCCAGAACTTTTATCAAAAATGCACTGTACACTCGAGCTTCAACAAGCCCGCTCGAGCGCGACCCGCTCCAGCGCAAATAAGTCCGCTCGAGCGTGAATAACGCACTTGCAGAAGTTTTGCAGAGCACAAAATACTAGGAGTGTGCAATCTCCGCTCGAGCGCTAGACGACCCACTCGAGCGGAACGACCAAAAACCTGGCAACAAGATTTTAGACCAAGGTTCAACCCACCTACTCAAAACATGCCCAACACATCCTAAAACTCAAACAAATGGAATTAAAGGATGACAACAAGATAGATACAACTACTAACTCCACGGAACCAAGTCCGAAACACAACTGAACAATAAAGGGACGACCGGGATCGCTATATGCTCTCAAGAAATGGTGGTATGCTATGCTTTGGTTGCTGGTATGCTCTGCTGAGTTAGATTTTGTGTGGTTAAGTCTGAATGTCTAATTTGAGGCAAATCAGGAAGTGTGTTTTGTTATGTTACTTGGTTTTTGAGTTTCTCCTTCTTTGTCTGTTGTTGTGGCTCCATCTTTCGCTCTCTTTTTTTTGTTGGTTTCTCACCAACTGGTGCTTGGAGCTTTGTATTAGCTCTAAGCTCCTCTTTATTGATGTAATCTATCATACTTCGTATGTTTTCATCAATAAAGATTTTCTTTGCCGATCCAAAAAAAAAAAAAATTTGAGTAGAACAAATTAATTGTATTTGATATTATAAAAAAGAATAAGAAATACATATTGACCGAGACATACGTAATACTATACTCACCTTAGGTTAGATGGTGGAGATAAGTCTAAATGGAAAATATAATGCTAAATTGTTTTGTATAAAAATGTTAGAAGAAAAGTTTCAGAATATCTAGGGAAAAATTTTGATCGTTAGAAATTCAAATTTCAAAAGGACAACAGTCATGTTCCACGACTATACCAATTAATACTAATTTCAAACAATGAAAAATGAAACTTCTCATTAATATTGCTTTGTAATTAACAAAAGTTGGGAAACACTATTATTACACGACAAGAAAGACAACGAAAATGTTTGAGTTCTAGAAATGAATATTTGGAAACTTTGAAAAGCTTTCAAAGTGACTTTATGTTTTTCTCAAAAAACAAATACAAAAAGAACTCAATTATTATTATTATTTTTTGATAGGGACATGAAACCCAAACAAAAGGAATTCAATTAGACAATAATATTAAAATTTTGAAATTTACTTTTTAAGTCTAAGTTGGACACTGCATATGCAATGAACAAAGTTGCATGTGTATTGTACGTGATCAATATTTAGTCTTAAAAAAATTGCTTCAACTAGCTTGTTAGAGTTTAAAAATGATCATCTTAAAGTTAGATGGCAGAGATAAATTTAAATGAAAATATTTTTATTTTTAATTTCACTTGCCTTCTTAACAGTCAAGAATACAGTAACAGTTAATCTCAAGTTTTCCTTCAACAAAAATCTTAAACTTCTCAACATGCTCGCCATAGTCTTAACTTTTCAATACATACTTCAATAAAATATGGTCCTATTTCAATCTCACTTATGTCTCTTAATTCTTCATTCCTAAACATGGTTGCACGTCCCCATGTACGATCGTATTTATTTCTCTTCACAATGCTAAGCCCACAAAATAATACTAATAACAACAAATGCTTTCAGATTACAAAAAATAACCAAGTAAAACTTATGTTAGCGTCAAGTAAAATAGGTAAGATATAAATACAAAAAAAAAAAAAAAAAAGGATTCTAGAAAGAAAAGAAACCTTTTATAGCTCACAAAAATATTCAAATATACTCATTAAAGACAAACTGAAATGCATGAGTTTTTGTTTAAATCAAAAACAAGAAAATCAAAATCAAAATCAAAATGATAACAAACAAATATAAAAGAGAGATTTAGGTGTCAAAGTACAGTTGAGAGCAACAAGATGCGTGACAATAATAAAAAAAGAAAAATAAAAATAAAATTTTTTAAGAGATTACAATTCGAGTTCGTGAAAAAAATAAAAAATAATAAAGAGTCTGAAATAACATCAACTAATAGATACATAATACTACGCTCACCTTAAGGTTAGATGGCAGAGATAAATCTAAATGGAAAATGAAATGATAAATTGTTTTGTATAAAAATTTTAGAATGAAAGGCACAAAATATATAGAGAAAAATTTTAACCGTTAGAAATTCAAATTTCAAAAGGGTAACGGTTATAGTCAGCAGTTATACCAATTATTACTAATTCAAAAAATGGAAAACGAAACTTCTCATTAATGTTTCTTTCTAATTAACAAAAGTTGAAAAATACTATTATTACACAACAAGAAATAAAAATAAAATGTTCGGGTTCTTAAAATGAATGTTTGGAGATTTTGAAAAGATTTCAATTTCTTTTATGGTCTTCTCAGCAACCAAATACAAAAGGAATTCAATTATTAGACAACAACATTAAAATTTTGAAATTTAATTTCTAAATTTAAGTTGAACACTTCATATGAAATAAGCAAAGATGCACGTGTATTGTACGTGATCAATATTTACTGAGTGAATGTCTTAAGTAATTAGAATTTGAGTAGAACAATTTTTTCTTTAATTTGTAAAAAAAAAAAAAAAATTGCCTCACCTAGTTTGTTAGATTTTAGAAACACTCACCTAAAAATTTGATGGTAGAAATAAATTTGAATGGAAAATATTTTTATTTTTAATTTCACTTGCCTTCTTATTGACAGTCACAAAGACAGTCACAGTTGATTTGAAATTTTCCTTCAATACACACTTAACTTCAATAAACTTTGACCCTTTTTTAACCTCACTTATGTCTCTCAATTCTTCATTCCTAAATATGGTTGCACCGTCACCATATACGGCCATATCCATTTCTCTTCACAATATCGAACCAACAGTATAATACTAATAACAAAAAAAAATTTCATATTACAAAAATAAAAAAGTAAAACTAATGTTAGCATCAAGTGAATTATGTAAGATATAAATACAAAAATAGGAATTGAATCCAAAAAGAAACATTTTATGTCTCACAAATATACTCAAATATATTCATTAAAAACAAATCAAAATGCACAAGTTGACCATCTAAAAAAAATGCATGAGCTTTGTTTAAAATAAAATTAAGAAAATAAAAAGCAAAGGATCACTACAAAAAAATGCACTTTTGGCGACTAAAAAAACTTTAGTAGTTGTGGAATTGGCGCCCAAAAATAATATTAGTCACAAAAGTCAAATATTTAGCTGCTAATTTTTTTTAGTCAAGGAATATTAATTATTGGGGAATAAAAAAAAATTTAGTCACTAAAAATATCATAATTGGCAACTAAAAAAAATTTTAATAGTCGTATAGCTAGTTTTAGCTACTAAAACTATTTAGTAGCCAAATGAAAAATATATATTTATTTTTTATATTTGGTGACCAAAAGTTTGGTTGCCAAATGTATATTTTTAGCAACAAAAGAATATTTTAGTAGTCGTATAGTTAGTTTTAGCTACTAAAATTGTTTAGTAGCCGAATGAAAAAAAAAAAATTTATTTTTTTATCTTTGGCAACCAAATTTGGTCACCAAAAGTATATTTTTAGCGACAAAAGAATATTTTAGTAGCCATATAGTTAGTTTTAGCTACTAAAATTGTTTAGTAGCCAAATGAAAAGAAAAAAAAATTATTTTTTTATCTTTGGTGACCAAAAGTTTGGTCACCAAAAGTATATTTTCAGTGACAAAAGAATATTTTAGTTGCCAAAAAACTAAAATATTTGGAGGGATTTTTCAAATTTTGGAGGGATTAAAAAAGTAATTAGCGACTAAAATATTTAGTCGCAAATTGTTATTAATTATATATATATTTTGTTTCCAACCCAAAACCAAAACAGACCAACAACTCTCTCTCTATCTCTCTATTTTCAGCATTTTTCTCCATCTCCTTCTTCCTCTCTCTCTCCGCTGCTCCTCTCCCCTTCCTTTCTCACAGCCACTCCTCCTCGCATTCGCGGGCAATCGGAGCACCTCCTCCTCTTCCTCCTCCTCCTTCTCCTCCTCCTCCTCCTCCACCATCGCCATCGTGAAGAGGGAAGACTATAAACGCACCAAACATGACTCTGTTTTCTCCGAATGGAAGCTCTCTCTCTCTCTCTCTCTCTCTCTCTCTCTCTCTCTCTCTCAAATTCGCAAAAATAATTATCATTATGAGGGACCCTTGTTCAAATGTCCCAAAAACAATGAAAGAAATTTGGATTTTTGAGATTTTGGATGTTCTTTTTTTTGAGAATTGAAGTCATCTAAGTTAGCATCCTATTTATGCAACTTTCAGTGGATTGCAAGTGAGATCTGTCATTCATTCATGCCTCATGTGCCAGTGTTTGTGAAAATGGATTGGTCTGTTTTCGTGGGTTGGTGAGCAAACTAATCTTTTTGATTTATGCTCACCAAGTGTATGTAAAAATGTAATAGAGAGGTTTTGAGGACTGGTTTGTTAGTTCAGTAATTAAGTTGATTGCATGCTTTATTGTTGGTTGTAGAATGAATTTATTTTTGTTTTTGCTAGGATTATCTGTTGAAATTTTGTTATTTTGTAGAATGTTGTTATTAATCCTCATAACATAATTGTAGAATTTGAGCAAAATGAATTGTTGGTTGTAATTACTTCTGTTAATTAAATTTTAGTAAAAATGTCGGACCTGCTATAGTATAATTTGCCTAGAATATAATGAACTCTATTCAATATGGAGTATCCACTTGCTTCACTTGTATTCACATGTTTGCTTTAGTTATGCCTATCTTTTTGTGACATTAGCATAATAGCATTCATCTTGCCATTCTTCGCCCTTTAAATTCCTTACCCTCCTTGGTGGCCTAAAAATTAAGAAACTTTAGCTTATTCTTCATATAGTTTGTCACTCATACTGTGTGCATGAATGTGTATATAAATGTGTTACATTTATTGTAATCCACTTTGCTCAAACTAATTAAAGTTTATTGCTGACAACTGATTCTTCCTTTGTCAGGTTTTTTCACCTTATGGTCAAGTTGAAGAGGTCTATCTTATGTATGATGAAATGAAGCAGAGCCGTGGTTTGTCTTGTGGCTCTTTTAGTTACAGCATGTAGTCCTCTTCAGTCTTGTAACTAAGCTATTATTTGAATCTAAGTGGCACAAACACTTCTAGGGAAGAGCACTGTTTTTGTCTAACACGTGTCGGAGATCGATACTTCTTAGACACTCCTAGAAACGTGCCCGACACTTCTTCAACTTATCCTGATTAAAAAATGAAATAAAAATTTTGGACACTTTGACAACACTATGCAAACACTTAGTGTTCTCTCCTGGATATGTGTGGTGAATATCTACAGTAACAATTCAAACACTTGGTGCACCCATAATATGTCTTGAAATATTTTTAATTTGATTACATAATCTGCATGGCCAACATAGAGTATACAATGGACAACTTCTAACATGTGAAATGATATGGCAATAAAGATTAAAATGTAGTAAGACACCAAGTAACTGGAGAATGCATTATATAGATGATGTTTGTGGATCTCTATTTTTTCCATTACATTAGTAATCAAAACCAGTCTAGATCTTATCCAGGAAAGAATGGTTCATTTATATCGGATGCTACTTTGCTATAATTACTGCATAGTTACTTTTGGATCATACTTTTGAATTTTAATGACATGTCATAACCTTATGTATTATAATGAAGAGGATCTAAATCATGCCTCAAAAGCTATATGATCAATTCAACAATTGTTAATGTACGGGAAAGAAATATACCTTCTCGTATAATCCTGTTGATCAAGTCTGCGTTCCTCCGTACGACGTCGTTCTACCACCTGAAAATACAAACGCGAGCTAGCCGGCGGGTGTGTGCCGGAAACCTCTCCGATGCCTAAGTCAGTAAGCAAGACAAGAAGGCAAAAGCTCTGTGTATTCAGGAAGCTAAATTGTGTTACCTCTCCAAAGGTGATATTGGTGAGCTTATATAGGTTTCGCGTGGCACAGTCCTGGTTGGACTCTCACTCCTTCATGCATAGAGTCCTTCTAGGATTACTCCTCCTAGCGTAGAGTCCTCCTAGGATTCAAACTCTGGGAAGATAATGCTTATCCTCTAACACCCTCCTCACCGCTTAGACCAAGTGAGATGGTCCTTCTACGGCCGAACTCCAAATGACCGGAGTAACCGTTAGTTCGGTCCTTACTTCTCTCCCTTACCTCGGCATTCTCATGCTTAGGCCGAGTTGAACATAAGGGAGTTAAGCCGAACTTCGTTAAGAGTCATAGTTTACCTCGGTTTCCCACATGCTATGTCCGAAGTAATCAATGACGACCGAACTATCCCACTGCTGTACTAATTAGGCAACTACAGATGAACTAACTCGTAGTTCGGCTCTCCATTTCCTCACTCCTACTCCGGTTTTGCATGCCAAGACCGGACTACCCGTAGAAGTGACTGACCGAACTAAATAGAAATCGGGCTACACCACGTAAGTCTGTCAACCGGACTACCACAACACTCCTCTGACCGATGTACGAGCTACCTTCTTCATTTGGGCTTACCTCGGCCCAACTACCAGCTCGGCCCACTTTAATATAAATTACCCTCTCAATTGCCCCTTAATTCCATCTGCAAAGCATGATTGGGATTACCTGTCTACCAACCGAGCTAGTCTTAACCTCTCGGTAGAGCTAAAACACCTGTTAGCCTTTCCAGCCGAGCTAAGACCCTTTAGTTTATCCAACCGAGCTAAACTTGGGCCGTACTGTGCACGTCCGGTCAAAACGTCTTTTCACTCTTCAGAAACTAAATCGTTCAGTATTCCTTGACACGTGGCAGGCTCTGATTGGCTTTTCATAGCTGTCGCGCCGCCCTCGTACTCCGAAAAAATTAAACAGTTCCCGCCCAATTTGCCTTTACACCAAACAACCCTTTTATTTGTCCATTCACTCTATTCTCTGTTCATCTCCTCTCTCTCTTACCTCTGAGCTTTTTCTGTTCTTCCTGCTCCTGAGCTCGTGCCCTTGCTGTTTTTGAGGCTTCCATCTTCTCTTCATCCTCTTCATCTGGTAAGTAACTCCAATCTACTTCTCTTGTTTTCTGTTTTCACTTCAATCCATGGTAGTCTATGCTGTGTGTTTTTGCAAAACACTTTGTTTTTCTTCCTCCATATCTGTACTTTCTAAAGAACTTCTCAAGAACACTGTGAACACACTGACTCAGTCAGTAGAACACCTTTTTGATCTTTATACACGCTTCAACCGAACCAGAATACTGTCTTTATCATATGAGAACCTAGGCAAACCGAAACCGAACTAGAACTTGTACGTGCCTCAATAGTTTTGATAGGTTTCCCGCTGACATACCTCAGCCGAAATAACATCACACTTCGAACTAGGAATTCTGGCACTTGACCGAGCTAAGCCTTGAGGGCTAAACCAGCTTTCTAAGTTCCTAAACCGAATCATAAATCGCCCTTTAGGCCTAACCGGAATGAGAAATACCGCAGATGAAACCGAAATAGGAACCACTTTGAGAGCCGAAATAGAGAGAACCTTACAGAAACCGAAGTAGTTTCCATAACACCCTGTCGAGCCGAAATAAGATCAGACTTTTTCTTGCTTTGTTTTGGTAGCACGGTCTTTGATCAGTGCTTAACTTGTTTTCTCACTTTGCAGACTTAGGTTGCCAGGCACTTCCCTGCGTCCTGCCGAGCTACTGAGCACACTTTTTCAACCGAAGTAACTTATTTATAACTTATACAATAAAATGGGGAAGTATAGGTGTCTAGTAGAAACCCCAGGTGGCCTAGCCGAATTCAGGAAGGACTACCAAATCCCGGCGTAAATCTCATTCTAGCCGAACAAGACATAGAGCCATGGGACAACGAAGGCTTTGTCCCTTTCACCATTCAATCCATAGTAGAGACCGGACTCAGATTCCCAGTCCAGCCCCTTATATGTGAATTTTTAAGACAACCCATACTATGCACCACCAAAGTGTCCACCAATACATACAGAATAATAATGCGTATAGCTGCTTTAAACCAACAAGCCGGTCTCTACCTCGGTTTAGCCGAAATACTACTCCCATACTCCATAGGGTCAAAGAATGAAGTGGTGTTATTACTTGAGAATCTGCCGTGGCGAGAAAAAATAATAAAACACACAGGATAAGGACTTAAGCGATGATGACTTCTTTTGGGTTTCGGAAATTTTGAAGACTTCGGGCCCGGATCCTGGCCGAAGAATAAAGCTGGAAGAAAGGAGAGCCGGTATTCATACTTGATTGCATTCCTTAATTTTGTTTAACTCGGTTTTCCTTCCTATAACCGAACTAACACTTGTTCTATTTTTTGCAGATTCACTTTCCTCCATTCGTCGCCACCCTAACTTAGGTGTTCTCGCGCCGCCTTCGAGTTCGAGAAGAAGTTGGGCTAAACTTCTTGACTTGAACCGACCTATCGCTACTCGATGCCGCCAAAGCAAGGGTGACGGACTTCCTCCTAGAAGACCCACGAGCAGGACCCAACCTTGCCAAAGATCGTCCTTGTTCCTCTAACAGCCGAACAAGAGATGGCAAAGAAGAACCGGATGAAGGCCATGCTCACCGCCACCACCAGGGCCGAAGTACCACCAACTCACCCAACCACAGAAGCCGTGGTAGCACTTCCCTCACAACAGCCATCCTCCTCACGCCGAGCTAAGTGCGCCCGGACTACTGAGACCGAGCAGCGTTTGGTTGATGAGGTTGACCCCATCCTTCCACCGAGCCCCGAACTTAACCTGCAACCGGAATCCTCTGACCAAGCTGCGCCGAAAAAACAATGGGCTCCACCCTTCGTCTTCAACAACCGAGATATCGACGAAGATGACTCCGTTGTTGCTGACAAGGATCACCTACTGGCCTTCAACCTGGCCAGGGGTGTTTGTCTTCCCAAAGACATGGAGCACCACAGTAAGCAGCTAAACACCGAGCTGAAGGCCATCCGGTCATCCACCAAGTCGATGATTCTGGTAAGCAGCACTGTTTTTTCTATGACCAATCTAATTTTTTCAAACTCTGAGCTCGGTCTCACAAGGAACTCTCCTTTTGCAGGCCATTCAGAAGAACACCATTGCCCACAGGCAAATAATGGAACTCCGCAAAACCACGAGGCACGCAATAAGGGACGCCGAAACCAGGGCGGCCGAGCTGGCGCTGTCCAAACAAAGGTCGGCCGAACTAGAGGCCGAGGTAACACGTCTGACCGGACTGGTTGCCTCGGCTGATAGTGACAAACAGCGCGCCGTGACCGAGACGAAAGATAAATATTTATGGGAGATAGCAGAGCTCGAAAACAAGAAGAACACCGAAATATCTGAGTTGAAGCGAAGGTTGAGGCGCTTTCAAAGAAGGGTTCAAAAGAAAGGTGGCTACTCTTTGCGGTCTTGGCCATGAAACAAGCTATTCTTCAAGTCGGTTGGAGAGGTGCGATGGAGAAGGTTGGTTGTGGACTGAAACCGAGGTCTACAATGCTCTGAGCACTTTATTCGGCTTCCTTTGCAAGAGTATGCGGCGAACTCCAAAAACAATTTCTTGGTTCATCGGATGATGAAGATGATGATGAAGAAGCGTGAGACTTCAAGCTATTGAAGAGCAAGCCGGCGATCGGCTCGGTTGGAGCCCATAATCGAAAATGCCACCGAGCTCCCTACCGATCTAGATCTTTGAGATAGATGATCTCTTTGATTGAACTTGTACTTTTTCTTTTGTTTTGAACTTTCTTGTAACAGGGCTATAGCCTCCCGGTTGTACTCCTTAATTGTTCAATGAAAAATTATCAACTCTTATTAGGTTCTTCACTTGCATGCTTGAGTTTGTAGTGAATTTTTTATGAACTTATTTGTGCAACTGTGATCTCGGTTAGTATCTAACTTACTAGCCAACCACTCTTGACCGATATAACTTACTTGGTGAAGAGTACAAAGTTGGTTTAATCGACCAACCACTCTTGACCATACACTTACTTGGTGAAGAGTACAAAAGTTAGTTTAATCCGACCAACCACTCTTGACCATGCCCATACTTAATTTGAAGAGTACAAAGTGTTGGTTTAATCCGACCAACCACTCTTGACCGATATAACTTACTTGGTGAAGAGTACAAAGAGTTGGTTTAATCGACCAACCACTCTTGACCATACACTTACTTGGTGAAGAGTACAAAGAGTTGGTTTAATCCGACCAACCACTCTTGACCATACACTTACTTAATTTGAAGAGTACAAAGAGTTGGTTTAATCGACCAACCTCTAAGTTGGTTTTTCGACCCGCTTAGAATAGAATGTTTGGTTATTCGACCAAGCGTCCTGCACACGGATCACGATCACGGGCTTAGGAGGGTTAATAGTTGGTTATTCCGGCCAACTATGTTTACAATGCTACTAACTTGCTAAAACTACTTTCTATGGAAAACAAATATACTGAAAAGAATCGACTTGTTTTATTGAGAAAGTAGAAAATTACACATACTCAAAAAGAAAAAAAGCTAAAAGTAAAATATCTTGAGATTGGCAGTGTTCCATGGCCTAGGAATTGCTTTGCCGTCCTTATCTTCCAAGTGGTATGCCCCCTTGCCCGCTAATCCGACCACTTTGTAAGGACCTTCCCAGTTGGGCCCTAACTTGCCATCTCCTGGGACCAATGTGTTGCCCATAACTTTGCGAAGTACCCAATCGCCGATCTTGAATTGTCTTGGATGTACTGTTTTGTTGTATTTCCTGGATAATTCTTGTTGGTAGGCGATGTGAACCAATGCCTTTTCTCTTCTTTCTTCTGAGGTCAAGTTCTAATGCAATGGCTTCGCATTTAGGTGCGGATCAAAGTTTTCGCTCCGAATTGTGGGGGCCAACTTCTAATGGGATTCTTGCTTCCATGCCATAAGCTAAAGAGAATGGAGTTTCTCTGGATTGGCCGTGGTGTGGTGCGATAAGCCCATAAAACATGAGGGAGCTGCTCCGCCCACTTTCCTTTGGCTTTCTCCAACCTTTTCTTCAATCCGTCCAAGACTACCTTGTTTGGCGCCTCTGCCTGACCATTTGCTTGGGGATATGCCGGTGTGGAGTTGTAGAACTCTATCTTATACTCTTCACAAAAGCTTCTGAAAATTCTGCCATCAAAGCGAGTCTTGGTTGCGAAATCGATTGCTTTTGGTATGCCAAAGCGATAATGATGTTACGCGGACAAACTTCTTCACATCTTTTTCCTTGATTGGCCTTAAGGCTTGCTTCCACCCACTTTGTGAAGTAGTCATTGCTTAAGAAAGAACTTCTGTTACTGGTCTTTGTTGGGAGTGGTCCCACTATGTCTAAGCCCCACATTGCGAAGGCCATGGACTAGTGAGAGGTAGGAGTTCTCTGGCGGGTTGATGTATTTGATGTGCAAACCGACACTTTTCGCATTTTTGACATACTTCTGAATCCGCTTGCATGTATGGCCACCAATACCCTTGTGAAATAGCTCGGTATGCCAATGATCTTCCTCTTGATGGTTGCCACAAACCCCTTCGTGTATTTCAAACAAGAATGCTTCTACCTTCTTTGGGGTGGACACACTTTAAGTAAGGTCACGAGCGACTTCTTGGGTAATGCCAAGGATGGAAAGGGCCAAAATCGTTGCGACTTGACTCTTATTACATGGCTTCTTTCTTATCTTACGGTAGAGTGTCGTCTTTCGAGGAGCAGTATGATGGGATCCATCCAAGAAGGACCTAACTCCGCACAACATACCTCTTGACACGGGTCTTCAATACTTGGTGCAGGCGGATAGTCGATCAACAGAGGATGTGGGATGGAGGTATCTGCCATTGTGGCGAAGCCTGCTAGTTCGTCTGCTCTACTATTCTCCTCCCTGCCAATCTGTTCTATCCTCACCACTTCGAACTTCTTGATCTCGGATCTGACTAGCTCCTGGTACTTAGCCATTACGTAGTCCTTTGCTTCATAGTCGCTTGAAATTTGATTCACCTGCTGTGAGTCATTTGTAGACCATGAGTTCGGTGGCCTTCATGTAGGCCGCTGACTTGAGTCCTGCTAGAAGCGCTTCGTACTCTGCTTCATTGTTTGATGCTGGGAAGCCCAGGTTGATCGCTTGTTCCATTACTAGGCCGTCTGGAGAGATGAGGACTATGCCAAGTCCTGCTCCATGTCGGTTGGATGCCCCATCCACAAAGAGCTTCCACATCTCCCCAACAAACAACTTCCAGCATGTGGAGGGATCAGATGATGTTGTGGGGTCTGGAATGTCGTTGGGGCTTTCTTCATGATCCATGGTTGCAGTCTGCCCCTTGTCTTCCGATGGGACCAAGTCATTGGTTGTAGGCGAGTTCTGACTTGGTGTAGCAAGGTCTGCTTTCTCCTTGCCTTCTCTACTATGGTCTGCCTCGGGCTCCGGCTGAGTAACCTGGACTAGGGGTTGCGCTATTCCGGCGTCAATCTCCATCCCTAGTTCGGTTGTGTCAGTCAGATCGATTGGGCAGACTTGGTGGCTTCCAGGAGTGAACTCTGCGACGAAGTCTGCCAAAGATTGGGCCTTTACTGCGGTTCTGGGTTGGAACTTCACATCATATTGTCCCAACTCCACTGCCCACTTCAAAATCCGCCCAGAAAAGTTTGCCCTCTCAAACAAAGCTTTTAGTGGAAAGGCTGTGAGGACGACAATGGTGTGGGCGTGAAAGTAGTGCGCCAATTTCCTGGAGGCCATCATTAAGGCCAGTGCTAGCTTCTCTAGAGGCAAGTACCTTGTTTCGGCTCCCAGCAATGTCTTGCTGACATAGAAGATAGGTAGATGTTGGATTCCTTCTGCTCGAACCAACACTGCACTTACCGCGTGCTGAGAGACTGCTAAGTAGAGGAAGAGTTCTTCTCCAGGTACTGGGGTGACAAGTAGTGGTGGAAGACATGTATTCCTTCAAACTCTCGAGCTCGGTCGCATTCTTCGTCCCTCAAACTTAGCTTTTAATGGTGAAAGAATGGGCCTTAATCTGTCTGAAGACCGGTGATGAATCGGTTAAGTCTTTGCTGCCATGCTTGGGTGAGTCTTTGCACTTCTTTCAGCGAGTTAGGCCTCTCTAACTCTTGAATTGCTTTGATTTGGGAGTGCCTCGATACCCGATTGGTCACCGAAACCCGAAACTTGCGGACCCTACACGAATCGCGCCTTAGAAGCGTTAAAGCGCGCTTGTGTTGCCGGGATCTGGAACATCTCATCTAGGTCCCTTTGATGGTCATCCGCATCCTTGCTTTAGACCACCATGTCGTTGATGTAAGCCTCCATTGTTACGCCTAACAATGGCTCAAACATCTTAGTAACCATTCTCGAAACGTCGCCCTGCGTTCTTTAGGCCAAAGGGCATGACCTTGTATCAATATAGTCCTCTTGGAGTGGTGAAGGACGTTACTTCTTGTTCTGGTTCGTGTATGGCTATCTGATGGTAGCCTCTGTATGCGTCAAGGAAGCTAAACTTCTTTGTGTCTGTTGTTAGGTCCACCAATTGATCTATCCTTGGCGAGAAGCGTCGCTTTGGACATGCTTTGTTGACAGTCTTATAGTCGAAGCCTTGCGCCACTTCCCATTCTTCTTTGGCACTACTCTTGTGTTAGAGATCCACAGGGTAGTGCACCTCTCTAATCGCCCTGCTTCTAACAAGTTACCCACCTCTTACGCCACTATCTCGGCGTGGTGGAGTGCCGATCTAACGTGTCGTTGGATGGCCGGTCTAGCGAGGGTGGACATTGAGTTGATGGCAAATGAAGTTGGGATCAATGCGGCATGTCGTATGGGGTCGGCGAACACTTCGATGTTGGAGGTCGAAATTCCAAGACTTCCAATCTCTCGATCTTTGGACAACGGCGATCCAAGTAGGAAGAACTTTTAGGGTTCTTCTCATCTATTGACTTCTACCAAGTCCTCCTTTGCTTTTGATCGGCCGCTTTGCCAACATCGCGAATAGTTCATTACTCTCCGGTTCCTCCACCGAATGAATATATCCTTTGGCAGCGCGGCTACCATTTGTTCTGACGAAGCACTGCTTGGTCATAATCTGGTCCCCATAAACCTCTTCTATTACTCCGGTGTCGTTGGGGAACCGCATCACTTGGTGGTAGGAGGATGCCACCGGCGCGCATGGCGTCTGACCATGTTACGCCTAGGATGATGTTGTAGGTGGAGGAACCTTTAACACCAGAATTCCACTTGCTTTGTCACACTCCTGCTCTGTTGGGAGAATGATTTTTGCCGGTAGCCACTCTGGCATAAATTGAATCAATCAAAGGAGATCTGGCGGGGGCTAAGTCCTTGTCTTGCAACTTGAGTTGCTTGAAAGTTTAAGTAGTACATGATTTCGCGAGGAGCTACCTTGGTCAATCGAGAATCCGGCAGCGTCAAAATCCTTGACTCGGAGAGTGGCGACCAAGGCATCGTTGTGTGGGCAATATATTACATCCAAGTCTTTATCCGAAAAGGACATGATGTTTGTGGCTTGTCCTCCCCTTTTGATGTTGGTTGGGCACTTAGCACCTCTCTCAAGTGCTCTGCCTTTTGATTGAACCTCTGAGCTCGCATACTCGCTCTGGTTCAAAGACTCCATGGATTCGTTGATGGTGCCTTGTGGCGGGCGTCGTCGGCATTCCATTGGGGAGGTTGTGGTCTTGGGGGCTGGCTGCGCCTCCTTCTATGTATTTATCCGGTGGCTGCGCCACCAACTCTTCGAATCTTTGCCTCAGCGGCGTGCGGTTCTCGATTCGGTGCCCTTTTCCTTGTGGAAGGTGCATCTGGATCTGTCATCATAATCATACAGGCCTCGCCCTAACTTGGCGAGCCACTTGACAAAGGCTCGTCTCGAATCTCACTAAGTATCTGATAGATCGGTTTCTTGAACACCGTGGTTATGGCGATTCGGACTCTCAACCATCTCTTGTCTGGTCTTCATCATTGTCTACTTTGCCCGTCCGTTTTGGTTTGGCGACCTCCGTATTGACCTTTCTGAGGTCTTCTTCTCTGCAGTGTCGAGGTTGTGCCTAATTTTGCCTTAGCACGGCGCCATCCTCTTCTACGATGTCTTGATGCACTCTCTCCATCGGGCCTCCATGGTGAGGGTGGCGTCATGGTGATAGAGTCCCTCGATCTGTTCCCGGAAGGCCTCTTTGTATCTTGCGTAATGGCGAGGTTGGTTAGGCGATCCCCAATCTGGTTGAATGTCTCGATGGCGTTGTTGTATGACCTCGAGTCTCCTTGTCGCCCATGTCGATGGAAACAATGGTCGATCTCCACCGGAGTTTTGTGTTTGTTACGAACAGCGTTACAAGCGCCTCTGTAATTGCCGAGGAGGCTATCTTTGCCCTCTGGAAGCTTCTCAAACCAAGTTAAGCCTAGGTCGCCGAGGCTTGAAGGGAATAGGATACACATCAGCGCCTCATTCGCCGGTATCTGACCATAACTTTGGCGAAAGTGGCTCAAGTGGGTGTAAGTGCATCTTTCCTTCATCGTCGTGAATTTGGGTTGTAGGAAGCTGACGGAAGGCGCGTTCTCAATCTCTGGGGCGAATGGTGAGGTCTGCGGCCTCGCCAATGCCTTATCATTGGTTCGTATGCCAAGTGCGGCCTTGGCATTCCAACCTCGGCAGCTTCCATGCGTCAGGAATAATCGGCCAAAGGCAGGAACCCTGTGGGGATCGCGCGCCCTGGCGTCCTCCTTCCATCGTGCCTTTTCTTCCAACATGGACCTTAGGTCGGACGACCTAGGTAATTCCGTCTGTCTGGACCTCGTATGATGCGTATGTGAGGGCCAATAGGTACTCCCCTCAGTGTATGACCTCTCAGGCCTCGTCCTCTCAGACCTGGAGTGACGAGTCCTGGAAGATACGGATCGCGTGTCGCCTGTCCTGAGGCTTCTGTCCTCTGGTTGAGAGGGTGTAGAATTCCTACCACGACCCTCTGAGTGGCGAGGGGGCGTCTTATTACTACGCCCCTCTCCTGTCGCCACTTCTTTTCCTTTCATCTGGCGCTTCAGAGACTCCATGTCCGCCGCCATCTTACGGATCAGTTCGTCTTGCTCTCTGACGCGATCCTCCAGAATTTGAGGATCAACTCTGCGCCTTTGTCTTTCTGGGCTTTGCGAACGAGAGGGATGAGGGCTGCTATTCCTCCTTCGTCCCCTCGCATCCCTCCTGGAATTCTGCCTTTGTGGTTCCAGGCTTGCCATGGGAGGGACCAAAGGTAGGCCTTCGCGCCTTGCACCTCCTTCTGGAGTTTGTCCGTCAATGGCGGACTGAGGCAGTTCTTCGTTGTTTGCCATTGATGTTTGAAAAGAAGCTTGATCAAGAGGTTGTTCTTATGCGCTATTCCCCTGACGGCGCCAATTATGCGGAAAGAAATATACCTTCTCGTATAATCCTGTTGATCAAGTCTGCGTTCCTCCGTACGACGTCGTTCTACCACCTGAAAATACAAACGCGAGCTAGTCGGCGGGTGTGTGCCGGAAACCTCTCCGATGCCTAAGTCAGTAAGCAAGACAAGAAGGCAAAAGCTCTGTGTATTCAGGAAGCTAAATTGTGTTACCTCTCCAAAGGTGATATTGGTGAGCTTATATAGGTTTCGCGTGGCACAGTCCTGGTTGGACTCTCACTCCTTCATGCATAGAGTCCTTCTAGGATTACTCCTCCTAGCGTAGAGTCCTCCTAGGATTCAAACTCTGGGAAGATAATGCTTATCCTCTAACACCCTTCTCACCGCTTAGACCAAGTGAGATGGTCCTTCTACGGCCGAACTCCAAATGACCGGAGTAACCATTAGTTCGGTCCTTACTTCTCTCCCTGACCTCGGCATTCTCATGCTTAGGCCGAGCTGAACATAAGGGAGTTAAGCCGAACTTCGTTAAGAGTCATAGTTTACCTCGGTTTCCCATATGCTATGTCCGAAGTAATCAATGACGACCGAACTATCCCACTGCTGTACTAATCAGGCAACTACAGATGAACTAACTCGTAGTTCGGCTCTCCATTTCCTCACTCCTACTCCGATTTTGCATGCCAAGACCGGACTACCCGTAGAAGTGACTGACCGAACTAAATAGAAATCGGGCTACACCACGTAAGTCTGTCAACCGGACTACCACAACACTCCTCTGACCGATGTACGAGCTACCTTCTTCATTTGGGCTTACCTCGGCCCAACTACCAGCTCGGCCCACTTTAATATAAATTACCCTCTCAGTTAATATAATAACCCATAAAAGTTAAAACAACAATTGTCTATAAAATAGTAAAGAAATGAGGCATCAATGCTCATAATTTATATTTTAGTACTTACAAGCACCTTTTTGCATCTATAAATTAATACACTTCAGTGAGTTATCTTCATTGTGGCAAGTGCAGAGAGGAAGATGAAGATTCTCATGCTAAAAACTTTTTTTCTCATATTTCTCTTTACTTTTCTAGGAACCCAAGCAAGAACTATATCAGGTAATATACCTGTACTTAACCATAATGATTCTTTTTTCAGTCAGTCAATTGTTTTGTAATCAGTCACTTGGTAAGCACATGTTTTAGAACAAGTTATAACTGCACACTCTTCACTAGTTCAATGCTTGCTTTAGTAGCATTTCTCTTTTTATTTAATCAAATACTTTGCTCAGAGTACATATCATTCAACCATGAATTTTCTTTCATGAATTCTTACAAAGTTAGAATACTTTTACAAATGCTTGAAGTACAGTTGACAGTTCGAAGTCATCTTATAATCTTAAATTAATAACTTTAATTATTTTAGCAGTTTCAATTTATTTTCTAAACTGTCATTCTCGTTATGATGTAGAACATGAACATCCACGTGTCAAATTAATGAAGAACAATTGTGGAAGGACCTTCAGCCCAACAACAGTGTCTCTAGCATCATCATCATGAAGCCACAAGAGAAAAGGCGCCTCTCCTTGCAACAAAGAGCATTCCTCCAACTTTGCAAGAAAGAATAATTATGAAAGATCATCAAATCCACCACCTCCATCTCCAAGTTCATCACCACCAACCGAACAAATATCAAAGACTTTTCCTCGTGGTAAAGATCATTCCTTTAATTTTTTGCGAAGAATGGATTAGTATGGGAGGACCTCAAGTCCACCACTGCCATCGCCAACATCATCACCACCAACCCAACAGATATCAAGGGCCTTTTCCTTGTGGCGAAGACCATTCTTGCAACTTTTTGGAAAGAATGACTCAATATGGAAGGACCTTAAGTCCACCTCTGCCATCCCCAACATCATCACCACCAACCCAACAGATATCAAGGGCCTTTCTTTGGATTGATGGAGACCTTGATATGTTTTGTTATTAAAATTTTCTTTAATTTGGATTTTAATTGTTGGTTTGGATAGTATATATATTTGTTGGATTATACTATGTTTATGAACTCTTATTTTCTTTGATGTGTACGGTTAATAGATAAGTTTTGTATGTGGTTGAAAATTGAGTGGTACAGGTTGTGGAGAAATATTTTTATTGAATGGTTGAGAATTGAATGAATGAATGAATGGATGAATAATTTTATATATGCACAGGCTATAGATGGCGCAAAAAATATTATAAAACAAATTATAAAAATTAAATGAGACCTTTTGGTGACTAAACAAATATCACAAGTTGGCTTTTGGAAACTAAAACTTTAGTCGCCAATTGTAAAAAAGAAACTCTTGGCTACTAAATTTTTAGTCACCAATTCTCAAAAAGTGAAACTTTTGGCTACCAAATAATTAGTCGCCAAACATACATGCTCAATTGGCTACTAAATAATTTAGTCGCTAAAAGTAAAAATATATATATTTAATTATTTTTAAAAAATATATGACGACCAAAGTTTTTGTCGCCAATAGGCCACTTTTGGCTACCAAAAAAATTTTAGTCGCCGATTGTTTCCCCGACAAACTATTGGCGGCCAAACGGGCGACCAAATATATTAGTCGACAAAAGTGATTGGTGACTAAAAACAAGGCTTTGGGTGACCAAAATTTTAGTCTCCAAAAGTGAAATTTCTTGTAGTGGATATCAAACAAATACAAAAAAAGATTTAGGGTTCAAAGAACATTTTAAAGGAACAAGATATGTGACAATAGTAGAAAATAAAACTAAAAACATGTAGTGGTGTTTTGGGAACTGCCTAAAAAAGTTAGCTTTTAGGCTTTTTAGTTTTTTTACACAAAAAGCCATAAAAAGTCAGATTTTTTTACACAAAATAGTCACAAAAAATCAAAAAAGTCAAAAAGTCACCTTTTAACCAACTCCCATAACACCTAATAATAAGTACGCATAGGCTACAATATGGTGTAATAGTACAATTCAAATTTGTGATGCAAGTCACCTTTTAACCAACTCCCATAACACCTAATAATAAGTACGCATAGGCTACAATTTGGTGTAATAGTACAATTCAAATTTGTGATGCTTCTACAATACAAAGTAAAGTGGTAAATTAATTGCATTTGATATTATGAAAAATTAAAAATTTCATATTAATTGAGATACACATAATACTACACACACCTTGAGGTTAGATAGTAAAAATAAATCTAAATGGAAAATGCAATGATAAATTGTTTTATATAAAAATTTTGGAATATATAGAGAAATGTTTTTATTGTTTAAAAGTCAAATTTTAAAAGGGTAACAGTCATATTCAACATCTAATACCAATTAATACTAATTTTTTTAGATAGGTGAGAATCAATACTGATTTTAAACTTCTTTCAAAATTTTTTTATTGTCTTCTCATCAATCAAATACAAAAGGAACTCAATTATTAGGTAACTGTAACAACGCCCGCGGGGGACCTCGCTACAGTTCGGACTCGATTTGTGTCACGGTTCGTAATCTGAACCAAAGAGTCCAAATCCGACAAATCGTTTTTAGAGAAAAAAAAAAAAACAAAACAGATTTTGAAAGAAGTGCCAAACATGGACTGCTTTGCCAGATACAGAGTCGCCACCTAAATATTTTTTAAATGGGGAAATTTAGGAAACCCTGACTTGGTGCCAAAGGCCACGTGTCTGTCATCACCAAAGTTGCCTCGGCTCGGGAACTTGGGTACGATTGGGGAAGGTCAGCGATAAACACCCCTTCTCGCCCGGTCCGAAGACCGGCCTCTACTAATCATGATATCCAATTTTGAAAACGTTATGTGTCTTATTCCGGTTGTTAGCCTAGATTTACTATGTTATGCGCACAGCAAACAAGTATAGACCAAATCTTCTAAGTTGGGACAAAACATCTCATGTTTGTTTTGAAAGTGGTTTGCTACTCGTAAGTAGGCTGAAATGCAAGTTTTGCCACCCTCAAGTGGGCTTTTAGAAAAGACAATTTTGCCACTACCTAGTGGGCTTAAAACTCACAGTTTTAATGTATTATCCCAATTCAGGCAATTCGGCCTCCATCCACAGACATTCAAGCAGTTATATCACATAAGCACTTAGCCGCATGGTATGCATACTGTCATATTAACATTCACACACATGCGATATGCTAAAGCACAAAAACTCACCTAGTACTCCAAGCCAAAACAGAAACTAGTTAGTAATCATGCATGTTCCTATTTCATATTAAGCAGCTAATGCAACACAGGCAAGGATGCAATCTAGACAGGCTCGGCTATCCTAAACATGACATATGAAATGCTACAAATAACACATTCAATTTGGAATTGAAGTACAATGCAATTAGCGTGATGTACCGAGCCCGGTGTATGTAAGACAAATGCATGGATGCACGCATGCATTGCATAAGGTATGCTAATTTAAATGTGCCCTAATCTACCATCGAAAGCAGGTAAATAAAAGGGGAGAAAGACGTGGGATTGGAAGACATGCACACACTCACGCACACTTATTACAAATACGCCCTCACACGGAGGGACTAAAAGAATATACAGTCCTGAATAGCACAGTCCAAATATAGAATGAATTATTACAAAAATTCTATTTATCAAATTAAATCAAATGTAAAAAGAAGGGGGCCTCAGCTCCGCCTCGGGATGCACGAATGATGCATGTTCGATCCGTCTTGCCCGGAAAACCCGCACCATACCACTGTCGCCTCTGTTTTCACTGTCCCGCCTCTCCAAAGACTGCCAAAGCCCCAGGATACCTTCTATGCACACTGCTTCACACCATCGGCTGGATGAAAGGGCCACCGGCCATGTAAAATGTCCATCGGCTGCTCATGAGGTCATCGGCCACACACCAATGGCCGGTCGGCATTCTATACTGTCGGTCGGCAGAAAATTCCTGTAGAAGACAGTTTTTGATAGCAACAAGGACAGACAGTGTATGGCATGGAATTTGAGGCATATGTAAGCATGGCCATGTTTCCTATCATGTATGGGACTTAAGGAAGCATGGCCCTTGGTCCTTGGGCCACCAATTATGCATTTTGATGCATGATGGCCTAAGAGACCAAGATTGCAATTCAATGGAAATGCATGCAACACACAAATGAGGACCAAGACCCTATCATGTCAAAGGCAAGGGCCTTGGTGACATGAGAATTGAGGTGTGTTTTGTCACTTAAAATACAAACACCTCTCATTTCTCACACTTGGTTTGACACCCCAAACCAAGTAATGCAATGCATGTTATGCAAACATGGCTCAACAATGCATCCTAAGGCTAAGAAGCAAGGCATGTCAAATGCAATGCAACCTATCATGGCAAGTAGGTAATGCTAAACATGCAAGATGCAAATGCAATGCGAACAAGGACAATCTAAGCAATAGGATCATCATGCTACAACACCTAGTGAAGCAATCATGCAAGGAACATGAGACAAGCATGCAATAGTGGGCTTAAACCATAAAGGGGCAGACCTCAATCCACCCCAAAACAGTGGCCAAAAGTGCCTAAAACCGTGGACAAAATGCTCAATAAGCATGCAAGTTAATGGGCCCAAGATTAAGGCATAAAAGGGAGCATTCAACTACCACTTCCAAGACCACTTATGGCATGGATTATTAGGCCAAAAACAGAGCTTCATGGTACCAAAACACACCCCAAAATCCAATGATATGGCAGCCCAAATGCCTAAACATACACGCATGCCCAATGATCACCCTTTAAGGCTCAAGATTACAACACTTCAAAGCATGAAAGAGATGACGAATGGAGGCATATAAGCATGGTATAGGGACTGAAATAGCATGTTAAATGATTCCAAATCACCTAAATAGCCTAACCGATGCATGTTCATGGATCACATACTCAAGGCTTACAAGCCATAATGCAAAGCAACTTCATCAAGCATGCCAAACATGGCAAAATCGTTAATGAGACCTAAAGCATGGCAAATCATGACCAAAAGCTCCAATAAGCTAAGCTAAATCATGAGGATATACAAGGTTAAACACATGGCACATTTTTAGGCAAAGTTGAGCATTACAAAGCAAGTATAAGATGCATGCTAGGGGGTACAAATTCAACCAAAAACAGAGATATAACATGATCCAAAACACCCAAAAAACTCTGAAATGAAGCCAAAAACAAGCAAGCATACATGTTGCCTTTTAAAGCCAAAAACCAAGGTAAAGTGGGACAAAGGGGAAAGGGGTGTCCCTCCCCTATGCAAGACTTCAAACCCTCTCCTTTACCACTAAAAATCCACTGGATTTCAGTGGGAAAAGGAACCAAACACTCAAGCAAACAAAGTCTCACAAAGGAAACACCAAAAGGGCCAAATAAGGCCTAAGAGGGTGAGTTTGAACTCGAACCACAAAATGACCTAATGGAAGTTCTTAAGCACAAAAATATAAGACTTTTTTTATGTTACACACAAGACCCAAATCAGCACACAAGACAGGTAGAAATCTAGTGCAAGTTTGGGGAAACTAAAGTAAAATGCTTACCCTTGAAGAACCCTTGAAGAACAGATGATCCAGCCACCTTCTATTGATCAAAATCAGTCCAAAAGCTCAAGAATCAACCCTCCAAACCTCTCAATCTCGGAGCAAGGTGTAATGGTGTGTGTAATGGTGTGTGTATTAGTGCAAAAGTAAGGTCAAAATGCACTTTTAAGCCTAAAAACACATACACAAGAGGGGAGAGAGGAAAAATCTAGAGAGAGGGGATATATGATAGATATATAGATATATATATGAGCTCTGGTTTTCTTTCCAAAATGGCTAACCCTTGACAAAGGGAGAGGCATGATGCTTATATAGGCAAAACAAAGCCAAGAAACTTAATGGCTATGCTAAAGAGAAAGGGTCAAGGGGTGCAAAAGGGTCTTGGCTTCTTGGAGAAGCTAAGACAGCTGGCCAAGCTTCCCCAAGAAGCTTGGCCAAAAGGGTCAACCTTCTAGAAGGTTAGGGGGTTCAAAGGCTCACAAGAGTCATCCCCGCGCATAGGGAGTGGTGTTGGTGCATTCCAGCTGGAACAACTAGCATGCACCAAGCCCCAAGGAGTGCAGCAGGGTCATCGGCCAACCAAATAGGTCATCGGCACAATAAAGTGCCGGTCGGCCAAACATAGTGCCGACCGGCCATTATTTTTAAGAAAGAATGGCCGGTGGCACACATATGCAGCCGGTGATGGTAGGGGAGGGCCGGTGGGATGTGGGGATGGCCAACAAGCCATTCCCTACCCTTCAAGGCAAAAACACAAGTGTTTGGTGCAAAAACCGAACACGGAGCAAATGAGTCAGGAGGTCCTGAGGCAAGGCGCGCAGCCGAGACCTCCGGGAACTCGAGACGAACACAAACATGGACGATCACCAAGTGTTCAAGCGGTGACGTCCAAGTCTCGAGGAAGGTCAAAAATGGGGTGTCTACAGTTGTCCCTCTTTGACAGAACTCGGAAGTCATAACAATGACAGGAGTGAATGTCAAAGCCCAGAGACGACCCATTTTTGACTAGGTCGAAGACTTAGACAAGCATGCAAGACAAACAAGGCATGCGCCCGAAGGCAGGGGCAAAATGCAACTGAAAATGCAAGAAGCCGAGCATAACTTATGATCATGCAAAGAAAGCTGTAATGAAGCACGCATGTGTAACAAGCCCGCGGGGGACCTCGCTACAGTTCGGACTCCCTTTTTGTGTCGGTTCTAAATCTGAACCAAAGAGTCCAAATCCGGCAAATCGTTTGAGAAAACAGATTTTTGAAGTTTTCATAAGAGAAAACTACCTTTTTTCCTGTAAAATAATAAAACTTTGTGTTTCTGTGGTTATAGTACTCTTGTAATTTGATGTAAGAATATTGTTGAAAAGTCCATATTTTTAAGTTTTCATAAGAGAAAGATCCTATGTAAGGATAATTAATTTGAAAATAATGTGCCAGTTGATGTTTTGGTTCTATTTGGAAACTTGGGTAATGAATATAAATAAATTGTTGATTGTAGGCTAATGCCTCTGAATAACGTTGGCATTATATAGGTCAAGCACGCAATCTTACCTTCATTTTTTTGGAGAAATTGATCAAACCATGATATATAGAAAAAAAAAAAAACATCTTATACATCTCTTTTCCCTGATGCTTGCTATGTTCTATTCCTGTTCTTTTTTTTCTTCTTTATTTTGGGGCATTGCCAAAAAAATATTTAGTTTTGGTTAAAAGAGTCAAAAAAAAAATAATAATAACAATGACAAAGTTTTTTGTCATCAACTAGAAAGCCCAAATGTCATATCAACTTTTTTACACACAAAAAACAGCTTTTTTTAACAACTCTTTAAACTAACTGTGGGCGTTTGGGATTTTGTTTTTTTGACTTTTTAAAGAGCTAAAAAAAAGCTAACGTGTTTGAAAAGTTGCGAAACAAACTAATTTTTTGTGTGGACAAAGTTTATGTAACATTGGACTTTTTTGGCTAACAACAAACAATTTGGTTTTTTGATTTTTTTTAGCACTTCGATTCAAAAGTTTACCTTTTTTTTTGGTAGTGTTCACAAGTGACTAGTATGGAGAAAAATGCTCCTCTCTAATTCTGACTTAAAATTTCCCATAGAACTTTGGCAAAAACATTAAGAATGTTGGTTACTAGTAATAAATTTTTTCTTCCCAAAACACATTATCTAAAAATTTATCACGCTAGTCCAAAATAAAAATGATTGGTCAATAAGAATGAAAAGTATGTGTCAAATAGGCCACTATTGCCCCCAATAATTTTTCCTCTTTCAAAAAGAGTAAAAATTGAGGTAAATTCCAACAACCAGCTACTCAAAACCTTTATTTCAAATAATTTTTTGATAAGATTGTATAACATGAGTTTTATACTAATTTCAAACAACAGGAAACAAAACTCATTGATTTTTTTTCTAATTAACAAAAGTTGAAAAACACTATGGCATGACTACTAATTATTAGATAACAACAAACACAAGGAAAATGTTTAGATTCTGGAAAGGAATGTCTAAAGGCTTTAAAAGGTTTTCAAATTTTCTTTCTCATCTTCTTAGCAAGCAGACACTAAGGAACTCAATTATTAGACAATAACAGAGAGAAGGAAGATGTTCAAGTTCTAGAAAGGAATGTTTGGAGGCTTCCAAATTTTCCTTCTCGTCTTCTTAGCAACCAAACACAAAACAAACTCAACTATTAGACAACAACAAAGAGAAGGAAAATGTTCAAATTCTACAAAGAACATTTGGAGGTTCTGAAGGTTTTCAAATTTTTTTTCTCGTTTTCTCAACAACCAAATAGAACCATTTAAGATGATTCAAAGACCTACTGTCCCAAGTTTTGGATGAAATCAATGCATGTTTGGCAGTTGCAATCTTTGAACCTGCACATGCTGTAGCTAACGCAAACACATGCCATGCAACCCTCACATTTGGAAGATGTAGGGCAACCCCGGCATGCCTTGTTGCTTGGTCGTTCCTCTTCATTTTCATAAGTTATTCAGCAATAAGGACAAACAATCACCTTCAATCCTAAACTAACTAGACAATAATTCTAAGTACGATGGCTACATTTGATAGAAGTAGCTAACAACTACAACAACAAATTACAAGTCTAAGAAAATATACCTTCCTTTTGCATTTTTTCACTTGTAGTGATTTCTTTTAGTTGTCTAAATTTTTTAATTTTTAAGTATATTGACCTTAGATTTTTTATTTTATTTTGCTCACCAGTAAAGACATCGGTATTGATCCTAAGGTTCCTCATTCAAGTCTTAGCCTTCTAGGCACCAGCACTACTGACTATAGCAGGACATGTGTTCTAGGCTTGGGTAAACTATACCCAATATTTGGAGTAGTATGGGAGTAAATCACCACCGTTGTGCGAATTCATGACTTAGATAAAGAGTTTGGTTTTGGTAATCCAAAATTATTGTGTATTTTGGTCTTCACCAATTACGAAGAGCCACCTCTACAAATGTGGGCTTCAGGTGGCTCGAGCTCTCACATTTGCTGGTATCCATCTCCTTAAGAAACAGCAAATGTGGGAGCTCAAGTCTACATTTGGTTTAAAAAAAATCTTACTCATAGGATTTTTTTTTTTTTTTTTGGGTGACAAAAATTGATTTTACTTATTTTTAGTTTTTTTTTTTTGGGGGGGGGGGGGGGATCCCATTAAAATAATTTTGTAAAATCATATAGTTAAACAAAAGACGACCTTTTCCCATCTTCGGGATTTTTGTTTAAAAAAAATTGTGTAAAAATTTACTTTTTAAGTTTGTTTAGACTAAATGATCTTGAAATTAAAACAATCAATTTTTTTTTTTTTTAAGTCTGCCGTTATTCCAATTTTTTATTTTTTATTTTTTTAGTTTTAGTAAAAAAACATAAAAGTTAACACAATATTAAAAGAAATTACCAAGGTATAGCCAAAAGACCCCAAAAAAAGAAAAAAAAAATGTATTATAGCTAGCAGGCATCATATTAGAGAGATCATGGGAGAAAGAATTTTACTCTCTGTAAAGACTTTGAGCACACGTCCAGTTCCCTGGGGCGAAAGCTTCGTGGTACATGCGACACTCTTCCATTGTCCGAAGGTAGAAACACCGCTATTTTCCACAATAACAGCAACGCACGAACTCATCACGATGAACGGCTTGACAAGGCCAAAGGAACCCTTCAACCTCTCCAGGATTGTCTGTAGTAGTACTTGAGCAAAGGTGTGTTGCTCAATGGAACCCTATTTCCACCTTCTTTGATAACACAAATTTGTCTCTTCCAGTTGTTTTTTTTGTCTCCTTTCATTGTGCATCAAGTATGAACGAGGGGACAACTTGTCTAGACACCAAGATAAATTTTCTCATCATCAGTTTTGTACGGGAAAGAAATACACCTTCTCGTATAATCCTGTTGATCAAGTCTGCGCTCCTCCGTATGACGTCGCTTTATCACCTGAAAACACAAATGTGAGCTAGCCGGCGGGTGTGTGCCGGAAACCTCTCTGATGCCTAAGTCAGTAAGCTTGACAAATAGACAAAAGTTCTGTGTATTCATAAAACAAAGTTGTGTTACCTCCTCAAAGGTGATATAGGGGAGCTTTTATAGGTTTCGTGTGGCACAATCCTAGTAGGACTCTTACTCCTCCATATAGAGTCCTCCTAGGATTCACATTCCTGAAAGATAATGCTTCTCTCAACACCCCCCTTACTGCTTAAACCAAGTGAGATGGTTTCACCATGACCGAACTTCCATACGGCCGACCTAACTCTTACTTCGGCTATTACCTTAATTTCTCTTACCTCGGCTTTCATATGCTGAGACCGCTATCCATAAGAGAGTTAAGCCGAAATAACTCTGACACCAAGTACTTAAGAAAACTCAGCATACCTCGGTTTCATGTACTGTGACCGAACTAATTCAGGGACCGACCATCCGTAGTACTTCTCAACCGAACTAGAGTATAAGGCTCTGGACCGGACTAATTTCAAAGCCTTTTTATGAACCGGAGTAACTTCACGGCCATTTTACTCAGCCCTTCACAGTGCAGCCTAAAACGGCCCATTACTTAGCTTGGCCCAATTTATCTATATAAATTACCCTCTCAATTGCCCCTTAATTCCATCTGCAAAGCATGATAGGGATTATCCGTCTATCAGCCGAGCTACAGTTTTAACCTTTCCAGCCGAACTCACTTTACCCATTAGCTTTTCCAGCCGAGCTAAAACTCTGTTAGCTATTCCGGCCGAGCTACAATCCTTTAGCCTTCCCGGCCGAGCTATATACTTTTTAGCCGAGCTAGGCATGTCCGGTCAAAACGTCTCTTCATTTACAGAAACGGAAACGCTTCCCTTTCCAGTGACACGTGGCAGGCTCTGATTGGTCATCCACAGCTGTCACGCCACCCTCGTGCTTCGAAAAATTTGAACAGTTCCCGCCATAGGGCTTTTTACCAAAACAAAAAACCCTTTCGTTTTTCAAATCACTCACCAAACTATTCACTTCCTTCTCTCTATCTTGTTCTTGAGCTTCCTGTGTTGGCCATTGCTGTTGTTGTTTTCACCTCCAGTTCTTGCCTCTTCATCTGGTAAGTATTGCACATCCATCTTGCTTTCCTTGTTTTTGTACTTTGTTGTGCGTGTTTTCACAAAACACATCTTTTCTATTTTGATTTATTTCTTCTGAAAACACCATGTTAGAACCTCTGGTATTCATGAAATAATCTGTAGAACACTCTCTTTGATCCAAAATTACACACAACCGAACTAGCAAACTGTTTGTAGCTTTAGTGCCAGTGAGACTAGACTACACAACCGAACTACCACTTATATTAGTAGTTTTAACAAATCAAACCATCTTGAGATTGCCTTTAGCCGAGATAAAACGTACCGAACTAAGGTTGAACTTAGCACACTAGAAACCTTGGTCATCAACCGAACTAAGCTTTCGGGGCTAAGCCAGCTTTCTTAGTTTCTAAACCGAACTTAGAAAGCTGCCCTTATAGGCTTAATCCGAAGTAAAAAAACGTAGTTCAAACCGAGATAACCCACCCCTTGTTCAAACCGAGCTACCAAGCACCTTGCTCGAGCTGATATAGATCCTTTAGCATCCCATGCAGCCGAAGTAGGACTCTTTTTTCTTGCTCTTATTTGTAGCACGGTCCAATGATCTGTGCTTAACCCCTTTGTTTTCCACTTTGCAGACTTTAGGTTGCCCAGGCCATCCTCTTGAGCGCTCGACCGAGCTTCTGAGCACAACTTCTCAACCGAACTAATTTATTTATAACTTATACAATAAATGGGGAAGTATAGGTTTTTGGTAGAAACCCCAGGAGGCCTTGCCGAATTCCGAAAGGACTATAAGATACCTGACGACGTGCACCTTACCCTAGCCAAACCAAATACCATTCCATGAGGGGATGAAGGCTTTGTTCCTTTTACCCTTCTTTCAATAATAGAAACCGGACTAAGGTTTTCCGTCCAGCCCTTGATTTGCGAATTCCTTAGGCAAACCAGACTATGCCCAACCCAACTTTCCACCAACTCATACCGTATAATAATGGGTATAGCCGAACTAAACCGCCAAGCCGGTCTAAACCTCGATCTAGCCGAATTATTCCACCAATATTCCTTAGGTTCAAAAGAGGATGGGTGGGTATATTATTTGAGAATACGCCGCCGACGTGAAAAAATAATTAAGGATACACCGGATAAAGACTTGAACGACGACGATTTTTTCTGGGTCTCTGGGAATTTTGAAGATCATCAAGCCCAGATTCCTGGCCGACGTATAAATTGGAATAAAGGGATACCTGGTATAGTTACTTCGGTTTCCATGCATTATACTCTTTTTACTTCGGTTTCTGGCTTCAAATTGGACTAATAGTTGTCTTCTTCATGTAGATTCAGCCCATATACATTCATTGTACAGCTACCCCAACCTCGGTACTCTCCGTGCCGCACTACGTATTGAAGAAAGAAGCTGGGCTAAACTCCTCAATTTTGAGCCGACATACCGATACACCGGTCGCCGAAAAGCGAGAGTGACTGACTTCCTTCTTGAAGACGCCCCAGAATCGGACCCAGCCTTGCCCCAGATCAAACTAGTGCCTCTCACTGCCAAACAAGAGATGGCGAAGAGGAACAGAGTCAGGGCCCTCTTGACCGAAACCAACAGACCCGAAGTAAACCCACCACTCCAAACACCACAAACCGTCGTAGCCCTTCCTTCTCAACAGCCTTCCTCATCACGTCCATCCAAGCGCGCCCGGACTATCCCAACCGAGCAGCGTCTTGCGGAGGAGGAAGAAACCATCCTGCCACCGAGCCACCAACCAAGTCCACAACCTGAGCCATCCGACCGAGCTGACACCTCCAAATGGGCTCCAAGTCTTACCTTTCAAAATCGAGATATCCAGGATACGGACTCGGTGGTTGCTGAGAATGATCACTTGTTGGCGTTCAACCTCGCCAAGAGTGTGTGCCTTCCAAAGGACCTGGAGCATCACTAAAAACAACTAAACACCGAGCTGAAGGCAATCCGATCTTCAACCAAATCAATGATCCTGGTAAATGGCTCTCTGTTTTTCTTTGTCTAACTTTTCCCAACTGTCAGTCCGGCTTAAAGAGAGTTACTATTTTGCAGGCCATTCAGAAGAACAACATTGCACACAAGAAAGTGTTGGAGCTGAAAAGAACGACAAGGGAGGCTATGGCCGAAGCCGAGGCCAAGAACGCCGAGCTAAAACAATCCCAAGCCAAGACTACCGAGCTGGAGGCCGATGTCACGACCCCAACCCGCCCCTAGTAGGATGGTACCGTGATGGCCAGTAATCCGTAATTACCGAAGGCCAATTTACAAAGATCAACACAACAGAGTATAATATATGGGGCTCACAAATGCGGAAGCAATAAATCAAAATACAAGTAGTCCATAAGAGCCGTGCATAGATCAAATGGAATGGCACACAAGCTATGACTTCACAATCAGCCATTGATAACAAAATACATATTACAATCTTGATCAAAAGGCTTCTAAAGCCGACATGTGCAAATACAGTAATTACAAGCCAAAGAAGCATAATCTTCAAGATTTGACGACGCAAATACGGCATTGCCGACATGAATACAAAACAGAGCCGACATAACTATGAGTCAAGCCGTCGTGAGCAGAATCCAAAACAAACTTGCAAAACATATCTAAGCGTCGCCGTCGTCCTGCTCATCACCTACATATATATAGAAAGGGTGAGCTTGGAAACTCAGTGAATGGTACTAGTAATAAAGGTTTTTGCATGAATATAGCCGAAGTCCTTTCAAAACAAAACAAACCAAAACCATACAAATATTAACTGAGGTTCTTCCGAACAAAAAATATCAAAGTTCTTGTCAAGTCAAGGGATCAACCGTATTCATTCACCCAGTCTTACAAGTCTCGAGGGATGCTTACTGGCATCGGCAAAACACAAATCAGGCTTCCCGAACAAACAAAACCACGCGGTAAACCGTCAGTGGCAAAACCAAGACAAGGCGATCCGTAATCGATTAGTCAAAGGTACTGCGAAAGTTTATAGTCCTCCAGCACAAAGGACTTGTGTTACTTAAGCCCGTAGCTCTTTTTAACACGATGGTCTTGTGTTACTTAGGCCCGTGGCCCGCTTTAACACGATAGTCTGTACAAGAAAGGACCATATCCTTTTAGCACTTAGTGCTACAAAAGTTAGAGTCCTCCAGCACGAGGGACTTTTAAATGTGGTGCTGCGAAAGTTTAGAGTCCCCCAGCACAAGGGACTTTCAAAAGATGACATTCAACAAGGCTTATACTTGATACATCGAAATAGAGCTAATCATTCATGCTTAACAAATACTTTTCATCAAAACAAAGCGAAGCAAGGTTTATCAAAACAGTATAACATAGCTTTATCAAAAATACCACTCACCTCGGTCTTCAGGTGTAGGCTCAAAGCAAAGATCAAGGTCCTACAATCACATGGCTAATCACATTCTCAAAACAAGTTTTCCATGCGCACCAATGATCTCGGCATTCACACCAGATTCAAGTCAATAACAAAGTAAAACATACTGAGACCAGGTCTTGCCGAGGTCCCACACCTCCTCGCCGAGGTGTGGTCCCGATGGCCACATCAAAAACGAGATCGGGGAAAAACCTGTGTTTTCCCCCTTGAAGAATGCGAAGAACAAGATCATCAAGAACATCAAGAACATGCATGCTGAAATCATAACTCATTTAACACCAAATCTAATATTTTCATGCCATGAATGCAAAACGTGGACCTGGGTACCCATACAAGAAGAATATGCAAGAACAAACACAAAAACTTGGTCCTTGTCATAAACTTTTGGATCAAAGCAAAACTTTTCTTCAAGAACTTATAAACATTCTTTCTCTTCCAAAACCAATCTTTAAATCAATGCATGACATGCAAAACAGATTCAATCATGCAATGCAGCTGGATAACCAGTAAGAATAACCAGGGTAGAGCAAGAATCTAACCTCAAATCTCAAATCTAACGGTTCAATCCTCAAAGATCAAGCCCGGAACTCTACTTCCCTCTCTAAAATTCTTTCCTTCTTCCTCTAGAGTTTCTCTCTCTAAAGGCAAAGATTTGAGACAAAAATGATTTGTCTCTAAGTCTGCCGGCTGTCTTAACACACAGCTCGGACACATGGCACTACCGGGTTGGTTCAGCTCAAAAGTGACTGATTGATAAGACAAGTCTCTGACAAAGCGTATGTAACAAGCTAAGGCAAAACACATCGGCAATCAATGACATCAGCTAAAGTCAAAGCTTCGGCAACGGGGTAACAAAGACATTGGCCAGGGAGGACGACACTTGACTAAGCTGTGCCACACCTTGGCCCGGATGTGCCACACCTCGGTCTAGGCCATACCTACCCAAAGACAAAGATCACTAGGTGCAAAACATCTCGGCCTCGAAAGCGACATCTCGGCTAATATGTTGGGGTGGAGGTGAAGGTCAACCAAGTGGTTCCGAAATAGTTCTAAGTACAAAGGTTCAAAGGTGAACAAAGCTCAAGATGACCTCGGCCACACACCAAGCAAGGAACAAAATCATGCAAGCAACGCTTTAAGCGAAATAGGGTAAGTCTCAAACAAAACAAGACAAGGCAAAACTTTGCAAAATAGCATGACAAGACAAGATCAGACATGAATGTATGCAAGTATGACTAAATCAAAGTGA
Organism: Camellia lanceoleosa; assembly: GCA_025200525.1. Lineage (NCBI taxonomy): Eukaryota > Viridiplantae > Streptophyta > Magnoliopsida > Ericales > Theaceae > Camellia > Camellia lanceoleosa. Next base: position 25,083,929 of record CM045762.1, on the reverse strand, counting down.
GGGTTGTTACAACCGAGGTAACTCGTCTAACCGGACTAGTTGCCTCGGCTAACAGTGACAAACAGCGAGCTGTTACCGAAATGAAAGACAAATACTTGTGGGAGATGGCGCAGCTTGAACGTACTAAGGACGCCGAAATATCGGTTCTAAAGAAGAAGGCTGAGGACGCTGAGCGCAAAGGTTTCAAGGATGGCAAGGCTGCATACATCCCCCAGTGTGAAGCTGCGAAGGACTTGTTCTTCAAATGCGGAGGAGGTGCCGTGGCGGCTTCGGTTGTGGGCTTTGACCGAGGTCTACAATGCTCCACAGTATTTCATTCCGGCCTCACTGGCGGAGTATGCTGCCGAGCTCCAGAAACAATTTCTCGAAGCGTCTGACGATGAAGGAGAAGATGAGCAAACTGAGACTCCGGTCGTCAATGTGCCTGCTATTGATCAGTCAGCTCGGTTGGACTCAGTGGTCGAAGACTTGACAACCGAAGATGTGCTTCCAACAGAGACCGGGCTTCCAACCGAGACTGCTCGAACCTCTGAAACCGGAGTTGGTGCTGATATTGAAGCCGATTTTGATGAGCTTTTCAACTAACTCTGTAGTTTTCTTTTTTTTTCTTTTGTTTCGCACTTTTAACCAGGCTGTGGCCCCTCATTTGTACTTATTTTGCATTTCAATGAAAAATCTTTTGTGCTCGACTTTTACTCCGATTTTCTTCTGTATGCTTGTACTTGTAATGAATTTTCAATGTCTTCTACTGCTTCAACTGTTATTTCGGTTTGCTTTCCTATTTGAGCATGCTCTCTTGTAATATTTTTGACCGAGATATAGTATAAACTTCCTATAATCCAGCCAACCACTCTTCAGCCATAAACTTACTTCGGCTGAAGAGTAACAGAGTTGGTTTAATCCAGCCAACCACTCTTCAACCGTAAACTTACTTCGGCTGAAGAGTAACAAGAGTTGGTTTAATCCAACCAACCATTCTTCAGCTATAAACTTACTTCGGCTGAAGAGTACAAAGAGTTGGTTTAATCCAGCCAACCACTCTTCAGCCATAAACTTACTTCGATTGAAGAGTACAAAGAGTTGGTTTAATCCAGCCAACCACTCTTCAGCCGTAAACTTACTTCGGCTGAAGAGTAACAAGAGTTGGTTTAATCCAGCCAACCTCTAAGTTGGTTTTTCCAGCCAACTTAGAATACAGTGTTTGGTTATGCCGACCAAACGTCCTGCAGCCTGGATCCTTATCCTGGGCTTAGGAGGGGTGTTGGTTTAATCCAGCCAACCTCTAAGTTGGTTTTTTTCCAGCCAACTTAGAACAATATGTTTGGTTTTTCCGACCAAACGTCCTGCAGCCTGGGTCTTTATCCTGGGCTTAGGAAGGGTTCATAGTTGGTTATTCCGGCCAACTATGTTTACAATGCTCCTAACTTACTCAAATTACCTTCTACTGAAAACAATTATGCTGAAAAGAATCGACTTGTTTTATTGAGAAAGTAAAAAATTAAACATACTTAGAAAAAGAAAAAAACTAAAAATAAAATAACTTAAGATTGGCAATGTTCCATGGCCTGGGAATTGCTTTGCCGTCCTTATCTTCTAAGTGGTATGCCCCTTTGCCTGCTAATCCGACCACTTTGTAAGGTCCTTCCCAGTTAAGCCCTAGCTTTCCATCTCCTAGTACCAAGGTATTTCCCATCACTTTGCACAGTACCCAATCTCCGATCTTGAATTGCCTTGGATGCACTGTTTTGTTATACTTCCTGGATAACTCTTGTTGGTAGGAGGCGATGTGGACCAATGCTCTGTCTCTTCTTTCTTCCGCAAGGTCAAGCTCCAATGCTATGGCTTCGCCATTTAAGTTTGGATCAAAGTTTTTGCTTCGAATTGTGGGGAGGCCAACTTCTAATGGGATGACTGCTTCCATGCCATAAGATAAGGAGAATGGTGTTTCTCCTGTTAATCGTCGAGGCGGGGTGCGGTAAGCCCATAAAACATGAAGGAGCTCTTCTGCCCACTTGTCTTTCGCTCTTTCTAACCTTTTCTTCAATCCATCCAAGACTACCTTGTTTGATGCCTCTGCCTGACCATTTGCTTAGGGATATGCCGGTGTGGAATTGTAGAACTCTATCTTGTACTCTTCACAAAAGCCTCTAAAAATTCTGCCGTCGAACTGAGTGCCGTTGTCTGAGATTAATGCCTTCGGTATGCCAAATCAAGTGATGATATTCTGCTAGACAAACTTCTTCACATCTTTTTCCTTGATTGATGCCAAGGCTTCTACTTCCACCCACTTTGTGAAGTAGTCGGTTGCGGCAAGAATGAACTTCCTGTTGCCTGGTGCTATTGGAAGTGGGCCTACTATGTCCAATCCCCATATTGCGAAGGGCCATGGGCTAGTTAGAGGTAGAAGTTCTCTGGTAGGTTGGTGTATTTGATGTGCGAATTTTTGGCATTTTTTGCACTTTTTGACATATTTCTCGGAATCTGCTTGCATGTATGGCCACCAATATCCTTGCGAGATTGCTCAGATGCCAATGATCTTTCCTTGATGGTCACGATACACCCTCATGTATTTCGAACAGAATGCTTCCACTTTGTGGGTGAACACACTTTAAGTAAGGTCCCGAGAACGACTTTTTGTACAATGCCAAGGATGGAGAGAGCCAAAATCGCCATGACTTTGCTCTTATTCTGGCTTTTTTTCTCTTCCTAGAGGGTGCCATCTTTTAGAACAAGATGATGGGATCCATCCAAGAAGGGCCTAACTCGCACAACATACCTCTCTCGCCTTGTGGTCTTCTATGCTTGGTCTAGGTAGGTAGTCGATCAAGAATGGATGAGGATGGAGGTATCGCCATTGAGGCGAAGCTCGCTAGTTCGTCTCGCTCATTGCTTTTCCTCCCGCCGATTTGTTCTATCCTCGACTACATCAAATTTTTGACCTCGCTCGACCAACTCTTGGTACTTGGCCATCCTGTCATCCTTTGCTTCGTAGTCGCCAGATATTTGGTTTACCACCAGCTGTGAGTCGCTGTAGACCATTAGCTCGGTGACCTTCATGTGGAATGCTGACTTGAGACCTGCAAGAAGCGCTTCATACTCTGCTTCGTTGTTTGATGCTGGGAAGCCAAGATTGATCGCTTGTTCCACTACTAGGCCGTTCGAAGGTATGAGGACTATACCAAGCCCTGCTCCATGCCGGTTGGATGCTCCATCCACAAAGAGCTTCCACTTCTCTCCCACGAACAACTTCTAGCAAGTAGAGGGATCAGATGATGCCTTGGGATCTTCTTTGTTGCTGGTGTCTTCTTCAAGGTCCATGCTTGCTGTCTGTTCCTCGTCATCTGGTTGTACCAAGTCTTGCTTTGTTGGTGAGTCTTGACTTGGTGTAGCATGGTTTGCTTTTTCCTTCCTTTCTTTACTCTGGTCTGTCTTGGGGCCTGACTGAGTAACCAGTACTAGGGGTTGCGTTATTCCGACGTCAACTTCCATCCCTAGTTCGGTTGTTTCAGTTAGGTCGACTGGGCAGATGTGATGACTTCCTGGTGTGAATTCTACGACAAAATCTGTCAATGCTTGGGCCTTTACTGCGGTCCTGGGTTGGAACTTGATGTCAAATTGTCCCAACTCTACTGCCCACTTCAAGATTTGCCCAGAAAAGTTCGCCCTCTCAAACAAAGCTTTTAATGGGAAGGCTGTGAGGACAACTATAGTGTAGGCGTGAAAGTAGTGTGACAACTTCCTTGAGGCCATCATCAAGGCCAATGCTAGTTTCTCCAATGGTAAGTACCTTGTTTCAGACCCCAATAATGTCTTACTGACACAGTAGATGGGAAGATGTTGGATTCTTTCTGCGCGGACCAATACTGCGCTAATTGCATGCTGCGAGACTGCCAGGTATAAGAACAGTTCTTCTCCAGGGATTGAAGTTACGAGTAATGGTGGAGAAGACATGTATTCCTTCAAACTTTCCAAAGCTCAGTCGCATTCGTCGTCCCATTCAAACTTGGCTTTCAGAGCATGGAAGAATGGTCGTAGCTTGTCTGACGACCGGCTTATGAACCGATTGAGCGCAGCGGCCATGCTGGTGAGATGCTGCACTTCTTTTACTGAGTTCGGTCTCTCCAACTCCTGAATAGCCTTGATCTGAGAAGGGTCTGCCTCAATACCCCGGTTGGTCACCAGGAAGCCCAGGAATTTGCCAGATCCTACTCCGAAGGCGCACTTCGACGCGTTGAGGCGCAACTTGTGCTTCTTCAAGATCTCGAACATCTCTCCTAGGTCCTTGAGGTGGTCATTCTCATCTTTGCTTTTGACCACCATATCGTTGATGTAAGCCTCCATTGTCCTGCCTAACAATGGTTCAAACATCTTGGTGACCATTCTCTGAAACGTCGCCCCTGCGTTCTTCAGGCCAAAGGGCATGACCTTGTAACAGTATAGTCCTCTTGGAGTTGTGAAAGATGTCACTTCCTGATCTGGTTCATGCATGGCGATTTGATGGTAGCCTTTGTATGCATCCAGAAAGCTAAGTCGGTCGTGCCCTGCCGTTTAGTCGACTAGTTGATCTATCCGTGGTAGAGAAAAGCTGTCTTTTGGACTCGCCTTGTTGACTGTTTTGTAGTCGACGCAGACACACCACTTGCCATTCTTTTTAGGCACTACGACTGTGTTGGAGATCCATCTTGGGTAGTGCACCTCTCTTATCGCTCCTGCCTCCAGCAGGTTTCCTACTTCTTCCGCCACTATCTTGGCGTGGTGGAGTGCCGATCTGCGGGTGCGCTGTATGATTGGTCTGGCGGACGGGTGGACGTTGAGTTGGTGATAGATGAAGTTGGGATCAATGCCTGGCATGTCGTATGGCGTCCAGGCGAACACTTCGATGTTAGAGGTAAAAAATTCTAAGACCTCTAATCTCTCAGTGCTGGACAACGACGAACCGAGCAGAAAGAACTTATCTGGGTTCTTTTCATCTATTCTTATTTCTACCAAGTCTTCCACTGCTTTCTGGCTAGCCACTTTGCCAACATCTGCGAATAGTTCATTACTCTCAGGTTCTTCTACCGAATGAACGTATCCTTTGGCAGGGCAGCTGCCATTCACTGTGACAAAGCACTGTTTTGACATGATCTGGTCTCCATAGACTTCTTCTATTACTCTGGTGTCGTTGGAGAACCGCATTACTTGGTGGTAGGATGACGCCACCGATCGCATGGCATGCAGCCATGTTCTGCCCAAAATGATGTTGTAAGTGGAGGGGACCTTCAATACCCAGAACTCCACTTGTTTTGTCACACTCCCTACTCTGACTGGGAGGATTATTTTGCCGACAGGCCATTCTGGCATGGAGTTGAATCCGATCAGGGAAGATATGGCGGGTGCCAAGTCTTTATCTTGTAACTTCAATTGTTTAAAGGTTTCGTAGTATATGATTTCACATGAACTATCCTGGTCAATCAGAATCCGCTTGACGTCAAAATCCTTGACTCAGAGAGTGACGACCAGGGCGTCATTGTGAGGGCAATATATCCTTGCCAAGTCTTTATCCGAAAAAGACATGACATTTGTGGCCTCTGTCTTCCCCTTCTTGATGGTGGGTTGGGTACTTAGCACTTCTCTCAAGTGCTCAGCCTTTTTAATTGATCCTCTGAGCTCGCATACATGCTCAGGTTCAAAGACTCCATGTATTACGTTGATTACGCCTTGAGGTGGGGCGTCAATTGGCATACCATTGGGGTTATTATGGTCTTGGGGGGTTGGTTGCGCCCCTCATTCAATGTATTTATCTAGGTGGCCTGCTGCCACCAACTCCTCCAGGTGCTGTCTTAATGGCGTGTAATTTTCAGTGCGGTGCCCCTTTTCTTTATGGAAGGTGCACCGTGACCTGTCATCGTAATCCTTCTGAGCCTCGCCTAGCTTGGCTGGCCACTTGACAAAAGGCTCGTCTCGAATCTCACTAAGTATTCGGTAGATCGGTTTCTTCAATACCGTGGTTATGGCAGTGCGGACTCTCAACCATCTTTTGTCTTGGTCTTCTCCGTTGTTTGTTCTGCCACGTCCGTTTCTGTTCGGACGGTCTACCGTGTTGACCTTTGCTGAGGTCTTCTTTTCTGGTGTTGTGGTTGCACCAGATTTTGCTTTGGCCCGTGCACCATCCTCTTCCACCCTGATGTGCTGATGCACTCTTTCCATCAGGGCTTCCATGGTGAGGGGCGGTGTCATGGTAATTAAGTCCCTTAGTCTGTTGCCGACTGGAAGGCCTCTTTTATACTGTGCAATGGCGAGATTGGCGAGGCAGTCCCCAATTTGGTTGAAGGTCTCCCAGTAGAGACTGTTGTATGATCTTAGGGTCTCCTTGTCGCCCATGTCAATGGAGAGTAGCTAGTCGATCTCCACCGGAGTTTTAGTGTTTGTTCGGAACCTTGTCACGAACGCCCGCTAATTGCGCCAAGAGGCTATGCCGCCTCGAAGTTTCTCAAACCAAGTCAGGCCTAGGTCGCCAAGGCTTGAGGGGAATAGGATGCACATCAGGGCCTCGTTGCGTCGATATACCGCCATAACTCGCGAAGTGGCTCAGTGTGAGTAGGGATCCGCCTTTCCTTCGTGACGGTGAATTTGGTCAGGGAAGCCTGACGGCAGGGGTGCATTCTCTATTGCCGGAACGAACGGTGAGGTCTGCAGCCTCGCCAATGCCTTGTCCGTTGGTTCGTAGGCAGGGCGCGGTATTGGCATTCCAACCTCGACGCTTCCGTGCGTCCGAGGAGCCAACTGCTGCAAGGCAGAAATTCTATGTGGATCACTTGCCCTGGCGTCCTCCCTCCATCGTACCTTTTCTTCTAGAACGGATCGTAGGTCGGATGATCTGGGCAACTCCGTCTATCTAGACCTTGTTTGGTGCGTATGCGAGGGCCAATATGTGCTTCCCTCGGTGTACGACCTCTCGTGATCTCGCCCTCTCGCACTGGAGGACGAAGTTCGAAGATCTCGATTGCGTGTCGCCTGCCCGGAGGCTCTTGTTCCCTGTTTGAGAGGGTGTAGTATTCCTACTCCGACTTTCCGAGTGGCGAGGGGGCGTCTTGTTTGTGCGCCCCTCTCCTGTCGCCACTTCTTTTCCTTTTACCTAGCGCTTAAGAGATTCCATGTCCGCCGCCATCCGACGAATCAATTCGTCTTGTTCCCTGACGCGATCCTCCAAAGTTTGAGGATCAATCCTTCGCCGTTGTCTTTCTGGACTTTGCAAACGAGAGTGATGGGGGCTGTTAGCCCACCTTCTACCCCTCGCATCCCTCCTGGAATTTTGTCTTTGTGGTTCCAGGCTTGCCGTGGGAGTGACCAAGGGTAGACCTTCGCGCCTCGCACCCCCTTCTGGAGTTAGTCCGTCAAGGGCGAACTGTGGTAACTCTTCGTTGTTCGCCATCGATTTTTGAGAGAAAAAGCTTGATTAAAAGGTTTTGTTCTTGTCTGTCTTCCCACAGATAGCGCCAATTGTACGGGAAAGAAATACACCTTCTCGTATAATCCTGTTGATCAAGTCTTCGCTCCTCTGTACGACGTCGCTTTATCACCTGAAAACACAAATGTGAGCTAGCCGGCGGGTGTGTGCCGGAAACCTCTCTGATGCCTAAGTCAGTAAGCTTGACAAATAGACAAAAGTTCTGTGTATTCATAAAACAAAGTTGTGTTACCTCCCCAAAGGTGATATAGGTGAGCTTTTATAGGTTTCGTGTGGCACAATCCTAGTAGGACTCTTACTCCTCCATATAGAGTCCTCCTAGGATTCACATTCCTGAAAGATAATGCTTCTCTCAACACCCCCCTCACTGCTTAAACCAAGTGAGATGGTTTCACCATGACCGAACTTCCATACGGCCGACCTAACTCTTACTTCGGCTATTACCTTAATTTCTCTTACCTCGGCTTTCATATGCTGAGACCAAGCTATCCATAAGAGAGTTAAGCCGAAGTAACTCTGACACCAAGTACTTAAGAAAACTCATCATACCTCGGTTTCATGTACTGCGACCGAACTAATTCAGGGACCGACCATCCATAGTACTTCTCAACCGAACTAGAGTATAAGGCTCTGGACCGGACTAATTTCAAAGCCTTTTTACGAACCGGAGTAACTTCAAGGCCATTTTACTCAGCCCTTCGTAGTGCGGCCCAAAATGGCCCATTACTTAGCTTGGCCCAATTTATCCATATAAATTACCCTCTCAAGTTTCAAGCATGGAGAAGGAAAAGAGTACTACTATATATCACTTGTTGCAAGTCATTAACTCCATTTGATTTGTTATTTCTTTATTGATTATTTCCAAAGATGCAAATTAAAACCCATATACATGGTGATATAAAAAGGTAACAAAAAATGGGTGATACATACAATTTCCCATAGAGATACCATATAGAAAATCCATACATAATGATGGGATAAGTTTAAATTTCATTAAGGGTAATTTACACCATTAGTCACTGCAGTATAATTTAAGAGAAGTGTCACTCCGGCCCCTTTAGTTTAAATTTGAATAATTTGAATCTTACACTTTCAATTTTATTGTAATGTGGTACCTTTGTCATGCGACATTGACATTGAGAAAAAAAAAAAAAAAATCACGTGCAAAATTAGTGGGACCAAAGTTAACATAATGATCACTTACGTTTTCAAAAATATCAAAGCGTATCATTTTCAATTTAGATAACAAGCAAATTCAAGTTAGTATGCGTAACCAATTAGGTTAAAATCCAGTTACTCCTAACTAGGAGATGGGTTAGAGTCTTGCTTGTAGCAAACTCTCTCCAATACAATCTCTAATATACCAAATAAAAAAAGAGTAGTATGCATTTTGTATGTAACTACATCTCTCTCCATTTCATTCATAAAATAATGATATGTATTTCATGATTAACAGCTATAAAAGATACACATCAAGAAATTTATATTTTAAATTTAAAAATGTTATTTTAAAAATTATAATCACGTCGTAGTTTCAAGTCATAAATTTTAAATTTTAATGATGTGCTACAACTTTATGAATGAAATAAAATCTTTTATTCCATCTTTGAAATGGGAAGTTGAATACTTAAGCAAATATGAGAAAAAAGTTCTTTTTAAAGGTTGTTTAATGTGAAAAAAGGCCATAAAAGATGGAATTACTACTAGTTATAAAACCACCAATTTAAATAACTGGATATAGATCTTGTGTTACTAATTTGAGCAAACAAAGACTAAACATGGTTGATCTTAAGCTTGGAAAGAGAGAAAAGCAAAATGAGAGAGAGAGAGAGAGAGAGAGAGAGAGAGAGAGAGAGAGAGAGAGAGAGATCACTTGCCTTTTTGACAATCGAGAACACAACCACAGTTGATTTCAAGTTCCCCATCAACAAAAATCTTAAGTTTCCCTACTTGTTCGCCATGGTTTTGACTTTTCAATAAACACTTAACTTCAATAAAATTTTACCATTTTTCAACCTCACTTATTTCTCTCAATTTTTCATATCTAAACATGGTTGTACTATCACCATATACAATAATATCCATTTCTCTTTTGCAACTGTGCAATCACAAAGTAATATTAATAACAACAAATAGTTTGATACTACAGAAAAAATAAATAAATAAAATAAAATAAGAAGAAGAAGAAGAAGTAAAACTCACGTTAACGTCAAGTGAATTAGGTAAGATATAAATACAAAAATAGAATTTGGATCCTAAAGAGAAATCTTTTATGTCTTACAAACATACTCAAATATACTCATTAAAGAAAAATCAAAATGCACGAACTTTATTTAAGCCAAAAATAGTAAAATAAAAACTAAAAAGATACGAAACAAATGTAAAAAAGATTTAGGGTTCATAGCACATTTCAAAGGAACATGATACGTGACAATAATAGAAAATAAAGATAAAAACATTTAAGTAAATACGCAAATGCTCTAATTTGTTGTAGTATCAACACAAAGTAAAGTGGCAAATTAATTATATTTAATATTATGAAAAAAAATAAAAAATACACATCAACTGAGACATATGTAATACTACTCTCACCTTAAGGTTAGATGATGGAGATAAATTGAATGAAAATGTAGTGATAAATTGTTTTGTGTAAAAATTTTAGAACAAAAGTCTTAAAATATATAGAGCAAAATTTTGACCGTTATAAATTCAAATTTCAAAATGGCAACGGTTATGTTCAATGGCTATACCAATTAATACTAATTTCAAAAATTGGAAAACAAAAACTTCTCGTTATTGTTTCTTTCAAATTAACAAAAGTTGAAAAACACAATTATTACACAATAAGAAAGAGAAGGAAAATGTTCAAGTTTTGAAAATGAATGTTTAGAGGCTTTAAAAAGCTTTCAAATATGTTTTATTGTCTTCTTAGAAGCCAAATACAAAAGGAACTTTATTATTAGACAACAATATTAATTTCAAAATTTAATTTTCAAGTCTAAGTAGAACACTACATATGCAATGAGCAAATGTGCACGTGCATTATTCCTGATCAGTATTTACAATGTGATTGTCTTATATAATTAAATAGTTTGAGTAAAACAAATTAATTGTATTTGATATTATAAAAAAGAATAAGAAATACATATCAACCAAGACATATGTAATACAACACTCATCTTAAGGTTAGATGGTGGAGATAAGTCTAAACGGAAAATATAATGCTAAATTGTTTTGTATAAAAATGTTAGAAGAAAAGTCTCAAAATATATAGAGAAAAAATTTGACCGTTAGAAATTCAAATTTCAAAAGGACAACTGTCATATTCAACGGCTATACCAATTAATATTAATTTCAAATAATAAAAAAACGAAACGTCCCATTGATATTGCTTGCTAATTAACAAAAGTTGGGAAACTCTATTATTACACAATAAGAAAGACAACGAAAGTGTTTGAGTTCTAGAAATGAATATTTGGAAACTTTGAAAAGCTTTCAAATTGCCTTCATATTTTTCTCAACAACCAACAAAAAGAATTCAATTACTATTATTATTTTTTGATGGGGGCATGAAACCCAAACAAAAGGAATTCAATTAGACAATAATATTAAAATTTTGAAATTTAATTTTTAAGCCTAAGTTGAACATTACATATGTAATGAACAAAGGTGCACATGCATTGTACGTGATCAATATTTAGTCTTAAAAAATTCCTTCAACTAGTTTGTTAGATTTTAAAAGTGCTAATCTTAAAGTTAGATGGTAGAGATAAATTTAAATGAAAAATATTTTTATTTTAAATTTCAGTTGCCTTCTTAACAGTCAAGAATACAGTAACAGTTAATCTCAAGTTTTCCTTCAACGAAAATCTTAAACTTCCTAGCTTGCTCGCCATAGTCTTAACTTTTCAATACACACTTCAATAAAATATGGCCCTATTTCAATCTCACTTATGTCTCTCAATTCTTCATTCCTATACATGATAGCACATCACCATGTACGATCGTATTTATTTCTCTTCGCAACACTAAGCCCACAAAATAATACTAATAACAACAAATGCTTTCAGATTACAAAAATAACTGAGTAAAACTTATGTTAGCGTCAAGTGAAATAGGTAAGATATAAATACAAAAATAAAAATTGGATTCTAGAAAGAAAAAAAATCTTTATATCTCACAAACATATTCAAATATACTCATTAAAGACGAAACAAAATGCACGAGTTTTGTTTAAATCAAAAACACGAAAATTAAAATCAAAATGATAACAAAGAAATATAAAAGAGAGATCTAGGGTCAAAGTACATTTGAGAGCAACAAGATGCGCGACAATAATAGTACTAATAATAATAATAATAATAATTCTTTTAAGAGATTACAGTTCGAGTTTGTGAAAAAACAAAAATAATAAAGAGTCTGAAATATACATCAACTAAGACATACGTAATACTATGCTCACCTTAAGTTAGATGGTGGAGATAAATCAAAATAGAAATTGTGTTACAAAATAACAAAGTAAAACTGTTGTTAGCATCAAGTGAACTATGTAAGATATAAATACAAAAATAGAAATTGAATCCTAAAATGAAATCTTTTATGTCTCACAAATGTACTCAAATATATTTATTAAAAACAATTCAAAATGCACAAGCTGACCATCTAAAAAAAGTGCATGAGCTTTGTTTAAAATAAAAATAAGAAAATAAAAATCAAAGGATAACAAACAAACAAACAAACAAACAAACAAACAAACAAAAAGATTTAGGGTTCAAAGAACATTTTAAAGGAACAAGATATGTAATAATAATAGAAAATAAAAATAAAAACATATAGTAAGGCCTCATTTGGGAACATACTAATTTAGTAACTTTTTGGCTATTTGGCTAAAATATGAGCTAAAAAAAACTAGTATGTTTGAGATGACTTTTTGACTTTTTACGAAAAGATGTGCAAAAAGTAGAGAGAAAGGAAAATCTTTGACTTTTTGGTATGGGTTGTTAGCTTTTTGACTTTTTTAGTAACTTTTTGACTTTTTGGCTAAACAGACCTGTTGCCAAACGAGGCCTAAGTACACGTATGCTAAGATTTGGTGTAATAGTACAATTCAAATTTGTGCAATGCAAAGTAAAGTGGTAAATTAATTGCATTTGATATTATGAAAATTAAAAATTTCATATTAATTGAGATACACATAATACTACACACACCTTGACGTTAGATAGTGAAAGTAAATCTGAATGGAAAATGCAATGATAAATTATTCGGTTTTGATTTGTGGCACTAAAAAATTGGGCACTAATGTCCCTAATTTCCATATAAGGCAAAAAAAAAAAAAAAAAAACAAAACAGTTACCCAAAATGAAAATTAGGAGCATTAGTGCCCAACTTTTTAGTGCCACAAATCATTTTTCTAAATTATTTTGTATAAAAATTTTGAAATGAAAGTCTGAGAATATGTAGAGAAATTTTTTTATTGTTTAAAAGTCAAATTTTAAAAGGGTAACCGTCATATTTGACATATAATACCAATTAATATTAATTTTTTGGGCAAATTACAAACACCACCCTTGAGGTTTGGTGAAAATACAGATTCTCCCCTGAGATCTGAGAAATTACATCCCGCTCCCTGAGATTTATATTTCCATAACAAATTACTCCCTGAGGTTTTTATTTTCATACAGATTCTTTCCTAATTTCTCATAATTTGTTATGAAAATTTGACCTTCAGGGGGCAATTTGTAATTTCTCAAACTTCAAAGAAAAATCTATATTTTTATCAAACCTCGAGAGGGGTGTTTGTAATTTGCCCTAATTTTCTTAGATAGGTGAGAATGAATATGCCTTTCAAATTTTTTTTATTGTCTTCTCATCAATCAAACACAAAAAGAGCTCAATTATTAGATAACAATATTAAAATTTTGAAATATCATTTCTAAATGTAAGTTGAATACTGCATATGCAATGAGTGAAGGTGTACGTGCATTGGATGTGATTAGTATTTAATTACTAAGTGATTGTCTTAAATAATAGATAATTTGAGTAGAAATGATTTATTATTTTATGATTTGCCAAAAATGGAACCAAAAAAAAAAAAAAAATCCTCACCTAATTTGTTTGAGTTTAGAAATGCTCACCGTAAAGTTAGATGATAGAGCGCAAATCAAAATGAAAACTGTAATGATGAACCATTTTGTATAAAATTTTTGAAATGAAAGTCTCATAAATAGAGAGAGAAAATCTAACCTTTAAAATTTTCAAATTTAAAAAAGGCAATAGTCTAATTCCATTTAATACTAATTTCAAACAACAAAAGATAAAACTTCTGAATAATGTTTCCTTCTAATTAACAAAAATTAGGAAACACTAATATATTAGATAATCTCTAACTCAGACTCAAATTTTTTATTAAATTTGATGAAAATTTAGTGAAGTAGTGTTCCAACCATTTTACCCAATTAGTATAAAATGAAGGGAGCTCTACTTTTTTCATCAAATTAAGTAAGCATTTAATCTTTCATCAAATTTTGCAAATGACTATTGGTGGACGACCAGATGGATGATCAACCGATCAATTAGGTGAACAACAAGGCAGAGAACTAGGTGAACTACCAAATTGGCGAAAATTTGAAAAAAATTTACACTAGGCCGGACCACTACCCCAGACATCCTTTCAATCGACCAATTATTTCATACAAATTAAAAATTTTGCATTAAAACGTTTGCTAGTAGATGAAACTTTTAACTCAAATATGTATTTAAATATGATGGAAAAAAAATAAACATTGGAGATATTTTTAGACAACAAAATCGATGTATGTGATTTTTTTTTATTAATGTTGTATTTGGTTAGGAAATTTGAGAAAGATTTGTAAAGATAAAAAGAAAATATAAGTAAAATATGAATAAAATATATTTATATTTTATCTAATTTTAAACACTTATTTATTTATTTTTTTAAATCTCTTTTCAAATTTCTCAATCAAAATTTTTAAAATTTTAAGATTTAGGGTTTATTTTATGCTTTTTTTTAATAACTTTTTAATTTCATGCGCCCCAAAGGGCCCCTAACCAGTCGCTTCTCTCATTGGCTCTGCTGCGAAAATGGTGGTCTTATCGTGCGCTTACTCTGCTTATCCTACGCACGCTGTCAGGCTCAGAGCTCATAGAGGCTTTTCTCCAGTGCGGTCAACCTCTCTAGTCTCCGTTTCTCATACCCATCATCATCACCACCACCACCACCACCACCACCACCACCATGATCATCTCTTTGTCCCAGAGGTTATGCTAAACCCAAGAACTTTATTTATTTCTCAAAACCCTAAACTAATCCTCTGTTTGGATGCTGAGAAAATGAACAAACGAATTGAGGAGGGTTTCCTCTGAAGTTCTGATGAAACACTGAATGAGCCTTGTAATTTGATTTAGGAATTGCTAAAAATGTCTATATTTTGAAGTTTTCATAAGAGAAAACTAGCTTTTGTCCTGTAAAATAATAGAACTTTGTGTTTCTGTGGTTATAGTACTCTTGTAATTCGATGTAGGAATATTGTTGAAAAGTCCATATTTTAAAGTTTTTATAAGAGAAAACTGGTTTGTGTTTCTGTGGCTCTATCTAGTAGTCATTATTTGTTGTCCTTGATGCAGGTTGAAAAGGCAGTGGACTCCTTGTACTCGGAGTTCCGGGCTGTGGATAATCTAGTTGCGCGTAACACTGCCCGTGTTCTTAGGGCTTTCCAGAATGCCCGGGTTGGATCCCATGTGAGGATAATTAATTTGAAAATAATTTGCCAGTTGATATTTTGTTTCTATTTGGAAACTTGGGTAATGAATATAAATAAATTGTTGATTGTAGGCAGATATGTCCTAATAAGGTTGATGAATAAGTGAATTCTCTGGAAATGTGACTAGATTACCTTACAATGTATATTAGCCAATGCATCACTTGCATTCATATGACCTAAATGAACTTTAATTGAGTCTAATTGTGCCAAGGTATTGGCGATCGTGAAATCTAGGCTTGTTAGGTGAGCCTACTTAATAGTTTGTTTGAGCTTGGCTTGTTGAGAAATACTACCGTCATCGTCATCGTCATCGTCATCGTCATCTTGTATGTGTACTAAAATCCAAAGAAATGACAGTTGTTAAACAATGATCTTGGTTTCTGTGTGCTCAAGAATCATGCATGTGCTGGAATAGTACTGTCAAATTTGTATAAAAAATGTTTTAGAAATTGAACTTTTTTGTTTTCAATTGTCTGAATCCTAATCATCACAATCATGTGTGCGTCAGCACTTTGGTGGTTCCACAGGCTATGGACACGAGGATGCTGGAGGACGTGAAGCCCTTGACCAAGCTTTTGCAGAAATTTTTGGTGCTGAATCTGCAATAGTTCGTTCACAGGTTCGCCTCGTACTAATATATGTTTCTGTAATTCTACGGGGGCATGTATAAGCTGTTTAATATATTTTGCTCCTTCACCATCAGTTTTTCTCAGGTACCCATGCTATCTCATGTGCATTGTTTGCTTTTCTTAGGCCAGGGCATGAGGTGGGCTATCATTTTTATGCCGTTGCTTGTCATTGTCATTGTCATTGTCAATTGAGAATCCTTATTTTTATACTGGCATATGATTTATACTGATTTAATTTTCAGCTTTTGGCAGTTGTTGGTGCTCCATATGATACCTTGGAGGAAGTTATTGGAATTAGGGACTCTCATGGATTGGGTTCCTTGAAAGATTTTGGAGTGAAGTACCGTGAAGTGCCAGTAAGTAACTACTCCTGGTTCTAAATTATTGAATTTTTTGAGTTTATGTTTCCAAACTTTTCTCATAAAGATTATGATTCAGCTTGCCGAGGATGGTGGGCTTGACTGGAATGCACTTGAGGGTGCATTGACAGCTCAAACAAAATGTGCACTCATACAGAGGTCTTGTGGTTACTCATGGCGTCATAGTTTAAGTGTAAATGAGATAGGGAGGGCAATCAAGATGATCAAGGTACAACTTATAAATACGCTGAAAGTATGATAAAAACTGTGGTCTTGTTCGAGTTGGGTCAGAAGTGGCCCCATTGCAACATGGAGGAGCATGAGGGTTTGGGTGTTATGGACATTCTCTTAGTTCTTTCAATCCGCTCAATCTTGGTCATATAATTTTGGAGTCCACTCCAAAAATAAAAAAATAAAAAATAAAAAATGGTATTATTTTCAAAAGTCCTATTCGATCCGTACTTTCTTTTTATTTGTCATTTGCTTTTTTCTTTAGCATCCATACATGTAACCTCCATCTTATTAATGTCATCAAAACTTGTTTCTGGACAGATGCAGAATCCGAACTGCTTGGTCATGGTTGATAACTGCTATGGTGAATTTGTGGAAAACATGGAACCTCCAATGGTGGTACGTAACATGTTTCTTGTTTCTTTTGTTTGGAAAAAAAAAATGTTAAAGATTATGTTGTTTATGTTTTGCAGGGTGCAGATCTAATTGCAGGCAGTTTAATAAAAAATCCTGGGGGAACCATTGCACCCTGTGGTGGATATGTTGCAGGGAAGGAAAAATGGGTTAAAGCAGCAGCTGCTCGTCTATCTGCACCAGGGCTTGGGATTGATTGTGGCTCAATCCCTGGTGACATAATGCGTGCATTTTTCCAAGGGTTATTCCTTTCACCTCAAATGGTCGGGGAAGCAATCAAGGTACCTAATTTGCATTTTTTAAATTTATGGTGTTTTTTGTTACTTTACCAGGCCATGTTGATTTTCTTATTATCGGTTACAAGGGAAGCTTCTTGATTGCTGAAGTCATGGCAGCTAAAGGGTATAAGGTGCAGCCACTTCCTCGGGTACCCCGTCATGATACCGTACAGGTTTGTTTTATTTAACATTTGTCTTCAAGAGGAATTCATTATAAGCTGAGAGCAATGATTTTCATTTTCGACTTGGATGTTGATCCCAAATTTTGCTTTTTATGAACCCATTGGCCAATTATTATCATACTATGGTAATGTTGTTCCATTTAATAGTACCTATTCTTGGTGCTTTCCTTGTGACAGAATTATAAATGTGAAATGATCATGTTGCTAGATGCTGCTTTTCAGGCCGTACAGCTTGGATGCTGTGAGCGTCTCCTTGCTTTCTGTGAGGCTGTACAGAGAAGCTCCCCAGTCGGTTCTTTCACCAAGCCCATTGCGGGTTCAACTCCTGGATATGCATCTGAGGTTTGCCTATGTTTGGCCTTTATTATCATTTCTACTTCACTTTTTCTTTTTGAAATAATATGGCAACTTTAGGTGTAAGTTTTGTCCCCGAAACAGATGCTGAATTTTATAATCCTCAGGTTTATACATAGATGGCACAGACAACTAATGCTTGATAATTCAGAGTTCATGGTGCTGTAGGAACATAGTACCACCATGTGCTAGCAATTTCTCTCTTTTTTCACTACATCATCATCTCCTTTTCGCCTCTGCTGCCTCCTCTTTTTCTTCTCTCATTCTTTTGAAAAATGAGCTAAATTTTGAGGAAATATGGAACAAATTCACAACTGTACGGAAATTGGTTTTGGTATAGCATGAGGTAGAGCTACATATAATCAATCATCAGTTACAGTAGGGCCTTCTATGGGTACCTCATGAATGTGAGGCATATGGGGTCAATTCTTCACAGCTCTCTGTGGTTTGAACATTAAAATTTGCCTCATGGATGGGATTCTCTCTCTGTCTTTTTTTTTTATTGATATGTTTCTCATGGTTATGATTCTGATTGATAACATGCTTTTCTAAGGCCAATCCTAATTTTGCATGATAAATTATTTGTGATTTAGGTAATCTTTGCTGATGGAACCTTCATTGATGGCAGTACAAGTGAGCTCTCATGTGATGGACCACTAAGGGAGCCTTTTGCTGTGTATTGCCAGGTGTGCCATCTGTGGTGTCATGTTGTCTTTGCATTTTAAGCCCTACTAATTTATAGGATAAAAGGCCTTGATCAAAGGCCTCTTGAAATCTTGAACTTCCTACAGCATATTACTGGCAACAATCCATTTAATAAAATTATTGGCCATTAACCAAATTAAATAAGGGGGTGTTGTTTGCACTCCTCTTTTATTCTTAACTCATTTCACTTTTGTTTTGATTATCCAAATTTCCAATTTTGCCCTTCAACGATTTCAATTATTTTCTGTGCCAAGTCAACAACTATATAACTTGTTTGTGCACAAGAAATGATATTGAGGGGAAAATTTGTCTTTTTGTAATTCCACCAAAAAGTGGAGTGCAGGAGGATAAAAAAGCAGTGTGAATAAGACTCCCTGTGATATATTGGTATTGGATACTGAAATGCATATTTGCTTGAATTTTCTCATTAGGGTGGCACCTATTGGACACAGTGGGGACTAGTTCTGATGTACCCATTAACCAAATGAAATAGGGGGGTGTCGTTTGCACTCCTTTTTTATTCTTAACTCATTTCACTTTTGTTTTGATTATCCAAATTTCCAATTTTGCCCTTAAACAATTTCAATTATTTTCTGTGCCAAGTCAACAACTATATAACTTGCTTGTGCACAAGAAATGATATTGAGGGGAAAATTTGTCTTTTTGTAATTCCCCCAAAAAGTGGAGTGCGGGAGGATAAAAAAGGAGTGCGAATAACACTCCCTGCGATATATATATTGGTATTGGGTGCTGAAATGCATATTTGCTTGAATTTTCTCATTAGGGTGGCACCCATTGGACACAGTGGGGACTAGTTCTGGGAGATGTACTGAAATCTATATAATCTAAGACTAATCATAGAATTGAAGCAAGTTGTTTTATTGATATGCTTCCAAGTTCCGACAATGTCATTGTTTGAGTCTTCTCACAAAGACTTCCAATTTAGCCATTCAATGGTGGCAAGAATGAAAGGAAACCTCAATGAGATTGCTAATGCTTGTTAAGAAGGTGGGGGAAGAAGGTGGCATCGAACTCAACTCAATTTTGAACCCAAGGTAACAGATAATTCTCCTCTCTCTCTCTCTCTCTCTCTCTGTGTTTTTTTTTAAGTCATTACAACCATATGAACTACTTTAAGGTTGTAAAGTTTCAACTGGTCTGTGTTTTTGGGACACAGAAAAGAACTTTTGTATTGATGTGAATCTGATTGACAGCACACAATACATTTATAACATGTTTGTCGCTTGATTGTGTAGGAATGTGGCTACTCTGAAGTTATGTGGAGAAATTAAGGATTTCGGAGCTACAGGTGGCAGACACAGGTTCTTACAGTAGCAGTTTTATTTATTTATTGACTTATAATTTTTGTAACGCTGGTTGAATTGGGGTTTGTCAATGCAAGTAGTACCCTCTGCTAAATTTTGTATGCACCGATTGATTACAGAAACTGTATTTTTTTGGTTGGTTGGGCAGCTAGTTATATCAATTTCAGACAGTTTCAGTGGATTTCATCCATTTTTGCTTCCTGAGGTAGCAGGTGTGTGACTCACCAACACCATTTTTTGTGTGTAGATTATGATTGTATCTATCCAGAAAAATAAGAAGGGAAATCAAAAGAAATAAAGAAAAAACAAAAAAAAAGTTCACCTACTGCAATGAACATGAATGAATTGGTAAGGAAGTTGCTCCTCTGTGTTGGGAATGTTTGTTATAGTTTGTAGAATCTAAAACATCTCTCCCTTAACTTCATGATTTTTTTCACAATTTATTTAAATTATTTTTAGTGCAGAAGCCATAGTCTAACACAGAACAGAATCCTTTAAAAAAAAAAAAAATTCAAACAGAATCCTAAAAAAAAAAAAAAAAGTCACAATAACGTTTTTGTTTTCTATTTTCATGTTTATAATTTTTAAAAACTAAAAATGAAAACTTGTTTAATGCGGTATTTTATTTTTAAAATTTTTTGATCAGCGAAGAAGAGGGAACTTTATTGATGAAGACCAAAAGGAGAAATACATCAATAAAGAAGAAGGGGAAGGGGAGGGGAAGGGGGAAAGGGAAGGGGAGTGCAAAGAGCATCATAGCGAAACAAAACAATCTCAACTAGGTTGGCACTGTTGAGATCGCCCAATCATATGCTAGCACCCTGCCTAGAAATGGTGAGTAACCAACCACAATCAACAAACCCAAACCAAAAATACAACCGAAACGTGAAGCATGCCAAAGCCAACATAAAGAAATACTAAAACCAGCCAAAAAACACAACAAAGACAGCAATAAAGCCCTCTGCTGAAGCATCCAGACAGCAAAGCAGACCATCAGTCAGGCAAGTAGATCAGCAGCAGGACATCCCATAGATCAACACGACAATTCAAACCATAAGCCCAGTACACCATTATTCTTGCAGCAGCTACCAGCAAAGGATGGAGAAGCTACCAAGCGGCCACCACACATCCAAGCACACAAAAGCTCTTATGCTAACATAGGACGACCTTTCAACCAAGCCCACAAAACTCCTTTGCTAACAGAGGGCATATGACACTCAGCAGGCCTCTCAGACCGCCTTCTGCACTGTAACCAAGCCGATACATACCACTGCAACTAATCTGCATACATACCAACCTGCTGCATACCCATCTGCTACCAATACCCTATTGGCTCAAATCCACTTAACAAGCAGTCCTCCACTCACTAGTGGTCAAAAAAATAGACCAACCAGACCTACCCAAATTTCACCCTATGCATAGCAACCACATATCGCACTAACATCACCAAATCTACACTTTATTGCAAAGAACACAAAGAATTGGACCCAAGCAGCAAAACAACCCCAGAGTTGAGAGCAAATCTAAAGTAATAAGCCACCATAAAGGATCAGGATAAAGGAAAACTATATTGCTGCTAACCACCTACAGACAGAGCAAACAAATTTGACCTACTGACATAGCATACCCACTCTCCAATCCTCAGTAGCATAAATATATTAACACACCCCAGAACACCACTCTGCATCCTCAGAAATGCATGACCGGATCAGGAATCCATGTTAAAAAGAACTACCATAGAACAACCCATACCTTGCTCCCAAAAACCTTGGCAATGCTGCACCCACTCATCTGTGATGAGTTCTGGTGGGATAGCAGCCAAGTCAATATTCAAGAGATTCTCTTAGGAGTATAAATCAGCAGCAGACCCAAATCAGCGTAAGAACAAATCAAATCTACTCCTTACCAACCAACCACCTGGAGGACAGAGCAGGAGCTACACCCATATCAGTCAAAAATCATAGCACATAGAGTATAACACCCAGATCAGACTCTAGCCTCCACACCCTGACCATAATGCACTTCAAAGACATACCAGCCATACCATTTGCCCCCTTAGACACCTCTTCCTGAAATACACCTTCTCACTTGCCTAAGATTAATCACAAAGTCCTCGTGACAAAAACAATGTTCTAAATAATACGCCTCAAACACAAGGTGCAACCCCGACTTTTATCACTTCACACAACGCATACATCGGGGATGGCAAGATTGAACACTACATCATTTAGTCGCCAGTGGACCACAACACAACCAGAGGTATGCCCTCCAAATCTTCCTCTTTATCGCCGAAGCGCCTCCCCATCCCACCAAAGAAGCGTTCTTCAACAGCCTGTAAGGCCCCTTGGACATTCCACCAATTCAGCATTTCAACCCACACAGATGATGCAAAACAGCAGGACACCAGGACATGGTTCACAGTTTCACACTCAGCTTTGCAAAAGACACAAAGGTTTGATACGTTACCTTGGATCACACCGATTCTTTGAAGAAAAACTGACGTCTTCAGTCTACCCAGCCAAGAAAGCCATCCCAGAAATTGGACTTTAGGAGGCAAGTATTTCACCCAAACTAGTTTACAGATACTCAATTGAGAGCTAACACTCGCAGAAGCCCCATGGAATAGAGAAGACACTGAGAATACCTCTGATGCTGCTGCTAACCACACTGGTTTATCAATTTGACTGACCCCCAACGCAGGAGCAGCCCCCAAGAGATTCTTGAGCCTTGTGACCTCACACTCTTCCCAATCATATAGCCTTCTTCTAAAATTGAACTCCCAATTCCTTGCAATATTCTTTCTCTCATACATTGTTCTTAGAGACACCTCCTTATCCAGAATTAAAGAAAATAAGCTAGGATATTCCTCTCTGAAGCAGGTGGTATGACACCACTTATCCAACCAAAACCTTACTCTACTCCCATCCCCAACCTTTATCTGCCAATTATTCATGTAGAACTGCAGGAGTAAGCTATCATACAAGGCAAAATTGATTATACCTTTCCAAATAGTAGATGTACTAGGCCTTGTACAGGAAGAGGGTACCCACTCACTAAAGTCGACCTTGTACTTGCTACAAATAACCTTCCTCCACAGTGCATCTTTTTCATACCAAACCTCCACCACCATTTGATTAGTAAACAGTCATTCATCATTTTAACTCTTCTCAGCCCCAGTCCCCCTTAATCCACACTTTTGGACATATCAACCCATTTTACCAAGTGAAACCTCCCTCACTTCGCACTCCCCAAAGAAATGCAACTGCGACCTTTCAATCACTTTAGCTACCCCTTGAGGTACTCTAAACAAGGATAGATAATATACTGGCAGCAAAGCAGTTACTGATTTGATTAAGGTTAACCTCCCTGCATACGATAAGAGCTTTCTTTTCCAGCTAGCTAGCCTGCTACGAATCTTATCCAGCACTGGTTTCCAAGTTTGCCTTTTATTAGGATTAGCCCCAAGAGGCAGGCCTAAATAATGCATAGGCAGCTTCTTGATCTTGCAATTCAAGATAGATGCAAAAGAAGTTAAAGATTCATCTGACACACCCACTCCACAAACCTGACTCTTGTGATAATTATTCCTTAGACCCGAAACCACCTCAAAACACCTCAAGATCCTCTTCAAGCTTCTAATCTCCTCCTCTTTAGCTTCACAAAAAAGGATAGAATCATCTGTGAATTGCAGGTGTGACAGCCTCACATTATCTGCACCAATTTGCACCCCTTTGATAACTCCCATCTGATATGCTCTTGTCAGTAACATATTGAGACCTTTAACAACCAAGTTGAACAGGAAGGGGGACAGAGAGTCACCTTGTCGCAGACCTCTCTGAGGACAAAACTCATCCGTTGGAGACCCATTTACCAAGATAGAAATTCTAGCCGTACTAACACACTCCATAATCCAATTAACCCATCTTACCCCAAATCCAAACTTCAGGAGCATAGAACGTAAGAACCCCCAGTTGACTGAATCATACGCCTTCTCAAAATCAAGTTTAATGATGACACCCTGCTTCTTGGATTTCCTCCACCCATCTACCACTTCATTGGCAATTAGAACCCCATCTAATATATTTCTCCCCCCCATAAAGGCTGATTGGGACTCACTAATAATGCAGGGAAGCACTGCTTTTAATCTTCTTGACAGGACCTTAGATAGGACTTTGTATACTGATCCCACTAAACTGATGGGCCTATAATCTGTTAATCCCACAGGATTGTCCTTCTTGGGGACAAGAGTGATAAGGGAACTATTCAAACCCTTCACCAATCTGCCATTCCTATAAAATTCCTTCATAAAATTAAGAACCTCTCCTTTTATCACCTTCCAAAATTTTTTGAAGTATAACATGTTGAAACCATCTGGGCCAGGTGCCTTGTTACCATCACAATCCTTCACTGCTGCCAGAATTTCTGTTTCTGAGAACTCAATTTCCAACCCATCAAAATAGGGACTGCTACTCACTGATTTAAATAGGCCTCCTAGCTTAGGTCTTTCCATCCACTCCTCAGAATATTGCTTCTTGAAGTGCTCAAAAATTGCAGACTTCACTTGGCAAGGATCCTCAAGCATTGAACCACCACAGGCCATGGAAGTTATTTCATTTCTACATTGTCTACCCTTGGCTATCACATGGAAGAATCTGGTATTACGATCTCCTTTCAAATTCCAATTCAATCTTGATTTTTGTAACCACGTCCACTCCATCATTCTATGGAGTCTCCATACCTCCTCCGAAGCTGCTCTTCTTCTAACTTTCTCATGTTGATCCAGCTCTCTGCTCTCTGCTAGAAGATCAAGGTTATGAGCTTCCTCTTCTACTGCTTTCAATTTATCAGGTACAGACCCATACACCTCCTTATTCCATTGGCGAAGTGCTAATTTCAAATCCTTCAGTTTATTATGTAATATGAATCCAGCCCAACCAATATGATTTGACTCCTTCCAAACTTTAGCCACAACGGATGATAAATTTGGATGAAGACACCAAGCATTTAAGAACCGGAACGGCTTTGGACCCCAATCCCTTTCATCTTCCATCAGTAATAGTGGACTGTGATCTGAAATGAGCCTAGGTAATGCCCATAATTTTAATTGAAATCCCTCCAACCATTTCGGATCCACCAACACCCTATCTATCCTACTCCATTTGACCCCTTCCCTAGAATTACACCATGTGTATTTTCTTCCTAATAGAGGTAGGTCTTGTACTTCACTATTCTCAATGAACTCATTAAGCTCAGTCATACCCCTCTCTCTTCTGGAGCAACCTTTCCTCTCCCCAATATTCCGAATTTCATTAAAATCCCCACATAGGCACCATGGTTTAGGAAAACTATGTTTCAAATTAAGCAAACAATCCCACAGCTTTCTTCTACCACCCACATCATTCGGAGCATATAAATTCAGAAGAACACACTCAAAGGAATTAAAAATTGTACCTGATAATAGTATGAACCGTCTGCTACTACAACAAGCACCAAGTTGAAATACTTCTGGGTCCCATATGCATAACAGACCTCCAGCTGTTCCTTCAGAATCCATTTACATGAACTCCATTCTATTCCTCACCGACATTTGGCTGACATCTCTGTTTGTAATAGCAGCTTTCTTTGTTTCTTGAATCAACACTATATCTATATTTCTGTCCCTTACCAACTTCCGAATCTTTCCCCTCTTCTCTCACCTTCCAATTCCTCTAATATTCCAACTCAATATCTTCATATAAACAACATTATACTCCAATGAAATCCCACCTCCACACATACCCTATGCCGTAGCCCCATCATCCCCCCCAAGCCGCTCCTTATCCTTTGTTTCCAGTTCCACTATTTTTCTAAGAACTTCCTCTTCTGTACCATTATATTCCACACCCAAAATTTTGCCCAACTGTACTGTTGCTTCAGCTTCATTCAGTACTATTCTTCCTCCAACATTCCCATTCTCAGTGAAGGACGGTATTGAGGCTTCTACAGGAGCTGCTGTCAGCAGGGCATGCTTTGGAGCTGCTTTACTTGTTGAAGCACCCTTATGACCATATCTCCTCACAAGATCAAAAAATCCACTTCTCAGAGGTTGCTGCCGGCAGTGGGTTTTTTTTCCTCCCGTGCTTCTTCCCTTTCAGCTTTAAATTTGCATCACTGTTGGTATTTCTTATTTGGGTTTCAAACCCACTTGACTCAGTAGGCCCATTCTGTGAAATATACATTCCTTTCAGCTATAGATTTGCATCACTGTTGGTATTCTTTGTATGGCCTTGGAACCCACTAGATTCAACAGGCCCAGTCCGAGAGGGATGAGGCCCACCCAAAACATTAGGCTCCTGGGTCAGGTCCAACTGCACTTCTAGATTCACACCAGGTTGAAGTAATGTAGACCCACTTAAGCTTTTCATAAACCCAGGCGTGTAAATTTGATCATCACAATTCTGACACTTTTCTGCACAGCCGTAATCCAGCTTACCAACTGCCATCTCGAGCTCCTGCCCCAGTCTTTCACTAGACGCTCCAACTACTGTTTCACTCCTCCCATGCACCTCCTGTTCTACCTCAGGTCTGTTCACTGGTCCAATTGGCATGTCACCTGTTCCCATGCCATCATTTCTACCGAGCACCTTAGCTGACTCAGCTGCCCAGTCAGCTTCATCTTCTCCGTCTTTGCTTCTTACCTCCATAGACTTACCTACCTGTTGATTGTCACTGTACACATCATCCAAGTGCATATGCTTCTTACATACGCAGGTTTCTTTTATTGTTTGAACCACCACCCTCTGTTCTTCACACACCCGAACTGGGTATAGCACTCCTTTACACTCCAAATTAATCAGCCCATTTATTGGCTCCATGTACTTAGTAAAGATCTTCATCTTTCCACAGTTAAACAACAATGGCTGGCTTAGCTCTCCCTCAATGCAGAGAATCTCCCCCTATAGATTTCCAATCCTATGCAAGTTGGTTCTATTCCACAGGTTTAAAGGGATTCCATAGCAACTTAACCACACACACCGTTCTTGTTCTAAGACTTTCCCTGCTTCCCCTGTGACTACCTCTTCACACCAGTCCCCAAACATCTCCTTAACATCCTTCATTCTTGATTTCATCTCCTCCTTAGAATTGAACGTTAATATCAGATCCCGTCCTCCACTCTTCCTCACCACTACTTCCTTCATGCCTCTTGCTTCAAGTTCCATATCCATATTTATAGAGGCATATTTCACTTTCAACCTTACAATCAAACTCTCATATAACCATCCGTTGCCTACTTCCTTAACCTTTACTGTAACAGCCCCCATTCCACCGGTATTCTCCCCTTTTACTACCTGCACATACAATCTCTGCCCCACACACTGATTCATTCCTTTACCTGAATCACGCCACTGTGGTCTTTGTACTCCTTGGCTCTTTCCCTGTGGATTCGCATAGCCTTTATCTTGCCTCCCCCTGCCAAAGTCAGCACTTTTAACCACCAAAACCTTGTCGTCCACCCACAACCCATTAGCTTTTTGCACTACAACCCTTGCTGCTACTTGACAGCCAAATCGCACAAAGCCAAATCTGGAAGCAGTTAATCTTCTTCTCTTCTGTGGAATGAAGACATCATGCACCACTCCGAAGTTCTTAAACAAGTTGTACAAACCCTTAGGATCCATGCTTCGTGGCAAGTTATCCACAAACAACGTATGAATGCCTTGATGATTATCTTCTCTCCTTGATCCTTGCACCCCTCTTCGCTTCACAATGGGGATCCAACCTCCTCGATCCATCCTTGTTAAGAGTTGATCTTTCGAGCTGGTCAATCTGGGGAGATATTTAAAAATCCTCTCTCTTCTCTCTCTCAACACAGAGTTCTTGAAAGTGTGTAACTCTACCCATTTTATTTTTAAAATTAATTGAAAAAAAAGTGATTGAACTTGTTTTCAAAACAAGTTTTTACTCTTTCCTTCTTCCTCTACCACTTTCGGCCACTCTTAACCTTTGACATCGTTAGGTAGCTCCAATAAGTTTCAGCAATTGGACAATCACCACCTGTGACCTCTACTAACTCCTGGCCACCCTTGCGGTTGGCCAACTACCACTTCTAGCAGCTACTTCTAATAACATATTAAACATATTTTATGTCTTAAAAATATTTTTATAAACTAAACAAAATTATGAGAATTTTTTTTAAGGTTCTTGATATTAAGATTTTATAAAATAAAGGACATACAATATTTTTATAATAGTTGGAGTCCCTTAACATTTTCACAGAGAAATTTTGACATAGAAAAATTTCGCGCCGATACAGAGAAATTTCAATTTTTACAGAGAAATTAAAAATTTTCAAAATTTTTTGTGATTTTATAAATTTCTCTGATATGATCACAGAGAAATTTCATCGAGAAATCTTAGTTAATAAAAAAAACATGTTGAATCTCCCCTACTACTCAAAGTTAGGGAGTGATATTTCACTAATTTTTTCTAAATTTTTATTTCTTATATTTCATAAAAATAAAAGAAAAAGTATTTTCTTAATTTTGCCAACCATAAACAAAAAAACTACAACATCTTAACAAACGCCACCACTATCATGCTAGAAAGTACTCTCTCACGTTTGTTAACCAATGGTATTTTTTTTTCCTGGGAGTTTTACTTCATATTATGGTGCATTGGGCATTTGTTTGAGAATTGTGTTTTTGAAAATTTCTTTTTTAAAGAATTTTTTTTAAAATTATCTTTTCAATTAAAATTCTGTGAGGTGATGTGATAGATCAAAATTTTTTTAGGTGCAAAAATATGGATATGGTCCCTCAATATTCTAAGTGCATTTATAGAAAATTAGATTGCATCTACGTTGGAGCTGAAATTAAGGTTTTCCATCTACTCTCAACGTTAAAAAATAGGAATTTTTTTTAAGGTCCCTGATATTAAAATTTTATAACATAAAGGAAATTCAATATTTTCATAATGTCTAAGGTCCCTCAACATTGATCTAGAGAAATTTCAATCCAGAGAAATTCTGGACTTTCCAAAAAATTTCTCTGGGTTCAAACCAGAGAAAATTCAAAATTTTCTGAATTCAAACTAGAGGAAATTGAACAACACAGAGCAAATTAAACCCAAAAATCCAAAACCAATAATACAAAACCAGAAATCTAGAGAAAATTCACACGATTTCCACATCTAGAGAAAATTTTGATCCAAAGAAATTCTAGAAAGACTAGAGAATTTCTCTGATGTTTTGATACTGGGTTCAATGTTGTTTGTTAATGTGGTTGAGAGAATTTTATCTGGATCAGAATTTTCTTTGTATTTTTGACTGAACCAGAGAAAATCCCTTTAAAATCCACATTAAATCCATTTCAATACAACCGCTGCAATTCAATTCAAGCTCCTTCAATAGCAACAATGGTATACAGCAAAACTATAATACAAAGCAGAAATCTAGAGAAAATTCACACAAATTCCACATCCGGAGAAAATTCTGATCCAAAGAAATTCTAGAAAGAGTAAAGAATTTCTCTGATGTTTTGGTACTAGATTCAATGTTGCTTGCTCATATGGTTGAGAGAATTTTCTTTGGATTAGAATTTTCTCTATATTTTTGATTGAATCAGAGAAAATTCCTTTAAAACCCACATTAAATCCATTTCAATACAACCACTGCAATTTAATTCAAGTTCCTTCAATAGCAACAATGGCACACAGCAAAACTGTAATACAAAACCAAAAATCCAGAGAAAATTCACACAAATTTCATATCCAGAGAAAATTCTGATCTAGAGAAATTTGGGAAAGATTAGAGAATATCTCTGATGTTTTGGTACCGGGTTCAATGTTGTTTGTTAATGTAGTTGAGAGAATTTTCTCTGTATTTTTTACCGAACCAGAGAAAATCCCTTTAAAACCCACATTAAATCCATTTCAATACAACCACTGCAATTCAATTCAAGCTCTTTCAATAGCAACAATGGCACATAGCAAAATTGTAACACAAAACTAGAAATCCAAAGAAAAATTCACACAAATTTCACATACAGAGAAATTCCAATCCAAAGAAATTTTGGAAAAACTAGAGAATTTCACAAAGTGACTAAATCTAGTACCTTTGACACGATGGAGGAGGTGGCGTGCGCTTACGACTACACCGCTCGAGCGATGTGTAAAGTCAAGGCGAGAACCAACTTCTTTTAACTATCTTCACCTCATCACTCAGTCACCGACAATCTCATACCTCCTCTTCCTCCTCCTCCTCCTCCTTATGTCGGTGACTTCTCTTGTTCTTCTCTCAACATACTTCTCTTGCCTTAGACTATGTCTATTTACGATCAAATTCCATATATCGATCACTCTAGTTCTCAATCACATACTAAGTCTGTCTGTTTTGTTCTTCTAATGTCTCTGAGAGCTTTGCAGGTTCATTTCTCATTCAACTCAAAATCGAAGATCAGCAAGAGAGAGAGAGTGTGTGTGTGTGTGTGTGTGTGTTTAGACTATTTGTGTGTGAGAGAGAGAAATGAAATTTGATTTGAGAGACTCAAATTTCTCTGTGATATATGAGTATGAGGTTGAGAGATCTTAGACATCATAAAATAATATTATGGATCTCTTCCATTCTAAAAATAGGAGTGGTATCTTAGACTAATTTTTTCTAAAAAATATGTTGGGTAAATTACACTGACACCTCCTCAGGTTTATATTTATTATAGTTCTCCCTTCACCTTTTGGAAATTACATCTCTTCCCTGAGGTTTAAAGTTTCATTATAGATTCCTCCCTTCAGCAATTTAATTTTTTTTAAATACCAATTTTGCCCTCATTGGATAAATTACATTGACACCCCTCACATTTTAGAAATTACAATTCCCTCCCCAAGGTTTAAAGTAGCATTACCAATTGTCCCCTCAGTTAGTATTAGTTGGAAAAAAAATTCATTGAAAAAAAAAATCAATTGGAAAAAATTTTTGTTAGTAAAATTTTTAAATTTTTTGTTTAAAAACCAACGTAAACTCATTTTTTGAATTTATATTTTTTCCTCAAATTTACAAACTGAGACAATCATTTATAAACTAAAAAATTTATCAAATAAGTTTTTATGACAGTTTTTAAAATTTTTGTAAATATAAATTGAAAACTGAAAACGAAATGGTTACTAAACAGGCCTTAGATGGTAAAAATGTCGTAAAATTAACAAATAATTAAATAAGTTACCAACATAAAAAATGATTTATCAAAAAAATTCTTAGGTTATGTATGTTTTGATTTTTAGAATTTTTTTAAAAAAAATTAAAAATTAATTTGGTTAAGAAATAAAAAATAAAAAATAATTATAATTTAAGGGTAAAAAATAATTATCATTTTAACTTTTGAGTAGGTTATATACATACGAATAGCTGTTTCAATTTAATTTGTAAAAAATTATTTCTAACCACTTGAAAGATAAAAATTATATAAAAATGATAATTATTTTTTATTTTTTATTTCTTAACAAATTAATTTTTAATTTTTTTAAAAAAAATTCTAAAAATCAAACCATATATAACCTAACAATCTTTTGTTAAGTCATTTTTTACGTTGGTAACTTATTTAATTATTTGTTAATTTTACGACATTTTTACCATCTAAAGCCTGTTTGGTAACCATTTCGTTTTCAGTTTTTAATTTATATTTACAAAAATTTTAAAAAACTGTCATAAAAACGTGTTTGATAATTTTTTGGTTTATATATGGTTGTCTCAGTTTGTAAATTTGAAGAAAAAACGTAAATTCAAAAAATGACCTTATGTTAGTTTTTAAATAGAAATTTAAAATTTTACTAACAATTTTTTTTCAATTAATTTTTTTTCCAATTAATTTTTTTTTCAATTAATTATTTTTTCAACTAATCCTAACCGAGGGACAATTGGTAATGCTACTTTAAACCTTAGGGAGGAGATTGTAATTTCTAAAATGTGAGAGGTGTCAATATAATTTACCTAGTGAGGGCAAAATTGATATTTAAAAAAATTAAATTGTTGAGGGGGAATTTATAATGAAATTTTAAACTTTAGGGGAGAGATGTAATTTCTAAAAAGTGAGGGGGGAACTGTAATAAATATAAACATCAAGGGGTGTCAGTGTAATTTACTCAAATATGTTAACGTTAACATGAATTATGGAGACTCAAACCCAAATTTTAAAGGAAAAATTTGAAAGAAACAACTCAGTTGGTGATGTGATAAATCAAAATGCTCTTAATCAAATGGGATCCAAAACTATTGAGGAGTGATTTGAGAAGTTGATTAAAAATTAATTTAAAAAAATTTTTTTTTACCTTTTTTTATCCTTTTATATGTAAAAAAAATATAAGAAATGATATAAATTAAGATAAATTAAAAGTTAAAAACTCTTTTTACTAACTTTTCAAATTATCCCTGAAAATGGATTTTTAGTCAGTTATTCGTACCTTGGTTCATAATCAATGGTCATTAGATCAAACGATCAAACATCTCAAGAGCAACTATGAACCATCTGATGGAAACTAATAGAGTTGCTACGGGTAAGAGAAGAAGAAAAGTACATGTGTCTGTATTAAAATGTAAATAAAAAATATGAGGGTATAAGTGTCATTTGCACACTCATATTTTGATAATTTTTTTTTTCTCTAACATGTATTTCCTTCCAAAGTAATACCATGTCCAACCTCCAACCTATTAGTCCCCCGAGTCCGGATCCTCTACCACCTTTCTCTGCGGCGGTCCTTGCGGCACCCCCAAAATGACGTCATTTTGGGAAAAAATTTCACAAAAAAAAAAAAAAAAAACGAAAGCATAGAATCAAAGAGAAAGAGAGGAAGAAGATGACCATCTGTGTCATGACTTACCAAGAACAGGGGACTTACCAAGAATATGGCCACCTGTGTCATCCAAAGAATAATTTCCCAAGAACACAAACAATAATTTGAACAATCCAAAATGGCCATGGTCATCATCCAAAATGGCAATTTTTCCCAAGAACACAAACAATAATTTCATAATCATCATCAACAACAATAACTAAAAATAAATAAAATTGACGACCCAGAAAAAATAATTTCCCATGGTCATGGTCATCCAAAGAATAATTTCCCAAGAACACACAAAGAATACAAAAAATAAATCCAGAAAAAAAATAAGAAAGAGGGGAAGAGGATGGCCATGGTCATCCAAAGAATAATTTCCCAAGAACACACAAAGAATACAAAAAATAAACCCAGAAAAATTTCCCAAGAACACAAGCTCTGCATTTCAGATTCTGATTCATAATCATCATCAACAACAATAACTATAAAAAAAAAATGCAGACCCAGAAAAAAAAAGAAAAACAAAATGGAGAGAGAGAGAGAGAGAGAGAGAAGCAAAAACACAAAGAATACAAAAAAATAAACCCAAGAACTGATATCAATGAGATCTACAAACCCAATCAACATATATGAGATTCACTAAAACTGATATAAACCCAAGAACACTGATATAATTTCATCATTATCATCATCAACAACAATAACTAAAAAAAAAAAAAGAATAGAGAAAGAGAGAGACTCAGATCTCGAGAATAGAGAGAGAGAGAGAGAGAGAGAGAGAGAGAGAGAGACGAGCGAGATTCGCAATAGGCAGCGACGGAAAGAGAAGAGAAGAGTTTGACAGTTTGATGGCGAAGGAGTCACCGGCAAGAGAGAAAGAACTCTCTTCCTCTGTGCTTTCTGCGTTCTTCTTCTCCTTCTCCTCTCTCTTCCTCTGCTTTCTTCTTTCTCTCTTTTCCTTTGATTCTGTGCTTTCGTTTTCTTTTTTTTTTGAAATTTTTTCCCAAAACGACGTCGTTTTGGGGGTGCCACAGGGACCGCCGCAGAGAAAGACG
The DNA here is from genome assembly GCA_025200525.1 of Camellia lanceoleosa. Taxonomy (NCBI): domain Eukaryota; kingdom Viridiplantae; phylum Streptophyta; class Magnoliopsida; order Ericales; family Theaceae; genus Camellia; species Camellia lanceoleosa. The sequence continues at coordinate 25,050,359 of CM045762.1, read as the reverse complement.
ACAAAGGATCCGAACTCCTAGTTCCCCATCCAAGAAGAAATGACACGATTCCCAAAGCCACATATATAGATGAAAAATCTAGAAAGAGAAAAAAGAGATAGAAAGAGAGGTAGGGGTGAGCGCGGGTCGGTTGCGGCCACGGAACCTCCAATCCGCCATCCGTCCGCCAGATTAGTAGATTGGAGAAAATCAATCCGCATCCGTTCGTCAATCCGGCGGATGTGGATTGAGCGGATTGGCGGTTTGGCGGATAGATGCGAATCGGTTTGGCAGTTTAAGATTTTATAAATTTTCAACATAATTCAACTTGTGTACTTCATAAAAAAAAAAAAAAAAAAAAAGTATTACAGTCAATGACTTAAAAAACTATTACAATCACTGTATGTCTCATACAAAAAAAAGAAAGTTTGAAACTTTAGAATATCACAATCACTGCATGGCTCATCCACATATTACAATCACAACATGATTCATCAACATATTACAATCACAGCATGATTCATCCACATAAAGTATTACAATCTGTGGTTCTAAAAATATAATAACAATTCAAACCACCAAAACCATGAATAGGGCAGTAGTAGAGATTGTATGTCTCTGTATTGTTACATCTATATATGTTTTTGAAAGCAAAAACCAACCAGCATATATCATATTTATTATTTTTAGAATTAAATTTAAAAACCAAAAAATATAGATAAATATTATGTTTATTTTTTTCAATTCAAAAAATATATTCAAGTTAAAAACTTTTTTTCAACAAAATATTTAAACTCTTTTTCAATTGAAAACACAAACAAAATATTTAAACAAATTGAAAACATAAAGTCTTATAAATTATTATTAACGTGCTTTTCGCTCGCGGTTCTAGTTATGCCAAAGGAATCTCAAATCCGCCATCCGTTTGCCAAATTGACGGATTGGAGAAGATCAATCCGCAACCGTCCGCTCGTCATCACGCATCCATCCAAAATGCGGCGGATCGGTTCGGTTTGGTCGATTTTGACAGATCGGTATATCTGCCGGTCACCCCTAGAGAGAGGGGTTGCTGTCTGGGCTCACAAGAAATGAATAATACAATATGTGTAGATTAATATATTAACGGGTAATATAACATAATTTTAAAAAATTTAAATATTTATAATTTATATAATAAATAAAATTAATAATAATAATAATATAATATTAATTAATATATGGAGCTAAGAAAAATCCATTTGTGTTTGTCTCTTGAAAAGCTATGAATGATCCAGAGGCAAACCCAAAATCACTATTTTGAACTTCTTCCATTTTTGGCCATGACAACACTACTACAAATTTCTATCAATCTTTCAGCCTTAAACACTTCGCATGATGATCGAATTAAGAGACAGAGATGTTGTGGGTTGAGATTCTCAGAACCCATTAACTATCACTCTGTTTTGAGAACAAAGATTGGTTCTCTGCATCAAAGAAGTTTCAAATTGGGGGTTTTTAGAGAGAGATGGTCATTCTTGGAAGTGGATAGGGATAAAGATGGGATTTTAGTGGGGCAGGAGGGGTGGAAGAGGAAGAAGAGGGTGGTCGTGGTTAAATTCAATCAAGGGTTTGGGTTTAATGGTGGTGGTGGTGGTGGTGGCGGAAGAGATAATAGCAGCACTACTAGGATTTTGGGTAATCTTGTCTTGGTTGTTGGCTGGACTTATCTTTCTATGACTGGACAACTTGGTTGGGTTTTGGATGCAATTGTCTCTGTTTGGGTCTCTTTCTCTCTCTCTCTCTCTCTCTCTCTCTCTCTCACACACACACACACACACACATTATCTAGGTTTACTTAATTCACACAACTAACATACACTATCTCTGAAAGGGCATGTATGCAGAATTTTTATCTTGGATTACTGTTGTGTACATATGTTTATTGTTTAGCCTTTAATTTTTCTATTTTCTTTCCTGCCAATATGTTTCATGTGTTTTTGAATTTTAATCCAGTACTTGTGCATCTCCCATCATTACCCCTTTTTTTTCACAACAGCGATTCGTAGCTCGAATTTACCAAGACTCGAATGGCTCGAGGTGCCAAAACGACATCGTTTTGGCACCTTTTTTTTTTTTCCTCTCCTTCTTCCTTCCCCTCTCTTCCTTCCTCTTCTTCCTTTGTTCTGAATCCAAACTCAAATCACTTCCTCTGTTCTGAATCCAAAATCAAATCAAAATCAAAATCAATTTTTCTTTTTCTTTTTCCTTCTCCCTCTCTTCTTCTTTTTCTTCCTTTCCCCTCTCTTTTTCCTTCCTCTTCCGGCTGGCCAACAGATTTAAAAGAAAAGAAATGAGAAAGAACAGAGAGTAGAGAAAGGATAACATATCTGTGTGGGTATATACACAAATTTGTGTATACACACAGAGAAGGGTAATCCAAAATCAAATCAAAACTAAAACCCACAAAATAAAATAAAAAAATCAAAACTCAAAATCAAAACCAAACCCAAAATCAAAATCAAAATTAAAAACAAACATTTGGCAGTTTTTTTTTTCTCTCTCTGAAACTGGTAACAGAGAGGCGAAAGAAATAGAGAAAAGGGAAGAGAGAGAGAGAGAGCCCACCATCACACAGAGAGAGAGAGAGAGAGAGAGCCCACCGTTGCAGTTGAGAAGGAAGAAGAAGAAGAAGAAGAAGAAGAAGAAGACCAAGGCAGAGAAGGAGAATAGAGAAGAGAGAGAGGGGGGTCGGGCCATTCGAGCCCTTCTTTTCTCGAGCTACGAGGCTTTACTCTTTTTTTCATCAAATTTTTGTGAAGTTTTGGTTAAAAGTTTAATTTGATATGGAACACTCCAATTTTTACTCTCCTTTCTTTTCATCAAATCTTTTCAAAAAATTTTAAACTTATGGTAAAAACTGTTTTAACAATTTTTGATGAAAGAGAACCATCTCCAATTGGTACTCTTTTTAAAATTAATTTGAGTAAAAATATGATTGTTGGAAATTTGGTGAAAGATTTTGTTCATCTTGATTTGATGGAAAAATTTTCTCCCTTGATTTGACACAGATTTTATGAAATGGGTAGAGCACATTTTTAGCCATTTTTCCATCAAAATGGAATTTCATGAAAAAATAGATTAAGGATTGGAGATGTGCTAGGAAGATATGTTATACTATCTATTAGCAGGTATTTTAATATTATAATGTGTTATAGGTTGTTTTTCTTTTCTTTTCTACCTAGTTTGCTTACCATACAAGTCTCCAAGACTTCCTAGATAAGTCTTAGTCAAGTCTCACATTCTTATCCACATCAAGTCTTCCTAGTCTTCTCCAAGTCTTCAGCAAGTCTTGGTCTAGTCTCTAGTTAACTTCTCCACCAAGAACCTTACCTAACAAGTTTTCACTTTTATATATTGAGCTAATCTCCTATGTTGGGAGATACGAGAAGAAGTTTTTGTTGCTTTGTTATGCTTTGTGTGAGATTATCAGGTAAATAAAAAAGGGTGTATGTGATAAAGCTTTGGGTTCAACCAATTGTGCAGTATTTGTTAACCATACGACTTAGTCGGGCTGTTGTTTCCTGGGGGGGACAAGTCAAGGTTTTTTCTGTTGCACCGGTGTGAGGCTTTGCCTAACCGCAGAGGGCTTGAATCTCCTTAAAGAAAGCGAATTTCCTGTGCCTCAGCCCTTAAAAAAGTTATTGTAATTTTTATTATTCTTATTTTTTGGTGTTTTATTTGTAATTATCACCAACAATTTTAAGGAGATTCAAATAGCAAAAATCCATGGAGCCAGTACTAGAGAAGCCCAATGAGAATACCGGCGATCTCAACAAGCCCTTCCGGTTCAAGAGAGCTCATTTCAAGAGATGGAAAGGCAAGGTGCTTTTCTACCTCAGTCTCCTCAAGGTGGCCTATATCCTGGCCGAGAAAAATCCGAACAAAGTCCCCATTGAAGAGATGACCGACGAGGAGTATGCTGCTCATCTTGAAAAAATTGAGAAATACAACGCAGATGAGTATAAATGTCGGTATTATCTTTTGAATTGTCTTTCAGATCAATTTTATGATTATTATGATACTACTTACATCAAGACCAAGAAAATTTGGAAAGCCTTGCAAAACAAATATGACATTGAAGAGGCAGGCGCTAAAAAATAACGCTAAAAAAATATGCTGCAAGCCGTTTTTTCCGCTATCAGATAATAGATGGAAAATCAGTGGTGGAGCAAGTTCAAGATTTTCAGATGTTAGTAGCTGAAGTTAGATTTGAAAGCATCAAAATTGGAGACAATCTTGTTGTAGCAGGTATTGTTGACAAACTACTATCGTCTTGGAGGGAGTTCTAGAAATCAATGCGTCACAAGCAAAAAGAGACGTCCTTGGAGACTCTAATCACATGGATTCGGGTGGAGGAGGAAGCATGAGGACAAGATGCACTTATGACACAAGAGCATTCTACTACAAAGGTAAATTTAACTTCTGGAAATACTTTACCTAAAGGTCAACTTCATAAAAATAGTCATTTGAAGCCAGTTAAGAAAATTTGGAAAAATACTGGAAGGCCACAAAATAAAAATTACCCGAGGCAAAAGAAATGAAACCAAGAACCCTCTTCACAAGATCTGACAAATGTGACATGTTTTGTGTGTGGCAAAAGTGGGCATATTGCTCGAACTTGCAAATTTCGGAAACAACAGTCTCGACCACAGGTTAATGTTACCGAGGAACCATTTGTGGCTATGATTACAGATATTTTTATGGTTCAATCTGTGGAAGGGTGGTGCCAATAGGCATGTCTGCTATGATAAAGATTGATTCAAAGATTTCACTCCTTTTAATGAGAAGAGAACTGTTATGCTTGGTGACTCCAATCGGGTATGGGGATGTTGAGCTGAATTTTACCTCTGGACGTGTGCTTGTTTTAAAAGATATGTTGTACACACCGTCCATAAGGAAAAATTTGATGTCAAGTTATCTGCTCAACAAAGCTGGTTTCAAACAGACCATTGAATCTAACCAATATCTAATTACTAAAAAAGGCATATTTGTGGGGAAAATGGTATATCTGTGATGGAATGTTTAAATTAAATGTTGAGAATAAAAAAACATATGTTTCTGTTTACATGATATCTTCTATGAATTTTTGGCATACTCGTCTGTGTCATATTAATAGTCGATATGTGGGAGTCATGAGTAGTTTAGGATTAATTCCCAGAGTAACAAATAAGTTTGAGAAATATGAAGTTTGCAGTCAAGCAAAAATAACTAAAAGGCCTCATAAAAGTGTAGTGAGAAATACTAAATTGTTAGAATTAATTCACATTGATTTATGTGAATTTAAAGGAATTTTAACACGTGGTGGAAATAGATATTTTATCACTTTTATTAATGATTTTTCAAAATACACTTATGTATATTTGTTGAAAAATAAAAGTGATGCTTTTGAAAAATTTAAAGAATTCCTTCTTGAAGTTGAAAATCAATTCAGTAAAAAGATTAAAAGATATAGAAGTGATAGAGACCGGGAGTATGAATCTTTTAGATTCAACTCGTTTGCTCAGTCTTTGGGAATAATCCATGAAACTACTCCTCCATATTCACCTACATCGAATGGTGTAGCAGAAAGGAAAAATAGAACTTTAACTGATTTAACAAACGCTATGCTAATTGAAGCAGGTGCTCCTTCAAATTTGTGGGGAGAAGCAATTTTAACTGCATGTTATGTCATGAATAGAGTGCCACATAAAAAAATAAAAGTTACACCTTTTGAGTTGTGGAAAGGGCATAAGCCAAATTTGAGATATTTAAGGGTTTGGGGTTGTCTAGCTTTTGTTAAACTTGTGGACCCTAAAAGACCTAAATTAGGTGTGAAAGCTGCCACTTGTGCTTTTCTTGGATATGCAACAAATAATACAGCCTATAGATTTTTTGATATTGAAAAAAAAAATATGAATCAGGTGATGCAATTTTTTATGAAGAAAAATTTCCTTTTAAATCTAAAAATGGTGGGAGTCAAAATTATCAAGAAAATATTTTATCTGATTAGAAAAACTAAGATCCTATAGGTTTTGAACCTGGAAGGAGTAAAAGAGCCAGATTAGAAAAAGATTTTGGCCCTGATTATCATGTTTTTAATGTGGAGGAAACTCCATTAACTTTACAAGAAGCTTTGGCATCTCCTGACTCTGTTTTTTGGAATGAGGCTGTAAATGATGAGATGGAATCATTATTATCCAATAAAACTTGAGTATTAGTAGATTTACCACTAGGTTGCAAAACTATTGGCTGTAAATGGGTTTTGAGAAAAAAACTTAAACCGGATGGAACTATTGATAAATATAAATCAAGACTTGTTGCAAAAGGTTTTAAACAACAAGCAGATCTTGACTTTTTTTATACATTTTCTCCGGTTACTAGAGTTACATCCATTAGATTATTAATTGCAGTGGCTGCAATTCATGATTTAAAAATTCATCAAATGGATGTTAAAACAGTCTTTTTAAATGGAGACCTGGGTGAAGAGATCTATATGGATCAACCTAAGGGTTTTGTGAAACCCGGTCAAGAAAGCAAAGTGTGCAAGCTAGTTAAATCCCTATATGGCTTAAAACAGGCCCCTAAACAGTGGCATGAGAAATTTGATTCCTGCATGATTTATAATGGCTATAAAACGAATGAATGTGATAAATGCACCTACTATAAATCTGGAGAAAATTCACATGTCATTATTAGCCTCTATGTGGATGATTTACTTATATTTGGCTCTAATTTGCATATTATCGTGGAAACTAAAAATATGCTTAGTAGCCATTTTGATATGAAAGATCTTGGTGAGGCTAATTATATTTTGGGAATGAAAATTACCAAAATTTGTGATGGTATATTTCTTGATCAGTCGTATTATGTTGAGAAAATTTTGAGAAAATATAATTTTTATAACTGCAAGCATGTTCTTACTCTTTTGATCCTCATGTGCGTTTATTTCCTATTGAAAATGATGAGGATGTAATTAATCAAAACGAATATGCTAGTATGATTGGTAGCTTGCGTTATGCGACTGATTGTACTAGACCTGACATTGCATATGCAGTTGGAGTACTTAGCAGGTTTACGAGCAAGCCTGACAGTGATCACTGGCTAGCCATTGAGCGTATTATGAAATATTTATCTGGTACCATAAAATATGACTTGTTTTATAATAAGTATCCTGCAGTACTTGAAGGTTACAGTGATACCGATTGGAATACCTTGTCAGGTGATTCATTATTAACCACTGGTTACTTATTTACATTGGGAGGTAGTGCTATAAGTTGGAAATCGAAAAAACAAACCATTATTGCTAATTCAACAATGAAGGCTGAGCTTATTGCTTTAGCTACAGCTAGTGAAGAAGCAAATTGGTTAAGAGATTTGTTAAATGAAATCTCTTGTTGAGAAAAACCGATTCCACCTATATTGATTCATTGTGATAGCACCGCAGCAATTAGTCGAGTTAATAACCATTATTATAACGGTAAATCCAGACCTATCAGAAGAAAACATAGTACTGTGAGATCTTATATGAATAATAGCATCATAAATGTGGATTATATTAAATCTGGTGATAATCTTGCAGATCCATTAACTAAGGCCTTAGCAAGAGATAGAGTCTGGAATACATCAAGGGGGATGGGGTTGAAGCCCGTTAAATATAGTAGGAGCCATATATGAGGATACTCAATCCAGGGACCAGAGATCTTGTAACTGGGTTCAATGAGAAAAACAATCATATGATGGCCGTGAAAAATGCACTAAATTACATTTTATCCATCCCTATTATGTAAGTGTATTTATCCTATAACGTTGTAGAGTTTGAGTTATTAAAAAACTCTTAATGAATTTCTGTAACTCTTATTGAGTGGGGTGTCATAGTTACAGGAGCACCCTTGACAGAATTCATCTATGTGAGTGTGGTAGTGGGGCCGCTATCTATGGGATTTGGGCTAATTCTCAAACACACTCATGAATCCTGGGATTGCACAAGGCCGTAATGTGCTAGCTTTTAAAGCTTTTGTGAACACCTGGAATATTATGTGTATGCAATAATTATTTATTTCCCTTAAGTAGTCATAGTTCAATACTGAGCATACTATTGGCTCTGGAGTAGATATTATTATTTCACTAATGGAGGTAATGCAGAGCACACCTACCATGATGCATAATATCCTTATTTGCCTAATAATCTCAGTTTTTATTACCTATAATATTAAAATAGGTGGGGGAATGTTAGCAGGTATTTTAATATTATAATGTGTTATAGGTTGTTTTTCTTTTCATTTCTACCTAGTTTGCTTACCATACAAGTCTCCAAGACTTCCTAGATAAGTCTTAGTTAAGTCTCCCCATTCTTATCCACATCAAATCTTTCTAGTCTTCTCCAAGTCTTCAGCAAGTCTTGGTCTAGTCTCTAGTTAACTTCTCCACCAAGAACCTTACCTAACAAGTTTTCACTTTTATATATTGAGCTAATCTCCTATGTTGGGAGATACGAGAAGAAGTTTTTGTTGCTTTGTTATGCTTTGTGTGAGATTATCAGGCAAATAAAAAAGGGTGTATATGATAAAGTTTTGGGTTCAACCAATTGTGTAGTATTGGTTAACCATACGACTTAGTCGGGCTGTTGTAGCATAGGGGGAGAAGTCAAGGTTTTTTCTACTGCACCGGTGTGAGGTTTTGCCTAACCGCAGAGGGCTTGAATCTCCTTAAAGAAAGCGAATTTCCCGCGCCTCAGTCCTTACAATAGTTATTGTAATTTTTATTATTCTTATTTTCTGGTATTTTATTTGCAATTATCACCAACACTATCTAAATAATCTCGTGCTAGATTGTTTGTGTAACATGTTACTTTGCTCGCTGTGTCACTCACCCTCTTGTCCAACTATAATTTCTGGGTTGGCATTGGCAACATCCATTGCTTTGAATCAAGTACTTTTCCTATGGTGCTAGTACCACATTTCATGTCTCTAAAAATCTAAGATATTTTCCATACATTGCTTAAATGCTTTAATTCAGTTGATATCTGTTGACCATTATATATCAGCAACATTTACCTTGTGAGATATTTTCTGATATTACTAACTTGAAAGTCGAGCCAATTTTTGTCATTGGATCTGATTGTTTGTGATGTTTTTTCACATCCAGCTCCTTGCAGTGATTCTACCAATTGTGGGTTTGGGAGCTTTTCTATGGTGGGCAGGACGAGAAATAGTTCAAAGCAGTGTGAGGCTACTTTAACTTTTGTTCATCTGCTCTACTCCTGATAATTTCATCTTGTTGATTGACTGTTTCATTGGGCACATGAAACAAGCTTCTTTCTAATCACTCCATAATTAAATAATTGATCGTGTCTTGTGCCAAAAGAGAGAGAGAGAAGTAATTGATCATGTCTTCATAAGCATACCAACACAATCACACATTTATATTATGGAAAAATGTTTTGTGGCACTAAATTGGGGGCACTAATGTCCCTAATTTTCATTTCAGGTAACTGTTTTGTTTTGTTTTGTTTTTTTTTTTTTTTTTTTTTTTTGCCTTATATGGAAATTAGGAGCATTAGTGCCCCCAATTTAGTGCCACAAATCAAAACTCTTATATTATTATGTCATATGGAGACGTTGTTCTAGTTTTCATGCCGGCTTGTACTTCGAGACAGAGTCCAGCATCTTGGTTTATTGCTGTATCTTGAAGTGTTCTTATAAATGAGTTACTCCTAATATTCGGTCAATGTGTGATGATATGAGTAATATTCTTTTACTGTTATATTTTGGGATTTTTAGCAATTGCATATGTGTGGACACATTCATTTTTAAAATTGTCCATGTATGCTGACTGTTTTTCACTGCCATGAAAGATGGAACCAAAGTGACACAAGAGATAAAGTACAGGGACGTAATTTGTCCTTCTTATTTATTCTTTCTTAAACTATCAATTTTATTTATTTAGTTATTATAATTTTTAATTTTTAATTTTTAATTTTTATGCTTATGGTTCAATTGAAAATAATTTGCACAGATGAAAAATAATCCAATGTACAGAAAGTAATTTTATAATTTGGATAATTTATATCATACAACTAAATAGGTATGGCTTAACTCATACTATATTAGATAACTTACACCTTACATCAAACATTCATTTTCTTTACCACCACTCATTTAAAACAGTGAATAAAAAAATTAGGGATTGACTATAATTTAACTAAGTTTTTCAAAATTTTGAAATGACGTTTTTATAATTAAATGAGGCTTTAACGATTACTAATTTAAACAATTGTTTTCAACACTAGCGAAAATAAAAAAAATTTAAGAACTAATAGATAAAATTAATAGTTTAAAGGATCCAGAGGTTTCGAGATTTAGGATTGGTTTGGCATACCTCAAAAAATTGAAAAAGTTAAAAACTTACTAAAAAAAATTTAAAAGTTATCATCATTCACTTTAAAAAAATATATATATATATATATAAAGATTAATTTTATATAAAATTATTACAAACAACTCTGATATCCCCATAGACAGGGTAGATTTTTTTGAAAAAATTGCATAGGCGGGGTGCACAAACAACACGGTGTTGTTCGGCCTGTGGGGATTCATCATGTGTCCCGTTTTGATAATTTGAACTGTTCAATGTGTAGAACTTGTCGAGTATTATATGCTTGTAAAAAATCACGTTGATCGGATATCGCTAACTATATGGTGTTATAGTTAACAGTTGAAAAAAACTAATCCGGTCAGATGGTTATCGATATCCGATCAACGTGATTTTTTACAAATATATAGTACTCGACGAGTTCTACATATTGAACGGTTCCGATTAACAAAACGGGACCCATGGTGGGCCCTCACGGGCCGAACAGTTCCGTTCAATTCAATGTCCCGAAAAGGAGAGAGTCATCTCCTAACCTATACTCTGCACAGCTGCCCCTTAGGACATCCCACCGTACTGTCTATTCTATCTCAATCTTCTCTTATATACTAATTTATATAATTTTTTAATACACATTTTTTCGTAAAAAGTTAAAAAATTATCCTAAGCAATCATATTTTTTTCCTTAACTTTTTAATCCAAAAAATTAAAAAATATACTTATTTAAGACATTCCAAATAACCCCTCAAGGCTTATTTTACTTTAGTTAACTTCTTGTTTTTTTAAGTGTTTTGGTTGGGATTTGCACATATTTATTTATTTATTTATTAGTGTCCATCTAGTTAGGATTCATCTTCTAAGCCTGGACGCACCACTCCCTCAGCTTTGTCTTGTGACCTTTCTTCCAATTAATAATTTTTTTTTTCCGACAAAAAAAAAAAAAAAAAAAAAAAAAAAATTGATGATACTCTCAAAATATACGGATTAGGGGTGGGCGCGGGTCGGTTGCGGCCACGAAACTTTCAATCCGCCATCCGTCCGCCAGATTGGCAGATTGAAGAAAATCAATCCGCATCCGTCCGCCAATCTGACGGATGTGGATTGAGCGGATTGGCGGTTTGGCGGATGGATGCGAATCGGTTTGGCAGTTTAAAATTTTATAAATTTTCAACATAATTCAACTTGTGCACTTCCTCAAAAAAAAAAAAAAGAAAAAAAAAAAAAAGAAAAAGAAAGTATTACAGTCAATGACTTAAAAAAGTATTACAATCACTGTATGCTTTATCTAAAGAAAGAAAGTTTGAAACTTTAGAATATCACGATCACTGCATGCTTCATCCACATATTACAATCACAGTATGATTCATCCACATAAAGTATTACAATCTGTGATTATTAAAATATAATAATAATTCAAACCATCAAAACCATGAACAGAACAGTACTAGAGATTGTATGTCTCTATATTGTTATATCTACATATGTTTTTGAAAACAAAAATTAACCAACATATATCATATTTTCTATTTATTATTTTTAGATCTAGATTTAAAAACCAAAAAATATAGATAAATAATATGTTTATTTTTTTCAATTTAAAAAATATATTCAAGTTGAAAACTTTTTTTCAACAGAATATTTAAACTTTTTTTCAATTGAAAACACAAACATAATATTTAAACAAATTGAAAATACAAAGTCTTATAAATTACTGGGGGTGTTCGCGATTTGGCGGTTTGGCGGTTCGGTTGCGGCCAAAGAAAGCTCAAATTCGCCATCCGTCCGCCAAATTGGCGGATTGGAGAAAATCAATCCGCAACCGTCCGCTCGTCATCACGCATCCGTCCAAAATGCAGCGGATCGGTTTGGTTCGGTCGGTTTTGACGGATCGGTATATCCGCTGCTCACCCCTAATACGGATGGATTGAATACTGTCAAAGTGGGCCCTGCCAATAAATTCTATGTTTCAATTAACTGGACTAACTCAATTGGTTACCTCGGTACATTTAGGCTTGGTTTGGGGTACACTAAATAATATAAAAAGTTAAAAAGTCACTATTCTATTTAAGTCACATCATCTTATTTAAATCACATCACCTCTCTAACACATCACATCAAATCCAACCCAAACCCACTAAGTCAATAAGTCAAAAAATACACTTTTTTAGAACATCACAAACCAACCCTTAATGTAGAGTGTTAGGAAGTCAATCCTTACTAAATACAAAAATCGATAATTTCTCCCTTATTATAAGGCTTTATTGTATTGTTTATTTGTTCTTTGCTAAATTTATTAGTTAGAAGAATTACACTAATAGTTCTTATAGTTTGAGACTTGTATCACTTTGATTTCTGACTTTTTAATTGTGATACATTTGGCTTTGAATTTTGAAAGATATTTCCTTTACAAACGGTCTATTTTAAGGGTATATTTGTCATACAACTTATTTCGTGTTAGTTAATTTATATATTGTTTGAAATGTAATGACCTTTTTTTTTAATAAAAAATGCTAGCACTTTCTTAGTTATAAAGTTCTGTTTCGTTTGGTTTTCAAAATCTATTTTCAAAAAAAAAAAATTCTGAGAAACTAAAAATTAAATTAGTGAAAAAAAAAATTAAAAACACATATTTTTATATAATTTTATCTTTTGGGAGGGTTAAAATATATTTTTTTTCATATTTATTTTCGTTAAATTAGTTTCTATTCTTTCAAAAATCAAATATGACTACAACTTTGATGTCATTATTAAACTAATCCATTAAATCAAAAATCCAAAACTAAAATAATTTCATATATTAAATATATCTATTACACATTAAAAACCAAATAAACATTTATTATATGATAATCATAAAAAATAAAAAATAAAAATGTTTGTTAACAACAAAAACGTATCTATTACATGATAACCATCTGAAAAAAAAAAAAAAAAAAAAAAAAAAAAAAAAAAAAAAAAAAAAAAACCTATTACATGATCATCATTCAAACTCATATTAAAAATTAATTTGGTAAAAAAATTAAAATGTAAAAGATTTATCATTTTTATATAATTTTATCTTTGGTGGTTAGAAATAATTTTTAAAAGTTCAAAAATAACTTTTTGACATTTATTTTTATCAAACTAGTTTATATTTTATCAAATTGACAATATTACTCATGAAATTGAATATTTTTTGTTTGCAAAGGAAATGGTGTTTTCAATTGTTCTATTTAAAACGAGATTCAAAATTTATAGTCAAATATATCACAACCGAAAGATTAAGAACTAAAATGACACAAGTTTTACATTACCTGAATCATTAATGTAATTCGCCTTTATTAATTTGTTGTATTATTTATTTCTTTCCCTTTACGAGGCTCTTTCACGAGTTTATTAGTTGGCTGGTGGTTTCCTCTCCATTATAAGCCTTTGTTGAGTGGATTGTTGGGCTTATTTACGTTAGACTATAATTTTCTAATTATAATTCTCTATATTGTAAATACTTCTAGCAATTGACAAAAAAATGTGTTTTTTTTTTTGTGGTCAAATTTTGTAGAGAGACTTATTTATAAGTCCTTTTTCAGAACCTTATACTAGGCTAAGTCCTGTATAATTTCTTATAGAGTCTCAAGTCCTATTTTCATAAGAATGTATTCCATAAGATCCTAATCTTTTTACCCCCATTTTCACACCACCTGATAACGGCAGAGATATAACCAAATGCTCAAAACTGCAAATGGAAATGGAAGTGAGACAAAACCTCATAAATCCATGATTCTAGGGAAAGTTTTACCTGTTCAGTAGCCAAAAGGAAATTAATCCCGCCTCCTAAAGCAACTAATCTAACTGATTCTGTGATAGAGAAAGGTTCTGGAATTCCAGATCGCACTATTGAGAGGAAGACCTGTGTTGAACAGAAGTTGCAGTCTTCAACAAATCCAAGAAGGTTTACTCGTTCAGCAGTTGGTAAAGTTAAAGAAGCTCAAACTATGGAAGCTAAACAAGGAATGGGTCGATTCTCAGAATCATCAACAACAACGTCGTCGTCGTCGTCAAATAAATGCCTATGTTTAAATGCCTATGTTTTCTTTGATTTTTCTATATAAAAAAAATAAAAAAAATTCAAAAAATAAATAATTTTTAAAATTTTACAATTAATAATACAAAATAAAAATATATTAAGATTATATATCTATTTCAAAACAAACGGATTAAAAAAATAAAAACTTATTAAGTTTATAAACGTAACGTGACACATTACGTTACGTTTATGTAAATGTCACATTACGCTTATATAGGTGTCACGTTACGCTCATATTGGTGTCACGCGTTACGCCACGCTTATATAGGTGTCACGTTACGTTACGTTTATGTAGATATGTCACGTTACGTTTATATAGGTGTCACGTTACGTTTATGTAGGTGTCACGTTACGTTACGTTTATGTAGATGTCACGTTACGTATAGGTGTCACGTTACGTTTATGTAGGTGTCACGTTACGTTACGTTTATATCAATTTCCCTATATATGGTTTTATTATTAATTATGATATTAACAACTAATATTGAGGGTAAATATGTCAAGAAACTTCTCATAGGACTTATGGGAACATAAGTTTTTTTGTGGGACCAAATGTAGCACAAGTCTCCCTAATAGGACTTCTAAATAATTTTCCCAATTTTGTATTTAATTTAATTATATGTTATTAGACTTACTGATCCTAAATTGGATGACCAAGGAATCTGGAAGTGTGAGATGGAGAGTAGATGAGCTAGGAAGGGAACGCAAGGTTGGTGGGGAAGAGAATTCAATGGCATAAATTGGGGTGGCGGGGTGAATGTGCATGAAGTGCATGGACATATACCTCTACCACTCTTTTTTAACTCATGCTATGTCTGGTGCCTTCCTGAAAGCTCTTACATAATATTGACATGCCTTCTCCACATGGGTAGAATTACATAATTATAAATAATAATAACGAAAATTCATGTAAGATAATACAATATTTTTGGGGTTCCACATTTATCTAAATAGGAATGATAATGGGACACGTACGGAAATGCTTGACGTGTATGGTTTTATAATTGAATTTTAAAAAATTTGTTTTACAACCCAAGATGATAAATAACTTATAAGGCTTAAAAATACACAAACTTTATCGGAATTGCCCTGCATTGAGATTGCAAAATAAAAGAAGAGAGAAAAGACGTGCATTATATAAAGACATATAATATAATATAATATAATTGATTTTATATAGTCATACATTGATGAAAATATATATTAAAAAAATTAATAATATTTTTGTAATGTATCTAGGAGTGTAAAAATGGCCCTTAAGTCTGGGCTCGAACACAGCCCGAGACTCTAGGTCTGGGCTTGAGCCATCATTTTGAAACCCGACCTATCGGCCCGTTCAAAGCCCACTCAAAACTTGACCCGAGTCCCGGGCCGCTCAAGGCCCAATGTCATTTTTTGTGGAAAAAAAAAATTTAGTGAAAAAAATTTTAAAAAATGTTCAAGTCTTGTTCAACTCTGGCCCAAGCCTGAGCCCAAGTCCAGGCCCATCGACCCAGCCTGAGACTCGAATACCTTGTGGGCCAGCCTAAATTCTGGTGGAAGCCCACAAGGCCCGACATGGGCCGACTTGAGCCCAGGCCCGAGTGGGCCGGGCTGAGCCAGACCAGGCCAAATTTAGATGGGATTTTTGGTGAAAAGCCCCTCCCATTAGACCTATTTTGTGTGAAACCCACGGAATAAAACACTGGCCCCAAAAGCCCCTTAATTAAAAAAATATAATCAACTGACTGAAATGCCCTTCCATATAAGTGGGGAAATATGAAACAATTGTACCGTTTCTCTCCCCTCACTCTGTTTCATCGATTGAAAACCCTCCTCTGAATATCATCATTCGAAAACCCTAGCATCGATTGAAACCTTTCTCTAAGTCTCATTACTCTCGCTCTCTAGAGTTACTTCGTCTTTCTACCCCTGCAACGTTACAGGTTCGTCGCTTGCGCTCGAATCAAACTCCGCATTATGCTTTACTCTCTCTCGTAGACACACATTTTGCAGGTGATTTTTTCCCGTTTCTGCTAGTTTTTCAATATTATAAAGTCTGTCTGGATTTGTTTTCATTTTGGGAGTGGTGTATGAGATTACGTTGGCATGGTATGGGGTAGGATTAACTTTGGTAATGTGTGTGTTGAATCAGTACTACTGAAAAATTGTTGTTTGATTTATAACAAAATGTTATTCTAACAAAAATACAAAGGTCAGTGATTTTAATACACTTGTTTTTTTCTTTTCTTTTTTTCATTGTTGCATTAGGGTGAGTAGATTTTGGAATTTGGGTTACACTAAGGATCATCTGTTCTAAAATTTTTGTCACTAGTTTAAAATACTTTAAATTACTAAATCATGTGAGAATGTTAAGGTATAAAAATTTTGAAAACTAATTTACGTATTTCGGAACGGTATATGCAATTCTGCTTCAATTTCGTTGCTTTGATTTTTGTAGTGTTTTGGTCCTGCAATTTCAATGCTTTCAAATTCACTTGCTTCATGAATTTTTCAGAGTAAAATTTTACTTCCAACTAGAGTAAAATTTTATTTACAATGAGAGTCAAGTTTTACTTATATACAGAGTAAGATTTTACTTTAACTCTAGCCTTTGCTCATTACATAAATGTGCGTATCAATTTGTATATGAATAGATTATACATATATATGTACCTATTTCTGTATGTGAATGTGATTGTAGTTTCGTCATTTCTCTGATTTCGGTTCGAATGTGAATTGTACATGTTAATTTCATAACTGTGTTGCGTATAGTCAAAATTGAGACGAGGTTTTCTTGATTCTTGGTTCTATAAACTTTGTATGTGTTTTTTGTTTATTTCCGAGGGTATATTGTTTAGAGTAAAATTTTACTTCCAATCAGAGTAAAATTTTACTTTCAATAAAAGTAAAGTTTTACTTCCAAACAGAGTAAAACTTTACTGTCTCATTACAATGCTTGTGCATTTTCTTTAGTGCTTATTTGTTTCGTCACTTTGTTGTTTAAAGTAAAATGTTACACTGTTGATATAGGGAAACTTTTTAGTGTTTTAAAATGGTTGTTACAAGAAGCAAATGTGGTGATGATAATGATGATGATGATGATGATGATGATTTTGAAGTTTCACCAACGGTTATACAAAAGAAGAAAGTCCTTAAAAAAAAGAAGAAAAGTAGAAAAGAAGTTCAATCCAATGTTAGTGATGATGAAGGCTGCAATGAAAGCAGTCTAATGCCTTCAACAACAAAACCTTCGAAGTTGAATATTGTACATGGAGTACGGGAGAGGGAGAACTATGTGAAACAATATAGGTCAAATGTTGTTTAATTGATAAACCTAATGCGAGAGGTTCACTAAAAGACACATTACTGCCCTTGAGAGAACACCTTTTGGGATGTTGTTTAAATCTTTTTGGAAGAAAGATGATGTGGTGTTAAAGAAGTTCAAGAAAGTTGACAATAATGTCATGGATGTGATCAAATCTTATGACTTTTATGCAAAGGGATTTAAGCTTGGGGGGAAAACGTGTGACATACGGGACAGTGATGTTACTTTGATTTTTGGGATAAAATCGGGAACGAAAAAAGTAGATGTCTCATATGGGAAGAAACAAGAATCACCTTTTGTGCAGAGAAGGTTTCGTAATATATCAAGAATATCCGTAAAGAGTTTACAAGAGGCATTAGGAAATGCATTGGAAGGCACAACGACAGTTGATGTTGAGAATGTTGCACGAATAATGTGTTTATTTGTTATGGCAACTTTGCTATTACCAACAACTGGTCTAACAGTTGGATGGGCTTTTGTCACCCTTGTAGAAGATTTGGAAATGATGAATTCATATGCATGGTCGACTGCAATTGCATCCATGTTGACTACTTCAATCCATTCTTTATTAGGAAGTCCTGAAAATGTAACTGGATGTGTACTTCTTCTTTTGGTAAGTAAATTGAATTACTTGAAATATTACACAATCTATCTTTAGAGAATTAACTAATTTCGATTTCTTATTTTATAGTACTGGTTATGCGAGCATACTACCCTCATTCAACCTCAAGGAAAAAATTTGTGTCCAAGGCTGCTTCGATGGGACTTATCAACATTGAGGAAAAAGCTAATGAAGAGGTCATTGCAAACACTAAAGCCCGAAGAGGTATCATCTCTCCAAACTCAGCCTTACTGGTTCACTTTGCTTAAAATTATACTTACATAATAAAATCTTACTCTTGAATAAAGTAAAAGTTTACTTAAAATTAGAATAAAAGTTTATTTACAGTCAGAGTAAACTTTTACTTTAAAACAGAGTAAAATTTTACATAGTCTTGAGCAGAGTAAAAGTTTACTTACAATCAGAGTAAACTTTTACTTTGAAATTCAGTAAAATTTTACTTACTCTTGAACAGAGTAAAAGTTTACATATAATCAGAGTAAACTTTTACTTACAACCAGAGTAAAATTTTACTTTGAAACAAAGTAAAATTTTACTTAATCGTGAACAGAGTAAAAGTTTTCTTAAAATCAGAGTAAAATTTTACTTACTCTTGAACAGAGAAAAAGTTTACTTTAAATCAGAGTAAAAGTTTACTTACATTCAGAGTAAACTTTTACTTACAATCAAAGTAAAATTTTAATTACTTTTGAACAGAGTAAAAGTTTACTTACAATCAAAGTAAACTTTTACTTTGAAACAGAGTAAAATTTTACTCTAGTGTTTAAAATTTGCTTCATTGCTGACTTTTTTTCTTTTTTTATTTTTCAAATGCAGGTAAATCACAATGAATTGAAGCCCATTTCCAGAGAAGAAATGGAACTCATTCGCAATGATGAGGAAGAAGATACATTGGACATAGAGGAAAATTTGGAAACTAAAGAAGATGAAGATCATGTAGCTAAAGCTTTAAGAGATGATCAACTTGTGAAGATGTAGACACCCCATTTTTGACCGTCCTCAAGACTTGGACGTCACCGTTGGAACACTCGGTGATTATCCATGTTTGTGTTTGTTTGGAGTTCCCGGAGTTCTCGGCTACGCGCCTCGCCTCAGGACCTCCAAACTTGACCGTTTTGTGTCTGGTTTTGCACCAAACACTGTTGTTTTGCCTTGGAGGGGCAGGGAATGCTTTTTGAGGCATCCCCACACACCACCGGCAGTGGCTAGAGGCCATCGGCTGGTTGGTGTTGCCATCGGCACTATATTGTGCTGGTCGGCACTATTTTGTGCCGGTCGGCACTCTTTATGGCAAAATGACCATTTTGCCGATCAAATCACTGTTGCTTTATCGAGATATTTTAGACAAGATCACTTTTTGCTCCCCTCCATACACGTGTATGGAGGGATGAGCCCTTAGGCTTGCTTAACTTGTAAGTTTGGTGCCTATACAAGAGAGACCTCTTCTCTTGACTCAAGGGTTGAAGTTCTTGAGAGACTTAGCCATTTTTAGATAGGGGAGAAGCTCTGGTTTAGGTTAGAAATTCCATATCTATTCTATCTCTATCCCTCTTTTGTTAGTCTAGGTGTTTTGTGCCTTACTATTGCACACAAACACCTAATGTTTCACCTTCCCCTTTGGACAGAGGTTCTAAGGGCTTGTTCTTGGTGTTCTTGACTGGTTTGGAGCTCAAGGAGGCAACCACTTCAACATTTGTGAAGAGGGTCAACAAGGGTAAGAAACTTACTTTATTTACCTCATTTTTGCATTCCATTTTTGCCTAGTTTAAAACAGTTTTTATGCTTAGTCTATAACACATAAAAGTTCTGTTTTTTAAGCCTCTTTATTGTTTATTAAGAGTGCTTGGTGGTTTGGGTAGGTTTGACCACCCTTAGGCCTTGAAAAGGCCCTTCTTTGTACCATTTTGTGAGAGATCCGAGACTTTGGTGTTAGGATCTCTTCACCACTGAAATCTTGAGGGATTTCAGTGGTGAAGATGATGCCTTAGAGTCTCAAGAAGGAGAGGACCACCCCCTCTCCTTGATGTCCTTGAAAAGGGCAAGATTTGGCTTCTTGAGGGAGCTCGTGCTTAAGTGTGTGTTGAACATGTTTGGTTTGTTTTTCATGCTTATATTGCCATGATATAACATGTTTCTAAGTTGGTTTAGGTCCCTTATGCATGCTTAGCATAGTTGCCTTGTAATGCCTTTTGATCCTCTAACATGCCTAGGTTGTATGCCTTAGCTTCTAGCATGTTTTAGGCTTGCATTTGTGAAGTTTTTGTGCTCATATTTCCATGTTTTAGGTCTGTCTCATGTTGTTTGAGCCAACCATAGCATGTTTAATATAGCCTCTTTGCATTGGGCTTGTTGGCCTTAAGAGCATGAGTGTGTAGCATGCCTTGCTTGCTTCATTTTTGACGGTTTGGAACCATTTTGCATGCTATTTCAGTCCTTCATACATGTTTGTTTGATTGCTTAGCATGCCTCTTTAATGCTTTAAGAGTATGTGTTAAATGCTCCATGTTTTGGCTTTAATGCATGCCTTTGGATTCATGTCATCTTGATGCCATCTAGGTGGTCCTTTAGGCTTAGTTTTATGTGTTAAAACTCTATTTTTAAGTGCTTAAGTATTGCCATGTGTGGTTGTGCTAAGTGTGGTTCAAAGCCTCATTGATTTGCTTTGAACCGTAGACCATTTGCATGCTTTGTTTGGCTTGTTTTGTTGCATGATTTGGCATCATGTTTTGCATGATTTTCAGAGCTTTACAATGTGTGTTTGTTGTCC
The DNA here is from genome assembly GCA_025200525.1 of Camellia lanceoleosa. NCBI lineage: Eukaryota > Viridiplantae > Streptophyta > Magnoliopsida > Ericales > Theaceae > Camellia > Camellia lanceoleosa. Next base: position 25,029,235 of record CM045762.1, on the reverse strand, counting down.
TTGTTTGGTATCTCCAAGTGTGCTTGGGGGTTGCCATGTTTATGCCTTGGGTTTGGACCATAACACTTGCATGTGTGTGTGTGTGTGTGTTTAGTCTCCATTTCTAGGCACTTTGGCCACTGATTTTAGGCCAATTAGGAGTAGTCTGATTCATGTTCTAGTCCACTCCATTGCTTGGTTTATATGCCTCTTTGCTTAGGTGGTATGCCTAACATGTTTAGCTTGCTCGCATTGTTCATGTTGCATGCTAGATAACATGCTTAGAGTTGCATTGCATAAGCATGTATGCTTGGCCTCTTGAGATGAAAATGATAGAGGTTTGGCACCCTTTCATGTTTACTTGGTTTGCATGCATTTGAAAGTGAAGTTACATCCTTGGTTCTTAGGGCCATCATGCATAGAAATGCGTGATTGGCGGTCCGAGAATCGAGGCACATGCCCCTTTGAGTCACTAACATGATAAGGGATGTGTTTGGTGCATAAATGGCTTAAATTATATTGCCATGCATGTTGTTGTCCTCTCATTGTGAGTTGCGGTTTTGCGTATTTTGTCCGGCCAAGACTGTTTAGTGCCGACCGGCAGTCAATTGGCAGCCGATTGATAAGTCTAGTGCCGATGGCCTCCTTACTCAGCCGGTGTTGCTCTACCCCAGCCGGTAGTACTCCCCAGTGCCCTGAGAGGCACTCCTGGGATTTTGGCAATTTTTAGAGGAGGATAGCAGGGGAAACAGAGGCAATCCGTGCATGGCAAAGGCGATTCGAGCCAGCCCCGAAGCCACTGCATTTGGCCCTCATCCCGAGGCGATTTATCGTTTAATTAGATTAATTAATTTATTTAATTAATTTAGTTGATTTGTAATAATTAATTAGCTTATGAGTTAATTAGTTATTCGTATATTCTTTGGTCCCTCCGAGTAAGGGCAAATTTGTAATAAGTGTGTGTGAGTGGGTGTATGTCTTCCAAACCCCATTTCTTTCTATCCCTTTATTTACCCGCTTTGATGGTAGATTAGGGCATACTTATTTTAGCATACCTTATGCAATGCATGCGTGCATCCATGCATTTGTTTACATGCACCGGCTCGGACATCATACAAACCGCATTGTATTTTCAATTCCAAATTGAATACGCATCAAACGATTGCATTTCACATGCCATCTTTAGGGTTAGCCGAGCCTACTCTAGATTACATCCTTGCATGTGTTGCATTAGCCACTTAACATGAACTAGGACACGCATGTTTGCTAACTAGTTTTTGTTTTGGCACGGAGTACGATGTAAGTATTTACGCTTTAGCATACCACATGCGTGTGAATGTTGCCATGACAGTATGCTTACCATGCGGCTAAATGCTTATGTGAGATAAACTGTTTGAATGCCTGTGGGTGGAGGTTGGATTGCTTGAGTTGGGAAAACTCATTGAAATCCGTGTTTTAGCCTACTTGCGAGTAGCAAATTCCAAAGCATTTTCAAAACGAATGGATATGCAATGTTTATTTCCAAATTAGGCAATCTAGTCTATACTTGTTTGTTGCACGCATAACATAGTAATTCTAGGCTAATAATTGGAATAAGAGCATGTAAGGTTTTCAAAACAGGATATCACGGTTAGTAGAGGCCGGTCTTCGGACCGGGCGAAAGGGGGTGCTCATAGCTGACCTTCCCCGATCGTACCCAAGCTCCCGAGCCAAGACCACTTTGGTGATGACGGACATGTGGCCTTCGGCACCGAGTCAGGGTTTCCTAAATTTCCCCTTTTTAAATATTTAGGTGGCGACTCAGAATCCGCAAAGCAATCCATGTTTGGCACTACTTTTCAAAAATCTGCTTTCTCAAACGACGGTTTGCCGATTTGGACTCTTTGGTTCAGATGAACCGACACAAATCGAGTCCGAACTGTAGTGACCCCAATATGAACGGAACGGGACTTAACCTCCCGGGCGTTGGGATGCTTCTCGCGACTGGCCGGGACTTTAGAGAGCTTGACTCGAACTCGTGATATCCTGTTTTGACTACACTTATGTGTTTCTTTGCATTGCATGTGCATTGGTGCGCCTAGGACACAGTGTTTGCCATCTGCCATTCCTGAACGGTTTGCCGGAGGCTTGTCTTGTCAAGGCATGACCATAAGGCTAACCGGTTATGGGCTCTGACAGCATGGGAACACAAACCCCGGTTTTACCGGGGCACCCTTTTCGACCATTCGACCTAGTGCATATTCGGATCCATAGTGACCATTCCAAACTAGGACAGGTTGCTTACCCGATGTTAGGTTGTTTGAAACCGCCGCGTGCATAGTGAAACCCTAGCTCCTGACAAAATAGGACAGGGAAACCCTACCCCAACATAGGGGTGTATTGGCTCTCATTTACCTGCTATGTGCTTTTAGAGTGTATCTCTGCAGGGGAACGCATATATCAGTTTGCAAAGTTTGAGCATCAGGCCTGAGGGCACTAGTAGTGGTATTGTTGAGAATCAGTTGTATCTGTGGGTATCAGATTCAGTATTTTGAACAGCGACTTCGGGGAACAGTGTTCAGTAGTAGAGTGCAGTTATTCGACTACACCCGTGTTTGATCTGTTTGGGGCTGAAATACTGCTTGTTTTCTGTTTCAGTTCAGAAATTCAGAGAGTTGAACCAGAATAGCTAGTGTCTTTTTCTCGCTGAGGCAAAACTAAACATGACGCAGAACTCAGAAGAAATTGTGGTCATGACGGCCGCGCTGAGTCAAGGAACCACCCCACAAGATGACACTACTGTTAACACGCCGCATCCACCTAGGTCGCCTACCGCACATCCAATTTGGACTCCTCAGCTATATCAGGCTCGTGAGCCTACTACTTTTGAACTAATGGGGATGATAGGCGATCTCCAAAGATCTGTGGCGGATCTTGCATATGGAATGTCTATTTCACCGCCAGCTGCATCGTACGTCGGGAACTTTGTACCCCAAGAACCCCCGCTGTTGGGCCGAATTGTTATTGAACTCAGCCAACCGGAGATGGCCTCCAGTTATAACAATGATATGTCAGCATCCACCCAAACCCAAAATCAGCCGAGGCCGAGACAAAGGTAAGATGAAGGCAGATGTCGACCCTATTGAACAACCGCCAGGATGAGAGGCTTTGAAAGCCGGCGGAATGAATAAGCAACAAGTATCCGCAGTTATATCAAAAGTCAGGAGGATGCTTTCCACTTCGCGAGGGCGCTCCAACAATCGAGAATCGGATAGGCCCCGCCATGCCAAAACAGCTTCTTCCTTCCACTTTGCATCCGAAAGGATCAAAACCCAAGGCCGCACCACGATCCATTTGCTAGTGCGTCTAGCAAGAGTGCTCAGACTCCAAAATACCGCCGAGGGCGCAGGTCTTTCATGCCTCTATATGCCATTGTCCAAGGCATTGCAGATCCTTGCCGAAGGGGACACCTTAAGCCTCGAGCCTCGAGCCTCCCGAAGAATCTCCCGCCACATGATGCTTCAGACTGCATCATCGCCAGAGATCGCCATGCCATCGACAATTGTTTCCGCCTTCGCACGAGGTGCAAGATTTGATTGATAACGGTTATCCTCCCCACCTCAAAGAAAGTCCGCCACCACTCGCTTGTTGGATTTCGAGGACATAGATATCGCAAGTATGTAATCGAAGGTGAACCGCTCATGGGCGGTCTGTACATTTTTGGATGTGGCGTGGCACGCATTTTTGAGCACCGCCAATGCTAATTTTGTAAATCGACTTGGGTGTCGAGTCATTTTTGTTTTGTTTTTGAGTCTGCCTCTCAGATATTGAGTCATTTTTTGCTTATAGAGTCTGCCTTGTCAGAATAAGTCGGCCTTTTGTATAGTATACCAGGTGATTTCGGGGTTGTTCCCTCAAACACCGTTTTGTCTTTCAAATAGTTGTTTTTGCTTTTCGAGTTTGTTTCTGCCGAAGAGCCAGTTTCACCAACAAATCTCAATGAAACAGCTGTGGCTATCACGTTCCGTACTTGTTGCTATTTGAGTCAGCCGTGCCAGAGGATATGAATGGAACGACAGTGCATTCCGCCTACTCTCTTGTGCCTTGAACATCGTTGCAATGACCTAAGTTTTTCATAAAACCCCTTTTTCGAACACTGCGGTGATAAAAACGAAAAGGAAGTAATTCCTCGGGTATTTGCAAAATTTTGATCATTTTGAGAGAAAGAGAGGCCTGCTAAGCTTTTAATGAATGAAATCATGCTTGTCGGCGTGAGTACTGAGAAGGACCCTGGCCTGATCCAGACTGGTTCCACACTATCTTCAACACGAGCGATTCGTCGCTTTCTTAAAAAAAATTTCAAAAACAAAATATTTTGCGCAAGCCTCGCGAAGACCTGTGTGGAACCGCTCTTGAGATTGTGCAGCCCAGGATCGCTCTCAGCCTCGAGATTCAACCTATCTATTTCAAACCTGGAATCTGTTCAAAACAATTAATTGCCGTGTAAGGCCTGTGTGGCTCAATTTGAAGCAGCCCTCGAGCAAGGGGCATCAAAGCCCGATCAAGAAAATTAGATCCCAGTAAGCAAAGCTCGAGAAGTAACCGTGATGGACTTTTCTGCAAATCAACACAACAGTCGTTCTCCTGGATACGGAGAGGTTTCAATCTCAAAACCATTTGGCATGGGCTTGCTACACTTTTACCCTTTGAGAGGCTCGCTGGGCCGAAAATCCGAAAGGGCGGCCCAGGCAAAAGTTAGAGCAAAGAAAAAGAAATAATACAAAAAAATACAAAAGAAAGAAAAGAAAGAAAAAATGCAAAAAAAAGAAGGGAAGAAAAACAAAGCTCGCAAGGTCGAAAACCTGCAACAGGCGCCTTGGCAAAAATTAGAGCCTAAATAGTGAAGGTTAAAATACCCGAGTGTACCTTAACCGGAACTACGTAAGGCTTGATTCCCATGTTTGGGATACGTAGGCAGCTTCATCTTGAAGTCCAGCCCCCAACGCTTCCATAGCATCTCAGTCCATGTCATGGTTTTGATCACTTTTGCCTCTTTCGAATCCAATATCTTGATTGCAGCAACCTGGAATTACGTGACTAACTTCATCTTGAAGTCCAAACCACCAACACCTTCTAGGTGACTGTGTCCATATATTGATTCAAGCCATTTTCGTCTCCTCTGCGTCCGAAGGTCCGACCATCGCTCAGAGGACTCGCTTACGACATGCCGCGGCATCATCCAAACAAGGGGCAACTTTCCGTTGCCATGCAGTGCCATAAGTTGCCCTGAGTTACCGTCTAAACCAGGGGCAGCTTTCCGTTGCCTTATCCCCTCTTTAAGCCAGGGGCAATTTCCCATTGCCTCCGATCCGAGGTTGCGTATCTCGAGGGTAAGTTCTACGCTTGTTAGCGTTGATTGTTTGCAAAAATAGTTTTTGAAAATTTTCACTGAGGTTGACTTATTTTCTCGAAAGACTGTTTCATTTTCAAAATTGGACCATGTTTGGACCCAAAAGGAGAATTTTCAAAGGCTCACACCGATTCGCATGATTTTCAAATCTTGAATAAGTGCATTTATCCAACTCTCATTTTTTATCAGAACTGTTTTAGAAAACGAAAAAATGGTCAAAATGACGAACTAGGGGCACAGTTGAGTCGGGTGTTCCGTCTTCTCCCTCGTCGCCAACGCACTTGCCCGAAAGGCACTTTATCTACCAAAAGAAGTGGTCGCAGCTAGTCAGACGGGCGTGAACCCACAACCTCTCGTTTACTCGTCAATCACCCCGGGGAGGGATTGAAAAATGAGAGAATAAAGAATAAAGAGGAGTAAGTTGAGAGAAAAGTGAAGAAAAGGGCTTTGAGAGAAAAAATGAGCCTGAGGGCCGAGAGATGTGAGTATCACGAATCAGAAAGGGTGGGAACAATATCCGGAGGAATTGGCTCCTTGAGATTTGAGGTCTTTTTGTGAACATGTCCGTGTGTCGTGTCCTTTTGATTTGTCGGTCTTGATTTTAGATTTGTCGGTCTTGAGTGTGTCTCGTTCTTTTAGGTTGTGTGCCTTTTGTTTCTTTGTTTGAGTCTGTCTCGCCATGTTCTGTGGTAGGCTCGACACCTGCTGAAAACCCATCCTCTTCCAAAAGGTAATCGCTTGTGCTCGTAATGTCGTGCCATTCTCTACATCCGCAAAGCAAGAGTAGGAAAGGGGAAATTTGGGACATCCGAGTATGTTTCAACTGCAACTGTGTCAGCTTTGTGATCCGGCTCTTGTCGATTGGGGCTATTTGTTCGTGGTTTGTCGTGCGTAATGAACCAAATGTCGTGTTATGGGCTATATGCGCATCAATCCCCAAGCAGATTAGTCCCCAAAGAAAGTATGGGTCTGTGTTCAGATTGAGTAGGGATTTGTATGAGCTGTTTTACTGTTAGTTAGTTGGTTATCTGATTATTACAGTGCAAGTGTTCAATTGTCAGACAACAGATCATTTTCATTTACATTTGAGGTGTAATATGATGCAATGCAGTGCAAGGTATGAAATATGCATATATATACAAATGTAACACTCTTTTTTAGACCAAAAGTTTGTTTCATCCCATATAATCTTTTCAAGTACAAAGTTTGAGAAAAACAAAAACCTGCCTGCGGCAGTACATAGTACTCTATCTACCAAAAAGAGAAAAGTACAAGAAAAGAAAATGAAAGAAAAACAGCAGGTCTCAGAATCATCATCAATGGTCTCACGCCGGGGATCCGTCTCGCCTCTTCCCCGGGCGTAAGCACAGAGCATCGCTGGTGTCGCTGCCGGAGCCCGAGCCCGAAGCCGCCTCGGCCTCCTCCTCGAGGCCTCCGACTCACCATCCTCGCAATCGAGCTCGCGAGCCGCTCCCACATGGCCACGCCTCGTGCGGGGCAATATCTTGCCATCCCGAGTAGAAATGGGAGGTCCAGATGGAGCGCCGCCACCCACGGAAGGAATCGAGAAGGAAGGCGGAAAAGGACAAAAGGCAAATGCATCAAGACACATGAAGCGCTTTATCTATCAAAGGAATGCAGTATGAATACACGAGGTGTGAATGCCGTGAGCAGTTTATCAGTGCAGAATGCAGTGTATGAATACAGTGTGTGAATGCCGTGAGCAGTTTATCAGTGCAGAATGCAGTGTATGAATACAGTGTGCCAAGTGCCGTGAACAGTTTATCAGATGTTGTGTCGTGCATCAGATTATGCGAAGCAGTTTGTATATAGTTTGGAACTATGTCAGAGAAAACATACCGGAAGGCCGTAGAAGGCTAGGAACTCGAAGGTCCGCTGCAACATCCCCGCCATGGAGGCATTCAGCTCCAATGACTGCCGGGTGTACTCAGAGGAAGCCTGCAAAAGTATTAGATGCATCAATATTCTGTGGAATATCGAATGAACTGAACTGAAATGACAATGCAAGATGCAGAAATAAAGTGGTACATACCGGAGGCAAGTCAGGAATGCCAGCAAACTCATGACCAAATGGGAGGAGCAAAAGGGATCTCGTAGGTCTCCCCACTCGCCTCAGATGTCAAGATGGTAGGCAGAGCGGGCCACTGCCTCGCCCCTCTCAGACTCTCCCGCCACGAAGCTCGAGCTCAGGACGATCCCGCCTCGCTCCCACCTCTGCCCTAGCCGCCGGCGCCGCAGGTCTCTCTAGCTCAGCTCGGCGACCACCGCTCAGAGGCCGCATGATGAAGGTCCGGACGATTTCGAGTAATCGCCGCCTGGTTGCCCTCCCCCGGCCGATGGTGTAGTCCGCCATCTCGCCACGGTGAAACGCCGGTGTCCTCATATGCTCGGGAGGATGCACCGACTATTCGCCAGTAACCCCGAGGTCCGACGCAAGAAGCGCCACCAGTACCAAGCCCGGCTGCATCGGGCCCTCTAGCAAAATCCCAGAACGCGAGGTCTCGATCGCGCCGGCAATCCGATTCCGCACCATCGCTGGCAGAGGAGCCCATGGCTGCCAGGTGATCTGAAATTGAAATACAGTTTATTGCCTACTGGTATTGCAAAAATACAGTGGAAAAGTGAAGCTTAAATGAACTACAAATAAAACATACCTCGGCAGGGGTGATGGTGTCAAAGTAACGGCGGAAGAAGCTAAAAGTCTCCTGCGGCCGCTGTGTGCACCTCCCGTCATAACGGCGTGAGAAGGGAATGACTAGAGGAGTCTCCGTTTCAGATCGCTCTAGCTCGAAAGTAGGCGTAAACCCACAACTGCAAGACAGATGTCAGAACATTTATCGAAAAGGTAATACAAGAGTAAAGCGTAATAAGCAGAGCTGCAGGTTGTGCAAAGGTATTGAGCAGAGTGTACAAGCAGAAAGGTACAACAGAAGCAGGAGTATGTGTGTGCCGTGTGTACAGTATACAGCAAGTGTAAAACAGACTACAGTGTGTGCAGTGTGCAGAGTACAGAAAGTACAGAACAGAAATGTAAAGCGGAAAAGAAGACGTACCTCCCAAGCTCGCCAATAGCCTCCGAGCAATCGCTCACGCCACGGGAGACCGAGCTCATGTACCCGTAAAGAGTGGCCAGAGCCGCGCCACCCCAGTCATAGCGCAAGATGTCCCGGACGTCCACCAGTGCGCTGAGTAGGCAGAGAGGCACGGTGTTCGCCCGGTCGGCGAAGAGGGTCGTCCCTAGCAAGAACATCGAAGCCACAAGATATCGCTTTCACGGCCGCCTCGGCCATCGAGTCGCTGCCGACAAGAAGAGGTCGACCGGAATTGCACCTCAAACCAGGAGTAGCGGACGAAACCTGGACGTGCAAGAGGCGGAGCCGCGCCAAGTAAATGGATCTGAGCGGCGGTCCACTCATCCATGTCGGTGTCGAAGGGGATCGGATCACCCCCTACCCCGATGCCGGTGAGCACCGAGAAATCGTAGGGAGTCATCGTCATGTCCCCCGCCGCGGATAGGTGAAATGAATCGGTGGTGTCCCACCACCTCTCCGCCAAGGCAGCTAAAAGAGGGCCGCAGCAAGAAGTCGGGTCGCACTTCGCAAAGGAACCGAAGCCCGCCTCATCCACGATGTGTCGAACCGCCTCGAGAAGCTTCGAGTACCAATCTCGAGCCGAAACATTCCCATACCCGCGGATGGTATGGGAATCCCCCTGTTTACAAACAAATGGTTGCAAAGCAATATGAAATGTACAATTCTGAGGAAACATGTTAAAGTCGATACAAATCTAGCATGCGTGCACGTTTTTCAGATTCAAACAGAAACCGGATGCCGGTGTGCTTACAGTAAACTACAATATGTGATGCGTCAGTGTGTTTTTTTTTTAGTGGTGCAGTGTAAACATGGTGCACGTGTGTACGTTTTTTAGATGCAAGCAAATGCCAGGTTTTAGTGTACTGCGGTGGACTACAGCCTGTGATGTGTCAGTGTATTTGTGAGGGTCAGCATACAGATATGGTGCATGTGTGTACATTTTTCAGATTCAAGCAGATATCGGGTTATAGTGTGCCAGTAGGTGAGCTACAACGTATGATGCGTCAGTGTACTTTGTGTGGTTCAGTTTAAATACGGCATGCAATATGTTTTTAGATTCAAATAAGTGCCGGACATCGGTGAGTTTGCAGTGGAATACAGTGTGTGCCGTGTGTTTGGGTAATTCAAGCTAGTGCAGTGTGTGTGCATGTGTGTTGGTCCTAAGTAGATATCAGTTGTAAGTTTGTCTACGATCAACTACAGTATAGTATATCAGAGCTAAGCAATTAAAGGTTGTAATCAGCTATGGCAGATTCTGCTTCTACATTGCGTAAAGTAAAACAGAAAGAAGGTTACCTCGGTTACCGAATGAGAGGTGAGAGGCCGGCTCGCGCAGCAGAAGCTCCGGGTCCAGAGCCCTGTCAAAACCGCGGAAGTGGCGGAGTCCATCTGGCGGAAGCACGTGAATGGCCGGGCGGTAGGTCGCCGGGTCGAATGGGCGCTCGCTCAACGGGAGGAGCTCAACCCCGGGATCCATCTCGTGATCCGGGGGAGTCCCGACATGTGGAACATCGTCTGCCATGGTAGTGGTAGTGAAAAAATAGCCGGAAAGGAAAACCGGGGCGGAATACGAAAAGTCAACCGAGAAGGTCAACCCCGAGCGGGTCAAAAATGGCCGGAAAGGCCGGAAGATGAAAATACACGGAAATGTAGAGGAAATCGAGGGGAACAAGTCCCGAAAAGGTGAAAATAGCAAAGGAGATCCCGAAATGAGATTTCGATCGGGTGGAAATGTCCGAAACGCGAAGAATATCGCGAATCCGACGGTAAAATGGTGTGAAAACACGAGGAAATCGACAAAAAATCGAGAGAACAAAGCTCTAGAGAGAGAGAATGAAGGATTTCGGCGGAAGAGGAAGTGGAAAATAGGGTTTAGAAGCCCTATTTTATAAAGCCCGAGGTGAAATGTCGAATCTGTCCCCGATCAGCAACTTTTGGCCGGTCGGCACTGTTTTGTGCCGGTCGGCACATTATTGTGCCGGTGGAGAAGTTTAGGCAGCCGGTGGCAGCCGGTAGCCTTCCCACCCAGCCGGTGGTGTTCCCAAGGCCTTGTTTTGTCAAATTGAGGAGTTTGGTCTTCATAGCTCAAGAAAGTGCAAGAAAATGCACCCCCGATGCTCAACCAACCTCCGTTTTGACTTCGGACCGTGTCTACTGTGCGTAACACTCAAATTCAAGCAAAGACTGTATCCTTTTTGTATCCTTTTGTCTTTTATAAGATTCAAAAGTTGCCCTGCAGTCGCTGCGCATCCATCACATTGTTCGCGTCGCCACGTCATACCGCTTTGCACGCCCCTTGTGACTTGCATCGCTTTTGCATTTCCTGCGGCATACGTGTCGCATTTGCATTTCATTTTTCATCAAATGAGGCATGTGTACCTCATTTTGCATTTCATTGCATTTCGAGGTACGTGTGCCTCGTTTTGCATTCCATTTTCCATTCAAATAAGGTATGCGTGCCTCATTTTGCATTTCATTGCATTTCGAGGTACGTGTGCCTCGTTTTGCATTCCATTTTCCATTCAATGAGGTATGCGTGCCTCATTTTGCATTTCATTGCATCTTGAGGTATGCGTGCCTCATTTTGCATTCCATTTTCCATTCAACGAGGTATGCGTGCCTCATTTTGCATTTCATTACATTCCGAGGTACGTGTGTCTCGTTTTGCATTCCACTTCTCATTTTGTATTGGCATACGCATCCTATGTGCGTCACCTCATTGTACCCCAGTCTGGTGAGACCTTAAACACGTACGGTCTAGGAGACCTTAAATCCTTCGAAGGTGCAAAACCTTTGGTGCATGCATTGTCATGTATCATCATCTCAATAGCTGCGCATTGCCGCGCATTTTGAAACCACGCCACCCCGGTCTGGCGAGACCTTAAACACGTACGGTCTAGGAGACCTTAAATCCTCGGGAGGTGCAAGACCTTCGGTGCATTAAGGTGTGCACCTCATCGCATTTGGCATGCATCGTATCCCACCGTTTTGTGCACTCGCGTTATTTAACGCATCGCGCTATCTTCCGCATCTCATCACATTTGGCATGCATTCGTATCGCACTGTCTTGTGCACTCGCGTTGTCTAACGCATCGCGCTATTTTGTGCATCGCGCCATTTGGCGCACCCTCATTGCACTTCATTTTCCATCCTTTGAGGCACGCGTACCTCATTGCACTCCATTTTTCATCTTTTGAGACACGCACGTCTCATTTGCCCCATTTGCATCCGCATGCGTGTCTCATTTGCATCGCATTCGCTTAAAGTGTTGTGTAACAGTTGCCCCCCCGGGTCTGGCGAGACCTTAAACACGCACGGTCTAGGAGACCTTAAATCCTTGGAGGGTGCGAAACCTTCACCATATTTGCATCTCGGTCTAGGAGACCTTAAATCCTCTGAAGGTGAAATTCCTTCGGTGTTTGTCGTGCCCGAACGACTTTCAGTGGTCTGGTAAAGCCACATGTCTGTGTTTGCGGTGAGTTCCTAGGAGACCAATGGGGACGGTGAAAACTAGAGTTTGAACGGCTTATGCCTAGAACACAAAGGTTCGAGATTTTCGAGACTAAAGTCTGGTTTAAATACCCAGGGGGTGTACCCTCGGCTTGAAATCTGTATGGAAACCCCATAGGTTGAGGCGGCATGTTTACGCCTCAATTCTGGATACCGAACCAACCTAGTATATCGCCCTGTTGAGAGAATAGGGAAAATCACAATCCCAGCCATTGCATCATACTGCATTGTCATGCATCATCTTAACTATTGCATATGTCATGCATTCAAAACAAAAACAAACAAAAAAGCGCATGCATATGTCATGCATCATCATTGTAGTATAGTGCATATGTCATGCATTTTCTGTAAATATCCATTTCTATTGCATTGTAGTTGCATGCATCCACTGCATCATCTTCCATCTATGGCTTGCGCTTTTCCTTGTTGAGCTTGGTCTAGTATGCGCCCTTACTTTTCACGTCAAAGCATGGTTCATGTGCATCGCGCCTATTCCTTGATGAACTTGGTTTGAGGTTGCGGCACCTTTTCTGTGTTAGATATGGCTTGTACGTGTGCATGTCTTTCCTAAGCAAGATACGGTTTGGCCCGCGCGCCATAATCGCATATTACATTGTAGTGTAATTATTGCATCCAGCATTAGGATCATTGTTCTTTCCTTAGCGGGTCGTCACCCCACTTATGTCAATCCACCCAATACTTGTTCTTGTGTCCGTCTGCATCACTCATAGTTCAGACATCGTACTATGGTAGACGGACTTGCTACTTCCATCAATCTACTTGACATTTGTGTGGTTTCGAACTGCTCATGATTGAATCATGATTCAATTGCTCTGCATGTAGTTTGCATTGTTTCAATTGCATTACATATCATTTGCATTATTCATACATCATTTTGTATATATATTGCATATCATTTTGCATCTCGCATTGCCGTGCGTATGGCTAACAAAATTGTACCTGTTAAGTTTACTTTCTTTGCAGGCACGATATTGTATGTACGGCTTATTTGAGGCCGGCGCAACCGGACGAGCCGCACAGGTATTGTATCCTCCATGTGAGACGTACAGGGAACTGCATAATTCTCTTACATCCTTTCTGCATTGTAGTGTAGATTGGCGTATGCTAGCTTATAACTGTTGCATGTGTGCTTCATTACAGCTTTCTTTGCATGATCATAAGTTATGCTCGGCTTCTTGCATCGTCTTGCATTTTGCCTTGGGCGCATACCTTGTTTTGTCTTGCATGTTTGTCCAAGTCTTCGGCCTTGTCAAAAATGGGTCGTCTCTGGGCTTTGACATTCACTCCCGTCATTGTTATGACTTTCGAGTTCTGTCAAAGAGGGGCAACTGTAGACACCCCATTTTTGACTGTCCTCAAGACTTGGACGTCACCGTTGGAACACTCGGTGATTATCCATGTTTGTGTTTGTTTGGAGTTCCCGGAGTTCTCGGCTACGCGCCTTGCCTCAGGACCTCCGAACTTGACCGTTTTGTGTCTGGTTTTGCACCAAACACTGTTGTTTTGCCTTGGAGGGGCAAGGAATGCTTTTTGAGGCATCCCCACACACCACCGGCAGTGGCTAGAGGCCACCGGCTGGTTGGTGTTGCCATCGGCACTATATTGTGCCGGTCGGCACTCTTTATGGCAAAATGACCATTTTGCCCTGCCGATCCTTTGACAATGCTTTATCGATATATTTTAGATAGTCAGATCACTTTTGCTCCCCTCCATACACGTGTATGGAGGGATGAGCCCTTAGGCTTGCTTAACTTGTAAGTTTGGTGCCTATACAAGAGAGGCCTCTTCTCTTGACTCAAGGGTTGAAGTTCTTGAGAGACTTAGCCATTTTTAGATAGGGGAGAAGCTCTGGTTTAGGTTAGAAATTCCATATCTATTCTATCTCTATCCCTCTCTTGTTAGTCTAGGTGTTTTGTACGCGGAAGCAGCAACAGAATGAAAAAGATGGATTACGAAATCAAAGATGAACACAATTAAACAAAGACAGTAATAATTTATAACCAAAATATTATTCAAAACATTTAATTAAAACATTTAATTGAATACAGAAAATAACTTGCACTTACAATTGTTGTAATCTGCAAGGATCTTTTAAATAGGTTGAACAGAAGAACGAAAAATAGTAAACCTCACTCAGAGCACTCGGGTTTTTTCTTACAAACTGAAAGATTGAAGAAAATTGAAAGTTGCCTGAGTGATTACAATTGATTACAATATATAGAAAATTATATTAACTATGCAGCATGTGAACTGGCTGAAGGCAGCTGGCAGCATTGGAGACTGAGCAGAGCTGTCGGTTGCTTTCGGCTGATTGATTGAACAGTTGAGCAGCTTTAGCAAAAGTTGATTAACCAAATAGTGATGTGAACAGTAGCTTTTACTATTCATCACTTTCGGTGGAACATGTGAATAAAGGAATCAGAATAAATACAAATTGGCAGCTTTTCTCAAAAGAGTATTGATTGAAGCCATTTTTGTATTTATAAAGAATCCTATGTTGACTAGGCATATGGATCCTGAGCATCTTGAAACTCGGGTCGACCATATGGAATGGATTGAGTAGTTGATCCTTCAGAAGATTGGGCTGAACTGTCTGAGCTTTCTTCTGAATTATCTGAACTGGTTGATTGGGCTTGAGCTCGATCCACAAGTTGCCGAGCCATCTGAAACATTTCATCACGGCAGGGCTTGGACTTGACTTTGGATTTAGCTTTGGGCCGAGCAGGAGATGAATTGGGCTTTGCCTTTGATTTGGATTTTGACTTGGGTTTTGACTGATCCTTGGGTTGGTCCGGAATTATGGGAACTTTGGACTTTCCCTTGGATTTGGATTGGGCCGGTTGAACTGATTTGGGCTTGGAACCACTGGATGAGGGGCTTCCAAGATTGACTGGAGGAAGACTGGACTGACTTCCTTGGTTGATTACAGCAGTTGGGTTCTGCTGGGCTTTGACTATTGCAGGAGTTGGAGCACATTGATCAGGAGGAAATTCCTCATGGACAATTTCAATAATTCTGGGCACATTGAACTTAGCCCACCATTTGACTGAGTGTTGTCGAATAATTATGTTATCATCAATCCCATAATGCCATTTAAATATCCATGGAATTTTGTATTTGGACATAAAATTGAGCAATATAGGAAATTGTTTCTGATGAGTAGTGAATGGGTAAACAGCAGCAAAATAAGCAATTGTTTCATTGAGGGAACTGGGGAGAATTTCTGAAATGGCACCATAATGGGTCCACCATCTCACAAACCAGGTTGGTAACTCAGATTTGAATTTTTGATCAAAGGAAATGAACCAAGAGTGACTGAATGACTCATTTTGGTACAAGAACAATTTGAACCAAACATCAACATAATCATGATAATTATATTGAATAGAGTGACCAGGTAAATCTCGAAGCAGATTAGGATTTCCCCATTCTGCAAGAGAGACAATATTATGAATGTAGAGTGAATGGTATAGGATCTTATAGGCATAAGTTCGATCCTGAATTGGTTTAATCAAGATGGAATGATTGTTGAGCAAGATATCTTTGTAATAAGAGAGGTTTTTCTCTGGAGGTGAAGAAATGAAATGGCATCCAGAGCCAAAATGGAATTGAGCAATTTCATTAATGGTTTGATTTCTGGGGTGACTAGGTTCTTTGAAGAATAGGTTTGTAATATGTGACTTGGTGTACTCAGTTCGAGAAGGACGAACTTGGTTAATTGGAAGTGGAGTAACTGAAATGGATTGGCTAGAAGCAAAAGGATCATTAGCCAATGCAGATGAATAATCAGGACGGTGAATAGTACCAAGAGTATGGTACCGGTTAATTAGGTCAATAGATTTGGATGGATGAACTGACTCCAAAGGAGGAGGAACAATGAGTTGATTAGGTTTGCTGGAACTAGAAGAAGGAACCAAAGCCTTTGAAGGAGGCCTTGGGCGAGACATCTGTGGAATAGGGACAACAGATTAGCAACCAGAAAGAAGATCTAAATAATTCTGGTAATAAAACAAATTGTTGTAATAATCATGACGTAAAACACGTCGAGCTTGTAACTGTTGATGATTGATGTATTGGGCTCGTTTAGTAGTTAGTCTGGTTGATTTAAGACGGGTAATGCGGCGGTTAACTTGTCTGATCAGGGTTTTGTAATGGGTAATTTGGGTTTTAACGTAAGAAATATGTGGAGTAGCACTCATCCCTTACCCCCCTGTAAAAATTCCCGGGTAAGAAAATCAGGAAGGGAATTTTGACAACCAGGTATGTAAGCAATGTCAAAATCAAAAATACTTAAAATAGATTGCCAACGGACAAAAATTTGTTTACTAGCAAGATTTTGAACATCCTTTTGCAAAACATATTTAGCAGATTTGCAATCAACACGAAGTAAAAATTTTTGATTTAAAATATCATCTTGAAATTTTTGAATGCATAAAACGGTAGATAAAATTTCTTTTTTAATAGTACTATAATTTAATTGTGCAGTATTCCAGACACCAGAATGAAAACGGACAATTTGTTCAGGTGATTGAGGAGTAACTTGCTGGAGCAGAATACCACCATAACCAATATCAGAAGTATCAGTTTGAATGATTTTGAATGAATGTTCAGTAGGAATACCAAGACAAGGAAGAGACTGAACATATTTTTTAACTTGTTGAACAACAGCAGTATGAGTAGAAGACCAAGGAGGAGGATTATCTTTTAACCTATCAAACAGAGGTTGACAGATTTTTCTAAGGTCTTGATAGAAATCAGCTACGTAATTGAGGGAACCTAGGAACCGTTGTAATTGAGTTTTATCAAGAATTTCATCAGGAAACTTAGACGCAAATTCAATAGAGCGGCTAATAGGGAGAATAGTATTATGATGAATATCATATCCTAAAAATCGAACTTTAGTTTGAAACAATTTAATCTTAGGAGCAGAAATGACTAGACCATGACTTTTAATGGTGTAAAAGAATGCAGTTAAATGTTTCCAATGTTCACTAATGGATTTGGAAAAAATTAATATGTCATCAATGTAAACAATAGAAAAATGACTAAATGGATTAAATATATCATTCATGATGTGTTGAAATTCACTAGGAGCATTTTTTAATCCAAATGGCATGACATTCCATTCATATTGACCAAAAGGTGTATTAAAAGCAGTTTTATATCTATCTTTAGGGTGAATTTGGATTTGACAAAAACCACTTTTTAAATCAAATTTACTGAAAATAACAGCTTGATTAAGTCGTTTAATTAAATCTTTCTTATTAGGAATAAGATATCGAATCCATTCAAGAACAGCATTTAATGGTTTATAGTTAATAACTAGGCGAGGAACACCTCGTTCTAATTCAGCATTTTTATTAACATAAAAAGCAGGACAAGACCATGGTGATTTACTTGGACTAATTATTCTATTTTTTAATAATTCATTAATTTCTTTTTTACACATTTCTAATAAATCAAAATTCATTTGAATAGGTCGAGATTTAGTAGGAATTTGTTTTTCATTAAAACCTTTAATATATGGTAATGTGACTACATGTTTTTTCCTATGCCAAAATGCAGTAGGTAAAGATGAGCAAACAGTTGATTCAAGTTTTAATTTAAAATCATTAATTTGAGAAATGAGAACTGGATCAGTTAATTGTTGATCAATTCTTTTGTAATTAATTTCTTCTTTAAGAAAATTAATATGTCGAGTTAATCTTTGAATAGTATGAGTAATAGAACAATCTTGTAATTGATTTAATTCTAATGGTTCAGGTGGAAACAAGAATTTAAATGTGACAGGATGTCCTAGAACATGAGTAGTAATTCCTTCAGTGGAAGTAGTAAATGGATATAGTAATGAAATGAAAGGTGTACCTAAAATAATCCTATCAGTCATGTTTTTAACTAAAACAAATGTAGTTTTGAAACAAACATTATTTTGGCAAACATGTACTTTAGGTAATTTATATTTAATATGCATTTTACTACCATTAGCAGAGGTTAATTTCTCTTGACATTTGTGATAATATTTAGTAGGAAGTAATCCTTCTTGAATACAATTTAAATCAGCACCAGTATCAATTAATGCAACTAAATCTAATTCAAAGTCTTCAACTATGATTTTAATTCGTGAATACCATTTTTGCATAAAAATTTTATTAAGTAAATTTAATCTTTTATCTTCAAGGTTAGTAGCTTGGGACCGATTATCAAAAATGAGTTTATCAGGATTTGTGTGATCAGATTCAGAATCAGAATGGTGTGCAGATTGCTGAGGTGATTTTAGATTGGGTTGGAAAGCATTTAAGTTTTGTTTAAGTTTAATATTAATGATTTCATTTTCTAATTTGTTATCTTTACTTTGGAGATCTCGGATGGTTTGTTTAATTTGATTAATTTCATATTGTAAATCTTGAAGTGTTACTTCTTTAGTTTTATTTTTAAATTTTTCTAAAGTTTTCGATAAACTAATAATAGGTTTATTAAACTTAGGTTTAGTGTCTTTTTGAAGTAATAAATTTCTTAACTTATCAATGTATTGTTGTTTTAGTTTAGGATCATCTAATTTACTAATTAAATCGATTAGAGCAGATTCTTCTTGAGTATGTTTGGTAAGAACAGAAATTTGTTTAACAGGTTTACAACAAACATCAGTACATCCTAAAGTAATTTGATTATGTTGGTTATCAGAATCAGATTGATCATTATCAGAAGGGGAACTGGATGTAGATGGAGGAACAGAAGAGGAATCATTATCAGATTGATTTAATTGTAAGATTTCAAATAATTGAATTTTGGATTCTTCATTGATTTGGAGTTGATTAACTCTTTCTTTGAGTTTTTGTTTTTCTTTTCATTTATTAGCATAATGACCTTTTTGACTACAATTATAACAGGTAACATCCTTATTAGATTGTGAATGTGATTTAGATTTATGATATTTCTTTTTAGGTTTAGTATAAAACTTATCATTGGATTTAGAAGGTGAATAAGGCTTGTTATATTTATTATAATGCTTGGATTTATAATTTCTATGTTTTGAATATTTATGTGATTTCCTACGAGAGGGTGCAACTGGAGGTAATCCATATTGTTCACAGAAATTGCCTAATTCATATTTAGCTTTATGTTTATCTTTAGAAGCTTTTTGACTAAGTTTTAAATCAATGCACATTTTTAAACCTTCTTTTTGAATAGTGCTTATTATATCACCATATGTTAAATTATCATATTCAATAACACCAGTAGGTTGACTAAGAACATCTCGGATTTTGTGAGCAAATAAACTAGGTAATCCATTAATGAATTTTTCTTTCCAAAATGATTTAGTACAATCTTCTCTTAACATAACCCTAGAGGTAAAGACATCTTTATACCATCTAAAGTCACTTAATGTTGGACATGTAAGATTACTAAGTTGATTATGTATACGAGAATAAATATTAGTTGGGGTACCAATGAAATGGCGAACAATTGTATAGATTAATTGATTAATACCATCAGGATGACAGCATCCTAAATTTTCATCAAAAATAGGTAATCCTTGATCATCAGTTTGATTAGCATAAATTATGGATTCGCGTTGATCTTCAGTTAAGTATTTTTCCCACCAAGATTTGAGCATACCAGTAAAACCAGTAGTGATTAAAGTAACAATTTCAGGTTGAGTGTATTGGGGATAGTTGGAGAGATAACTGTTGGAGACCATAGATAAATGATTTAATTTTTGAAGGATTTGATCTTCACTGAGGCCATCAATATTCCATTCGTATAATTTTTTAGCAGAAACAGAAATTTGATTATTAATATTATTTTCTTCAAATTGTAAATCGACAGGAGTAGGTTTGTTATACCAATTCTTAGTAGTTTGGGGATTAACTTTTGGATAATGGATTTTTGTAACTTGGAATTGTTGAGCGAATTGGTTTATCTCATTATCAGTGTCAGATTGAGTAGAGTTCGGATCATTGTCAAATTGTTGATTTAGAACAGTAATACCTTTATCCTTAGAAGGTGAAGGAGTATCAGTTGTAGATAATTTATTAAATAATTTTTCAATAGCTTGGACAGTAGATGATTGATCATTTGTAACTAAACTATTTCTTTTAGATCGATGAGTAGGGAGATTTAGCAAAGGTGCATCTAAAAGTGGTTTAGTAGATGAACTGGGAATAGAGTCTAAATTGGTTTCTATTTTATCTAATTGTTTACCAATAGTATTTAAACACAGATTTGTATAATTATTTTGTTCAATGACTTTTTTAATTTCATTATCATTACCAGGTAATTTAAAAGGTGAAGCAGTGATTTCAGTTCCTTGTTGATTAAGGATGATTTTCTCTAAAGGAGGATGACTAGAGCTAACAGTAGTTGTAGCAGAAGTTTTCCATTTATGTTTCGTAATTGTATTTAACTGTTTGTAATATTTTTCAACATATTCTAACAGAGGTAATTCAAAACCATATTGAACCATAAAATCATACCATTCTTGGGAGATTTGGGACATTTGAGTAGAAGTATATTTAGTATAATAAGCATGTCGTTGAGTGCGATTAGTAAAGACCTTAGAAAAATCTGTCAACCTCTGTTTGATAGGTTAAAAGATAATCCTCCTCCTTGGTCTTCTACTCATACTGCTGTTGTTCAACAAGTTAAAAAATATGTTCAGTCTCTTCCTTGTCTTGGTATTCCTACTGAACATTCATTCAAAATCATTCAAACTGATGCTTTTGATATTGGTTATGGTGGTATTCTGCTCCAGCAAGTTACTCCTCAATCACCTGAACAAATTGTCCGTTTTCATTCTGGTGTCTGGAATACTGCACAATTAAATTATAGTACTATTAAAAAAGAAATTTTATCTACCGTTTTATGCATTCAAAAATTTCAAGATGATATTTTAAATCAAAAATTTTTACTTCGTGTTGATTGCAAATCTGCTAAATATGTTTTGCAAAAGGATGTTCAAAATCTTGCTAGTAAACAAATTTTTGTCCGTTGGCAATCTATTTTAAGTATTTTTGATTTTGACATTGCTTACATACCTGGTTGTCAAAATTCCCTTCCTAATTTTCTTACCCGGGAATTTTTACAGGGAGGTAAGGGATGAGTGCTACTCCACATATTTCTTACGTTAAAACCCAAATTACCCATTACAAAACCCTGATCAGACAAGTTAACCGCCGCATTACCCGTCTTAAATCAACCAGACTAACTACTAAACGAGCCCAATACATCAATCATCAACAGTTACAAGCTCGACGTGTTTTACGTCATGATTATTACAACAATTTGTTTTATTACCAGAATTATTTAGATCTTCTTTCTGGTTGCTAATCTGTTGTCCCTATTCCACAGATGTCTCGCCCAAGGCCTCCTTCAAAGGCTTTGGTTCCTTCTTCTAGTTCCAGCAAACCTAATCAACTCATTGTTCCTCCTCCTTTGGAGTCAGTTCATCCATCCAAATCTATTGACCTAATTAACCGGTACCATACTCTTGGTACTATTCACCGTCCTGATTATTCATCTGCATTGGCTAATGATCCTTTTGCTTCTAGCCAATCCATTTCAGTTACTCCACTTCCAATTAACCAAGTTCGTCCTTCTCGAACTGAGTACACCAAGTCACATATTACAAACCTGTTCTTCAAAGAACCTAGTCACCCCAGAAATCAAACCATTAATGAAATTGCTCAATTCCATTTTGGCTCTGGATGCCATTTCATTTCTTCACCTCCAGAGAAAAACCTCTCTTATTACAAAGATATCTTGCTCAGCCATCATTCCATCTTGATTAAACCAATTCAGGATCGAACTTATGCCTATAAGATCCTATACCATTCACTCTACATTCATAATATTGTCTCTCTTGCAGAATGGGGAAATCCTAATCTGCTTCGAGATTTACCTGGTCACTCTATTCAATATAATTATCATGATTATGTTGATGTTTGGTTCAAATTGTTCTTGTACCAAAATGAGTCATTCAGTCACTCTTGGTTCATTTCCTTTGATCAAAAATTCAAATCTGAGTTACCAACTTGGTTTGTGAGATGGTGGACCCATTATGGTGTCATTTCAGAAATTCTCCCCAGTTCCCTCAATGAAACAATTGCTTATTTTACTGCTGTTTACCCATTCACTACTCATCAGAAACAATTTCCTATGTTGCTCAATTTTATGTCCAAATACAAAATTCCATGGATATTTAAATGGCATTATGGGATTGATGATAACATAATTATTTGACAACACTCAGTCAAATGGGGGGCTAAGTTCAATGTGCCCAGAATTATTGAAATTATCCATGAGGAATTTCCTCCTGATCAATGTGCTCCAACTCCTGCAATAGTCAAAGCCCACCAGAACCCAACTGCTGTAATCAGCCAAGGAAGTCAATCCAGTCTTCCTCCAGTCAATCTTGGAAGCCCCTCATCCAGTGGTTCCAAGCCCAAATCAGTTCAACCGGCCCAATCCAAATCCAAGGGAAAGTCCAAAGTTCCCATAATTCCGGACCAACCCAAGGATCAGTCAAAACCCAAGTCAAAATCCAAATCAAAGGCAAAGCCCAATTCATCTCCTGCTCGGCCCAAAGCTAAATCCAAAGTCAAGTCCAAGCCCTCCCGTGATGAAATGTTTCAGATGGTTTCAAGAACTTGTGGATCGAGCTCAAGCCCAATCAACCAGTTCAGATAATTCAGAAGAAAGCTCAGACAGTTCAGCCCAATCTTCTGAAGGATCAACTACTCAATCCATTCCATATGGTCGACCCGAGTTTCAAGATGCTCAGGATCCATATGCCTAGTCAACATAGGATTCTTTATAAATACAAAAATGGCTTCAATCAATACTCTTTTGAGAAAAGCTGCCAATTTGTATTTATTCCGATTCCTTTATTCACATGTTCCACCGAAAGTGATGAATAGTAAAAGCTACTGTTCACATCACTATTTGGTTAATCAACTTTTGCTAAAGCTGCTCAACTGTTCAATCAATCAGCCGAAAGCAACCGACATACCGCTTAGTCTCCAATGTCGCCAAATTGCCTTGGCCGATTCACATCTTTGCATAGTTAATATAATTTTCTATATATTGTAATCAATTGTAATCACTCAGGCAACTTTCAATTTTCTTCAATCTTTCAGTTTGTAAGAAAAAACCCGAGTGCTCTGAGTGAGGTTTACTATTTTCCGTTCTTCTGTTCAACCTATTTAAAAGATCCTTGCAGATTACAACAATTATAAGTGCAAGTTATTTTCTGTATTCAATTAAATGTTTTAATTAAATGTTTTGAATAATATTTTGGTTATAAATTATTACTGTCTTTGTTTAATTGTGTTCATCTTTGATTTCGTAATCCATCTTTTTCATTCTGTTGCTGCTTCCGCGTTCAAGGTATCAGAGCCATTTGTATGTTGTATCCTGTTTCTAACTGTTTAGTTTCTTCTGATTAATCGTTTCCTATTGTTCATTTGCTTAATCTAGTTTTCAATTCCATCTTAATCACCCACGAGATCAGTCTGTTATCCACCTGGTTTACATCACCCACTTCCATTTTCTGTCCGGGGTAAGTCCTTAGCATTAGGCAGTATGGACATTTAGGATAGGGTCTGTATTAAACCACTTTGGTCTGTGATAACTTGACAAGAATAGGGTCTGTATTAAGATAATTGTAAAACTGATTAATTAAACAGAACAATGAGTCGATTATTTAGAAGTAACTCATCAGTCAGTTCTAGGTCAACTACTTTGCCTTCTATACCTAATCACGGTTTAGTAATTAATGAAGAAGATGTTGAAATACAAAATGATCCAATTAATGTAGACTGTAATATACCAAAATTACCAATCAAAGAAATTTATAAAACCTCTTTTGTACAGAATACTTTTAAATTCACTTTGCATGTTAAAACTATGGAACAAGTTTATGCTTTGGAAAAACCCAGGGAAACCTGTCAATTATTTGATGCTCAACTTATTAAAAGATATTTAAAAAATGATTACAATTTTATTCATATAGGATTAATTCAAGTTGGTATTAAACCATTAACTCCACAAGGTAAAAATACTTCTGTTTTATTATGTTTAAGAGATGCTCGATTTCTTAATTACAATGATAGTTTAATGGGTATGATGGAAACTGGTCTTCATAAAGGTCCAGTCCATTTCAATTGTTTTCCTGATTTTACACTTAGTTTAAAAGATCCCAATATTTTACATGCTTTAACATTAAATATTCAATTACATGGTTCATTTACAAACATGATGACTAAAACTCATAATATTGCTTTGATTTATCGTGTTCACTATAAATGTATGAAAACTAATTTAAATGTTCATGCTTTGCATAAATCACCTAAAGATAAAACTTTATTAATACAAAGTAGTAGTACTGATTCACATATTAATGTTCCCCAAATGATTGAATGGAAAAATGTTGAGTTACCTGATGAATGGATTACTGTTAATGAACATTACAAACATAATCAACAACAATCATCTATCACTGATATCCGAGATATTCAACAATTTAATGATGGTTCAGTTCATATCAAATTCAATCGTAGTCAATCCTCTAGACATAGTACATCTAGTATCCCTACTGAAATTGAAACTGAAGATGAAATATTTAGTACTCCTTTATTCAGAAAAAATAGTCAAATACGTTTTGGTCCTCCAACTCAAAATAAATTAAAAGGCATTGATAATTCAACTACATCCCAGATTAGTAAACCTGTTTATTCAACACATACTCATTTTCCTGAAGAAGACGTTAATTCAACCAATTCTCCCACACAAATTGATATGGAAGAATTCACACCACCTGTCAATCCACAATTATTAACAATCACAAAAGCATTTACTCCCAACCTTGAACAATTACTTATTGATTTCAAATCAAAAGCTAATCGCACTCAACGACATGCTTAAGGCACAAAACACCTAGTGTTTCACCTTCCCCTTTGGACAGAGGTTCTAAGGGCTTGTTCTTGGTGTTCTTGACTGATTTGGAGCTCAAGGAGGCAACCACTTCAACATTTGTGAAGAGGGTCAACAAGGGTAAGAAACTTACTTTATTTACCCCATTTTTGCATTCCATTTTTGCCTAGTTTAAAACAGTTTTTATGCTTAGTCTATAACACATAAAAGTTCTGTTTTTTAAGCCTCTTTATTGTTTATTAAGAGTGCTTGGTGGTTTGGGTAGGTTTGACCACCCTTAGGCCTTGAAAAGGCCCTTCTTTGTACCATTTTGTGAGAGATCCGAGACTTTGGTGTTAGGATCTCTTCACCACTGAAATCTTGAGGGATTTTAGTGGTAAAGATGATGCCTTAGAGTCTCAAGAAGGAGAGGACCACCCCCTCTCCTTGATGTCCTTGAAAAGGGCAAGATTTGGCTTCTTGAGGGAGCTCGTGCTTAAGTGTGTGTTGAACATGTTTGGTTTGTTTTTCATGCTTATATTGCCATGATATAACATGTTTCTAAGTTGGTTTAGGTCCCTTATGCATGCTTAGCATAGTTGCCTTGTAATGCCTTTTGATCCTCTAACATGCCTAGGTTGTATGCCTTAGCTTCTAGCATGTTTTAGGATTGCATTTGTGAAGTTTTTGTGCTCATATTTCCATGTTTTAGGTCTTTCTCATGTCGTTTGAGCCAACCATAGCATGTTTAATATAGCCTCTTTGCATTGGGCTTGTTGGCCTTAAGAGCATGAGTGTGTAGCATGCCTTGCTTGCTTCGTTTTTGACGGTTTGGAACCATTTTGCATGCTATTTCAGTCCTTCGTACATGTTTGTTTGATTGCTTAGCATGCCTCTTTAATGCTTTAAGAGTATGTGTTAAATGCTCCATGTTTTGGCTTTAATGCATGCCTTTGGATTCATGTCATCTAGATGCCATCTAGGTGGTCCTTTAGGCTTAGTTTTATGTGTTAAAACTCTGTTTTTAAGTGCTTAAGTATTGCCATGTGTGGTTGTGCTAAGTGTGGTTCAAAGCCTCATTGATTTGCTTTGAACCTTAGACCATTTGCATGCTTTGTTTGGCTTGTTTTGTTGCATGATTTGGCATCATGTTTTGCATGATTTTCAGAGCTTTACAATGTGTGTTTGTTGTCCTTGTTTGGTATCTCCAAGTGTGCTTGGGGGTTGCCATGTTTATGCCTTAGGTTTGGACCATAACACTTGCATGTGTGTGTGTGTGTGTTTAGTCTCCATTTCTAGGCACTTTGGCCACTGATTTTAGGCCAATTAGGAGTAGTCTGATTCATGTTCTAATCCACTCCATTGCTTGGTTTATATGCCTCTTTCCTTAGGTGGTATGCCTAACATGTTTAGCTTGCTCGCATTGTTCATGTTGCATGCTAGATAACATGCTTAGAGTTGCATTGCATAAGCATGTATGCTTGGCCTCTTGAGATGAAAATGATATAGGTTTGGCACCCTTTCATGTTTACTTGGTTTGCATGCATTTGAAAGTGAAGTTGCATCCTTGGTTCTTAGGGCCATCATGCATGGAAATGCGCGATTGGCGGTCCGAGAATCGAGGCACATGCCCCTTTGAGTCACTAACATGATAAGGGATGTGTTTGGTGCATAAATGGCTTGAATTATATTGCCATGCATGTTGTTGTCCTCTCTTCTTTGTGAGTTGCGAGTTTTGCGAGCATTTTGTGCGGCCAAGCCTTTGTTTAGTGCCGGCCGTGATCAATTGGCAGCCGATTGATAAGTCTAGTGCCCGTGGCCTCCTTACTCAGTCGGTGTTGCTCTACCCCAGCCGGTAGTACTCCCCAGTGCCCTGAGAGGCACTCCTGGGATTTTGGCAATTTTCAGAGGAGGATAGCAGGGGAAACAGAGGCAATCCGTGCATGGCAGTGATTCAGTCGATCGGCCTTGTTGCATTTGGCCCTCATCCCGAGGCGGTTTATTGTTTGATTAGATTAATTAATTTATTTGGTTAATTTAGTTATTTGTAATAATAAATTAGCTTGCGTAGTTAATTAGTTATTCGGTTCTGTATTATTCTTTTGGTCCCTCCGAGTAAAGGCACATTTGTAATAAGTATGTGTGAGTGGGTGCATGTCTTCCAAACCCCCATTTCTTTCTATCCCTTTTATTTACCCGCTTTCGATGGTAGATTAGGGCATACTTATTTTAGCATACCTTATGCTATGCATGCGTGCATCCATGCATTTGTTTACATGCACCGGGCTCGGTACATCATACAAACTGCATTGTATTCTAAATTCCAACTTGAATACGTGCATCAAACGATTGCATTTCACATGCCATCTTTAGGGTTAGCCGAGCCTACTCTAGATTACATCCTTGCATGTGTTGCATTAGCCACTTAACATGAACTAGGACACGCATGTTTGCTAACTAGTTTTTGTTTTGGCACGGAGTACGATGTAAGTATTTACGCTTTAGCATGTCGCATGCGTGTGAATGTTAACATGACAGTAGGCCTACCATGTGGCTAAATGCTTATGTGAGATAAACTGTTTGAATGCCTGTGGGTGGAGGTTGGATTGCTTGAGTTGGGAAAACTCATTGAAATCCGTGTTTTAGCCTACTTGCGAGTAACAAATTCCAAAGCATTTTCAAAACGAATAGATATGCAATGTTTATTTCCAAATTAGGCAATCTAGTCTATACTTGTTTGTTGCGCGCATAACATAGTAATTCTAGGCTAATAATTGGAATAAGAGCATGTAAGGTTTTCAAAACAGGATATCACGGTTAGTAGAGTAGGTCTTGGACGAGGCGAAGGGGTGCTCATAGCTGACCTTCCCCGATCGTACCCAAGCTCCCGAGCCAAGACCACTTTGGTGAAGACGGACATGTGGCCTTCGGCACCGAGTCAGGGTTTCCTAAATTTCCCCTTTTTAAATATTTAGGTGGCGACTCTGTAATCTGGCAAAGCAGTCCATGTTTGGCACTACTTTTCAAAAATCTGTTTTCTCAAACGATTTGCCAGATTTGGACTCTTTGGTTCAAGATTAAGAACCGACACAAATCGAGTCCGAACTGTAGTGACCCCAATATGAACGGAACGGGACTTAACCCTCCCGGGGCGTTCGGGGACATCTACAGAAGGACTTCATTGATCTTGGGAAATTAGAACGAGTTCAAAAAGAAAACAAGAGGCTGAAAAGTGAGAATATGGCATTGGTTGAAGAACTGAATAAAATGAGGGAAACAATGCAAAAAATACAAGAGGATCAAGAGGCAAAAATGAAAGAAATGATGAAAAAGATGAGCAACACAGAGAAAGAGATGGAGAAACTGAGAAAGGAGTTTGAAGTACTCGAATCTGAAAATAAACAGTTGGTTGAACAGATTGAAGAAAATGCAGTTCATGTGGCTACCCAAGCTTTTGCTTCTAAAGAAATGCCACATGCTAAAGGAGTAGAACAAGAGCAAAACTTTAGGATTTAAACTACATTGAAAGAAACACCTATAGTCATAGAGCCCTTGCAAACATCCATGGTCAAGAAAATCAAAATCAAGGCAAGGAAGAAAAAAGAGATGTCTGATTTTGAATGTGAGCCAAGAGAGGCAAAGAAAAAAAAGACCACAAAACAAGCAATTGAAGTGATATCAAATAAAGTGATTTTTGTTGACAACTTGCCTAACAACCTGCCTCTAAGCCAACCAAAGCCAGTTGGAAGGGTTTTGTATCCAGATAACGCTACAATATGCAAATTGCTTGATAAGAATGATAAGTGTCTACTAAGTAAGATTTATAATTTGAAAACCACAGAGTAAGACCATTTTAATTTTATCAAACAACAGATTTTTACTGTTATCAAACTTGAATGTGTTAATCAACATTTTTTTTACCTTATGACTACAGGAAATGGAATATATGTTACATTACATGATGTGGATGCAATTCTGAGAGATGATAATACTACAAATAATGTAAGTGGCTATACAATTTTCAATGACTAGTGTTCACTTCAATAACTAAAAATAGTTCATTTTATTAACATATATTTAATTGATTTTTGTTTTTGTAGGTCATTGACAGCTTTGTAGAAATGCTTCAGATTGAGCAACAAGCAAAGAAGTCAGAAAAGAATAAGTCATTCTTTTTCTCAAGCCTTTGTTGGGTAAGTCATCAATTTGTATTTAGTTTGAATTGATAAAATTTTACTGTGGTTTAGTGTAACATTGTACTGTATTTTGGACTTAATTTTTACTATTTGGTTTGCCAAAGATTGACAACTCATACAGTGTGTCACAAACACAACTTGAGACATGACACTCTTATATGATTAAATGCAGTCATTAGTGAAATGAGGTTATGGAGAATTGAGAAATCATTTAATTGATGAAGTGCTTGAACAAGATTTGAGTGGATACAAATACCTTCACTTTTGTATGAACTCCAATGGGAACAAGAAGGAAGAAAAACCCTACCACTGGACACTTCTTGTATTTGACACTGAATTTGATGAGTGGAGACATTATAATTCTTTAAGGCCATGAGACAACAGAGAAGATCCTTACCTTAAGGATGCAAAAAAGATTATAAGTGCTTTGCATCATATTAACAGTAATTTTTTACTATGTCTTATTCTTGTATTTAATCGTGACCAAACAATTATGCAATGATGTTAGATAACATATATGGAGAACAAGTTGGCCAACAAAACGAAGAGAGGTAAAAGAAAGTTTGCAAACTTGGTTTCAGTGAAAGATAGTCCACAACAACGCCCAACATCGTAAGTATTTCACGCTACTACTACATGCTTGAATTGGTAGTTTTCAAATTTAACTAAATCTAACAAGATCTTGATTTTTATTAACAGTGTTGATTGCGGAATTATTGTATGTTATATCATGCGCCAAATCATAAGAGATGAGCGTATTGCAAATTCTATAGAAGAGGATGAAATTAACAATTTCAGAGTGTCAATAGTGCATCAATTTTTGAATGATTATCCAAAAGCATGGACTAAGGAAGAATTCAACCTCAAAAAAAAAAGGGGGGGGGGCTAGAGCTAAGACCTCAAGGATGACAATGTGGATAACTTTTTGGGGAACTACTGTGAATGATGTATGTAATTTTGGATTTTGTAAATAAAAGAATGGTGAAAAAGTAATTGTAAGTGAAAGAATACTTAAAGAGTATTAGATAGTACATGCTATGTCTATTGTTCTAGTAAATTTTACTGTGGTTTGGTGATTAATACATTATTATAGCAGGATATTGTTTTGATTGGGAATGAACGTTGTTATGGATAGAATACAATGATACAGGTTATACTTGTGTATCTTTGATGATATATGTAGTTGTGTTGTTAGATTATTTTTGCACAAAGATTGCATGATGATCATCAGGGAAGTTTGTGTATTGTGGTAAATTTTGGTGCAGGTTGGAAATGTTTTTCTAAGGGGCTAACATACTGTCTAAAATAAAGTAAAATTTTACTCTACAATAAAGTAAAATTTTACTCTGCAAAAAATAAAATTTTACTTTACTCTGAAATATGAAATATGAGTAAATTGTTACACTCTGAATCTAAAAGTAAAATTTTACTCTGCATAAAAGTAAAATATTACTCTGAAAGAAGAGTAAAATGTTACACTCTGAATCTAAAAGTAAAATTTTATTCTGTACAAAAGTAAAATTTTACTCTGAAAAAAGAGTAAATGTTACACTCTGAAGCACTAAACATATCAAATTAAAACTTAACATAAAACATACATAAATTAAAACTTACAAATTAAAATAAAACATACATAAATTAAAACTTACATTTGTTTACTGGAATGAAGCAAATAGTTCTTCAAAATACATAACTTGAAAACGAATTTGAAAATATAAAGTTACAGAGATAGCTATTTTTCTTGAGAATGAGCACTCAAATTTTTCTAACTCTGCCTTATTCTTGATTGAAGAGGCTCTTTTATAGACATAAGGGGTTTACTGTCAGCCTTGTGAGGGAATCTGACTGAAAGAGGCACATGGGAGCCAGCTGCAACTTTCGGTGAGTGACAAAAAGTGATGGCTGCCTTTTACTGTTCTGAATTTGTCGGTTGGATGCATTACGATGAATGATGAATAGTGATGTTGACTTTTTGATGAATAGTAATGTTGACTTTTTGACTTCATTGGAGGCATGTGACTTGGGGAATCAATATAGATATATATATATATATCAGCAGCTTTTCTCAAAAAAAGAGTATTGATTGAAGCTGATAATTATAGCTATATAGAATCCAATGACTGAATTAAGCATATGGGTCCTGAGCATCTTGGAACTGGGGCCTATAAGGATCCTGGTTAGTTGAACCGGAAGAAGAGTGTGCACCATTTGAACCTTCTTCTGAACTGTTTTCATCAGATTGTGACCTGGCCTGGGCCATGAGTAGACGGGCTATCTGCAAAAGCTCATCTTTGGATGACTTGGATTTGACTTTGGGCTTAGCCTGAGATGATGATGATTTTACTTTGGATTTGGATTGATCAGTGGGCCTTGCTGACTTGGGCTTTGCTGACTTGGGCTTAGAAGAACTAGAAGTTGGGTTTCCAAGATTGATTGGAGGAAATTGGTTTCCTTGTTTTGTTGAAGCAGTTGGGTTCTGCTGAGCTTTAATCATGGCAGGAGTAAAAGCATGGAGGTTGACTGGAAACTCAGTTTGAACTTGTTCAATGATGCGTGGAATTTTGAAATTATCCCACCATTTAACAGAGTGTCGAGGAAAGATTAAATCATCAGAAATATCATATTGCCATTTAAATATCCATGGGACTTTGTATTTGGATATAAAAATGAGCAGTGGAGGAAATTTCTTTTGTTGTGGACTGAACGAGAAAATAGTTGAAAAATAATTGACTTGTTCAATCATCATGGAGGGGAAGATATCATTAATAGCCCCATATTGAGTTCACCAGCAACGAAACCAAGTGGGGAATTCTGACTTGAATTTATGATCAAATTGAAGGAATCAAGAGTGACTGTTTGACTCATTTTGATACAGGAGAACTTTGAACCAGGCAACAATATAATCATAATAACTATATTGTATTGTATGACCAGGTAAATCACGGAGTTAGAAAGGAGGACCCCATTCATTCAGAGAGACAATATTGTGAATGTACAATGAATGGTACACAATCTTACTAGTGTAAGTCCAATCATAAATGGGTTTAATAACAATGGACTATTAATTAAACAGGATGTCTTTGTAATAGGTAATTGACTTTTCTGGATAAAGAAGAACAAAATGCCATCCAGGAGGAAAATATGATTTAACTAGGTCAAGAACAGTCTGATTATTTCTGTGATTGGTTTCTTTGAAAAAGAGATTAGTGGTATGAGATTGAACATAATTAGAACGAGCAGATTTAATAGGATTAGGAGGGTAAGGCGTAACTGACTGAGATGAAGACGCAAATGGATCAGTGGATAATGCAGAGGTATAACTAGGTTTAGGAATATTACCAAGGACTTGGTAACAGTTGACTAATTCAGTAGGATGGTATCTGGTGACTAGGTCCAAAGGAGGAACTGGTTGACTAAAAGGAACAAGAGCCTTGCTAGAAGGTCTCAAGAGTCTCTAGACAGACATCTGTGAATAAAATAGGTAGACTGAAATTAGCATCCACTGAGGATATCGAGCTTGCTTAAATGATAATTAGCACAGTTAATGTAGTGAGCAAGTGAATGACGGAGACTATGAATTGTATCAAAACGAATAAATTGAGCACGTTTAGTGGATTTTTTGGCTATCTTGAGGCAGGCAATATGGTGAGCAGTTTGGTGAATGAGTAATCTGTAATGGGTGACATGTGATTTATGGTAGGAAATAAAAGGAGTTGCCATCCTCTATTCCCCCTGTAAAAATTCTCGGGTAAGAAAGTCAGGAATAGAATTTTGACTACCAGGTATATATTCAATATCAAAATTAAAAATACTTAAAATAGATTGCCAACGGGCAAAAATTTGCTTACTAGCAAGATTTTGAACATCTTTTCTAAAACATATTTAGCAGATTTGCAATCAATACGAAGTAAAATTTTTTGATTTAAGATATCATCTTGAAATTTACTAATACATAAGATAGTAGATAAAATTTCTTGTTTAATAATACTATAATTTTTCTGTGCCTTATTCCAGACACCAGAATAGAAACGAACAATTTGTTTAGATGACTGAGTGGTGAGTTTCTAAAGCAGGATACCACCATAACCAATATCAGAAGCATCAGCTTGAATAATTTTGAAAGATTGTTCAGCAGGAACACCAAGACAAGGCAAAGTCTTGACATATTTTTTGACTTGTTGAACTATAGAAGTATGGAGAGAAGACCAAGGAGGAGGATTATCTTTTAACCGATCAAAGAGGGGTTGACAAGTTTTGCGAAGGTCTTTATAGAATTCAGCAATATAGTTTAAGGAACCTAAAAAGTGTTGTAACTGATTTTTATCTAAGATTTCATCAGGAAATTTAGAGGCAAATTCAATAGACCGACTAATGGGAAGAATTGTACCATGGTAAATATCATACCCTAAGAAGCGGACTTTAGTTTGGAAAAGTTTAATCTTAGGGGCAGAGATAACGAGGCCATTGTATTTAATGAGGTTGAAAAAAGCATTAAGATGTTTCCAATGGTCAAATATAGACTTTGAGAAAATAAGGATATCATCTATGTAGACAATAGAAAAATGACTAAAAGGATTGAAAATTTCATTCATAATATTTTGAAATTTACTAGGAGTATTTTTTATCCAAATGGCATAACATTCCATTCGTAATGGCCAAAAGGAGTAGTAAAAGCAGTTTTATAACGATCATTAGGATGAATTTGGATTTGCCAAAATCCACTTTTTAAATCAAATTTACTAAAAATGGCGGCTTGACTAAGTCGTTTAATTAAATCTTTTTTATTAGGGATGGGATAACGAATCCATTCTAAAACTTTATTTAATGGTTTATAATTAATGACAAGACGAGAGACTCCTCTTTCTAGTTCAGCATTTTTGTTAACATAAAAAGCAGGGCAAGACCAAGGTGACTTACTATGACTGATAATTTTAGTGTTTAATAGTTCATTAATTTCTTGTTTGCACATTCGACTAACTCATGGTTCATTTGAATAGGTCTAGATTTAGTAGGTATTTGTTTTTCATTAAAAATTTTAATATATGGGAGTGTAACTACATGTTTTTTCCTATGCCAAAAAGCACTGGGTAAAGTAGAACAAATAGTATTTTCCATTTGAGTTTTAAAATGATCAATTTTAGAGATCAAAAGAGGATCAACTAATTGAGTTTCAATTCTCTTATAGTTTACTTCTTCTTTAAGAAATTTAAGGTGTTTAGTTAATCGATTGATTGTTTGAGAAATAGAACAATCTTGTAGTTGATGTAATTCTTTGACCTCAGGAGGTGACAAAAATTTAAAAGTAACTGTATGACCAAAAGCTTGTGTAGTGATTCCTTGATTAGTTGTAGTAAAGGGATATAATAGG
The DNA here is from genome assembly GCA_025200525.1 of Camellia lanceoleosa. Lineage (NCBI taxonomy): Eukaryota > Viridiplantae > Streptophyta > Magnoliopsida > Ericales > Theaceae > Camellia > Camellia lanceoleosa. The sequence continues at coordinate 24,994,750 of CM045762.1, read as the reverse complement.
AAAATAAAAGGGGTACCTAAAATAACTTTATCAGTTAAATTTCTAACTAAAACAAAGGATGTTTTAAAACAAACATTATCTTGACAAATATGTACTTGGGGTAATTTATATTTGATATGCATTTGACTTCCATTGGCAGAACTTAATTGTTCAGTAGTTTTGTGGTAATTCTTGGTTGGAATTAATCCTTCTTTAATACAATTTAAATCTGCACCAGTATCGATTAATGCAATAACTTCTTTTTCAAAATCTTTAATAACTAATTTGATTTTTGAATGCCATTTTTGAAATATTAATCTGATGAATTATATTTAAACGTTTACTATCTTGATCACTATTGTGTGTAGTGGTTCGATTATCAAAGAGGACTTTATCAGGATCAGTTTCAGATCCATCCTCATGTTCAGAGCCAAATTTATTTTATTGTTGAAAATCTTCAAGGCTTTTATTGATTTTTAATATGGCAATTTCTTCTTCCAAAGCTTTATCTTTAGTTTTTAATTCTTGGATGGTGAATTTGATTTGATTAATCTCATTTTGTAAGTCTTGTAAAGTAACTTCTTTATGTTTTTCTTTTTTGAACCGATCCAAAGTTTTGTTTAAACTAATAATTGGTTTATCATGTTTAGGCTTTTTATCTTTATTTGTTAATAAGGATTTTAATTTATTAGTATATTGCCTTTTTAAGTCAGGGTTTTCTAATTTAGCAATTAATTCAATGAGAGTAGTTTCTCCTTGTTGAGATTTACTTAGGACATTAATTGTTTTACAGCAAGTATCATTACATCCTAATTCAATATCATTATCTGTATTATCAATAGGAGAAAAATAAGTAGAAGTGTTACTAGAGGTAATATCATTGTCAGATGAGTTATTAGATTGGTTAGGGGATTGATTCGGAGAAATATTTAATTTAAATATATCAAATATTTGTTGTTGATTTTCCTCAGTAATTTGTAATTGATTAAGTTTAGTTTAAGTTTGCCTTTAAACTTACATTTATTAGAATAATGACCCTTTTTACCACAATTGTAACAAGTAACATCAGGAGTGGGTTTTGACCCGTTTTTAGATTTTTTAGAATATTTCTTTTGGGGTTGTATAATATTTATCTGTTGATTTAGAAGGGTAATATTTCTTTTTTCCCTTATGGGAATATTTGTAGGAAGATTTTTTATTTTTACTAAGTTTTCTTCGTGAAGGAGCGATGGGAGGTAAACCATGTTGTTCACAGAAATTTCCTAATTCGTATTTGGCTTTGTGTTTATCTTTCGCAACTTTTTGACTAAGTTTTAAATCAATGCACATTTTTAAGCCTTCTTTTTGAATAGTGCTAATAATATCACCATAGGTTAAGTCGTCATATTCAATAATCCCAGAGAGTTGACTAAGAACATCTCTAATTTTATGGGCAAAAAGGTTGGGTAATCCATTAAAAAAAATTTCTTTCCAAAATGACTTAGTATAATCATCTCTAAGCATTACTCTAGAAGTAAAAACATCTTTATACTATCGAAAATCACTTAAAATATGACAAGTTAAATTGCTTAATTGATCATGAATACGAGAATGAATATTAAAAGTGTTCCAATAAAATGTTTGACTATAGTATATATTAAAGTATTAATACCATAAGGTATAGTGGAACCTATTTCTTCATCAAAAATGGGAAAACCTTCATCATTCATTTTGTCACGACCCGCTTCCCGTACCCAAGGGTTAAACATCGTGATGGCCAGTAACTAAGGTTACCTCCGGCCAATTCTAAAACAGATCAATAAACGCAAGCGGAAGTAATATTTAAATAAGGGTACCAAAATAATCATTGGAGCTTCTATTTTTATTACAAAATTATATTGACCAAAAAGGTCGATATTTACATAGAGAAATATCATAAAAATGTTGTGTTTGTCTATTCCGCAGCCCCGCATCTAAGACTTTCCGAAAGCTATTTCCTGAAAATTGGTAAATAACTATAAGCACATGACAGAGTAAGAAATATTATACCAAGAGTATAAGGGACACGAAATAACCATGGATCGTTAGTTAGGCCAAAACATTTAAGATAACTCAGTTTGGTAAATAAATCATTTAAGTAGCAGAAACTGAAATACAGATATTATATAAATATATAACCATAACCACGGTATAGAACAGAGGTCACAAAAGTGACAATCAGAACAGAGGTACGGATTCAAGAGGTGGCTCGTACGGATTCTAGAGATGGCTTCCAAAATAGTGTAGCACTTAGCTCCACACAGCACTTTGGTTCGCATAAAACAGAGGTCAATGGATCCATGACAAACAGAGGACCACAAAGTGGTCAAACAGAGGCCAATGGTTATTTAAGTCCCCCAAGGCGTAGGACTCCCGTGGTGGTACTTACAAAACATAATTGTGTATAAGGTCATAGTTAAATATTCTTTAAAATATAAACAAACATATCCATGGGTTTCCTTTTAAGTAAATAGGGTTCAGAAATAAAACCACGTAACTGAAACCTTTATAAAAACATAACTTTTATTAATATACTAATAAAACATATTTGTATAAAATAGATTTTGGTAAGTCAAAACATATATAAAATACATTTTGGTGACTCAAGGTATAATATAACTCACCTTAACTTGAATACCTCACTCTTTCTTTCCACTGTCACAAACTCTTTTAGCCTCCACCATTTTTTCTTTCTTCTTCCCTTTCTTTCTTTCCTTTCCTTCTCATTCTTTTCTTTCTTTCCTTCTTTCTTTTCTTTAGACAGGTTGATCAACTCCTCCCTTAAATAGGGAGGAGGACGCCACAGGCGCTCAACACGTGGCGATCTCAATCCTCTTTCATAATTCACTCAGATTTCCTTCATTAAAACTTAGATTATCACTTATCTATTAAATATATATATAAGATATTTACATTTTGACCCAAATTCTTAAATAATTATATAAATAAATTAATTCTTAATTAAATTACACTTTATCATATACCAATAGAAAATTAATTATTTATTTTAGTACCACACCCATTATTATTATTATTAATATTATCTATATTATTATTATTTATATTTTGACCCCTAAACTTTTAATAATTATATTATTTTACAAAATTTCACATAATAATATATAATAAATTATATATTTTCCAAACTGAGATTAAATAATATTAGTATAAATTCTACAGAATAATTAAAAAATCTAGGTTGTTACACATTTGAACAGCATATTGGATGGATTCTCATTGATTAAAAGTGAGATATTTATCCCACCAAACTTTGAGGGTACCAGTAAATCCAGTAGTGATTAAGAGGACGATTTCTGGTTGAGTATAATCAGGATAATTATTAAGATAACTATTAGAGACCATAGACAAATGATTGAGTTTTAGGAGTATTTGGTGTTCACTAAGACCATCAATATTCCATACATATAATTTTTTAGCCGAAACTGAAAATCGATTACTACTATTTGTTTCTTCAAATTGGAGATCAGAAGGTGTAGGTTTAGTATACCAATTTTTGGTGAGAGTGGTAGGGTTAACTTTTGTAGCTTTAGAATAGGTGATTTTATTAAGATGAAAAGGTTGACATTGTTGTGCTAGATGATTAATCTCATTATCACTAGATGAGTAAGACTGAATAGGAAATTCTAATGGAGGTTGTTGTGTTAAGACAGTAATTCCCTTAGTGTTAGAGGTAGATGTGTCTTTACTAGTGGATGTAGATAATTGATTAAATATTTTTTCAATAGCATCAACAGTGGTATGGTCCTGAGTATTTAAACTTAATCGTTTTCTATTACTAGGAAGATTAATAAGAGGTTTATCTAAAGGTTTACTAATAGAAGTATGACTAGATGAATATTCATCAAAAGAAGTTTCAATCTTATCAAGTTGTTTGCCAATAGTTTTTAAACATTGATTTGTATAGTTATTTTGTTCAATTACTTTTTTAACTTCAAAGGATTCATCACTAGGAAGTTTGAATGGAGAAGCTGGGACAACAGTACTTTTATGTTCAATAAGTATTTTCTCTAAAGGAGGATGACTAGCGGAGACAACAGTATTGGAAGAAGTTTTCCATTTGGTTTTTGGTAGTAATTTTCTAAATAATCAAAGAATTTAATTTCAATATTATGTTCTATCATAAATTTATACCAAATTTTGGTAATTTTAGATTGTTGTGTTGTATCATAAGTATTTCTGTAAGTTTGTCATTTCAACTTATTTGCATTAGATTTAAATTCAGCATGAAGCCTATTAAGATCTGGAGTAAAAGGTTTACTAAGAGCTAATAATTGTGGATTAATAGGAAGAACAACTTCGAAATCTGTTTGAGTAAGTGAATCTTGAGAAACAGTATTTTCTTCTTGAAGATGTGTGTGGGTAGAGTAAACGGGTTTACTAATTTGAGAGGTAGAGGAATTATCTATTCCTTTCATTTTACTATGATGAGATTGGGAGGTAGATTCATTAAGGTGAAGTTTTTTGTCTTTTCTAGTGAATAACGGGGTAATAAAAATTTCATCTTCATCAGTTTCTGTAGGTAAACTAGATGTACTATGTCTAGTAGATTGACTGTAAGTTCTATTAAATCTAATATAGACAGATCCATCAGTAAATTGTTGAATATATTGAATATCTTGACTATTAGAGATTGTTGATTTTGGGAATAATTTTCATTGACAGTGACCCAATCATTAGGAAGATTAATATCTTTCCATTGAATCATTTTTGGAACAGTAATATTGGTTGCAGTGGTACTGCCTTGAATTAATAAAGTTTTATCCTTTGGACTTTTGGTTAAAGCTTGAACATTTAAATTTGTTTTAATACATTTATAATAGATTCTGTAAATTAAAGCAATGTTATATACACTTTCTAACATATTAGTAAATTCTCCAAATAGTTAAATATTCAATTTTAAAGCTTTTAATATGTGAGGATCACGTAAACTTAATGTAAAATCAGGAAAACAATTAAAATGGACAGGACCTTTATGGAGGCCGGATTCCATCATACCCATTACACTTGCATTATAATTAATAAATCTGGCATCTCTTAAACATAATAAAACAGAAGTATTTTTACCTTGTTGAGTTAATGAATTTATTCCTACTTGGATTAATCCTAAATGAATAAAATTATGACCAGCTTTGAGATGTTTTCGGATAGCATCTTTGGTTAATAATTGATAGGTTTCTTTTGGTTTATTTAAAGCATAAACTTGTTCAACAGTTTTGACTTGTAAATCAACGTTAAAAGTAGACTGTAAAAAACTAGTTTTATAAATTTTTTTAGTTTTTACTTTAGGGATATTCCAACCTAAATCAATTTTAACATCTTGATATTCATGTTCTTCTTCATTTAATACCAACTCTGGACTAGGTATAGGAGCAAGAGTTGTAGATCTGGAGCTAACTGAAGAATTACTTTTGAATAATCGACTCATTATGATTTTATAAAATTAAATCCAATTCCAAAATTCAACTATAACTTATCATGTTTTCTCATACAGTGTGTTCACTCATACCCTTTCCGGGAACCCCTAGATCATACAATTGCCTAATCCTAAGGACTTACTCTGGATTGGGACGAAAGGTGGGTGGCTACTGACAAAGTGGAAAACAAGAGATAAGTTAAGCAAGAATAAGGAAACTGGAATTTAATAGAAGAAAATTAAATGGGAAGGTTAAGCAGAGATAATAATTCAACAATAAGCACTTATCAACAACTTGGCTCTAAATAAGCAGATATAAAAGTAAAATTTTACTTTGAAAAATGAGTAAAATGTTAGACTCTGAATCTAAAAGTAAAATGTTACTCTACATAAAAGTAAAATTTTACACTCTATAAAAGTAAAATTTTACTCTGAAATAAGATAAAATTTTAATCTAAAACTAACAATTTACTCTGAAATAAAGTAAAATTTTACTGTGAAACCACAGGCTCATCACACTCATAGAGAACCATTCAATAACATAGTAAATTTTTACTTTGAAAGGTAGTAAAGTTTTACTTTCATGTGAATGAAGGCAATGTTTTACTCTCGAAAAAGTAAAATTTTACTCTATAATAAAGTAAAAGTTTACTCTGAAATATCGAAAAATTTTACTTTGAAAACACAGGCTGAGCACAGCCATTTCAAACCTTCACACCTACTGAACAAACTCCATTATAAGTTCATTTACATGAAACTTATTCAACCATATTATAAAAATATATTAAAATGTCAAACTCAACCACAAAACAAATCAGAAACTTGAACAGACAACCATTCAAGAACATAGTAAAAATGTCTTTTATTGCAATGTCTCCTTACAAATCTAGTCTAAAAGACTACTATTATTGCTATGGACTATTTATTGTAGAAGAACTGCATTATTTTCATACTTCTATTACAAAATCAATGATGTCTTTCATGGCAATGTCTCCTTGCAAGTCTTCCTATTATGACCGTACTTCTCGCATCTACCACACTGTACTCGTCTTATCTTCTCACCCCTGGATGGAATCCTATTCTTCCTTAGCCTACCAGATGGCTTCTTACAAATTAGAGGAAGGACAACAAGATCATCCATAGCTACAAGAGGTTTCTCAACAGTGGGTATTGGATAAACGGACTCAGCACAACAAGCTTTGAACTTTCTAGTGTAATAAAATGGTTCCACATGTGCATACAAATCACCTCCGCTCTTTTGGATAGCAGTCGCCGCGTGAGCACAAAGAAATCCATTCAATTGCCATTGGTAACATGATCAAGTTCTATTCAAAAGGTCAACGCTAACCGATGGTCGGGATTCAACCTCAAAAACATGATCACTTGAACGACTAACCAACCAAGTTCTTCCACTTTTAAGAGCATTTACTAATGTTGAATCCATCTCCAGACAAAGAAAAGTATTCCATTTCTTAGCTTGTTCTCTCCTTCTCAACATCAAATCCATGATCTTCAACCTAATTGAATCAATCATCTTCGTAGTGGGCAAATGATGAGCTTGACGGATCCATGAATTGAAAGACTCTGCCACATTCGAGTGCATTTCACCGTATTTTTGTCCTTTAAAATATGCATTAGTCCACTTGTCATAGGGCAAATTGGATAGAACCTCACAAACGATCCCTTTTCCCTCATCTTGTAATTCTTTCAAGCACTAATTAAAACATCCCACTGTCGGAGCATAAGCACATGAAGAAAACAAAAAAAACTATTCTACTCCTAAAAGTATTGCTGAAACTTGGACCAGAAAAACTATCCCTCAAATTGGCCTTCAAGTGTGACAAAAATAGTGGGAAGCAGTAGGTAAAACCTTGGGTAAAGCCTCCAAAAAGTCCAACATTCCCATCATATATGAAGGTAATCGGTCTTTCATCCAACAATATATTCGACAAATGCATAAAAAACCATTCCCAACTGTCTATAGTCTCCGTATCGACAATTGCCATTGCAAGAGGGAAAAAACCTAAAAAATAACATTTTACAATTAGTATATTAAACGAAAAAGGACAAATATAGTAGATTTTTACTCTGAATAACAGTAACATGCTACTCTGAGAATAACTAACTTGTTACTTTTGAATAAACTATAGTAATATCTACCTTGATCCTCATCCTTCGTTGTAGCTGTTAACAAGGTGCTCTTATATTTCCCCTTCATAAAAGTTCTATCGATAAACAATAGAGGGCGGCAATGCCTAAACCCTTGAATGAAAGCATTAAATGCAACAAAAAAGCTCTTGAACCGTCCACTTTGATGGTTATAGTCAAGACGCAAATAGCTACCAGGATTTGTGCTCATCACAATATCCATATACCATCGAATCTCATCATAAGATATAGAGAAATCTCCAAAAGTAGTAGTCCTAGCTTTCTCAACTCCCAACCAAGCGTGATTGTACGTAATGGTGAGCCCCTATTGATTTGTAAATTGACGCACAACATTAATTGGACGAGTTTGGGGATTCCCACGTACTTTATTAACAATCAAACTTGCAACCAAATTTGAACTCATCCTTGAGTTTTTAGAAGTACGAACTACAGCTCCACAGGTATGCTCATCATGTAGAGTCCTAATGTAGAAAAAAATTATTAGCACTTTCTAGAGATGCATGTACTCACCATAAACAAGCTTTGGACTCCTGCATTGAACACACAGCAGTGACCCGACACTTCTCATTCTTCACATACACAAACTCAAATCCTATCTCAATGGCATATTTACATAATGCAGTCCGGAAATCCTTTGCACCTCCAATAAATCTTTGACCTACATGAGTAATTTTATTCACCCATCCACAAGACAACAAAGTCCTTTCTTCATATTGACAAACATAGGGATTAAATCCATTTCATCATCAGTAATGTTGGATCTACTAGCGTCCACTGATTCTCTAATTCCATGCTTTTTATTTGAAATGCCCATTTCAGTAATAGTCACATCAACCCGGTCAACACCAAGGGGATAAACAAGCGACAACATATTCTGAAAATCAGAATCATTATCAATCATGCATTACGAATGTCCAGGTAAACAGTACGATAACAGTATGCAACCACTACTGTCAAATTTCTTCAATTTACAACTTAAGAAATCAGTTAAATCCTTCAACGTGCAGTTTGACGCAACCTTGAACACAATGGTACAATCACCATATTTGCATAACAACATAAGAGGTGGAACCATTTTACAAATCTGCAATCAATTAACAGTAAAAATTTACTATCAATCAAAGTAAAATTTTACTGTCACTATCAAAGTAAAATTTTATTATCACTATCAAAGTAAAATTTTACTGTCACTACAAGTCCAAAAGTCAATTTGTGTTTAGTTTGAATTGATAAAATTTTACTGTTGTTTAGTGTAACATTGTACTATATTTTAGAGTTAATTTTTACTATTTAGTTTGCCAAAGATTGACAACTCATACAGTGTGTCACCAATATAACTTGAAACATGAATCTAAACGTAAAATTTTACTCTGCATAAAAGTAAAATTTTACTCTGATATAAGAGTAAAATGTTACAAAAGGAATCTAAAAGTAAAATTTTACTCTGCATAAAAATAAAATTTTACTCTGAAATAAGAATAAAATATTACATTATGAATCTAAGAGTAAAATGTTACAACCTGAATTAAAAGTAAAATTTTACTCTGAAAAACGAGTAAAATATTAGACTCTGAATATAAAAGTAAAATGTTACTCTGCACAAAAGTAAAAATTTTGCAGACAATGAACTTGTTTGGTGCAATTTTTTGCTAGTTAAAAATTGATAACTAAAACGCATAAGCTAAAAGAATATATCTCTCATATCTTCTCAATAATCAAAATTTATGCTTATCTAAGATATTTTTACCTAAGCAAAAGTTGCAACAAACATGATCAACGTCAGCGGAGGCAGTGTTTGTGGCGGCTGAAGTGTTTAGCAATGACCACCTCTTGACAGTAAAATTTTACTGTCATTCTAATAACAGAGTAAAATTTTACTCTCATTCTAAACAGAGCACGTACCAGAATAAAATTTTACTCTAATTCTCTCAAACAAAAAACAGAGCAATAGAACCAGATATAAAATTTTACTCTCATTCTCTGAAACAAAAGATAGAGCAATAGAACCAGAGTAAAATTTTACTTTGATTCTATCAAACGAAATCAGATCAAACACAACAAAAATAAATCAAAAAAAAAAGACAAAAACAAAAAAAATTAATCAACAAATCAACATACCTAATTGAGAAGAAAAACCTCTACAACTCGATCAACAGTCACAAATCTCAATGAAACTCTCGTTTAATTGAGAGTGTTGATCATCGACAGCGAGATCGTCTATTATTAACCAAGTGAGAAATGTTCAGCTACGAGATCTTCAGATTTGGAGATCGTCAGCTCAGATTTCGTTCCTGATTTCGTTCAACTCAGATTTCAAATATTTCGTTCCAAAAAAACTCTCGTTCCTGATTTTGTTCCTGCAAGATCTTCAGCTCAGATTTCAAATATTTCAAATGTATGATACGTATATATAAAAAGGCAATATTGTGATAAAAAAAATAGAAATTATAAAATGTCCTTATTAAGGTAGGCATTTCTTACTCAGGGGCTTTTTGAAAGAACATTGATTGGGTTATCCTTTACCCTAACAAAAAGGCTCAAAATGGGGATTTCACCAAAAATCCCAATTTAGATCTCTAAATGTAGCATACAATCGGATAAGGGACGAATTGGTGTTACCTTCCCTGCACCCAATTGAATATAATTCATATTTGTTTATCTGATTAGGTTTGATAGATTTATGAGTATGATAGGATTGATTAATTGGATTAGTAGTATAGTGCCATTAGATTGGAGATCCAAGATAATTGTGTTCGTTTGTACATAAGCATAGTATCAGGTGATTGAGATTAAAATTATAAAATTATGTAAAAACATTTATTATATAAAAAATGATTTTGTTTCTTTTGTAAAATATGGGCAACAAAGTTTTTTCAACTCCAATCTCAAGTTTCCATGGCAACGCTAATCCTTAAAGTAGTTTTATAGTCTCGTGACATTTTTTTAAAACCAAACAGAATTTTCAAAGAATATTACACTTATAATTCTTACTTTTTGTCTTTTGTGTCATTTTGATGCTTATATTTTTAATTGCCTTAATTTTAACTTTTAATTTTAAATTTTGTACCAATTTAATCTAATTAATAATGCAGTTATGGATTTTGATAGAAAATGATTACTGACTTGGTTGAAGTTAACTCATTGAGTTATGTAAGTTTCTAATTTTTTTTGCTAAAATTATAACATATGCCATTTATATGTGTATTTTTCATTAAAAAAAAGGAGGACTTATATGTAAGTCCTAATAAGTAGACTTATTGTCCAATAGATTCTATGATAATTAATGACATTTTTCATTAAACACTATCAAAAAAAACATCACTAATTGTAAATTTTCAGCGACAATATAAAAATTTTGTCACAAAAATGTAACTAATTATAAGTTTTGGGGATAGTTTAAAAAAATCGCCACAAAAAGCCTTACTAATTCACAACTTTTAGCGACAATTCAAAAAATTCGTCAGAAAAATGTCACTAATTGTAAGTTTTAGCTACAATTTATAAAATTCATGACAAAAAAACTCACTAATTGTTAATTTTTAGCGACATATGTAAAAAATGTCACAAAAAATTATTTTTAGTGACGATTTTACTAAAACTTATTTTCAATAGGATTTGATGACAATTAAGTCCAATTATTAGGATCTATCAGTAGTTTCCATTAAAAAAAATAGTAACAATTGTAATCAATTGACCCAAACTGAGAAAAAAGCATAAAAATTGAAGATTAAAATCAAATCAATTAAAATTACAATAACTAAAATGACATAGAACAAAATATAAAGGCTACCAATATAATTTTTCCTACTTTTTATAGGATTCAAAAATTAACAATCAAACGACCCCTCCTAAACCCCTAACAAACATCACATAGAGTTGAAAAGCGTTTCGGACATCAATTGCACCTTTTGGGGAGATCATCAATATTGTTATATATGGAAGGATATCTTACTTTTAACGCAAATTTTAATAGTGCTACGCGTACCAATTATTATATTAATTAATGTATTAACATATGCTATGATAATATAATTTTAAAATTATGAACTCAAAGTCAATAAAATTATATCATATTATCTATTAGTACACTAATTAATATATCATTTGGTACGTATAACTTTATTCCAAAAACCCTCATGATTTTAATTTCATAAAGCAAGTTTTTTTTAGCCTAAAAGAGATTATATGGGCTAAGAGAATGGCACAAGAAAAAACACATTCAGCGACCAAATTTCTCGACTAAAAAAAATTTAGTCGCTAAAAGTATAGCTTTCAACGACCAAAACAGCATTAGTAGCCAAAAGTCTACAATTGACGACTAAAAATAAGTTTGGTCGCTGATCATATGGGTTTTAGTGACTAAAAATTTTTCAGTAACCCAAAGTAAAGTTTTTTGGCGACTAAAAAAATTTAGTAGCCAAAAGTCTACAATTGGGGACTAAAAATAAGTTTGGTCGCTAATTGAATGGGTTTTACTGACTACAAAATTTTTAGTAGCCAAAAGTCTACAATTGGCGACAAAAAAATAAGTTTAGTCGCCAAAACTGATCATTTTTAGCGACTAAAATTATTTTGGTTGCTAAAAGTTAATTTTTTTATTTTTATTTTGCTACTAAATAGTTTATTTTACATAAATTATGTAATAAAATAATTATGTTTATACATATAATTTTATATAAATATGGGTGTATATACTATATAAATAATATATGTCACATATACAATCATATGGTGTTATAGAGGCATAGTGGAAAGAGTGTGTTGTATAAGATTTATGGTGCGGAAGGTTAGCGGTTTAAGTCGCTGCAAGAGCGGATCAAATTGTTCTACAACAAATATATATATATTTTTGGGCAAATTACACTAATAGTCCCTATAGTTCGGAGTCTGTGTCACTTTGGTTCCTGACTTTTTAATTGTAACACATTTGACCCTGAATTTTGAATCTTGTTTCAAATAAGGACAATTGAAATATCATTGCTTAATTTCAAGGGCAAATTTGTCAATTTGATAAAACATAAACTAAATTTGACAAAAATAAATGTCAAAAAATATTTTTGAATTTTAAAAATTATTTCTACCAATTAAAAATAAAATTATGTAAAATTGATAAATCTTTTAGACATTTATTTATTTATTTATTTTTTACCAAATTAATTTTTATGATATGTGTGGATGATGGTCATGTAATGAGTGGTTATTTTTATTTTCATTAAATTAATTTTTATTTTTTCAAAAGTCAAATGTGGCGACAATTTTGATATAATTATTAAACCAATTCATTAAATTAAAAAATCCAAAACCAAAAATATTTTACATATTAAATATATAGATTACACATTAAAATCTTAACAACTATCCATTACATGATCATCATCCAAACACATAATAAAAATTAATTTAGTAAAATAAATAAATAAATGTCTAAAAGATTTATCAATTTTACATAATTTTATCTTTGGTGTGTAGAAATAATTTTTAAAAATTTAAAAATGTTTTTTGGTATTTATTTTTGTCAAATTTAGTTTATATTTTATCAAAATGACGATTTTGCCCTTGAAATTAAGCAATGATATTTCAATTGTCCGTATTTTAAACAAGATTCAAAATTCAAGGTCAAATGTGTCACAATTGAAAAGTCAGGGACCAAAGTGATACGTGCCCCAAATTATAGGGATTATTAGTGTAATTTGCCCTATTTTTTTTTCATGTTTGAAGCTTTTGGCGACTAAAGGTGTTGGTAAATGTATAATTTAAAAAAAATATAATTGACTATTGACGACCAAAATTTTGGTCACTAAAGATTTGCTTTTTGGCAACCAAAGGTTTTTTAATTGGCAAAACCCTCCAAGACCTTTCCCGACAAGGTTTTGGCAACAAACGTAGCGACCAAATTTTTTGATTGCAAAATGTCATTGACGACCAAAAAATAGATAATTAGCGAGCAAGTCCCTAAAAGTGACTTTTTTTTGGTAGTGAATGGATGGCATGTGAGGCATGTTTGCTTGGCTACTCTTCTCAAAAAAAGGCTTATTTTTATGATTTCTTTCTCCACACAAATTGGTTCTATTTGGAAAGTATTGAGCAAAGTGGGAGATGGTCGGGGAAAAAGATGGTCTGTATGAGCCCTTTTATGTGCTGATAACAGAAAACGTTTCACAAAGTGAGAATTTAAAGGCAACCCCTTTTGTTGACAACATTGTCTCATCTTCAAAATTTTATAAATTTAGATGTGCCACATCTTCATAGATAGCACACCAAGGTACCTCAATATTTAATAGCTATTTTTAGCAAAATTCTCAAATAAAGTAGAGTTTGGTCCAGTTGGCATAAATCATGCTGATTTCCAAAATAGGATATCACCACAGCATATAAAAGTTTTAAAAATTAAATATTTTAATTTTTAAAAATAAAAATTTTGTTATAAAAGATATTTAGGAATCAATTTTCATTGTCATAAGGACAGTCGCTAAAGGCTTTGTTTGGGAAGCCAAACCTTAGGCTTTTTTGGCTAAATAATTACAAAAAAACAAAATAGACTTTTTAGTCACAAAAAATAAAACATCACATTCAATCTATAATTATTATATTTTTTCTCTCATAAAAAAATTAAAAAAGTCAAAAGTCATTTCCAAATGAAATTTTTTAGCCCCAGACTAAAATAGTCAAAAAATCAATTCACTTTCCAAATGAACCCAAAAAGTCATCCCGAAAAGTCAAAAACAAGGCTTTTAGTGACAAAATTTTGAAAATATCACTAATAAATAGACTTTTAAAGATAAAATAATTTGGTTTCAAAATGATTTATTTTTTGAGAGAAAATTTGGTCCCAAAAAGATAATAATTTATTATTAATATCTAATTTTTGTTACTAAAAATATAATAATAATACTTTTCACAATAAAATTATTTGGTCTCTAAAAAATAATTTTATTTTTAAATTTTAATCTCTAAAATTTTAATTTTTTTTTGTAATATATATATATATATTCGGAAACGCCTATCAAGATGTGACGACGGTCCAATTCAAAACCGCAATAAAAGGACACTATTGAGTGGATGAAAGGAGTAATTTATTATGGTTGATACATAGTCAATCCAAATAAACCCAAATTTAGGATTAGTTTGACAATTTTAAAAAAAAGTCAAAAAGTTATTTAAAAAAAATTAAAAAGTTATCACTATTTATCAAAAAAAATATTAAAAAATTAATGTATCAATATTAATACAAATCAACTTTTCCGTCCAATCTAGGTACTAACGTGAGAGCAAAGTCAATGAAAGAGGGAAAAAAATTACATGTGTATATTCACTAAGTTAGATGGTAAAGTTGGGTCCGTGAGGGCCTACCATTGGTCCCGTTTTGATAATCCGAACCGTTGAATATGTAGAACTCGTCTAGTACTATATGCCTGTAAAAAAATCATGTCTATCGGATATCGCTAACTATATGATCAAATCATTTTTGTATAAAAATTGATGGTGTTATAGTTAACAGTTGACAAAAAAACTAACACGATCAGATAGCTATCGATATCCAATCAACTTAATTTTTTATAAACATAGTACTCGACGAATTCTCCACATTGAACGGTTCCGATTAGAAAAACAGAACCAGTGGTGGCCTCCACGGACCGAACAACACCGTTCAATCAAAGCCCGAAAAGGAGGCAATCTTTTCGCATCTCCTACCCAGCTAACTGCACTACCCAACCGGAACGGATTAATTAATTATCTTCTCCTACACATTTATTTATATAATTTTTTAATACACATTTTTTTCATAAAAAAATCAAAAAGTTAACCCAAACATTCATATTTTTTTCCTCAATTTTTTAGTTTAAAAAGACAAAAAATACACTTATTTAGGACACTCCAAACAACTTTTTAGTGCGCTGAATTTCAAAATATTCTTTTTCAAGTAATGGTAAAAAAAAAATGAAAAGTCATTACTTTAATAAAATGTTAAATTGCCGATAATCTTCAACACTTAAGGGTTGAGCAACAATTGCACAAGAAAGCATGGCCAAGTCTTAAGTAAACATTAAACTAAAACAGTTGGTACTTAAAAAAAACTACATAATGTCTTAAAAAACACTTACCAATAAAAAAAATTATCGTTGGCGGGAGGGACCACATTTTAAAAAACTGCATAATAATGTCTCACAAAACACTAACCAAATTAACTAGCACTCCCAAATTCTGAACTGAGTCAAACATAACTAAAGAGACTGATAACGAAACTAAAGAGAGAGTACAAGTTCCCACTGCATTTGATGTCTCCACCGGGTTCTTTTTTTTTTTTTATAAAAAAAACAGCAAAAGAAATCTTCATTAATAAAACATACAAAATATGGTAAAATACATTAATAAAGAGGAGTTTGGAGCTAACACAAGCTCCAAGCTCCAGTTGGTGAGAAGCCAACAAGCAAAAACAAGCAGGCAAAGGAAACAAAACAGACAAGAAAGGCAACCGAAATGCAGACCCAGACTTCTTGAACAGAGTATACAGCAATTCAACCAAAAACAGAGCTTCTTGAACAGCACAGCAGACTAACCGATAAGACTAGCGGATCAAATCTTTAACAACAGGGTAGTGCGAGCATGAGACCTGCCAACTGGAGCAAACCTCATCAGATCAGAATTTGTCATGTATGTTTTTCCAACAGCATGAGCTCCTAGCTTGACCAGGGTTTGTAGTCTCCGTTGTGTTGGCAACTGCAGAGGGTGAAGCTTCTGGAAGATTATTGAGTCCAAATGAACTAGTTCCAATTGCATTATACGAATCAGGGTCCGGCAGAGTCATTGGGAAGTTGTTGAGCAGGCTAGACAAATCCTCATCCATGTCAAACTGCCCTTCCCACGGTTCATTTTTTTTCATCCCTATGTGAACCACAATTAATTGTATATTTATGTGAATAAAATTGAAATGTAGATAAATATAAACTAAACAAATAGGATTACAAAAATCTCTCTCTCTCTCGGCAAAATAAAAATTTATTGATGAATTATGTAGGATTACAGAAATTTGGTTGCATTTACACCGGGTTTTAGATTAAATGATAATTACAAGTGACAATTACTACCCATTACCAAAAAGTTGACGCATTAAATAAGATTCATTGTTGAGACGGATGCAATTAATTTAGCAGCGAAGCACAAATAGGGCATGGGATTCTCCTTCCATGTAATCCTTATCCCAATCCCTTATCCCACTGTAAATGTGAGAGATTAATCTAATTTCAATTCAAAAGGTGTTTAATCTTGAAGTGGGATAGGCCATGGAAAGGGCATGGGACAGAGATTTGGGACAAAGAATCCTATGCTAAACAATGAATCTAGTGAATTTGTTTACTTGTTACAATTGAGCAAAAGAATTTCATGGAGGGATGACATTTTTTTTTTTAAATTCAAAACGATACTTAAATAATAATAATAATAATAATAATAATATTTTAAAAAAAACTACATAAATAAAGGAAGGCACAAAATTAAATATATTTTTTCGAAGTAATTGCTACAGAAAAACTTATTTCTACTTCATGACTTAATTTTAACAAAGGGTAGCATAGAAGTAAATATTTAGTAAAATCTACGCTGAAATAGCAATTTTGCACATAGTTTAAATTATGCAGAAATAATTACTAACTCAACTAGTTATCAAAATTTAGGAGAACAACTAATGGCACTAGTTATAATTTGTGGCGCAAGGAAATAATGTTTAATGTCTAATTTTTGTTGCTAAAAATATAATAATGACACTTTTCGTAACTAAAATATTTGGTTTCTAAAAATAATTTTGTCTCTAAATTTTGGTCTCTAATACCTTAATTTTTTTTTACTAGGTATTGGAATAACAAAAGACCATACATATCACCGGATTTTAAAAATCAAATATCACATAATAAAATTTTAATTTTTTTATACCGCTGTTTATTAATATATTAATCAATATTATCCGATATTTGCTAATATACCACGTATATTGGCTGATATTTATATTGGCCGATATCGCTTCATGGCAAATAATTTCATCAACACCACAAAAAAAAAAAAAAAAAAAAAAAAGGCAAATTCATCAATGGAATAGAAAATGTGCAAACTCACCAATGGATGAATAACCAGAGCTTGAATCATACACAACCTCAGCAGCATCCTCCGAGGGGACAAACCCATCTGGGTTGAACGAAGCTGCCATGGTGGTTGTTGATGGTGGTGGTGGAGGTGAGCTTATCATATCAAAACCATTACCAGAGTTGAATTGGAGTGAAGAAAGGTCGCCCGGGGGGACAAACCCATGTGGGTTGAACGAAGCTGCCATGGTGGTTGTTGATGGTGGTGGTGGTGGTGAGTTTATCATATCAAAACCATCACCAGAGTTGAATTGGAGCGAAGAAAGGTCGCCTGGGGGGACAAACCCATGTGGGTTGAACGAAGCTGCCATGGTGGTTGTTGATGGTGGTGGTGGTGGTGAGCTTATCATATCAAAACCATTACCAGAGTTGAATTGGAGCGAAGAAAGGTCGCTCGGGGAAACAAACCCATGTGGGTTGAACGAAGCTACCATGGTGGTTGTTGATGGTGGTGGTGAGCTTATCATATCAAAACCATCACCAAAGTTGAATTGGAGCGAAGAAAGGTCGCCCGGGGGGACAAACCCATGTGGGTTGAACGAAGCTGCCATGGTGGTTGTGGATGGTGGTGGTGGTGGTGGTGAGCTTATCATATCAAAACCATTACCAGAGTTGAATTGGAGCGAAGAAAGGTCGCCCGGGGGGATAAACCCATGTGGGTTGAACGAAGCTGCCGTGGTGGTTGTTGATGGTGGTGGTGGTGAGCTTATCATATCAAAACCATTACCAGAGTAGAATTGGAGCGAAGAAAGGTCGCCCGGGGGGATGAACCCATGTGGGTTGAACGAAGCTGCCATGGTGGTTGTTGATGGTGGTGGTGGTGGTGAGCTTATCATATCAAAACCACTACCAGAGTTGAATTGGAGTGATTGTGGATATGTTGGCAATAATTCACCTTGAAAGGTCCGTTCATACGTCCTTGAACTCGAAGGTGATGGTGATGGTGATAAAAATGGCAAGAGAAAATTGCCATTGATTTGGCGGTTGTTGTCGCGAAAAGGATTGAATTGAGGGTTGGAATTGGAGAGAAACAAATAGGGATGGGTGGGCTGCAAAGGGTTTGTCGGTGCCATTCTTGAGAAACTGTAAGGATTGGGGAAAGAGAGAGGGGAGTTGAGTTTGGTGTTTGAGTAGTGAGACGAGGATGGCGCTGACGATGACGAAAGGGCTGAGAAGGAAGGTGAAAAAGAGTTGGGAAATCTTGGTGGTGGTAGTTCTTGTTGAAGTTGAAGCTGTGGTGGTTGTGGTTGAGGTTGATCATAGCGTTGGGAAATGTTTTCAGGGTAGATCGGTAAACCGGCGCGTTGGAGTCTCTTCACTCTGGTGTTCCAATAATTCTTGATCTCGTTGTCTGTCCGGCCAGAAAGCTGAACCCAAAGACACATGAAAAATATGAATTAGAACACAGAGACCGAAGAAATAAAAGACAAACAAAGAGTAGGTCAAAAAAATGAACAACAATGCTAGGTATCATGAAAAATCTTTTATGAAAATAATTATGAAAACTTTGTAATATTTGGATTACACTTGGAATAAAGCACCACACACTAATTTAGGTAATCCAAGGATCATAGCTCTTTCATGATCATTTTCATGAAAAAAATTCATGATCCCTAACTTTTCTCAAAAACGAAAAAGAAAAAAAAAAAAAAAAAAGGGTAGATTCGGATTGGTTTGGGAAGTGGATCGATTTTTTAGTTTTTTTTCTGTCTATTTTAGTCTAGGTAAAAAATCTAGTTTGGGAAGAGATTTTGACTTTTTTTGTAAGAGAAAGAATGTAATGATTATAAATTAGATATGATATTTTATTTTATTGAACTAAAAAATTTATTTTATTTTTTTGTGACTATTTTAATAAAAAAAAAAAACCCAACATTTTTCTTCCCAAATGGAGCCTGCAGTATACAGGGCGGATCAAACACATGGCCAGGGTGTCACTCAAACCCCTGGATGATTTTTATTTTTTTATTATGTAAGTATTAGATTTTAAGAAAAAAATTAGCAACTAAACTCATTAAAATACAACTTTAAATTCATAGGTGGTAGAGACAAAAAAAAGATATTGTATATCTATTAATTTATTTGCTTGTGAAATTGGCATTGATTTTACCAATTGCGATTGCAAGAGTAGAAAGAGCATTTTTAGCAATGAAATTCATAAAAAATCTATTGCATAACCAATTTTACCAATTGCGATTGCAAGAGTAGAAAGAGCATTTTTAGCAATGAAATTCATAAAAAATCTATTGCATAACTAAATGGGAGATCAATGATTAAATAATTGTTTGGTTACATATATTGAGAAAGATATATTTGATAGTGTTGATAATAAAACTCATAACCAAATAGGAGATCAATGATTAAATGATTATTTGGTTACATATATTCAGAAAGATGTATTTGATAGTGTTGATGATGAATTTATTATGCAACGATTCTAAAATATGAAATCGTGTCTTGATCAATTGTTGAAGTTCGTATATTAACATGTCTTTTTATTTTAATAATAATATCAATATATATTAAAGTATTTTTGTTTATAATTTCATAATTTAAATTAATTTGTTAATTTTTTCTCCATAAATAATATAATGATTAATGTAATTTTTTATAAAATATATGACATTTAAATTTTTAATTAACACCATTGTTAAAAAAAAATAAATTAAATTACCACTGAGAGAGAATGTATAGTGATTAGCAAATCCAAATCATTGTTGCAGAGTCACAAGAAAGTGACATTACGAGAGAGAGAGAGAGAGAGAATGTATTGGGGTCAGCCAATCCAGTGGGGAGTTGTGCAAGTCACTAGGAGGAACTCGCCTTGAAATGTCTAGAGCAACTCGCCCTAACGCCGTAAATGATCAGAGTCGTTCGTAAATAGATTTGAGTTTGACTCGGTAAGAGTTCGTTCGAATTTGATTCATTAATTTTTTTTTATGTTCGAGTTCAAGCTCGAACTCGTTAAATTTTTAATAAATAAGTCTAAATATTTTAAAGGTCGGCTCGTAAGTTCGGCTCGTTTAATATTTTATTATTTATATATTAAATAATATATAAATATATATAAAAAATAAGAGAACTATGCTATTTATATATTTAAAAAATATAAATGTAAATAATAGTTAACTATAGATAGTACATTTATATAATAGTAATAGTTGATATTATTATTTTAGTAAAATATAGACTTTTTTTTAGTATGTTTATATATATTGTATATATAATTGTATAATTAAAGTTTTAATTGTAACTTTAGTCTTGCATGTAGGTATGAATTTATAAATTTGTTTGGCTCGTTAAGGCTCGTGAACAGGCTCGAGCTCGAGTCGAGCCTAAACCAACTCGGCTTGAGCTCGGTTCGTTAATTTTTTATTCAGCTCGAGCTCTCGAGCTGGTTAAAATCTTAATAAACAAGTCCAAACATACTAAAACTCGGCTCTACTCGTTTGCAGCCTTACGTCACCCTTAAATGACTAGGAGGAACGTCTTTGCATATAATAAAACAACAATACTAGGTGATCTAAATTTTTATGGTTTGAATGTTTTAAAATAATATCGTTTTGGATGTAAAATGATATCATTTTAACATATTTAAGCTATTCGAGCCATATAAATTAGGACTACCAAATATTTTTATAAGAAAAATAATTAATTAATAAAAAATTTATATATAAATAATATTTAGAATGATTTCTTAATGAAAATTTTCAAATTATAAAAATAATGATGATTGTTTTTTTATTAAAAATGAAAAAATTATAACAAATCATATTATTAAAAAAAATTAGTACAGCAGTGATATCAAATCATCACTTACATGTAAACATAATTAATCCCATCACGAAAATGAGAAATTATTGATTATTAATTATATTTAACAAGTACGATTGATCTTCCATGCATTATTCGATGATAATGTTGTATCACTATTATTTATATATTATTATATGATCTATTATGAGACATATAAGACTCTTTTGCATTACCTATTATACACTAGTTACAAGCAATATCATATATTTCAAATTTTGATTTTTTACAAAATTAATTGTAAAAATAAAAATTTTAAAAATTTTATATTAAATATTTAAAATTTTATGTATAATATTAATTTAAAAATTATTATCTATTATTATTGGTTAGCGAGGAAAAAAATCTCAAAATTTTAATTAACAAATACTCCTTTTAAACTGCTTTTCTAATTCCACTGAGCAAATCCAAATCATTGTTGCGGAGAGTCAGAAGAAAGTGAACATTTGACTAAAGAAAGAAAGTTAATATAAAAAAAATAAAAAATAAAAAACAAACAAACAAACAAACAAGCAAACACAATATACAACCCATTCAAAATCAATAAAGAAAAAGACGGAACTTCGAACTGGATTAACAAATCCAAATACCCATTTAACCAATGAAAGCAAAGAACAAAAATAAGGGCTGATTTGGTGACCTTAGAAAAAGTTTAAAAAATTATTTAAAAAATTAAAAAGTTATTATTATTTATTAAAAAAATATTAAAAAATTAATATATAAATATTAATACAAATCAACTTTTCCGTCCAATCTAGTTACTGACGTGATGAACTAGTCAGTGAAAGGAAAAAAAAAAATTCATGTGTATATTCACTAAATTGGATGGTAAAGTGGGGTCCGTGAGGGCCCACCATAGGTCCCGTTTTCATAAACAGAATCGTCAATATGTAGAACTCGCCTAGTACTATATGCCTGTAAAAAATCACGTCTATCGGATATCGCTAACTATATGATCAAAGTAATTTTGTATAAAAATGGATTGTGTTATAATAAACAGTTAACAAAAAAACTAACACGATCAGATAGCTATCGATATCAAATCAACGTGATTTTTTTATAAGCATATAGTACTCGACGAATTCTACACATTGAATGGTTCCGATTAGAAAAACGGGACCCATGATGGCCCCAATGGGCCAAACAACACTATCCAATCAAAGCCCGAGAATGAGACAATATTTCTCATCTACTCAACCAGCTGACTCCATTGCCAATCCGTACGGCCTTCTACCTATCTTCTCCTACATACTTATTTATACAATTTTGTAATACATATTTTTTCATAAAAAGTCAAAAAGTTAACTCAAACATCCACATTTTTTTCTCAACTTTTTAATCTAAAAAGACAAAAAATACACTTATTTAAGACACCCCAAATAACCCCTAAAAGATGATGAAAATCTTAATAAACAAAGAAAAAAAAAAGGGCAAATTACATATACCTCCCTCGAGGTTTAGCTAAATTACAGACACCCCTGAGATTTCGAAAATTACAGATACCCCTTAAGGTTTATATTTTCATAACAAATTACCCCCTAAGGTTTATATTTTCATAACAATTTGCCTCCTAATTTGTTATGCAAATATTACTTTCAAGGAAATATCTGTAATTTCTCAAATCTCAAGAGTTATCTATAATTTTACTAAATCTCGAAGAGTATATATAATTTGCCAAAAAAAAAATAAATCAAACACAAATATAGAGAGAGAGAGAGAGAGAGAGAGAGAGAGAGAGAGAGAGAGAGAGAGAGAGAGAGAGAGAGAGAGAGAGAGAGAGAGAATGAATGTATTGGGGATTAGCAAATCCAAATCATTGTTGCAGAGAACAGAAGAAAGTGAACATTTAACTCAAGAATAGAAAGCTAAGAACAAAAGTACATGATGATGAAAAAATCTCAGTGAAAAAAAAAACACAAACACAGTTTTAAAAACTCTAATGCGTGGTTTGGTAATATTTATATTTTTTATTTTTTATTTATATTTATAAAAATTTTAAAAATTTAAATAAAAATTTATTTAGTAAAATTTTTTATTTATAAATTAATGGTCTCAGTTTATAAATTTAGTCAAAAAATAAAAACACAAAAAATATGTTTTCGTTTTGAGTTTTGAATTTTTTTTTTTTTTGATCACCCAACACCAGCCACCATTTTCCACCACCATCTTCTGCCACCACCACCCACCCCACCACCACTCACCACCACCACCACCACCACGCTCGCCACCACCCACACACCACCACCGCCGCCACCTCACCACCACCCGCCGCCACCACCACCACCGCCACACGCTACCACCATCCACCACCGCCACCACCGCCACCACCACCCGCCACCACCACCACCACCACCACCACCACACCACCACCACCACCCACCACCACCACAACCACCACCGCCCACCCACCACCCACGCCCACCACCACCCACCACCACCACCCACCACCCACCACCACCCGCCACCCACCCACCCACCACCACCACCACATCGCTCCACCGCCATTGTCACCACCACCACCACCACCCACCACCACCACCGCCCACCCACCCACCACCACCACCACCACCACCACCACCACCCGCCCATTCACCCACCACCCACCACCCACCATCCGCCACTGCTACCACTTGCCATTTTTCACTATTTTTTATATTTTTAAATTTTTTTAAATATTTTGTCAATTATCAAACGCGTTTGTAGTTTATATTTTTCAAAAAATAAACAAAAACCAGTTTATAAAATTTTTGTATATATAAACTGAAAACGTAAACGTTACCAAACACACCCTATACCATCTATTCAAAATCAATAAACAAAGAGACAGAACTTCGAACTGGATTAACAAATCCAAATACCCATTTAACCAAAGAAAGTAAAGAACGAAAAAAAAAGATGATGAAAATCTCAGTAAACAAAGATCAAAAAAAAAAAAAAAAAAAAAACTCAAACACAAACACAAACACAAACACAAACACAGACATGGTGTTAAAAAAACTCTTTAACATCTACAGAACACACAATCAATGAATAAAGAAGAGAGAGAGAGAGAGAGAGAAAGAGAGAGGACCTTGCTGGCCATGCGAGCCCATTTGTTGCCGAGCCTAGCATGAAGGTCAATGATCGTCTTCTTTTCTTCAGGAGTAAAAGCACCTTTTTTGAGGTTAGGCCTAAGATGGTTGGTCCATCTCTGCCTACAACTCTTCCCACATCTCAACAACCCATAATTCTTCCGAACTGCATTCCACTTCCTTTCACCATGCTTCCTCACATACTCTATCAAGATGGCATCTTCCGCCGTCGTCCATGGCCCTTTCCTCACCGCCAGCTGGGGGCATCCACCACCAACACCGCCACCGCTGCTGCTTCTGCTGCTGGATACCATCTTTTTTTTTCTTGCTGATTTTGCTCAAAGGAAATGTGGGTTTGGTTTGGTATTTATGTATCGGCTCTTTTGGTTTTATTTTTGTTGGTTTTAAAAGAGATAAGCAAGAGAAATATACAAGGGGTCTAGGAGTTCCTTCTCCCTGTTGTCTACTCTTTTTTTTTTTTTTTTTTGCATTTTGCATAGCTATTGGGTTCACTTTTGAGCTCAATTTTTATGATCTGAACCGTTTACATTTTAAAATTTATTGAGTATATCATACTTGTAAAAAATCAAATTGATCGGATATCAAAAACTACATATTTGAAATATCAAACTAAAAACTATTTTTTAAAAAACTTTAATAAACAATTTTCCGAACACATACTTTCTGATATCCGATTAATTTAATTTTTTACAAGTACGATATACTCAATAAATTTGAAAATATGACGGTTCAGATTATTAAAATTAGGCTAAAAAATAGGTCCAATAGCCTTGTAAGTAAGAAGTGAAGGATATAATTTAAGGAGAGTATCTTAATTTTTCCGTGCGAGACCTTGACCGTTGGCATTTCATTTGCATTTGATTTGCTTTTATTTTCCATATTGCCATTGCAATTGATTCTTTTGTTTTCCATTCCATATTGCAATGGCAATTGATTCTTTTGTTTTCCATTCCATATTGCCATTGCATTTGATTCTTTTGTTTTCCATTCCATATTGCCATTGCATTTGCTTTTGGCATTTTCCATTGCATTTGCTTTTATTTTCCATATTGCCATTGCATTTGATTTGCTTTTACTTTTATTTTCCATATTGCCATTTGCTTTTATTTTCCATATTGCCATTGCATTTGCTTTTGAAACTTGCATTTGCATTAAGGTCATTGGTCGATCGCACTTGCCATTTGCATTAAGGTCGATCGCACTTGCGATTTGCTTTTAAAGGTTGAAGCTTTTGCATGCATTTTAAGGTCGATCGCATTTGAAGGTTGGTCTTCAAAAAAGCATGACCAGGTGTGATAACATATACTCAACACACTCACACAGACGGACCGATGTGGGACAAAGCCCAGATACAGTCGACGCCCAGCAGAACTTTTTTGGGTTAATGGGAGAATTTTTTTTGGTCTTTTTGAAGGTTGAGTTTGCTTTTACACCGTACTAGTAGTGTGCCACCTAATCCTAATACCCCTTTCAATTATGTCAAATTCATTGACACACATGCAACCAGGTTTGTTTTTTTTGTTTTTTGTTTTTTGTCTTTTTTTTTGTTTTTTGAATCCCAATTCCAATTAAATATTGACGCATAATTTTTTTTTTTGATAAATATACACAACTCCAATTACAATAAGGTAAAAATTCTAAAATCCTAAAAGTGTATAAATTTTTTTATTTTTTTATTTATTCACAATACTTGTTAAGTATTTTCGTATTTTCTTTATCTTTTTTGTCTTCTTTGTCTCATTTTATTGCTTTGTAATTTGCCAACTCGATATTCACCAAATTAGTATCACACAACAAAGATTTGGGACCACATTACAATCTTGGTATCTTCTCTTCATTGTTTACAAGTAACTTTATTTATTTATTTTTTACTTTTAAATAAAAATTATGAATATTAATTTATAGTTATTTGTTAAGTTTTGATTTATAAATTTTTTTGATTTTTTATTATTTATGTTAAAATAAGAGATTTTGATATGCTAAAATTATGAATATTAATTGGTGGTGATTTATATTAAAATTAGGAATTTTGGTTTGTTGTTGTTTGTGTTAAAATTAGGGATTTGATTTGTGCTAAAATTAAAAATATTTATTTGTAGTGATTAATATTTAACTTAGAGATTTTGATTTGTTATAATTTGTGCTAAAATTAGAAATTTTGATTTGTTGTAATTTGTGCTAATTTAAATTTTTTGATTTGTGTTAACATTGGAGATTTTGATTTGTGGGGGTTTGTGATTTTGATTATGAATTTTTATTTTGATTTTTAGTTTTTTCAAACAGTCATGGAGAAATATTTCAAAAGAAAATCAAAGTTAGAATCATCTCTTCCTCAAGAAGAAGATAATAATTATTCTTCCGCAAAACAAAGTTGCATAGAAATCAACTTAGTAGACCTTGTTGTAAATCCATGACTACGGCCTCGGATTATGGACTATAATACTAATGATCGAGACCGAATTCGTAGGGCATATCTACAAAAAGGTCCTTGTCAACCTCCTGATCATAATTTTTCACAAAAATTATTTGGACAAAAACTTCGGCGATTTAATCAGGCATGGTTTAGTGAATTTCCAAATGGTACTTAATGATCAACTTGACACATATATTATCGACATGCTATCCAGTAGTGAGCTCTCAATGTTGAATGGAATTGCCGATCGTGTTAAGAAAATGGTGGAGACTAGAAGAGACAAAGTATATTCATTGGTGTATTTGCTCTTGATTTTAACATTAAACTTACCTGTTGCAACTGCTATTGTTGAGAGGGTATTTTCAGCTATGAATATTGTGAAGAATCGGTTGCGGAACCGAATGAGTGATGAATGGATAAATGATAGCTTAGTTGTCTACATTTAGAGAGATATTTTTGATGGCATTGACAATGATACTATTATAGAAAGATTTCAAAAGATGAAAACTCGTCGAGGTCAATTGTAAAAATTTAAAATTAAAAACTATTTGTAATGAATACTAATTTTTAATGTTTAACATTAGTTCGAAAAATTATTATTATGTTATTGTTATTGATTGGGGAAGAAAAATTTTGAGATTGTAATTAATAGGTGCCTCTCCTATATTAAATTTCTGGCTCCACCACTGGGGATGGGGACTTGAGAAAGTGAGAGACCTATTGGAGGCTAGTGCGAATTTTAACGTTAGAGCTTAAGGGACGACTTGGCCTCAGAATACACCCAAAAACGTTAGAGCTGGCATTTGAGAAAGAGAAATGTTAGGGATCATGAAATTTTTTTCATGAAAATGATCATGAAAAATTTGTGACCATTAGATTACCTTGATTAGTGTGCAGTGCTTTATTCTAAGTGTAATCTAAAGGTCACAAATCTTTCATGATCATTTAAGGGACGGCTTGGCCTCAAAATACACCCAAAAAAGGACCTCTTATTATATTATGTATATTTTAAGTTTAAAAAAAAATTAAAGAAGGTTCAAACTAACTTAAAATAAATTGATTCATTAAAAAATTGAAGGGTTCATTTAAAAAAATTAACATTATTATCCATTGAAAATAGATCCAAAAAAATTATCCCCTCCTATTAGAGTTTATTGTAATATATTCGGTATGTGTTTAAATCTAAAAAAAAATTAAGAAAGCCCCAAACTAACTTAAAATAAATTGGCTCATTAAAAAATTGAAAAGTCCATTTAAAATAATTAGCATTATTATCCATTGAAAATGATTTTGCAAAAAAAATTAGATTATTCAAGTATAATTGATTTATTTACTTCTAAAAATGCAAGAAGAGCGAGGATCAAGCGAGACTTGTTAGTTATTGTAACATAATATTAAGTATTTTTTTTGATTTTGACATAAATCTTTTGTCTTTTACTTTCATTTTTTTTTCTTCAAAAAAAAAATATGGATGACCCCCAAAATTTATTAATTGATTATTGTTAGGGAAAATCGATGTGATTCCCCACAAGTAAATCAATTAATGGGAATAAAAACTAATGCGGAAAAATTAAATCAAAGGCAACACAAGAATTTTACGTGGTTCCCTCAATGTGAGGTACGTCCACCGAATCGAAATCCGATTCCACTATCAACCAAATAAGTTCCAAACGATTACAAACGAGACATGAAAGGTCTCACAAAATCACCCTTAGGTGAATTCCAAATAATCACAAATAAACAAGAGGAAAGACCTCACCAAATAAATGAACCAAAATCTTCAAAATCAGAATTGAAGAAGACCCAAAATAACGAACCAAACACCAACCGAAGATGCCCCAAACCAAGCTTCAAAAAAACCGAAATTGAATGAATATGCACTGTCACCGAAGTAATGAAAAATAATATGGCCGCTGCACACACTTCTGTGTATATATATAACAAGAATAATATATATATTAGATATATATATATATATTATTAAATCTTAGGTTTTGTAATCAAACCCTAACTGTATCCAAATTGAATTGGGTCTCCACAAATATAATATATAAAAAATATATTATACTAAACTAAGTCAAATTAAAACTCTTTTTCCAAAACCAATTGGGTCCCACACTCCAATAAGGAGGTATATCCAACAATTCTCCCCCTACCGACTTAAGTGGAGACATCAACCATACCTGCCAAAGTTCGACACTTTAAATGTTTATCCCTCGACAAAGTCTTTGTCAACATATCCGAAATATTATTATCTGTGTGAACATTTTCGAGTTGTAACAATTTCGAATATAACACATCACGAATCCAATGGTATCTCACATCAATGTGTTTCGATCTCGAATGAAAAGTAGAATTTTTACTCAAGTGAATAGCACTTTGACTATCACAATAAAGCACATACTTTTCTTGCTTTAAACCCAACTCTTGCAAAAATTTCTTCAACCATAACTCTTCTTTACAAGCTTCTGTAATGGCAATAAATTCAGTTTCGGTAGTTGAGAGAGCAACACATTTTTGTAATTTAGATTGCCATGCCACAGCTCCCCCTGCAAAAGTCATCAAATACCCCGAAGTAGATTTCCTAGAATCAACATCACCAGCCATGTCAGAATCTGTGAACCCATCAAGCATCGGCTTACCATCCCCAAAACACAAACACACCTTCGAAGTCCCTCGAAGATACCTTAGAATCCATTTTACCGCTGCCCAATGTTCTTTACCCGGATTAGAGAGAAACCGACTCACCACACCAACGGCGTGAGCAATATCCGGCCTTGTACAAACCATGGCGTACATCAAAGAACCAACTGCTGAAGCATAAAGAACTTTCAACATCTCTTCTTTGTCTTTCTTACTTGTAGGACATTGATTCGAACTAAGTTTGAAGTGACCCGCAAGTGGACAACCAACTGGCTTTGCTTTATTCATGTTGAACCTCTCAAGAACTTTCTCAATGTAGCTTTCTTGAGACAACCAAATCAGTCCCTCATTGCGATCACGAACAATTTTCATACCAAGTATTTGCTTTGCCGGCCCCAAATCTTTCATAGCAAAAGATTTACTCAACTCTAACTTCAACCTGTTTATCATGGTAGAATCTTGACCCACAATTAACATGTCATCAACATAAAGCAAAAGAATAATAAATTTACCATTCGGAAAATTTTTTACAAACACACAATGGTCCGAAGTGATTTTAGAAAAACCATTATTCATCATGAAAGAGTCAAATTTTTTGTACCATTGCCGTGGAGCTTGCTTGAGACCATACAAACTTTTCTTCAATTTGCAAACAAATTTCTCTTTCCCTTTCTCCACAAAACCTTCTGGTTGCTCCATGTAAATTTCTTCTTCAAGATCACCATGAAGAAATGCGGTCTTCACATCAAGTTGCTCAACTTCAAGGTTCATACTTGTAGTCATGCCAAGTACAACCCGAATAGAAGACATCTTCACAACCGACGAGAAAATCTCGTCAAAGTCAATGCCTTTCTTTTGCCCAAAGCCTTTCACAACAAGACGTGCTTTGTACCTCAGATTCTTCCTATCGTTCTTCAATTTGAAAACCCACTTATTTTTCAGAATTTTCTTTCCTTTAGGCAACTTCACTAAATCATAAGTGTGATTTTCAAGTAAGGAATTCATCTCCTCTTCCATGGCCTTTTTCCAATCATCTTTCTTTGCATGCTCAATTGTTTCTTGGTAGCTCTTAGGCCCCCCTTGATCAAAAATCAACACAAATTCATTGGGAGGATACTTTCTTGAAGGTTGTTAGTCCCTTGTAGATTTCCTCAACTCAAGTTGTGGTGGCAGTTCTTGAGTTGGATGCTCTTCCTCAATTTCTGGCTCAACTTCATTAGGATTAGCATCATCTTCCACATCTTTAATATGTGGCTGCACATCTCCCCCATTTTCATCATCAACTGAAGATGAAGGAGATAGATCCATGTCAATGAGATCACTAGTTTTTGGCTCTGGTTGATCACTTTTACCAAAGTCTTTAATTGTTTGGTCTTCAAGAAACACAACATCACGGCTTCGAATGACTTTCTTGTCGACCGAATCCCATAATCTATACCCGAATTCATCACGTCTATAGCCAAGAAAAATACATTGTCTTGACTTACTATCAAGCTTGGACCTCTCATCCTTTGGAATGTGAACAAAAACTCGGCAACCAAACACTCTCAAGTGCTCATAAGACACATCTTTGCCAGTCCAAACTCTTTTAGGAACATCACCATTCAAAGGATAGCAAGGAGATAAATTGATCACGTCAACCGCTGTACTCATTGCCTCACCCCAAAAGGATCTTGGTAATTTAGCTTGTGAAAGCAAACACCTTGTTCTTTCCACAATGGTGCGGTTTATCCTCTCGGCAACGCCATTTTGTTGAGGAGTGTTCTTAACTGTCTTTTGGTGCCGAATACCTTGGCTGCAACAATACTCATCAAATGGCCCAATGTATTCACCACCATTGTCTGATCGGATGCACTTCAATTTCTGCCTTGTTTCTCTTTCAACCATGGCCTGAAAATGCTTAAATACTTCTAGAACTTGATCTTTAGTTTTTAGTAGATAAGCCCAAACTTTCCTTGAATAATCATCAATGAAAGTAACAAAATAAAGTGCACCACTATGTGTTCTAACTTTTAAAGGACCACAAATATCCGAATGAATCAACTCCAAAACCTTTTCTTTTTTAGAAGCAACATTTTTATGAAAAGAAACTCTATGTTGTTTACCCGTCAAACAATGAACACAAGTTTTAAGATGTGTACCTTTCAAACCGGGTAGAAGCTCTTTCTTGAACAAAACTTGTAGCCCCTTTTCACTCATGTGCCCAAATCGCCTGTGCCACAATTCAGTAGAAGTATCATCTTCAAGTGCATTGACAACACCTTTACAAATTTTTCCTTGCATCGAATAAAGTGTATGAGTTTTCTTGCACTTAGCCACCACCAAAGAACCTTTTGTGAGCTTCCATATTCCATCACCAAATTTGTTGTTGAAGCCTTCATCATCTAGCTTCCCAGTAGAGATCAAATTTAAGCGAATGTCGGGAACATGCCTCACATCTTTAAGCAACAACTTGCAGCCCAAATTTGTTTCCAAGCAAACATCACCCATGCCAATAATCTTGGACAAACCTTCATTACCCATTCGAACAGAACCATAATCTTCTTCGGTGTAGGTAGTGAAGAAATCAACTCGAGAAGTCACATGAAAAGAAGCACCAGAATCAATCACCCAACTGTTCTCTTGGCCCACAAAATTGATACAATCATCTTCACAAACGACTATGAGATCATCGATAGTAACTGCCGTTATGTCTTCTTGCTTCTTATCCACACTTTTGTCATGCCTTTTCTCCTTGTTTTTGAGCTTTCGGCATTCCCGCTTCATGTGCCCTTTCTCATGGCAATAATAGCACTCAATGTCTTTCTTTGAAAAAGAACCATCTCTTGACTTGTCACGGCTTTGATCACGACCATGAGGAGTCTTACTCCTCCCCCTTGTTTTGCTTCGGCCTCTCACAACAAATGCTTCCGAATGAGAGGAACCGACTGATTTTCTTCTAGTTTCTTCATTCAACAAGCTACTAGTGACTTGGCCCATTGTGACAACTCCATCGCCAAATTACTAACTGTCACAACCAAAGTCTCCCAACTTTTGGGCAAGGAACTAAGTAGCATCAAAGCCTGCAACTTATCATCAAAAATAATTTTCATAGAAGCAAGTTGGTTAATAATACTCTTTATTTCATTCAGATGTTCCGGAATAGGGCTACCCTCTTTATATTTTAAATTAACCGACTTACGAAACAGAAAGGCTTTATTTGTGGTTGATTTTCTATCATAAAGACTCTCTAATTTTTTCCATAAATCATGTGCCGAAGTTTCAATAGCAACATGATGAAACACACTGTCATCAATCCATTGACGAATAACACCAACAGCTTTTCGATTAAGCCTCTTCCACTCATCATCTTTCATATCAGCAGGTTTGCCACTATCACCCTCAATGGGTCCATACAAGTCTTTAAAAAATAATAGGTCCTCCATTTTAGTTTTCCAAGTTACCCAATTGCTTCCATTAATGCTAGACATACGACCCACATTCCCCTCCATTGATTTACACAAATAAATAAACCCCAATAAACCGTAAGCTCTGATACCAGTTGTTAGGGAAAATCGATGTGATTCCTCACAAGTAAATCAATTAATGAGAATAAAAACTAATGCGAAAAAATTAAATCAAAGGCAACACAAGAATTTTACGTGGTTCCCTCAATGTGAGGTACGTCCACGAGATCGAAATCCGATTCCACTATCAACCAAATAAGTTCCAAATGATTACAAACGAGACACGAAAGGTCTCACAAAACCACCCTTAGGTGAATTCCAAATAATCACAAATAAACAAGAGGAAAGACCTCACCAAATAGATGAACCAAAATCTTCAAAATCAGAGTTGAAGAAGACCCAAAATAACGAACCAAACACCAACTGAAGATGCCCCAAACCAAGCTTCAAAAAAACCAAAATTGAATGAATATGCACTGTCACTGAAGCAATGAAAAATAGTATGGCTGCCGCACACACTTCTGTGTATATATATAACAAGAATAATATATATATTAGAAATA
Organism: Camellia lanceoleosa; assembly: GCA_025200525.1. NCBI lineage: Eukaryota > Viridiplantae > Streptophyta > Magnoliopsida > Ericales > Theaceae > Camellia > Camellia lanceoleosa. The sequence continues at coordinate 24,961,047 of CM045762.1, read as the reverse complement.
TATATTATTAAATCTTAGGTTTTGTAATCAAACCCTAACTGTATCCAAATTGAATTGGGTCTCCACAAATATAATATATAAAAAATATATTATACTAAACCAAGTCAAATTAAAACTCTTTTTCCAAAACCAATTGGGTCCCACACTCCAATAAGGAGGTATACCCAACAATTATCTCGGTTTTGGGCCTGAATGCTACAGACCTTAAACGATGGAATGATACTATCTAAGTAGTTGTGTTCCACTTGCATGTGCGGCAGTTATTTGTCACTTCACAAACCGCTACAAGTAACACATGCAGAGAGAGACGGTGGGGATCAAAGTTGGGGATGGGAGCTTGAGAAAGTGAGAATCCCATAGGAGGCTTGTGCGAGTTTATACGTTAGAGCTGGCATTTGAGAAATGCTACAGACCTTATACTATCCAAGTAGTTGTGTTCGATTTGTAAGTGTGGCAGTTATCTCTCACTTCACAAACCGCTACAAGTAATACACAAAGAGAGAGAAGGCGGGGGCCAAAGCTGGGGATGGGAGTTCGAGAAAGCTAGAAATCCTGTAGGAGGCTTGTGAGAATTCATGGAATAAACGTGATCACACCATAATTTGGTGTGACTCATTACATCCAAACATTTTCTATAGATGGTGATTCATGCTTTCCCGTAGGGAAAAAACAAAACATGGCGACTGTTGGGTTTGATAATGCAATTTGAATGGTTGTAACCATTGATCAAAAGCCACCATGTGAACTATAAATATATGATCAGAACAATGGTTCAATTCACTTGACTTTCTCTCTTTATTTTTCTCTTTCGAATTGTATATTCTTGCGTGATAAACACCCTCATAGAAACTCTGATCCATTGCCATTGTTAAGACCAACTTACAGTGGTATCAAAGCTTTGTTTACACATAAACGTAGATGTCGAATTACAGTCCGGAAGAACAAAAAAAAATTGAAAAATTTCGACCAAAAATTCAGAGAATAATTGACCGTCAATCTTCGACATTAGTTAATTTCGTTTGCTTATTTAATCATCACCAACGTGTTATACTCCTAGAAAAATATCCGAAGAAAATAACAGTTAGTGGTGCTATTGTTCCAAACCTTGCCAAAAGTGAGGCCGAATTATCCTGGTAGAAGAAATTTTATGAAATAATTTTCAGCTCAATTAGCGTCACTACATTAGCACCATCTTGTTTTTCTCAGAATTTTGATCACAATAGTGAAATTCATTGTGAAAATGATGAAAGATTGACCCACAAAGTTCAATTTCTAGTGTTTTGACTCCGACAACCGTCACCGAAGAAGACAACCAGAGTAAGAAAGACGTTGCAGCTTCTTTTTCAAAAGTTCAAACATTTGGGATAAAGACAAAAGGGCCAAAAATTAGAATCACAGCCAGAAAATCTGTTCCCTTGGGCCTATAAGTTAAAAAGAAATTTTTTGGACCAACCCAGCAATCGGCCCAAACAAGCTAGGCGCAGCCAGGCCTTAGTTAGCATCTTGGCGCAACGACCCATGCGACCAGCGCCTTGACCACGTGTCAAGTCGGTTCAACCTAGCCCTTGAATCGGCAGTAACTTGGTCCAAACGATTTTTCGGTCCGTTCTAGCTCATTTCAAAGCCGTTTTTAGTCATTCAAAAGCCAAAATCTCTAAAATTCTTCTAAGAAATTTTCCGTGGGTAATTGTACTAAAATTCCGGAATAAATAATTAGAAAATGAGGCTATCCAAGGGTGTTACTCAGGAAAACATCCAAAGAAAAAATATTTAATAAGCACCGTTGTGTTCCTTGGGCTCGTAACTATTTTCACAAGATTCATAAGCAAAGTATTGGATTTAATTGGCCATTGGGTTGCCATCATTCTTCTTACCCAAGGTAAAAAGACCGTTCTACTCCTCCACATCGATATTTTGCTTATCACAAGGGCCGACTTAACAATTACAAGCCTTATTCTTATTTAGACTTGTTGTTGTATATAATTTGCTTATTTGTTTATTTTGTTTTGTAATATTCACATTTCTATATTTATTGTAACACATTTGTTTTTAGTATAACTATTAAAAATGCTATTGATTCTTCAAGAATTGAGATGCTTAATGGAAATAATTTCTGAGCATGGAAACATTACATTTCTTATCTTCTTACACATGAAAAAACGTTGCACATTTTATCCACTTACAAACCAGATGATGATTCTAATTGGTTTCAAAACAAATAGATAGAGGATGATGCAATGGCAAAGGTAAAGGAAACAATGTTACATAATATGAGGGACACATTATTCCGTTATTCAAATAACATGAAACTGCCAAACAATTAATAGAAGCACTAGAAAGTAAGTATGAAGTTCGATCGGACACTCAAATTCAATTACTCTTGAACAAATATAATAACACTCGTATGAGTGATAATGATAGTGTTGGTGATCATGTTAATCAAATTAAATTAATTGCTAAAGAATCATCCACCACTAATCACCCTTTGTCAGACAAGATGCAAGTAATACTTAAAAGTCTTTCATTGTCTCGGGATCATGTTGTCACATCTTAACTCATAGCGGATGAGAGATTTTAATGGTAACATTGTCTGTACTCTTAGTTTTAGAAAAAGAAAGAATGAAGCGAAGGCGTAAAGAAAGTTTGTCTTCTAACTTGTTGATGGCACAATCTTTGATCATAGAATAATTCTCACACACCATTCAACAAGAAAAAGACGACTTCTTTCAAGAAAAAATAGAAGAAGAGGTTCCAGAAAGGATGGAAAAAGCAGTAAGGATGGCCAAAACAACATCACAAGAATCAAACTAGCCCATATTACAATTGCGGTCAAAAAGGTCATATCAAAGCCACTTGTCCTTAGAACAAGCAGAAAAAGAATTATAACCCCATTGCCATGACAGTTTCTGAAGCAGTGGTACTTGAACATTCATTAAATTCATGGTGGATATATTCTGCTACAACAAGGCATATCGTGCAAAACAAAGACATGCTCGTGGAATTTACTGAAAAGAAGATTGGTAAACACAGAATCCATATGAGCAACAACTCTTATAGTGATGTTTTGGGCATCGGCAACTGTCAATTCTCTATCAATGGAACTTTCATTGTGTTTCATGATGTGCTTTATGTACCCAGCATTTGCCGAAATTTAATTTCAGTTTCAGTGTTAACCCAAAACGGTTTTGATATTAATTTTAGGTTTAACACAGTGTTGATTAAGAAAGGAAGTGTATTAGTGAAAGGTACTACAACAAAATGGTTCTTTAATGACAAAATCACTTCATCTCCAATAGTGAAATTTTCATCACCAAATTGATCCATGATGAAATAATTTCGTTGCCACGTTCGTCATCAATTCGTCGTCGCTAAAAGTACTTGGTGGCGAAAATTTATTTTGTCGCCTATTATTTTGTCACCTATAACATCCATTTCATCACTAGAATTAAATAAAATTTTATTTAATTTGTTTTGGCTGACAAAATATTTCGTCATTAAAAATAGTGATAGAATTTTTAGTGACAAAAATATCGTCACCAAAAGATGCAAAAAAAAGACCTTTCAGTGACAAATTTTTGTCAACAAATATTTCAATTTAGTGATGAAATAGTGAACATGTGTGACGAAATTATTTGTTGGGATTAGAAAGTTTTAGCGACAATTTTTTTTCGTCGCCAATAATAAGTGAATTTTAAAAATTGTGGGAGAGGGGTATATATGCAATATATATATATATATATATTTTCAATAAACAATACCTGTGTATTTTAATAATCTATTCAATATAATGTCTAATACAAATCAATATAAAATTAAACTGTTCATTTTTATAAAACAACCCAAGCAAAATACATGTCTCATAGTATCAAGAAATTAATATATAACATACAAACTATAACATCTATTCTAGTAAAATCAAAAACTACAACAACACAATCAAAATAATTTGTGTATTTTAATAACCTGCTGAATATAATATCTATTACAAATCATTACAAAAACCTGTTCATTTTAATCTATTTAATAAAATATCAACAAAAAGATAAGATCCATCACAATATAATCATAACCCACAACAACATAGTCAAAACACATGTTGCTTAATATCAACAAAAAGTACAACTGCATTGTGATGGATGTGTCTAGAAATATCAACAAAAAACTCTTGTTATGCAGGTTACCAAATTCGTTCATCTCCAATCTGCCATTTAAAAAATAAATAAAAAACAAAAATTATTGATTACATATGGGATCAATGGGTACCTCATGAATCTGAGGCATATGGGATCAATTCTTCACAGCTCTCTGTGGTTTGAACATTAAAATTTGCCTCATGGATTGGATTCTCTCTCTGCGTCTTTTTTATTTATTGATATGTCTCTCATGGCTATGATTCTGATTGATAACATGCTTTTCTAAGGCCAATCCTAATTTTGCCTGATAAATTATTTGTGATTCAGGTAATCTTTGCTGATGGAACCTTCATTGATGGCAGTACAAGTGAGCTCTCATGTGATGGACCACTAAGGGAGCCTTTTGCTGTGTATTGCCAGGTGTTCTATCTGCGGTGTCATGTTGTCTTTGCATTTTATTGATAGAGTTTAAGCCCTACTAATTTATAGGATAAAAAGGCCTCTTGAAATCTTGAACTTCCTACAGCATATTACTGGCAATAATCCATTTAATAAAATTATTGGCCATTAACCAAATTAAATAAGGGGGTGTTGTTTGCACTCCTCTTTTATTCTTAACTCATTTCACTTTTGTTTTAATTATCCAAATTTCCAATTTTTCCCTTCAACTATTTCAATTATTTTCTGTGCCAAGTCAACAACTATATAACTTGTTTGTGCACAAGAAATGATATTGAGGGGAAAATTTGTCTTTTTGTAATTCCCCCAAAAAGTGGAGTGCGGGAGGATAAAAAAGCAGGGTGAATAAAACTCCCTGTGATATATATATTGGTATTGGATACTGAAATGCATATTTGCTTGAATTTTCTCATTAGGGTGGCACCTATTGGACACAGTGGGGACTAGTACTGGGAGATGTACTGAAATCTATATAATCTAAGACTAATCATAGAAATGAAGCAAGGTGTTTTATTGATATGCTTCCAAGTTCCAACAATAATGTCATGGTTTGAGTCTTCTCACGAAGACTTCCAATTTAGCCATTCAATGGTGGCAAGAATGAAAGGAAACCTCAATGAGATTGCTAATGCTTGTTAAGAAGGTGGGGGAAGAAGGTGGCATCAAACTCAACTCAATTTTGAACCCAAGGTAACAGATAATTCTCTTCTCTCTCTCACTCTATCTGTTTTTTTTTTTTTAAGTCATTACAACCATATGAACTACTTTAAGGTTGTAAAGTTTCAACTGGTCTGTATTTTTGGGACATAGAAAAGAACTAATGTACTTTTGTATTGATGTGAATCTGATTGACAACACACAATACATTTATAACATGTTTGTCGCTTAATTGTGTAGGAATGCGGCTACTCTCTGAAGTTATGTGGAGAAATTAAGCATTTCGGAACTACAGGTGGCAGACAAGGGCTCTTACAGTAGCAGTTTTATTTATTTATTTATTTATAATTTTTGTAACCCTGGTTGAATTGGGTTTTGTCAATGCAAGTAGTACCCTCTGCTTAATTTTGTATGCACCGATTGATTACAGAAACTGTATTTTTTTGGTTGGTTGGGCGGCTTTTTATATCAATTTCAGACAGTTTCAGTGGATTTCATCCATTTTTGCTTCCTAAGGTAGCAGGTGTGTGACTCACCAACATCATCCATTTTGATTGTATCTATCCAAAAAAAAAAAAAAAAGGAAAAAAAAAAAGAGTCCACCCACTGCAATGAACAAGAATGAATTGGTAAGGAAGTTGCTCCTCTGTGTTGGGAATGTTTGTTATAGTTTGTAGAATCTAAAACATCTCTCCATTAACTTCAAGATTATTTTCGCAATTTATTTAAATTATTTTTAGTGCAGAAGCCATAGTCTAACACAGAACAGAATCCTTAAAAAAAAATTTCAAACAGAATCCTTAAAAAAAAAAAAAAGTCACAATAACGTTTTTGTTTTCTATTTTCATGTTTATAATTTTTAGAAACTAAAAATGAAAACTTGTTTAATATATTATTTTATTTTTAAAATTAATTTAAAAAAAAAAAGTGATTAAGTTTATACTCTTTCCTTCTTCCCTTACCACTTTCGGCCACTCTTAACCTTTGACATCGTTAGTCAGCTCCAATAAGTTTCAGCAATGGACAATCACCACCTGTGACCTCTACTAACTCCTGGCCACCGTTACAGTTGGCCAACCTCCACTTCTAGCAGCTACTTCTAATAACTCATCAAACATATTTTATGTTTTAAAAATATTTTTATAAACTAAACAAAATTATGAGAAATTTTTTTTTTAAGGTTCTTTATATTAAGATTTTATAAAATAAAGGATATACAATATTTTCATAATAGTTTGAGTCCCTTAACATTTTTACAGAGAAAATTTGACACAACAAAATTTCGCCCCGATACAGAGAAATTTCAATTTTTACAGAGAAATTAAGAAATTTCAAAAAATTTTGTGATTTCACAAATTTCTCTGATATGATCACAGAGAAATTTCATCGAGAAATCTTAGTTAATAAAAAAAACATGTTGAATCTCTCCTACTACTCAAAGTTAGGGAGTGATATTTCACTAATTTTTTCTAAATTTTTATTTCTTATATTTCATAAAAATAAAAGAAAAAGTATTTCCTAATTTTGCCAACCATAAACAAAAAAACTACAACATTTTAACAAACGCCACCACTATCGTGCTAGAAAGTACTCCCTCACGTTTGTTAACCAATGGTATTTTTTTTTCCTCGGAGTTTTACTTCATATTATGGTGCATTGGGCATTTGTTTGAGAATTTTGTGTTTTTGAAAATTTCTTTTTTAAAGATTTTTTTTTAAATTATCTTTTCAATTAAAATTCTGTGAGGTGATGTGATAGATCAAAATTTTTTTAGGTGCAAAAATATGGATATGGTCCCTCAATATTCTGAGTGCATTTATAGAAAATTAGATTGCATCTACGTTGGAGCTAAAGCTAAGGTTTCCCATCTACTCTCAACGTTAAAAAATAAGAATTTTTTTTTTAAGATTCCTGATATTAAAATTTTATAACGTAAAAGACATTCAATATTTTCATAATGTCTAAGGTCCCTCAACATTGATCCAGAGAAATTTCAATCCAAAGAAATTCTAAACTTTTCAAAGAATTTCTCTGGGTTCAAACCAGAGAAAATTCAAATTTTTCTGAATTCAAATCAGAGGAAATTGAACAACATAGAGCAAATTAAACCCAGAAATCCAAAACAAGTAATACAAAACCAGAAATCCAGAGAAAATCACACAATTTCCACATCCAGAGAAAATTTTGATCCAAAGAAATTCTAGAAAGACTAGAGAATTTCTCTGATATTTTGATACTGGGTTCAATGTTGTTTGTTAATGTGGTTGAGAGAATTTTATTTAGATCAGAATTTCCTTTGTATTTTTTACTGAGCCAGAGAAAATCCCTTTAAAACCCACATTAAATCCATTTCAATACAACCATTGCAATTCAATTCAAGCTCTTTCAATAGCAACAATGGTATACAGCAAAACTATAATACAAAACTAGAAATATAGAGAAAATTCACACAAATTCCACATCCAGAGAAAATTCTGATCCAAAGAAATTCTGGAAAGAGTAGAGAATTTCTCTAATGTTTTGATACTAGGTTCAATGTTGTTTGTTCATATGGCTGAGAGAATTTTCTTTGGATTAGAATTTTCTCTATATTTTTGATCGAATCAGAGAAAATTCCTTTAAAACCCACATTATATCCATTTCAATACAACCACTGTAATTCAATTCAAGTTCCTTCAATAGCAACAATGGCACACAGCAAAACTGTAATACAAAACCAGAAATCCAGAGAAAATTCACACAAATTCCACGTCCAGAGAAAATTCTGATCCAGAGAAATTTTGGAAAGATTAGAAAATTTCTCTGATGTTTTGGTACTGGGTTCAATGTTGTTTGTTAATATAGTTGAGAGAATTTTCTCTGTATTTTTTACCGAACTAGAGAAAATCCCTTTAAAACCCACATTAAATCCATTTCAATACAACCATTGGAATTCAATTCAAGCTCCTTCAATAGCAACAATGGCACACAGCAAAACTGTAACACAAAACTAGAAATCCAAAGAAAAATTCACACAAATTCCACATACAAAGAAAATTCTAATCTAGAGAAATTTTGGAAAGACTAAAGAATTTCACACAATGACTAAATCCAGTACCTTTGACACGACGGAGGAAGTGGTGTGCGCTTACGACTGCGCCACTTAAGCGATGCGTAAAGTCAAGGCGAGAACTAACTTCTTTTAACTATCTTCACCTCATCACTCAGTCACCGACAATCTCATACCTCATCCTCCTCCTTATGTCGGTGACTTCTCTGGTTCTTCTCTCAACATACTTCTCTTGCCTTAGACTATGTCTATTTACGATCAAATTCCATATATCGATCACTCTGGTTCTCAATCACATACTAAGTCTCTCTCTGTTTTGTTCTTCTAATGTCTTTGAGAGCTTTACAAGTTCATTTCTCACTTAACTTAAAATCGAAGATCAGCAAGAGAGAGAGAGAGTGTATGTGTGCTTAGAGTGTTTGTGTATGAGAGAGAAATAAAATTTGATTTGAGAGACTCAAATTTCTCTGTGATATATGAGTATGGGGTTGAGAGATTTTAGACATCATAAAATAATATTATGGATCTCTTCCATTACTAAAAATAGGAGTGATATCTTAGACTAATTTTTTCTAAAAATATATGTTGGGTAAATTACACTGGCACCCCTTGAGGTTTATGTTTATTACAATTCCCCCTTCACCTTTTGGAAATTGCATCTCTCCCCTGAAATTTAAAGTTTCATTACAGATTCCTCCTTTCAGCAATTTAATTTTTTTAAATACCAATTTGCCCTCATTGGATAAATTACATTGACACCTCTCACATTTTAGAAATTACAATTCCTTTCTCAAGGTTTAAAGTAGCATTACCAATTGCCCCCTCAGTTAGTATTAGTTGGAAAAAAAATTCATTGAAAAAAAAAATTAATTGGAAAAAATTTTTGTTAGTAAAATTTTTAAATTTTTTATTTAAAAGCCAACGTAAACTCATTTTTTGAATTTATGTTTTTTCCTCAAATTTAAAAATTGAGACAACCATTTATAAATAAAAAAAAATTATCAATTAAGTTTTTATGACAGTTTTTAAAAATTTTGTAAATATAAATTGAAAACTGAAAACGAAATGGTTATCAAATAGACCTTAGATGGTAAAAATGTCATAAAATTAACAAATAATTAAATAAGTTACCAACGTAAAAAATGATTTATCAAAAAATTCTTAAGTTATATATGTTTTGATTTTTAGAATTTTTTTTTAAAAAAATTAAAAATTAATTTGGTTAAGAAATAAAAAATAAAAAATAATTATCATTTAAGGGTAAAAAATAATTATCATTTTAACTTTTGGGTAAGTTATATACATACGTATGGCTGTTTCAATTTAATTTGTAAAAAATTATTTCTAACCACTTGAAAGATAAAAATTATATAAAAATGATAATTATTTTTTATTTTTTATTTCTTAACCAAATTAATTTTTAATTTTTAAAAAAAAATTTCTAAAAATCAAACCATATATGGCCTAAGAATCTTTTGATAAGTCATTTTTTACGTTGGTAACTTACTTAATTATTTGTTAATTTTACAACATTTTTACCATCTAAAGCCTGTTTGATAACTATTTCGTTTTCAGTTTTTAATTTATATTTACAAAAATTTAAAAAACTGTCATAAAAACTTATTTGATAATTTTTTGGTTTATAAATGGTTATCTCAGTTTGTAAATTTGAAGAAAAAACGTAAATTTAAAAAATGAGCTTACGTTAGTTTTTAAATAGAAATTTAAAAATTTACTAACAATTTTTTTTTTCAATTAATTTTTTTTTCAATTAATTTTTTTTTCAGTTAATTTTTTTTTCAATGAATTTTTTTTCCAACTAATACTAACCGAGGGGGCAATTGGTAATGCTACTTTAAACCTTAGGGAGGAGATTGTAATTTTTAAAATGTGAGAGGTATCAATATAATTTACCTAGTAAGGGAAAATTTGATATTTAAAAAAATTAAATTGCTGAGGGGGGAATCTGTAATGAAATTTTAAACTTTAGGGGAGAGATGTAATTTTTAAAAAGTGAGGGAGAAACTGTAATAAATATAAATCTCAGGAGGTGTCAGTGTAATTTACCCAAATATGTTAACATTAACATGAATTATGGATACTCAAACCCAAATTTTAAAGGAAAAATTTGAAAGAAACAACTCAGTTGGTGATGTGATAAATCAAAATGCTCTTAGCCTCCGTTTGAGAAGTGGGTTGACTTTTTAATTTTTTGGCTATTTTAACCTGGGCTAAAAAGGTTGGTTTCAAAAGGACTTTTTGACTTTTTAAACTGTTTTTGTGAGAGAATAGTATAATGATTATAATTTGATGTAATGTTTTGTTTGTTATGGCTAAAATAATCTATTTTGTCTTTAGTGGCTAGTCACAAACCAACTTGCCAAACATCAAATGGGATCCAAAACTATTGAGGAGTGATTTGAGAAGTTGATTAAAAGTTAATTTTTTAAAATTTTTTTTATCTTTTTTATCCTTTTATATGTAAAAAAATATAAGAAATGATATAAATTAAGATAAATTAAAAGTTAAAAACTCTTTTTACTAACTTTTCAAATTATCCCTGAAAATGGAATTTTAGTTAGTTATTCGTACCTTGGTTCATAATCAATGGCCGTTAGATCAAACGATCAAACCTCTCAAGAGCAACTATGAACGATCCGATGGAAACTAATAGAGTTGCTACGGGTAAGAGAAGAAGAAAAGTACATGTGTCTGTATTAAAATTTAAATCTATACTCTATATATAACCAAATATAGTTATTTTGTCAAAAATTTCTAAATATTTATTTTTAAATTCTCATAATTTTAAAACACTCTCTTTCTTACGTGGCAACCTTCTTTGATTGCCTATCATGTTTTCTATTTTTCTTCATTTTTTATTTGTTTGATTAATTAAAATTAAAATTAATTTCATTACTTATGGATAAAGATTTGAATTTCAAAATTCTTCCATATAGATAAACATATAAAAACTGAAAATTAATTTTATAATCTACAGATAAAGATAAAAAATAAACAATTAATTTAAAAAAATTAATTTCATAATTTATAGATAATTTAAAATTTCTTCCCATAAATAAACAAATGAAAGTTGATAAATAACTTATAAAAATTAATTTCATGGCCTACAAATAAAGATAAAGATTAAATAATTGATTTTTTTTAAGAAAAAACAAAATTACTCTCTTCTTTTTTTTCCCTCATTTCGTACTTTAATTAATTTCATTATAGATAAACATATAAAAATTCATAAATAATTTATGAAAATTTATTTCATGACCTATAGATATGGATAAAAATTTTAAAAACTATTTTAAAAAAATAATTTCATGACTTATAGATAAATAAACATATAAAAATTGATAAATAATTTATAAAGATTAATTTCGTGGCCTACAAATAAAGATAAAGATTAAATAATTGATTTTCAAAAAATTAAAATAATAAAATTTAGATAAAGATATGATTTGTTAATCTATATATCTATCAAAAATATATATATCTAAATCTTTATTTTGATTTACTCTTTTTTTTTTCTATCACATATTATCTTTTTTTATTTTACATTTTTTATCTTATAAAATGCTCTTATCTATAACTTCTTATCTCTTATTAAATTCTTAACCTTCTCTTGATAATTTTTATTATTCGTTATTATCTACCAAATGATAAAGATTGTAAATAAAAAAAAAGGTAAATAAATAAAAATTAAAAATTATCGCTATGAATGAGAATAGTATTAATAATGAAATAATAAAGGCTACATGGAAGAAGGTAGCACAAAAATCTCACAAAATTAATTTTTTTCACTATATTTATAAAAAGTAATAATTTGAGATTCTTTTTATTAGTTATTAAAAATAAGTTGCTTTAGATCATTGTTATGTTTTTGTTTTTTTAATTTTTTTATAAGATTGTCATTCGTTATAGTATTTCTTCAATCCCATCTCTAAATTATCTCTTTGAAATTTTTGTTTTTTCAATAATTAAGTTTAGAATCAATTTCTTATCAAATTTGTTTTCTTGATCCTTATTTTATTGAAGGATCGAGACGAATAAAACTTTCATATAATATATGAAATTAATGAATATAATACAAAGATGATAGGGAAGTACTACATATTTATCAATATCTCTATGTTATTATTAGTTGATTTGCTAGATTATACTATCAATTTAAAGCCCATATGATTTAATTCAATGTTCATGACTTTATTTGTATTTGACCATTTTTTCGTTGAGTAACCGATATAATTTTTTTTTTTTGAGTATATAATGATTAAAGCTATCATTTGCTACATTTTTTCAAGTACAATTCAAATAATTTTTTATCATTTTTTTATAAATAAAATTTATTAAAACTATTCTCTTATATAATTTTTATAATACTATGACATTCTTATCTTGATTAATTTTTAAAATGACGTAGGAATTATGCAAGTATTATTCAAACTATAAAGAATGATTTATACTTTGTTATGATATGAGTGTGTTATTGATAGAGGAAATCAAAGATAGAAAGTTGCTAATATAATCAATTAATGATTTGTTTGAGAAGTTCTTTTTATAAGCCAGGCAACAAATTTAGATTAAAATTTTTAAAAAATTACTTATAAATTATAATTAAAAGTTGATATTTATTCATAATTTGATCCCACAATAATAATATAAACCACTGATTTAAAAGTCCAAGTAAATTTATGATAACTTTTCTGAGCTTATAAAATTTCTCTCTTTTAATGTTTTGTTTAGTTTGATACAAGTTATTTATGTTATCAAGTGATTGTGATACTGTTATTCTCAAAAAAAATTTAATTAATAATTTTATTGTAAAATTTTGTGGGTTAATTATTGTTAACATCTACCTAGATGGCTTAATATTATGGCTTGTCGCTATTAAGATATAATTTAAAATTAAGATGATTTATTTATCACACAAAATATATATAGTCTATTTTTCCGTGCATCGCACGGGTTACCGCTAGTAAAAAATATAAGGGTGTGTTTGATTGAACGGACTGGATAAGGGGGATTAGAATCTATCGGACTTAGAGTTCTGAGACTATGAATCCCTCGGACTATTTGATTGGATTGGATATGTATCCTGTGTTTGTTTTTTTATGGGATTAGATGTCTGGAAAGGACTATTTTTAGTGAATCTAACGTTTGGTTGGACGAACTAGATAAGATAAATGAACAAAAGACTATTTTATCTTTTTTTAATTGTTTGCTAAGTAATAACAATATTAAACATATCTTTAATATTTTAATTATTTTTAGCTAGATTAAATAAAAATTTATTTTATTTTATTTTTTACACAATCAAAAAAATTTATTTTTTTTAAAATAAATAAATAAATAAATAAAATATCAATAAAAATTTATATTATTTTTTTAATTAAAATTTTAAATAAATTTGTTTTTAAAAATAATAATAATTGAACAATAATTAAATAAAACATCTATTAACATTTAAATAATGAAATTAAATAAAATATAAACAAAATTTTAAAATAAAATATCAATAAAATATCTATAAAAAATTATTTAAAAAATTAAACATAAATAAAAAGTTAAATAAAATTATTTTATTTTTAAATTGAGACATTTAAATTTTATTAAATTTTACTAAATATAATAAATAATTAAATAGTAGAGGGTCAAAATGGTCATTTCACCACCTAATCCAAACAGTAAATAATCCCCCCAAAATTGTCCCACCCCCCCCAGGATAGTATAATCCCTTATAAGGGGGATAAGGAGTCCCACGACTCCATGTCCCATGACTAAAAAACCAAACATCGGATTGGATTTACTGTGCGGATTACAATCCGCACAGTAAATAAACCCCCCATAGGGTGTGTTTGATTGGACGGACTAAATAAGGGGGGATTAGAATCCATCGGACTTGAGTCCTTGGACTGTGAATCCCCCGGACTATTTGGGTGGATTGGATATATATCCTGTGTTTGTTTTTTCATGGGATTAGATGTCTGGAAATAACTATTTTTAGTGAATTCAACGTTTGGTTGGACGGACTAGATAGGATAAATGAACAAAAGACTATTTTACCCTTTTTCAATTGTTTACTAAGTGATAGCAATATTAAATATATCTTTAATATTTAAATTATTTTTAACTAGATTAAATAAAAATTATTTTATTTTATTTTTTTCACAATTAAATAAATTTATTTTTTTAAAAAAAAATAAATAAATAAAATATCAATAAAAAAATATATAATTTTTTTAATTTAAATTTTAAATAAATTTGTTTTTAAAAATAATAATAATCAAAAAATGAAATTAAATAAAACATCTATTAAATTTAAATAATGAAATTAAATAAAACATAAATAAAATTTTAAAATAAAACATCAATAAAATATCTATAAAAAATTATTTGAAAAAATTAAATAAATAAAACATCAATAAAAAGTTAAATAAAATTATTTTTTTTTTAAATTGAGACATTTAAATTTTATTGAATTTTATTAAATATAATACATAATTAAATAGTAGAGGGTCAAAATGGTCATTTCATCATCTAATCCAAACTGTGATTAGTCCCGCAAAACAATCCCATACCCCCTATGGCACAATAGTCCCCTATATAGGAGATAAGGAGTCTGGCCGGATATGGAGTCTGACGGACTAAAAAAAAATCAAAAGGCGGATAAGGAACACTATTTGAATTACAATTCAAATAGTAGATAGTCCACCCCCTTATCCCGCGAATCAAATACGCCCCTATGTGTAGATTAATATATTAATGGATAATATAACATAATTTTAAATATTTATAATTTATATAATAAATAAAATTAATAATAATAATATAATATTAATTAATATATGGAGCTAAGAAAACTCCATTTGTGTTTATCTCTTGAAAAGCTATGAATGATCCAGAGGCAAACCCAAAATCACTGTTTTGAACTTCTTCCATTTTTGGCCATGACAACACTGCCACAAATTTCTATCAATCTTTCAGCCTTAAACACCTCACATGATGATCGAATTAAGAGACAGAGATGTTGTGGGTTGAGATTCTCAGAACCCATTAACTGTCACTCTGTTTCGAGAACAAAGATTGGTTCTCTGCATCAAAGAAGGTTCAAGTTGGGGGTTTTTAGAGAGAGATGGTCATTCTTGGAAGTGGGTAGGGATAAAGATGGGATTTTAGTGGGGGAGGAGGGGTGGAAGAGGAAGAAGAGGGTGGTTGTGGTTAAATTCAATCAAGGGTTTGGGTTTAATGGTGGTGGTGGTGGTGGGAGAGATAATAGCAGCACTGCTAGGATTTTGGGTAATCTTGCTTTGGCTGCGGGCTTGACTTATCTTTCCATGACTGGACAGCTTGGTTGGGTTTTGGATGCAATTGTCTCTGTTTGGGTCTCTCTCTCTCTCTCTCACACACACACACACACACACACACACACATTATCTAGGTTTACTCACACAACCAACATACACTATCTCTGAAAGGACCTGTATGCAGAATTTTTACCTTGGATTACTGTTGTGTACATATGTTTATTGTTTAGCCTTTAATTTTTCTATCTTCTTTCCTGCCAACATGTTTCATGTGTTTTTGAATTTTAATCCAGTACTTGTGCATCTCCAATCTTTACTCCTTTTTTTTCATCAAATTTTAGTGAAGTTTTGGTTAAAAGTTTAATTTGATGTGGAACACTCCAATTTTTGCCCTCCTTTCGTTTCATCAAATCTTTTCAAAAAATTATAAACTTATGGTAAAAACTGTTTTAACAATTTTTGATGGAAGAAAACCATCTCCAATCGGTACTCTTTTTAAAATTAATTCGAGTAAAAATATGATTGTTGGAAATTTGGTGAAAGATTTTGTTCATCTTGATTCAATGGAAAATTTGTCTCTCCCTTGATTTGACACAGATTTGATGAAATGGGTAGAGCACATTTTTAGCCATTTTTTCATCAAATTGGAATTTCATGAAAAAATTGATGAAGGATTGGAGATGTGCTAAGAAGATATGTTATACTATCTAAATAATCTCATGCTAGATTGTTTGTGTTTGACTTGTTACTTTGCTCGCTGTGTCATTCACCCTCTTGTCCAACTATAATTTCTGGGTTGGCATTGGCAACATCCATTGCTTTGATTCAAGTACTTTTCCTATGGTGCCAGTGCCACATTTCATGTCTCTAAAAATCTGAGATATTTTCCATACATTGTTTAAATGCTTTAATTCAGTTGATATCTGTTGACCATTATATATCAGCAACATTTACCTTGTGAGGTATTTTCTGATATTACTAACTTGAAAGTCGAGCCAATTTTTGTCATTGGATCTGATTGTTTGTGATGTTTTTTCACATCCAGCTCCTTGCAGTGATTCTACCAATTGTGGGTTTGGGAGCTTTTCTGTGGTGGGCAGGACGAGAAATAGTTCAAAGCAGTGTGAGGCTACTTTAACTTTTGTTCATCTGCTCTAGTCCTTATAATTTTCATCTTGTTGATTGACTGTTTCATTGGGCACATGAAACAAGCTTCTTTCCAATCACTCCATAATTTAAATGATTGATCGTGTCTTGTGCCAAAGAGAGACAGAAGTAATTGATCACGTCTTCATAAGCATACCAACACAATCACACATTTATATTTATTATGTTATATGGAGACGTTGTTCTAGTTTTCATGCCGGCTTGTACTTCGAGACAGAGTCCAGCATCTTGGTTTATCGCTGTATCTTGAAGTGTTCTTATAACTGAGTTACTCCTAATATTTGGTCAATGTTTGATGATATGAGTAATATTCTTTTACTGTTATTTTGAGATTTTTAGCAATTGCATATGTGTGGACACATTCATTCTTAAAATTGTCCATGTATGCTGGCTGTTTTTCACTGCCATGAAAGATGGGATTCACCCCTTCGGACAGATTCTCTTATTGTGAATTTATTGCCAGATATACTGTTTATTCAAATATAATGTTTAGTGCTATTATTTGGAGGAATAATTAAGCATGTGCATTAATCAGATGATTAAAATCTTCATAAGCCTTTTTAATTATTTGTTTATGGGAGACAAACTATCAAGGAAGTGCTTTATGGGAGACGAACTATGTTCTTGAATGAACCTACTGTAAATCAACCAACCGCATGACCAATTGTGTAAAGAATATATGACTTGGCTGGGAAGATATAGAAGACCTTGTGTTGATTGATTTCACATTACTGTAAAGAAAACATTTGCGAAATCCATAATTTTAAGGTTTTTTCGACTAATTTCTCACCTGGAGAGACTGGAGTGGGAAGTTGGGTAAATAAATAAATAAATAATTGTTATGTAGCAGTCTTAGGGAGAAACTCCCAACTATAATATGTATGTAGACATTTCAATTGCCTTTTGTTGTATTTCTAAATATTACACTTCTTGTAGCAAGGTTTTTATCTCTAAATATGTTCGTAGTGCATGTAAAGCAACATAGTTTAGTAGTTTGAAACTTAGTTGCAGGAATCGTGCAAACTGGTGACGATTCGGAGTCAGAATCGCGATTCCGCGCTTCCTAGAAAGAAACGTGTAGGAATCGCGTTTCTGTGGAGACAGAAACGCGATCCAGTCC
Source organism: Camellia lanceoleosa (assembly GCA_025200525.1). NCBI lineage: Eukaryota > Viridiplantae > Streptophyta > Magnoliopsida > Ericales > Theaceae > Camellia > Camellia lanceoleosa. Next base: position 24,943,149 of record CM045762.1, on the reverse strand, counting down.
AAGATGGGATCGCAAGGGAGAGAGAGAGAGAGAAACCTGAACTCGCTGCTGCCTTCTCCTTCGACATCGCCTGGACCTTCGAGATCGACCTTCGACATCGCCTGGACCTTCGAGATCGACCTTCGACATCGCCTGGACCTTCGATCTGCTCCTGACCTTCGATCTGCTCGCGATCGATCTTCTCGCGATCGCCATCGCCTTCTCCACATCGCCTTCGCCATCGCCATCGCCATCGCGATCGATCTCGCCTTCTCTCTCTCTCTCTCTCTCTTCGATCTGTGCTGCTCCGTTTCTAACATATAATAAATATAATAAATAATATAATTTGTTATATAATAATATAATAGATAATAAATATATTTGTTACATAATAATATAATAGATAATAAATATAATAAATAATATAATTTGTTATATAATAATATAATAAATCTAATTAAATTAAATATAATAAAAAAAATCTAATAAGATTTATAAAATAAATTATTATTTTACTATTTTTTATTACTTTACTGTTTTTTAACATATTTTATTATTTTACTGTTTTTTATTTATAATATATATCAATTAAAAATTAAAAAATATATATAAACAAATTAAAAATATTATCTATAAAAATAATATCTAAGATAAAAATAATAAATATATTTAAAAATAATTATTTAACTCACCTTTATATAATAAATATATTTTAGAAATAACTATTAAAAATATATATATATATATATATTACCGCTTCCCGAGGCGCTCCCAACCTAAGAAACTTCTATCAGCTCACGCTTCCCCGCTCCCGCTCCCACTCCCGCTCCCGCCCCCGCTCCCGCTTCGTGCAACTAAGGTTTGAAACTTCCATTTTTTTCTTTATTTTATTTTTTGATATGGCTTTCTAGAGAATCTAGACACACAATGCACTTACCTGCACAATCATGAAAATTGGAGGTGTTACCTTGTGAAATTTGTATCTCTGTCTGATGCTGCTTGGTTGCCCTCTGCTTTTGTAGAATTCACTTTAAATGTAATAAAGAAACAATATAATGTAAAAGCAGAAAAATATTGTTCCGTTGGGTGGTTATTATACATGAAGCATGTTATTGAATAAGTTTCACTCTCTTTTGCGCTTATTGATTCCTTTTCCTTGACTCTCCGCTCTAAATGCAGTGTCCAAACTGTGGAAATGAGTTTCAGATTTTCAGGTAAGATGAGTCATAATTATAACTTATTACCCATTATGATGTGAGGAAAATTTATGAAGCCTTCTACATAATTGTTTTGCCTCGTAAGTTACTTAACTTCATGACTGATGCAATTACTTATCAAAAGAGAAAAAATAAACTAAAACCTCATTGCTGATGCAATTTCCTGCAGATCTGCTATCAATGATGATTTGCAGCTGTGCCCCTTTTGTACTCAACCTTTCTCCGGTAAACTACCGAGTCTGGGCCAATATACTATATTAATTTCTAAAATTTGTATTACCACTCTCTTACAATATTATGGTGATGACATTCTATTTGTGACTTGACTCATTGGTTTTACTGGACACTTTGGTTTTTTGGTAAGTTTTGCAGGAGCATGTCAGTACCAGAATTGATCATAGAATTGATTTTACCATAATTTTCATCTTAGCCTAATGTCTTATGAACCTCCTGAAATTTGGAGGCAGTTATTGAATGTTTTACCTCACAAATTGGCCCCCACTTTTGGCTCAGCCGAGTAACCCCTGCTGAGTGGATTTCACCAATGGATCTCCTATTTATACTTGGTCTCTAAACAATTCCATACCTATTACACCAGTTTAGGTCGGGATCAGGGCCTAAGAACCCCACTCGGGATCACTAGAGGTGTGTTGCTTGGAAGATAGTGTTAAGGGATCATCAAGGTTGCCTGTCTCACCCTTTGGAGTGATTCCACCCAGACTGGAGAGTGTGGCTTTGACCAAAATATGTGACTGTTAGATCACCATTTGTCAAAAGCTTAAGCTGTTAGGAAATGGGCCCAACAATGTATATTATGTTATCCAACACCCTCTCTCACGTGCAATCCCTTCTTGCATGTGGAGATGCAAACATAAATACATAGAGAGAAGCAAAATGCAAATGGGAACAAATCCAAATGGAGAAACTTGGACCTATGACCAGGGACGAAACTAGGATTTCATTACTAGAGGGGCCAAAAGAAAATTAATTTTTTTTCATTGTATACATTCGTGTGTACAGTATGCAAATCCAAATGGAGAAACTTTGACCTATGACCAGGGACAAAACTAGGATTTTATTACCAGAGGGGCCAAAAGAAAGTTAATTTTTTTTCATTATATACATTTGTGTGCACAATATGATATATAAATTAGATATATATAAAAAAACAACGCCGCCCAATTAGTACACATTAATGTATGTTTGGGAGGAGAAAGATTGAGTACACACCTAACCTTTGGCATAATGCACAAAGCGGTGGTCCCAAGATTTGTACCCATAACTTCAAGGTTATTAAGTCAAATCTTAACCATTGAACCAATATATAGAAAAAAAAATTAAATATGATGGAAGCAATTTCTAATAGGATGAAAAAGGTTTTTTGGTGCAAAATAGAAAGAGAATGCAAGATGGGGGAAAGTGAGATATATTTTTGTTATACTGGAAGGTCATTTTATGTATAAAATGATATATATATTTTTAAAATTTTATGGCAAATAATATTTTTCACATAAACAGGGGGGTCATGGCCCCCTATAGTCCTCTCCTAGTTCTGTCCCTGGTTATGACCTTTCCCTACACGAGCTCTGTCAATTGCCACAAAAGCTTAAATTAATAGGAAATAAGCTCAACAATATATATCAAGTTATCCAACAGTGACACCTCGAAGAATGCATCATACCTACCTCTGCAAATCCTTGCTACAGTCCTCAAGGTTTAACATACCTACCCACTGCAGTTTCCTCTTCGGTACAATTCATAGTTTGGAAACTTCTGGATTGTCGAACAAAGGGGGTTAAGCCACCTTTCCCCATCATGGGACATTGTGCTTGGCTGACCTACCATCCATGGCTTTGACTCCTTCATATAAGGGGATGTTTTCCATACATGGAGAATGCAGCAAGCCATCAACCCCCTCTGGCAAAGTTTAGTTCTTTCTCTATTGCCACCCTTTCTCCTATTAGGCTGCCATAACTCTCACCTCCTCCACCTCTGGTGTTTTCTCACCATCTTGGTGCCCAAAAGGACCTACGATGACCAGCTCATCACCATTCATCCACACTGCCCAAAACTCTGTCCGGATTAGAAAATGTGGCGGGTCAGTGTTAGGTGTTTATATAGTAGCGTGTGTGTATTTACAATAGTAATCCCCCCTTCTCTCTGTTCTCTTGTTGGAGCATCCTAGGGCTAGGGTGTTTAAAATGCTTCAGAAGCATATTTATATAAATATTGGTTTCAGCATTAATTGTAATTTTATCAAACTTGAAGTGATAGCTAAAATTTTTCTGTAGTTCTTCTCATTTTTTTTATATTATGAGAATTCAAAAAAGCTTCTAAAGTAGGAAACATTGCCATAATAAGTTCATATGTTGTACAAAACTTTGATATTTTTGAAATAAAATATCAAAATTTTTTAAGTTGAGCTAATCATAAAACTTTAATTTGAGGAGTTTTTTTTCTTTTTTTTGGGGGGGGGGGTGGTCTCAACTTCTCATATAATGTTGGCATCATGTTGTCAATTTTGGAATTTATTTATTGTTTCTCTCGTGTATCGTAATGAACAAAATGGATCTGATGGTGGCAATAGTTGCTCACTGTTAATTAATTTTAAAACAATATCTTGATTTATGAAGAGCCTTTAAAAATTAGTCTTCACATCTTGTGTATGCCTGAAATATTTTGCTTTCATTCAGTTGTAGGCAACGAGTTTGTAAGGGATCCTGTGACGTTCTCCAACCAATCTACTACATTTGGGGAAGCATTTAAAAATTTCTATCCTCGCTCCAAGAAAGGTATTTGTAAATATAAAGTATTTGTGAAGTCCTCTTGGATTTGCTATAATTTAAGAAAGTATTTATGAATATTGCAAATGATTATTAATCATAAGCCATCCTCCCCACCTTCACTTTCTGGAGAATAACAGAAAGAAAACAAAGAAATAGAATAACCCTTTTTAACTTCCTTCCAAACCATTCCTTTTGATCTCCTAAGATATTATTGGTTCTTAAAAATTAACGTATTCTTGAAATTTTCACCCTTGGTTTTGCAGATAAGGATTTTTCTTCAGTTGTTGATGTTGAAGCTGAAGTAAAAGATGTCGAATGAAGCCTTTGTGTGTAACACCCTAGTATATGGTAAGAATATCTGGATCTAAATGACCAATGTCCCCTTTGAAAAAAAAAAAAAGAACCAAGTGAAGGAAAAGCAAAGAATAACTATGGCCCTGTTTGGTAGCACTTATTTAGCTTATTTGCTTAAAAAAGGTTCAACTAATGGTGTTTGGTTGCAATCTTAAGTTATAACTTATTTGACTTTTTCTTAAGCTACAATTTGTAACTTTCTTTGATCACATATTTTGTCTTCAGCATATGTTTTTAAGGCATTTTGGATATTTGCACAACAAAAACACTATGTGATAGCTTATTTAACTAAACAGATTCAATTTTTGTACAAATTATCAAAATCTGCACCAAATAGATTTACAATTTATTTTAATTCTTTTAAGTTACTATTTTAAAAAACCATGTCATTCAAACTAACATATAAGTGATACCAAATGGCACCTAAATATCCTCAAGTTCTATGTTTTTACTTCAGGCTACTTTTTGTTTGACCGGAAAGCTTACAGCAGAAGATAAGAACTCTACATTTGTATTATTATTATTATTATTATTATGGGTCGTATGAGGTAAAGTCATACTTGGACATTGAAAGAGGTAGCTAAATGGAACAGAAATGCACATTGGAAAATTGGGAACGGCATGTTTTACATGTTAATTGGATGTTTGTTTTGTTGAAAAAGCCTAGCAAAGGTGAGAAATAGTAATTCTTCGAAATTTTTACCATACATGTCTAAGCAAAGTTATGTGGAGAAGAACTTTAATATATCTCAAGTAATTGTCTCCTGCCCGAGTCAAGTTCAAATGGAACCAGGGGAGAATAAAGCATTATCTTAAAATTCTAGTTTGAAGTGATTAAAGTTAACCTAGGTTTTAAGAGAGATTCCCTTTTAGAATGCTTAATCTATATGATGTTGTTAAGATTGGGCATGTTTGCATATCCCCTGAAAATTGAACTTTCCAGCTGTGTTATACATTTGCAAATTTTTAAAAATTTATTCCACACTGTTGGTCTTCCTTTCCATCTTATAATTTGCCTGGTATTCTTTTTCTGTTTTTGTTTTTTCGTAGATGTATTGTGTAGTGCATCCAATCTCTAGTCAAATAGCATGTGATGCAGTCACGTTTGTGTATGATCAAAATGGACATAGCTCTGGAATCAACAAAACACATAATGACGGAGAGGACATGTGAGCATAGTGGTTCTACAATTATAATCTTTTCACACAAAAAAAAAAAAAAAAATTTCCCCTAGTATATTATTTGTTGATAAATTTCTCATCATTTCCTGTAATCCCTTGTTCCCATGTATTTGTTTGGTCTATAGGCGTAGATTGAGAAAATTTTGAGTTGTAACAAGGTTTTTGGCTGTATGACAACATTGTAACAGTTTGCAAAATATACTTTGAAGTCCTTTATATCTTCTGGGTATTCTATAATTTGGACCATTACAGCTTCCTTTTGTTTTTTTCCTGTACTTCTGATGAATTCTTTATTTACTAAAATAGTTAGTTCCCTGCAGAGGGGAGAGAGAGAGAGGTTCCTGCAATCATGGAGAAATTTGCACATTTTATTTTGAGTTCCCGCATTGGAACAACATTCTCTAAAACACAGCCAACAAAACAAGAGACAAATTTTGAATGGAAAGTAGTTTAGAGGAAACAAAAGTTTTTCTCTGACAGAGGAAAGGAATTAAAACTAAGGTGTACCGACTGAGTTTCCAGTAGTGCAAATCCATGTCCAAAGCAGGGGGTTTTGCAAGACAGATTTGACGGGAAAAGCTTATGGGCATACAAGCAGTTGAGGATCAAAAATCATTTTGAGACATTGGATGGTGCAGTGTGACAATATCAATTTGAGGAAAGGGTGACACTGCCAGTCAACAGGTATTGAAAATTGCACATGTTTCTGGACAGAAAATTGTACTATAGTATTATTCTGAAGGAAAATTAGGCCATAATAGACACAAGTTCCTCAAAAGTAACTACTTCAGTTTGTGTGCTGATCCACCAAAACCCTAATAAGCACACCCAGAAAATATTTAAGTGTCAGAATATCAAAATGATCACAAGGGAAAAAGTCTAAGAAAAGGTCTCAACATATATCACCCATATCTCCAAGATTTCCATGTACAAAACCAACAAACTGGAATGTCCTAACTAAGAACATCATCCCAATGACTGAAGCCCAAGGGAAGCACTTTATTTGAAGTCATATGTAGCGAGAATCCTCAACCTGGTGTGATCCTTCTCCAACTTTCTGCAAAAAGACGAGCAAGTTAGAGCCTGTAGATACAAGTAACAACAGTAAAAGAGCTAATCCATCAAAAACAATAAAATTCTATCATGATTACAAGAGATAGGACATGTCTCGCATATTATATATAGAATTTCAATAGATGGGATTTAGGTACAAGATATCATCAATCAAAAACAATCCCCACAATTGACCTTATTCGTTTTTGAGGTTTCAGCCTCCTAAAGGAGCTGCCTAGATTGAAGCCTAAGAAGCACTGATATTCCAAGATGGGTGTTGTGCCCGTGCCCGTGCCCAAAACAGTGGGGACACGAGTGCCCACAAGTTCGGCGTGCAACATGGCATGTCAGTTTTTTTAATTATTATTATTATTATTATTTTTAACGTTGGAGACACTTCATAAACATGTGTGTCCTGTGCTTGGAGAATAAATACAACCAAAGAAAATAAAAAACCCACATATACATCAATGTCTCTTGTATATATGTATCCTAAATTTATATTCATATACAGAGTAAATATATATATATATTATATTTTTGCCATATCGCCGTTGTGACCGTACCCTAATTTTTTGAGAATGGTGGTGTCTTTTGTCCATATGCATATATCCTTGTTTTTAGGTTAAAGCTGTTGTCACCATAAAGGTGACGTGGCAAGATCAATGTTTTCATTTGTTTTAGCAACAAGTCATCTCTTCCTTCTTTTCTTTCTTGCCCTTGGTGAAGAACTTGTAACCCCCAAAGAAAAGTAAGCCCCAGCCGGTTGGAGAGACGATCACAAACTGCAAAAGATAAAGGGTAGCAAGAAAAATTGTCAAGATGGATCTGAGATTCACTCTCCACTTTTTACAGTACTTGAATTCTGGAGAGAGAGTATGGAATGATTGGTTCAACATGTAAATATTATTAAATTGACTAAAAGTATTAGTGAAAGTCTGTCATGATGCATGGAAGCTTTTACAATGAGCAGATTAAAAGAAATAGTGAAATAGCAATCCAAATTCCTATATCTACTTCAAATGCATTGGTAAAAGACAAATAGTCATTCAGATGCACATTTTCACATGGGAAGGGAAAGCTGAAGCCTACAGAAAGCAATATTAAAATTTAAAACAACTAAATGCATAAAAACCTTTTCACTTTGTTGATTTTACTGAATTTTGGTTGACTGAAACAAACTTGGATATTTGGACCATTGACAGGAAAAACAACCAAGTAATGTGGTCTCAAACTAGCTGCGACCAAATGCCAACAAAGGTTGTCAGGTAACATTTTTGTTTAAAAGAATAGATAGTAGATAATCAGTTATACAGGTACCATGTCAAAAACAAAATGACACATACAGGTACAGCAACAGAGACACATCCAAATCTAAATCCATTACAAAATTTCTTGCAAAATAATATTGAACCAACAACTTGTGCATGAAGGCGGTTTCCAATATAAGCTACACAATTGCAGTGAAGTTGAGCATGCTGAATTTTAGGGCAAAATTTTCTTAAATGCACATATTGTATCTTACTCAATACACATATGTCAGAGATTTTGCAGTAACTATATTATGGATCTAAATACACCAACTTTTTTATGTCAAAAATCGCCAAGTACCCAGCATGGGATGTAGAACCCAAGTAATATGTTATGATTACACTATAAAGAAGAAATTGTTGTTGAGTCAAATAATAACAGCAGAATCTCTTCAACACAATCAAATTTTGTATAATCACAACGAGATGCATGAAATCATGATACAAATTATATAATGTGTCATCATATACAAATAAATAAATAAATAAAATCAGAAAGAAACAAGGAAAAGTAACACTCACATGCTCTTCTTTCCATTTTGACGGGCTCAATGGATCCTCCCAAAAGTTCACCTTTCGAGGTCCACGATGATCTGCAATACAACAACTCAAAAAAATCAGTAACCAAAAAGAAAACATTTTAATAGGTTTGGTGAAAAATATTTGATTTTTTCCACCAGCAGAATGATCTTATTTCTCCATAGACATCCAATCTCCAATACACCCTAGTTCAATACATATTTCAGATGTCCGCAATAAGAAGCACCGACACTTCTAAGAAGGTGATGTATCCGTATCGGACAGCGACACTCCTCAGACACTCTTGAACACGTCTGATATTCTTTTTCCTATGTCCATTACTAAAATTAAAAATCTTAAATCTAGACACATGTCCAACACACTCATTTTGTGACGTGTATGTCACTTCTTGACCATGTCTATAACTAAAAAAATAGACATGAAAAAACACATGTATTGGACATTTACTATCATATAAACCAAACCTTAAGAATTTGATATAAATATCATATATCCTTAAAAAAATGTATAATTCTTAAGAACAATTTTATAGAAATTTCACATCAAAATTAAATGAAAAATTGAAAGATATGTATTAGCAAATGGATTGGAAGATGAGAGAAATGTTATGGTATATGCTCGCTATAGTTTGTCTAATTTTTAACTACAGCAGTCTACTAGTATGAAAATTCATGTAAGAGAGAACCAAACAAGATTGGAGAGTGAATCATTGTCTTTTCTCTCCTATTTATCTAAACATGAAGAAGAAAAAACACAATTTTTTTTTCTCTTTATTTTCTTTTCTCTACTAACTTAATAATCATCTCTTTTTACCTTTTTTTTTCCTCTCTTAAGTTCCCAAACACCTTATTTGATTTCAATTTTCTAAAATTTAATATTTTAGTTTTTTTTTTTTTAGTGAATTTTTTTAATATTTTAAGTAAATTTTTTACTTTATAAATACACTTAATATAATTATAATTAAAAAGTATAATATTCGTGAATTTTTTTTAAAAAAATTCACTAAATACAAAAAATATGAAAATTCAATACATTTTTGTATTCTTGTATGTTTATTGATTTTTTTTTTATAAATATTTTACTTTTTTTAGGTACATCTAAAAAATTTACTTAAAATATTAAAATAATTCAAGGAAAAAAAACACTCAATTTTGAGAAAATTAAATTCCGAAAATTAGACCAAACAATTATTTTATATTGTTCCATTTGATAAGCTTTGGAGCTCTAATCACAAACATTCAATGCTACATTTCATGAATATTAGGTCACAAAGATACCAAAGTAAGCATTCATAAACCAACCAACTAGGCTAGTCTAGTAGGCCACCATTCCTTCCTTTGGCCTTAGTCCAAGAGGTCATGGTTCAATTTCCTTAAGGTTGAATTGAGGGAGTGCAAACACTTAGCTACTTTGCTAAGAATGGAGAGATTTTCTGTTATTAACAATTAACATTTGCCGATTGTTATGAAAATAGAGAAAGAAGAGAAAAGAGAAACTCTATGTTGAATTGAATGAATAATACAATAGGAGAAGCCTGTATATATAGGCAGAAAGGAAACCTAAATAGGTACAGCAAAGGAAACCTAGATAGGTACAGAAAAGATAGAGATAAACTATACAGTTATAATAATATACATCTATAATAATATACAGCTAACACCCCCCCTCAAACTCAAGGTGGTAAGTCAGATATTAATTTGAGTTTGGAAAGGAGATCAGAAAAGCGGCCTACAAGATGAGCTTTGGTGAATAGGTCGGCGGTCTGATCAGCAGAGGTAACAAAGAGAAGACGAACATGGCTACTAGTAATATGTTATCGTATGAAGTAACAATCGATCTCAATATGCTTGGTGCGATCATGGAAGACATCGTTATGGGCAATTTGAATAGCACTTTGATTGTCACAATAAAGATTAGTGGCAGCTAAATAAGAAACACCCATGTCAGAAAGAAGCCAACGAAGCCACAAAAACTCCTAAGTAGTGTCTGCAAGAGCACGATAGTCAGCCTCAGTACTAGAACGAGCAACAAGAGTTTGCTTCTTGCTACGCCAGGAAATGAGAGAGGTGCCCAAGAAGAAGCAGAACCCAATAGTGGAATGACGATCGGTAAGATCTCCTACCCAATCGGCATCAGAAAAGGCATGCAGCTATAGAGAAGAGTGAGGGGAATAGTGAAGACCATGAAACAAAGTTCCTTTGAGATAGCGCAAAATGCGAACCATAGCAGCATAGTATGGAGAGCGAGAAGCAGTCATAAATTGACTGACAATGTAAACAGCATAAGCAATATCTGGACAAGTAACTGTGAGATAGACAAGACTACCAACTAACTGACGATATAAAGTTGCATCTGACAATAGGGGGCCATCAAGAGGTGTAAGACGAGTCTGAGGATCAACTGGAGTAGTGACAGTCTTGCAATCGGAAAGGCTAGCACGAGCCAAAAGATCAGAAGTATACTTGGCCTGAGTAAGAAAATAACTAGAGGAATCTTGAGAAATTTCCAAGCCAAGGAAGTAGCTAAGTGCACCCAAATCTTTTATCTCAAACTGGCGATGAAGAAACTGTTTGAGACTAGAAATACCCACTATGTCATCTCCAGTGATAATCATATCATCCACATAGAGGAGAAGGAGAATAGTACCGCACTCCGTCTTACGGATAAACAAGGCAGAATCATGGGCACTGGAAGAAAAACCAAAGTTATGAATGGTAGAGCTGAACTTGGCAAACCAGGCACGTGGAGCTTGTTTCAAACCATATAAAGCACGACGGCGTTTGAAAACCTTGTTTGAGGGAACAGAAGAACCAGGAGGAGGTTGCATATAAACTTCCTCAGTGAGATCACCATTAAGAAATGCATTCTTGACATCCATCTACGAAAGGTGCCAGTGGCGAGCAGCAGCAACGGCAAGTAAGCTACGAACTAAAGCAAAACGGGCAACAAGAGCAAATGTTTCCTCATAGTCAATCCCATATTCTTGACTAAATCCCCGGGCAACAAGGCAAGCTTTGTAACGCTCAATGGAACCATCAGAATGAGTTTTAATCTTAGTTACAGGAATCGTGCTAACAGGTAACGAATCTTCGTAAGAAACACGATTCCGCGTTTCTTAGAAAGAAACGTGTAAGAATCGCGTTTCTGTAGAGAGAGAAACGCGATCCTGTCAAAGATGGGATCATTGGTGAAGAAGAACAAAAACTCTAGCTTATTGGTCAACAAAGAGAGAGGAGAAAGAAGGTGAAGAAGAACCTGATTATGTCTGGGTATGTCCTTTGCTTCGTTTTTCTTCTTCTTTCATCACATCAAAGGTCGCTGCCTCTATCGCAGCTTTGTCTCTTTCTCTCTCTCAGGTGTTTTTCGCTCATCGCAGCCTCTCTCTGTGGCAAATCGCCTTTCTCTCTCTCGCAGATCGTCTCTCTCTCTTTCTCTCGCAGATCCTTTCCTTCACGATCGCCATCGCCTCCTCCGCCTCTCTCTCACTCTCTCTCTCCGCCTGCTCACCACGATATATACGTAATATATAAGTAAAATATATAGATATATATATAAAAGATAAAACATATAAAATCTTTAAATAAATATATATATTTAAAAAATAAAAAAATAAAAAACATTAACACATTATTATTTAATATATATCATATATATACATATAAATATATAATAAAAAAAATAAAAATATTAATATATATAATCTTTATAATATATTTACATAAAAAAAATATTAACACATACAAATATAATATATATATATATATATATGAGTATATATTATACATATTAATAAAAAAAAAACACACACATTATATGTAAAATAAAATTAAAATAAATTATCAATAACACATTATTTAAAAAATATAATAAATAAATACAATAATTAATGTGTATTAAAATAAAAATATTTATAAAAAAACTTTTAATGTGTATTAAAATATATATATATATATATAACCGCTTTCCGAGGCGCTCCCAACCTAAGAAACTTCTATCGGCTCACGCTTCCTCGCTCCTGCTCCTGCTCCCGCTTTGTGCAACTAAGGTTTTGATCTTGTAAACCCATTTGCAACTAACAGTATGCTTGCCAGGAGGAAGATCAACCACATCCCAGGTATGAGTGTGATCGAAAGCCTGCAGTTCATTAGTCATAGCTTGTTGCCAAAGAGGGTTAGAAGAAGCTTCTTGATAAGAAATAAGTTCATGAGAGCAAAAAGCAGTGGAACTAACAATATAATCACGGAGAAGAACAGAAGGTTGCCTTACCCGGGTAGAATGACGCTCAGGTAGAGGGGGAACCTCAATGGAAATAGGTTCCGGAGGAACCTCTACTAGAGCCGGATAAGGCATAGGGCCATCAGTTGACACAGGATCCTCAGGATGGACGATAGGCGTAGGTGGCTGTGGAAGCATGGGGCCAGAATCTGCATCAAAGTCATCAGAAAACAAATCTATAGAAATATCAGTGAAGACCGGTGAATGGGTAGACTGTGGTAGGTGAAACTTGGAAAGAGTGGAGAACATTTTGTGTTCCCAGAAGGCCACATGACGAGAAATACGAAGACGCTTGGAGATAGGATCCCAACAACGATACCTTTTATGTTCGATACCATACTCCAGAAAACAACAAAGACGAGAACGAGGTTCTAGTTTAATGTGTTCATGAGGCTGAAGTAGAACAAAACAAGCAGAACCAAAAACTTTAAGAGTAATATAATCAGGAAGAGAACCATACAAACGCTCGTAAGGAGTTGTGTTAGCTATGACAGGGGTAGGGACTCGATTGATGGTATGGATGGCAGTGAGGGCAGTTTCCCCCTAAAATTTTTCAGGACAAAAAGAAGAAAGGAGAAGAGCCCGAGTAGTGTCTAGAATATGAAGGTGCTTTCTTTCAGCTCGTTCATTTTGTTGGGAAGTGCCTGCACAAGATCGATGAGAAAGAGTACCATGAGCTCGAAGAAAAAAAAGAAAATCAGAATCCAAGTACTCCTTAGCATTATCAAAACGAAAAAGCTTAATAGTACAAGAAAACTGAGTGTGGACCATAGCAGAGAAGTCATAGTAAATCTGTTTATGTTCAGAGCGATTTTTGAGAAGAAAAAGCCAAGTATAACGAGAAAAATCGTCAACAAAAATCACAAAATATCTAGACCCCCCCATGGTAGATGTGGGGGAAGGTCCCCAAATATCTGAATGCACAAGATCAAAAGGAACAGTAGAAATAGAATTACTTTTATTAAAAGGTAATGCATTTTGTTTAGCAATTTGACAAGATAAACAATCGACATCATCAAGACAGACACGACCTAACTGACCACTAGAAACTAAATTTTTTAAACGACTAAAAGAGACATGTCCTAAGCGACAATGCCAAAGATGAAAGGAAACATAGTAGATGCAGCAGCAACAGGAGATGATTTGTGCGGACTGCGAAGATGAATAAGCTCGAACAAATGTCCATGCTTACGGCCTATCCCAAGGATCTGTCTTGTCTGAGGGTCTTGCACCAAACAACTATTAGCAGAAAAAGTAATAGTTAGACCAAGTTCACATAACTGACCAATAGAGATAAGGTTCATTTTAAGAGAAGGAATATGGTAAGCATCAGAAAGAGACAAAGTAGAAGTAGAGATTTGGCCAATATGACTAACAGGCATATGAGAACCATCAACAGTGTGTATAGTGGGAGCAGAAGAGGATGATGACAAAGAAGAAAATAGAGTGGAGTCAGAAGTCATGTGATTACAGCTTGCGGAATCAAAATACCATAAAGAGTTACCTGAGGTTACTAAAAGAGCAGTAGAAGGAGGAGTACCCGATTTGTTGAGCACCTGGTGGATAATGAACTCAACATCATCCATAGAGAAAGGAGCAAAAGAACCCCCAGAGGCAACAACAGCAGAGCGAGAACCGTGGTTAAATTTGGATTGAGACCCAGAACGAGAAGCCCCTTTCTTAGATGAAGTAGTGGAGGGAGCTCGAGGACAATTGCTTTGGAGATGGCTAGAAGCAGTCTTATGACAAGACAAGCATTCGCGAACCTGGCAATGAACAAGAGAATGATTGGCTGGCAGGCCTCGGTTACGCCAATAACTGCATATGAGTGGCTGTGAAGATGAGGAACTCTGAGAAGATAGAGTAACAAGAACAGAATCCATGTCGGGAGATCTGAGACTCCCAAAACGAGTCTCCTCTAATAAGAGCTCAGTAATGGCTTGCTCTAAAGTGGGCAAGGGCAAACGATGAAGCAAAGAAGCACGCACAGGCTCAAAAATGCTATGAAGAGCCATAAGAAACTGTAATAGTCGCTGATGAATCCGATAAGTAATAAATAGTTGTGCATTATCAGAATGAGCCCATGGAGGTTTAGAAAGAGCAAGCTGGTCCCAAACGAACGACATGTGGGATAGGAAGTCATTGAGAGACTAACTAGGTGCTTGGCGCATGTGATGAAGAGTCTACAACAGTTGATATTGATGAGCATGGCCAGTGGTCTGATAACGTTCCTTCAAAAAATCCCAAATTGCTTTGGCAAGAGAGGCAATGGAGTCATCGTCCTAAAAACGTCCAAATTGAAAGTTGATGGAAGGAACTGAGGTAGCCCGGAACCATGTGATAATTTGATAATTCTTACTTTCCCATTTGTCAAGACGGTCATCTATTGCAGAGTCCATCTCATCCTCCTTTTAGTTGGGTTTGGAAAGAGTACCAACAATAATCCGCCAAAGACGTTTCCCTTTAATGAAGCTAGAGAGAGCTTGGGCTCAACTAACATAATTAGACCCATCAAGTATAATAGGAACAGATTGGATATTGTCAGTGCGATCCATAAGTGCCAAAACGGAGGTCACCAACAGATTCAGAAGCCCAAAAAAACCTTAAGAACAAGTAGGGTTGACGTCAGCACTGTGCTGTGATGATGTCAGCAGCCAGCCAGGGACTGAGAGAAGTTGACGTCAGCAGCTGAATAGGGCTGACGTCAACGGCTAAACCAAACAAGGCATACGGCTGAAAGAAGCTGGGCAGAAGCCGAAGGAAAATCGGCTGAGGTGGAAGCCGAGGGGAGATCGGCTGAGGCGAAAGCCGAGGACAGAACGGTTGAGACGGAAGCCGATGGGCTAGCCGAGGCTAATGTGGAAGCCGATGGCAAGCTGAGGCTGAAGCGAAGAGCGCCGAGGAAGCCGGCCGAGACGACGCGCGGGAGCGTGACGAGAGAGTAGAACCGCAAGCCGAGCGCGCCGATCTTTGGTGGCGCGTGATGGCCGATGGGGGTGATTCTGGTGGCGTTTGCTTCCTCTTGAAGAGACAAAGAGGTTGGTGTAGTCCAATCGTTGAAACAGAGAGGAACTAGATACGCAGAAGCCAACAGAAACCAATCGGGAACAGAACCAGAAAAAAAATGAGGCTAGGAGAGAACCTAGGCTCTGATACCATGTTATGAAAATAGAAAAAGAAGAGAAAAGATAAACTCTATATTGAATTGAATGAATAATACAATAGGAGAAATCTGTATATATAGGCAAAAAAGAAACCTAGATAGATATAGAAAAGATAGAGATAAGATATACAGCTATAATAATATACATATATAATAATATACAGCTAACACCGATAAAAAAATTCTAAAAAAAGAGTAGGCATTCATAAATTGAAAATGAGGTTATTCTTATATACATGTGTGTATGTGTTAGAAATATACATGAATATATATATATATATAAGGCCTAATTGAAGTATTTACGACATAGAGATGTGGTTGGGGGGGCTGCGCTTCAAATGAATTGTAAAGTTGATTGGTTATGGAGGAAAGAAGGGGGAGATTACCAGCGCCACTGGCGAGGCCGCGCCGCTGGATTAGGTTGGCAGCTTGAGTAGTCGAAGCCAGCGATTTGGGAGAGAAGAGGCAACTCAGATTCACAGCTTCACGTGCCGCACCTCTCCACGCCGCCATCGTTGCTTTCCAAAGCTTTTTCTTTTTAGAGAGAGAGAGTGTGTGTCAGAGTGAGCGGTGAAGTTAAGAGAGGGTGCGAGAGCGAGAAATGAAATGAGTAGAGGAATATGCGTAATTTGAAAATATATATTAAATAAATAATAAAAAAAGAAAAAAGAATACTTAAATGACCGAAACAATCGGACTTTTTTTTTTTTTCCCGCCAAGCACTCACAAACGCTTGAAACTCTAAACAGTATTTATAATTTTATTTATAATAATGTAATAAGATATGTGTTAATTTTTTATTTATTATATACATTTAAATTTAATTATGGTGGGCTGAACTTTCATACCACCTATGTTGGACTGAGTTCGGTGAGGAAGTGATTTTAGATTTTAATTTTCGTTTGAAAATATATTATTTTAATAATTTTTTAATTTTTTATGAAAAAATATATAGAAGAGTTAAAAAAGTAATACAATAATTTAAAATGATCTTTTGACTAAAATATTCCAAATAATTTTTAATCTTACTCAAAACAATTCTCATCTCCTCAAGCAAATGAGGTGGCATAGATACACTTGACAGAGTTTGGTGAGCAAGTGATTTTGGGTTTTAGGTTTCGTTTAGGAATATGTTATTTTAATAATTTTTTAATTTTATACGAAAATATGTATAAAAAAATAAAAAGAATGATGTGATAACTTATAGTGATTTTTTAACTAAAATACTTAGTTTTCAAATAAGGCCTTAGTCTCCATAGAGGCCATGTGATTTTCATAGACTTTATTTCTGATTTTCATTTATTAAAAATTTACTAAGATTAAAATTAAATTATGATCCAAGTTTATCTTGTAAAAATGTTTACAATTTCTTATACAATCCTACTACATAGCTCGAATTTTCCGTTGCTCGAGTTGCTCGAAATCCCAAAATGACATTATTTTGGGATTTTTTTTTTTTTTTTCCTTTTCTTCATCCTTTCCATAAGAAGAAAACAGAAGAAGAAGAAAGAAGAAAGAAGAGAAGAGGAGATCATTAACAACCAACACATCATCATCATCATCATCATCAATAACCAACACATCATCATCACCATACAGAGACTTCAGAGAGAGAGAGAAAGAGAGAGATAGATATATAGAGAGAGATATAGATCTGTGTATACACACAGAGGATAGCGGGCGTTAGTGATGGCGGCGGTAATGACGGCCCTGGTGATGGTCTCCCCTCCCTCTTCTCTCTTCCCCCTTCCTTCCTCCCTCTGTTTCTGTTTCTATTTCAAATATAAAAGAGGAAAAAAAAAATTCAAAACAACGTCGTTTTATATTCGAGCAACGGAGAATTCGAGCTCTAAATCATTTTTCTTTCTTATATAGTATGTGAGTTTGTCAAGCCTGCTTAGAGCCCAGCTCCCATTTAGGCTTCCCAATGAGTAGAAGCTTATTTAGGAGTGTTTTGGGAATATGGTTAAAAGTTGACTTTTGATTTTTAACAAAGCTTTTAACTTTTTTAGAAAAGTGATTTGAAAAGTTAGTAAAAAACTGCTTTTGACATTTTTATTAATATTTGTTTATAATGTCACGTTATAATAAAATGACTAAATTACACTCACCCAATGTAAAAAAAATTATATTTTTACCCATGTAAATATAAAAAACATAAATGATATAATTATAATTTTATATGTGACTTTTTTGGAACTACCAAATGACTCTTTGCTAAAAATGCTAACCTAGTTTTTTTAACAAACAAGCTACAAATGTAGCTTTTTACCAAGCTGCCAAAAGAGCACTTAGCCACATTGAAAAAGAATTGCTATAGTTAGGCATCGTTTGGTAATTAAGTTAAAAATTATTTATTTTATTTTTATTTTTATTTTTTTTAAAAAAAATTAAAAAATCAGTTTTTAATCTCTCATTTCCACCCCTTTTTTATCAAACAAAATAGTTCGTATTAAATTTGTAGGATCAGAAAATTTGCTACTTTAAAGAACTATCATGATTTGGTGTCATTTTAGAACCACAATTCTTGCTTCCAATCTCCAAAGAAAAAAAAAGTTGCTTTTATCATTGCTCCCAAGAGCTTGTAATCTAGCTTCAATTCAGCTCATCAATTACATTTTATTTCAATTTGTCCTCTCAACTACAAAAAGTGATCTTCCATCCATTAGATGATAAATTCTCTCTTAAATGTTCCTTTCCAGTGTAAGTTTACTTGTAAAAATTTCAGAATTGAGGGGATAAACTGAGACAACATATTGAGGGGCTAATTGAAATGAAAAACATAATTCAAGGGCCAACAGGTAATTTCCCAACACAGGCTTATAATTCTGCAATCATAGAAAGTGGACTGGGTGCTCAGGTAATCTGAAAAGAGTACATGTTTAACTTCAGAATTCTTCTGAGAAGAGCAGCAAGAGCCTATGACACTGGCAATTTATTTTGTCAGAGACGAGCTCCGCAATCCCTACAAATTGAGAACAAGCAAGCAAAAAATACACAGCAAGGGGAAGAGTTTTTATAAGACAATACAGGTAAACCTTCAACTTCAAACATAGAAGTGTAGTCGATGAAATTACAAACAGACCACAAGGATCTCTACGTCCTGTAAATGTTTTCCATTTTATGTTAGAAGATGCAACATAGCTATTTGATGAAAGAAAACACCAATTGCGAACCATACCGTAACCTGTTTAGCAGCATAGGACATTGGACTGCGCCCTTTTATAGCCGCGAACGAATCATAACCCTTTTTGGATCAGTTTTCAGAGGAACTAATCGCTTAGTAGGATCATTTGGCAACTCCTTCAAAGGCTGTGATACTTTGGCACTCGGGGATGATACCTCACTTTTTTGCTTTATGTTGTTCATATCGTCCTCCATTTTTTCCATCTTTGCATGCATCTCCTCTATCATTAATGTGAGGTCTGGTTTCTTATTCTCATTTGAATTGTGTGATAGGGGTTGATCCTTTAATCCTTCCTTCACAATCTTATATACTTGGACCCCACCTGCAGATACTCGAGATTGGGGTGAAAATACACAATGAGAAGACAAGAAAATATAATTGGGCAAATGAAATTAGAGATGCAGTACAACTGTGAACTGGAAAGACTTACAAAATCAGTCAGAAATACTGATTGTGCCCTTGAGCAGTCGAATAGCAACAATCCCACTCAACCAAAGAAGTTAACAAACCAACTAAAATTTGAAAAATTCAGTTGGTCTAACTCAACTTGGCCATAATGGATCGAACTTTATATATCCACACAATGTGATACGATAAACTCTGTTAGGATGCATTGAACCTCCAAAGTAAAATAAACTCAACTCACTGAAGCGTACACTGATTATTTAAAGTTTTAGACAGAGGGGAGTTAAAATAGCCTCAACCATCACTTTATAGATAAATAAATGGCATTTTTTTTTTTTGAAGTTTTGTTAGTGTCCCAGTTTTAAAAATGAAGTTAGGGCAAAACTGTGCAGCATGTCCCATGGTTAAGGTGTCAGATGAAAAAATATATAGAACTATGCAATATTGAGATAGCCACAGTCAAAGGCATGTCAGGCAAGTTGGAGAACATTTGACAGATCAAAAATTCATAATGCTACAACCAAAAGTTACCCTTTTCAACCTTAACATCAGTGGCTTGTGATATTCCAATATAAACACACTACCTCCATTTCCTTTACAAACCTCAAAAAGGAATATCAAATAATCTATCACAGTTACACCCATTAAGCCCACAATTTAACATTTCCCAACCCACAAAATTTACTGTTCGATTCAATTAAGCCATCCCGAGCAAACTGTTTCACTTATCACTCTGAGCTCATAAAGATGCATCCTCATATAAGAAACCCCAAAATGAATAACGACCTTAGGTTCCTAATACATCGAGAGATTTTGCAAGATAGGCTTCAAAGTCCTTAGATGATAAAAAGCATGATGTGGAAAACAGATGGGACACTCAAGAATGTTGGGTGGCTTACAAATTCACCAGACTTAAAGAAGCTAAAGATCTAGGGGCCAAAAGGACTAGACAGAATCTATACAGAAGAAGAATACCTCGAACTTGAAAATTCTATACGGAGAAGTTCAATTATCAAGTCATTTCAAAGTAATTAGATGGAATATATGCAATGTATACGAAATACAACGTGGCTTAGAAACCAAACAGTGTCAGTCCTCCCTCCTGCTTCAGTTCTAGACATAGGCATGGTGATCGGAGAGAGAAATTGCATCATTAATTCCTACTGCAAAAGAGAAGTTCTTGATTTACAAAAAAGCAAACAAAGAAACTCTATCTTGTTTTATCTTCTTCAATCCAAAACTCTCCAGTGCCATTTCAAATCATCTACTAACCCAAGTTAAGTCCTACTCACAGGAATGCTCACACCTTAAGTCAACATACTAATCAAACCAAACTAAGTCTTATCAAGTGGAGTCAACTACATGAATTTTTTTATTTTTCCCCCAACTTTGCTCTATCATATCATTTTTTACTATCAGAACCTATGTCAGTGTAAGTCTTTGTCTCCCTTTAACATTTCTATTTATAGTGATCATATCACTCTTCCTTACCGTTGCATCAATAGATTTACATTGTACATAACCAAACCATCTCAGCATGTTCTCTCTCAACTTATTTTCAATTGGCTTTACTCCTACCATTCACAAAAATATTCATGTTTAATTCTATCTTTTCTAAATATTCTCATCTCAACTACACTCATTATATAAACATAAATGGCCTTATAATTGTTCTATAAAAAGACACTCCTCCACTTGAGAAAACCTAATCAGCCCAAATTTGAGTATTTCAACAACTGTAACCATTTTAACGCTAATAAAACTAAATACAGACTACTCATAATAATAACCTAAATCCAGCACAAACTCAAATACTAATAAAAAATATAAAAAAATTCATATAGTTAACTGCAATCAGATAGTTTCATTCATGATATCCAAAGTGTGCCCTAACAATTACTTCGAATCGAACAATTCAAGACTGACCAGTGACGCCTTTGAGAGACTCGTCGACGGCGGAATCAACGGCGAATTTACCGATGTTCGACAGGATCTGGCCGATCTTCTCACGGCGACCGAGATCGGAGACGGAGTCTCTCAGCTTCTCAGCACCGTTAAACCTAACGGCGTCGCCGGTTTGCGTAACGGCCTTGGCCGAAAACCTTCTTTCATCGGTGACGGAAAGTCCGCCGGAGAAGTTTCGGTCGAATAGTTTGCCGGCGGTTAATCGGAGTTCGTCCCAAATACCCATCGGCGTTTATGATAATGAGTAAAATACACACCGACTATCTTCATTCACGCTAGTCCTTCATATTAGGTGCAATTAGGTCCAAAATATCCACAAATGTGTTTTTTTTTTAATTTTTTTTAAAAACTTTTTTGGTGTTTAGTTTGATTAGTTTATTATAATTAGATTTTAGGATAAATTTTACTTTACTGTGATTTGGGTCATGTGTGGTTTATCCTTAACATTTTAAAAAATGACCACATAACCGATGGCCACATAACTCCTTATGATTTGTGAATTGAAATATATCACTAAATATTTTGTCTAACTTAACTGCAAATGTAAAATACGTGATAGACCTAAGCGAATTATATACTTATTTTTAAATTTTAAAAGGGTAAATCGTACGAGAGGTTAAAGTGCATTTTACCTTCTAAATAAATGACGAAAATGCAAAAGTATTTTAATCTTTTTTATTAAATCGTTAACGGATCTAATGGTTCACTTTAATCTACAATGACAAGGGGATTATATTGTCATTTTCAGATATTAAGAGACAAACCGCATGACTTAAATCACAAGAATAAAGTGAAGTTTGTCCTAAATTTTATTAACATTATTTTTTGATAATATTAAAATAAATAATTTATAAGATGTGAGAAAAACAACGAGTAGATTGATGAAAATTGAGTAATTGATTCACCGTTGAGGTTGACCTTACTATTTTTGAGTAAAAAGAATAGAAAAATTATATGTAGGTAGGAGAAAAGGAAAATAATTATCAACATATCACAATCTTTCATTTGTACTTCATCACAAATATACTTGCAAACCTCATGTATTGATTTTTTTTTTTCTCCCACCTATATGTAATTCTCCCAAAAAAAATATTGTATTATGTTACATATGTATATGATATATATAATGGATATGATTTAATAGGTCTAATTATTTTAATATCATTGAACCGTTAATAATTTATATTCCCTCCGTCTTAAAATAATAGTTTCTTTTGAAAAATTTAACTTTTTTTTGATAGTACAATTATTATATTTTAAAAATATTAATTTTTCAAAATTACCCTTTGATAATATATTTTTTTGAAAATATCAATTGTTATAATTGTATTTTTTTGTGTTATTAATGAATTTAAGAAGGGCAAAATAGTAAATTTATATTATTTTATTCTTTAATTTTTGAAAGTGAACTAATATTTTAAGATAATAAAAAATAAAATAAGAAACTAATATTTTAAAGCAGAGGAGTTTATAATTTGAGTTTTGGATTATTGAGTTTCTATGGAGTCTTCAGTGAATTAAAAATTATATTAGCAAGTCTTAAAAAAATTCAGATTGCCCTCTAAATTTTAATTATTCAAGTTGAGGTTATTTAATTGCACCCCTAATTGGCACTGCTATTGCCCAGGGCAGAAGTAGTTGCTGCCATGGGAATATTTAAAATCTATATATTTATGATCTCAAATGTTTTACTACTAAATATTCTATCAAAAGTTTGATATGAGTGTAGGATTTATATAGGACTCATATGATATGGGTTTCACACTTATGTGAAATATTTAATAAAATATTTAGAATTTCTAATTTTTTTCTTATAATAAATGATATTTGAGATAATGGTGACAGCAGTGATGACAATAATAGTGATGGTGAGAATAGCAGAAGTGATAGTGTGAATCTTGCTCTACCAGTTGATTGATCACCCCCTTTAGAAAAGGATTCAAGTCTTGTCATAGGTTGTTGGATTGTCCCCATCCTCAAGCTATGGGCTCTGATTTAGCTTGATATGAATGATGAATGTATATCTTTTCCATTGATTGAAAAAAGCCACTAGCATGACAATGCATATTGAGAGGGAAAAATCCAAGGAGCAGAATGGGCCGAGCTATGTATGTACTCGGTCGAGAAGTGTGTCTGAGCTATGTGTGTAATTGAGGGGAATTCACACTGAACAAAGGACTGGATTGCATGTGGAATAGGCCGACTTAAGGATAGTCCGAGTTAATGACACCATCCTCTATATGGATCGAGCAATATTTGGTCGGGCCGCGGTTGACTAGTTGGACAACTCGAAGCTGAGCCGATTAATGGAAGTTGGTAAACGGCCTTGTGTGGGGTTATAGGTAGCAAGGCAAGAGTCGCTACGTGATCAAATTGGAGTGCGAAGAGGAAAACTCGCTGATAGTTGCGCGTCAATACCATTTGGCAATTTGGCCAAATGTTGTTTGGCAGTATTGACACGTACACGTGTAAGGAATAGAGAAGGCAGCAAATCCACGCTTCTAGGAAAGGACGAGTAGAGTAGTGCGCACAGAAGCTATATAAACGGCGAAGACTTTCGTACCTGTGTCCGGAATCTTGGTTATCGTATTATCTGCCTTTTGTCTCCTCTCTCACTAAAATAGTGCTAACTTGACCATCGGAGGGGTTTTCCGGCAGCACACTCATCGGGCAGCTCACCATGGTTGTGTTCTCAGGTTATTCGGAGCAAAGCGAAGCTTGGACACGAGGAGTATGGACATCAACGAATATTTGCTCCCCATACACATATGAAAGAAGAAAATCAAATGCTAGCCAACTGATCATACCATGCCTTGGCAGCCTCAATGTCAAGAACTTGAATGATTGTGTTTGTCTTGTTGATCAAAAAGAAAAAAAAAACACACACACACACCCACACACAAACACATAAAATGCAATGGGAGCTTCAATCTACTTAGACAAAAATAGATAAGCTAAATAACATCTTGTTAATGAAGCAATAAAAATGGACATTGTTGGCATTATCATCCGAGGCGGAGGCACCAAGAGACCAAGAGGGTCATGTGCCCCTAGCTTTTCAAATAATCTCTTTTTTTTCTTCTCTAAAAAGTGAGACACATCCCAACCAAACATTGACACAACCCTCAGTTTCCAATTTAGTCCTAACTAAACTGAACAGTGACACACACAGTCCATAGCCCTTTCAAAGTTACACACCTCAACCAAACACTGATAGCCCCATGTCTTGACTTTATAATGTTAATTTTATTTTATTTTTTGAGTCCTAAATAAACTAAACATTGACACACATGGATCTCGACTTTTTTTTTTTTTTGTTTAATTCTTGCTAGGGAAGGGTCAATTAAAAAAAAAAAAATTACAAGGAGGGTTTTTAGCAACAGTCGGCAGGATCTCTAAAATCTTAAAAGTGTATGAAGTATTTTATTTTTTTATTTATTCACAATATTTATTAAGCCTCCGTATTTTTTTTGTCTTTCTGTTGTTTTGCAATTTATCGAGTCACAATTCACCAGATTATGATCACACAACACAAATTTGAGATTATACTACAACCTTGGTGTCTTCTCTTCATTGTTTGCATGTAACTTTATTTATCATTTATTATTTTTAAATAAAAATTATGAGTATTAATTTATAGTTATTTCTTAAGTTTTGATTTGTAAAATTTTTTTATTTGTTATTATTTATGTTAAAATAAGAGATTTTGATATGTTAAAATTATAAATTTTGATTAATGGTGATTTATATTAAATTAGGAATTTTGATTTATTGTTGTTTGTGCTAAAATTAGGGATTTGATTTGTTTTAAAATTAAACATATTAATTTGTAATGATTAATATTTAAATTAGAGATTTTGATTTGTTATAATTTGTGCTAAAATTAGGAATATTGATTTGTTGTGATTTGTGCTAAATTTTTATTTTTTTTTATTTGTATTAAAATTGGAGATTTTGATTAGGAATTTTTATTTTTATTTTTAAACAATCATTGAAAAATATTTCAAAAAAAATCAAATTTGTCAAGAATCATCTCTTCCTCAAGAAGAAGATGGTAATTATTCTTCTACAAAACAACATAAAAATCAACTTAGCAGATCTTCCTACAGATCCAAGATTATGACCTCAGATTTTGGACTATAATGCTAATGATCGAGATCAAATTCATAGGGCATATCTATAAAAAGGTCATTGTCAATCTCGTGATCATTGAGAGAGATATTTTTGATGGCATTGACAATGATACTATCATAGAAAGCTTTCAAAAGATGAAAATTTGTCGGGATCAATTGTAAAAGTTTAAAATTAAATTTTTTTTGTAATGAATATTAATTTTTTGTGTTTAATATTAACTCAAAAAAGTATTATATTATTGTTATTGATTGGGAAAGAAAAATTTTACAATTATAATTAAAAGGTGTCCCTAGGAGTTGTTTGAGATGGATTATATAAGTACACTTTATAACTTTTTAGTAAAAAAATAGAAGAAAAAAATATATATATTTAAAATAATTTTTTGACTTTTTATAAAAAATATATATTAAAATATTATTGATACAAAGTACACTGACTAATTCAATGGGCCACGTGATTTGGCCTAATTCAAGTGGGAAAATGACTCATAGCTCGAATTCGGTGGCCCGAATTCGGCTCGAAACCTAAAATGACGTCGTTTTGGGTTTCGATTTTTTTTTTCCTGCCTTTTCTTTCTCTTCCTCTTTTTTCTTTCTTTCTTTTCTTCTTCTTCTTCGTTGAACACAGGAGAAAAGCCGAGGAAGAAGAGAAGGAGGAGAGAGGGAGAAAGAGAGAGGAGATTGTCGCAGCACCACCGCCAACGCCTCGCCGCCGCCGATCATCGCAGCACCACTGCCGTCGCCTCCGGCCCTGCCTCCGCCTGCTCCTGTGATTATGCCCTCTCCAGTCCTCCTCCTCCTTCCTCCTTCTCTTCTTCTTCTTCTTCTTCTTCTTCTTCTTCGAATTCGAGCCAAATTCGAGCCTCCAAATTCGAGCTACCTATCGGAACCGATTCAAGTGCACTGCATTTCAAATTTTGTTTTTTTTTTAATGGGAATTGGTGGCTTGCATTGACTTGGGAAATACAAATACAAAGTACACTGAGGTCATGTTTGATTCATAAGATTAATAGTGAAGTATTAATAATCCTATTAAATTAGTGTGGTATTCACTATCCTATTAGATTAATATCCATTGGATTAATAATCCTACCCCTACCCCATTACTAATAATCCTACAAATTTGTTGGATTAATTATCCATTGGATTAATAATCCTAAACCAAAATGTTAAAACAAACATAGGATAATTGGGCCTACGGATTAATAATCTCAATCCTATGCTCTAATCCACCAAATCAAACATGCCATGAGTGCATTGTTGAGCTGACTAATTCAAATAGGCAAAATTATAATTTTGCCTTCTAACTCCCCCCCCTCTTTTCAAATAATATAAACTTTTTTATTTTTTTAATTACTTTTTAACTTTTTTTAAGAGATTCCAAATAAGTATTAAATTTCTGATTCTGTCATTCATAAAAAAAAAACGAAAAAAAGAAAAAAAAAAGGTGTAAGACCAATTATCCACAGGACCGAAAATTACGGGATATGTACAGTATGTAAAGGGTCCTCGATTACAGCTTAAACAATCGAATACAATCATTCAAAAAAAAGAACACACATGAGAGAACGACAATAATTGAATACAATCGTAACTATAAATATGAACAAGGTGTCTTACCATGCCAACGCATTTCTTGGGAACAGATGGTAAGGCTACCCAAACCGAACAAAGGGCTCAAGGACATTTTTGTGGTTTGGATGTTTCCACTGCAGAGTTTCCCACCATTGTTTGTCATCAATCAAAATTTCTTCAAGCGAAGATGGTTGTTCATTGGAAGGGAGGAGGGAGAGAGGTACTCTCTTTAGCTTTGGACATCTAATTACGGAATACTTTGAATAGAATCACGACCCATTACTCCTCTACAAATGCCCTTTAACTCGTGCAATTGTTGCAATGACAATTTCTTCAACTTTGGAATTGCAACGACAGTACCATCATCAACTTCCATCCCTTCTTTTTCGTTCTCGTCTTCATCCTCCAGAGTTATGATCTCCTCCATTTGCTTGCATCCCCATACATAAATAAGTTCCAAGTTGTGTAGACACTGCAACAAACGAGGCGTGAATAGCTTCTTGATACTTGGACAGCCACTGATATCTAAATGTTTGAGATTGGAAAACGTGCCATCGTGGGGTGCAGTGGCTCCTCTTCCCTGCTTGTAGATGGTACTTAAATTCTTCAACCCATGAAGATCCAATTTCTCAAGGCCTTGAAGCGGGGCATATGAGGAGGACGAGGATGTTGATGATGAAGATGGGGATGAAAGAATGGACTCAATCCCATCACAGTGAATAACTGAGCATGCCTTCAACTCTCTAGCATTGTTCAACGACGAAGAAACATCCCATAAACAGCCAGCTACAATTTGGCATTCATCAATCTCAAGGTACTGAATGTCATGTGGGAGCAAAAGTTGATCTTTTCCAATTAAACTACAGTTGACTAATCTCACTTCCTTGTCATAGTTATCCTCAATTTCAATATAAGCGCTACGACTATGACAATCGCCTGACCTTACTTGAAGACGGTACAAACTCAACCCCTTGTAATGCTTAGATTTGACATATCTGTTAAAACTATGCAAATCACACAACTGGCCTTCAAATTCTTCCAAGTGCCTCAGGCTTATTAGCTCTTCTACTTGTACCATTACATGTTCGGATGAGTAGTCTAGTATGAGTTGTTGGAGATTGGAGAGTCTTGAAAGTAATTCAGTTGGTACCGTTGTCAAGTTCCACGTGTGATGCATGTTTAAGCTTTTGAGGTTTGACAAACTTTCCAAACCTTGAGGTACTTTTTTGATACTAGTAAAACTGAGGTCCAATATCTGTAGTGCCTTGAGCTTTGCTAATGAAGGTACATGTATGAGTTGCTCACACCGACTAAGCAACAATGCAGTGAGACATTCCAACCCAGATATAGAATTTGGCAAAATCTCAATGTCGGTATGAGATAGATCAAGAACAGTGAGGCTGCAAAGATTCAGGAGGAACGAGTATGGAAGCCTCTCTAGGGGATTGTCTCTCAGTATCAAGGTCAAAAGTCTAGGACACCTTGGTGATGTGCCTGACTGAATTTTTGATATCTCATTCTTCATTAAGGACACTTTCTCCAAATCCACCATCCATTCTTGCTCACCCGGTAATTCTCTCAATTGTATGCCCGCTTTTACCATGTAACGAGGACCATCTCTGGTAATCTGTATCGCCATTTCTCTTATCAAATCATGCATTTTCATGCACCGATTGTTTTGAAATCCTTTAACACTTTCCAACAAGCAAGCATTTTCAAGTCTATTCAGTATACAATGGCCCAAGTCAAACTCTGCCTGCCTACTCTTCCTTCCATCTATCAACCCCTCAGCAATGAAATACTCTATCAGTTCCCGTCGCTCTATGTAAGCATCTTCAGGATATAGAGCACAATATAAGAAACATTGCTGCAATTTTGAATCCCTCAAGCGGTTATAACTGAATTTCAATATAGGGAACACATCGCGATCCATGTCGCCTTGCCTTGTAGACTCTTTCAATTCTTCTAGTACATTCCTCCACTCCTGAATATCACTAACCCCTCTCATACTTCCAGCCGTTGTAATAATCCCAAGTGGCAAACCACCACACCTATCAACAACAGACTCTGCAATCTCATTTATGTTTGGAGGAAACGCCTTTGCGTGCCCAAGTTTCTCCATGAATAGCACCCACGCTTCTTCTTTTGAAAGGGGCTCCAGTTTTATGATTTCTTGGCAACCCATCCTGCGACACACATCTAGGGATCGAGTTGTTATAATTAACTTGCACGCGTTCGCTCTGACAGGAATTCCAACCCTCTCCAGAGGAAAATGATCCCACATATCGTCTAAAATAAGTACAGAGTTCTTTCTTTTACTCAGCACTTTGAACAGTAGGGCTGCCCTTCTCTTTTCATCTCCCTCTTGAGAAATTTCACACCCAATTCCACGCCCCAATGCTTTGGCAATGTCATTTTGCAATCTGTGAATGCTAAATTCTTAAGTAGACAAGGACCCAATAAACTTTCTCAAACAAACCAACATCTTCTAAAATCCGATTATTTATATGCATAGTTATGGCTGTTTTACCTATTCCCCCCATTCCATAAATGCCAATGCTCAAAACCTCATCATTCATCAACCATGCCCAAATTTTCTCCAAATTTATTTGATATCTTTGACCCACCAACCTTGTTGTTACTAATAAATCTCCTCTGCTCTCACATGAATCAATCACAAGCCCTTCAGGAAACTGACCTTGCTGAACAAGATCTGCTACATCTCCAATCATTTTTTTTACGCGTTTTCCCAGCTTCACTTGCGAAAAAATTCTCCTTTCTCCTAATTCATGTTCTATGGTCTGAACTTCGAATTTTTTCTTTTCTACGTTTCTCAACCAATTTTGAACTTCTCGCTTTCGCTTCTTTCCTGATAGGAGCTCCACGTTTTCTAATTTTGAATTTATGTCAGTTTCTCGGCAACTCAGCTCTTCCAATTTTATTCTGAGAGTTTGCATGTTTTCATCAAGGCTGTGGATACTGCTTAGCTGTTCCAAGACATAGCTGCCCAAAGCTTCCTTAGCCATGTCACTGTCTAGTACTAAAAGGACATAAAAACGTGATATATCATAAGAGAATTTCACAAACTTTTTACATGCTAGTTAGGATCCAAAACTGCTCAAGAACAAATGAAATTTAACATACTATTTTTCAAATATTTAAAGTACTTCTTTTTACCACTTTTTGTTCACCTCTTTGTTAGTTCTTTTTATTCTGATGGAAAAATAAGAGCTTAGACTATATTTCTCAATTATGCCCTTTTCTTTTTATTTTGGTATCGAAACGGGTGGTAGATGCAA
Organism: Camellia lanceoleosa; assembly: GCA_025200525.1. Classification (NCBI taxonomy): domain Eukaryota; kingdom Viridiplantae; phylum Streptophyta; class Magnoliopsida; order Ericales; family Theaceae; genus Camellia; species Camellia lanceoleosa. The sequence goes on along the minus strand of CM045762.1, from coordinate 24,912,727 downwards.
GTACTAATACATATGAAAAGGAAATAAATTTGGAAAATAGTGCACAAACTGAATTTTTATACACAAATCATATTTTGGGTGATATGATAGTTGTACTTTTGATTTTACAAGCTATAACCATGGGTGTTATGTTTGACATTAAATAATTATTATTAGACAGTTTAGTATAAGAATTATGAAAAGTTGAGTTCACACCTGTTTGATATTTCTAAGTAAAATTCACGATAAAATTTTTGGAATTGGAGCATATCTTAACTCAACATTGGGTTTTTTATTTTTTTTGGGTCAAAATGTTGGAGATTGCATTAGATAGAGATGGAGAGAACACATATGTGTTTGGTTGGAGGATTTGAGGAGGCCATTTGGAAAGAGAAAGGGAAACGATAGGTGAAATATGAATAAAATATACCTATATTTCATCTAATTTCACACACCTTTTTCCTTTCCCTTTTCCTTTTCAAATCTCTCCCCAAATTTCCCAACCAAACACAGCAATAAGGAAAAAGCTAATCAAGGCCATTATCACATAAACAAAATAATAATTAAAAGAAGAAAGGAAAGAAAAAAGAAAACCAAATGCAACTTGTGTTTTCAAATTTTTTTTTTTTAATTCCTTTTTCTTTTCCGTATTTTCGAAATAAAAACAATAAAAAGTTAGAAAATACTCATCTTCTCATATGGTTTTTATTTTTGTGTTTAATTCGAAAACAACTTGTTGATATTTCCTAAAAATAGGTTTTTTCTTAAAAAAAAAAATTCAAAAAAATAATTTTCAGAAACAATTCACCAAAATATGAAAACACAACCCAACTTAACATACTGAAATTTTTTTGCAGCATTCTTTGGTTCATCAAAATTTCTCTCTTATCTCTCCTCTGGTATATTACAACATAATCAAACAACTAGAACAAAGAAGAAATTCAACCAAAGTTTCAAAGAATTTAGAAAATGCTAGAATAGAAGGAGAGTGTACCTGATCCAAAGAAAAGAAGCTCAAACTGTAGGCAATGAAGTACTAATTAAGAAACATCTAATGAAGAATTTCTCAGAGAAAAAGTGTATATATGATCCCAAATGAAGAAGAGAGAACTCAAACTCATCGTCAAGTGCAAGACTCAGCCTTGGTTTGGTTTCCATGGTGGGAAATAAGCACGAAAGGACCCGAAAAAAAAAAAAAAAAAGTCACAAAACGACAAAACATAACTTAGGATGTAAAATTATCAAATTAATCCATATACAAATAAAAAATCAAAAAAGCATCATTTTCGAATTGAGGTCAATTTTGTCATTCTAATACAAAAAATTCAAAAAAATCAAACACGAAAACCAAACAAATAAAAAAGCCTCAGGTTAAAAAAATCAAAAGTCAACATTGCTAAACGACCCCTAAAACTCAAAATGATAATATTCAGCTTGTTTGGTTAGATTTTTCAAAATTCACTTTTTAAAAAATTAAAATTTTTTATTTTAACTATTTTTTTAAAATATTTTAAGTAATTTTTAAAATTTTTAGATACATCTAACATAAATACACTTAAAAAATATAATATTTGTGAAAAAAATCTTTAGAAAATTCACTAACTACCAAAAATAAAAAAAAATAAAAAAAATACGAGAATTTAGTAAATTTTTCATATATGCTTGTATATTTATTGATTTTTTTATAAATATTTTACTTTTTAGATATATGAGTAAGGTACATTTAAAAAAATAAAAAATTTTAAAATTTTAAAAATATTCACTAAAAATTAAAAAAATATAAAAAATTAAAAATTAAATTTAAAAAATTGAAACAGAGGGATTATTATTATTATTATTATTATTATTATTATTATGAGATATTGGGATTTAGGAAGGACTTCAGAGGCAAGCAATGACAAGCAACGTCAACGCTTTGCCACGTTCTAACCCACACGCATTAAACAATATTATCAAAAATTTGAATCATAGGATCATCTGTCATGTTTTTTATTTTTAATCCAACGGTCAAAATTTGAAGTTGAGACAAAACTACCTTATTTTCGATGTTTGGCTTTAAGAATATTTTTTTGGCATTTTGTTGAATTTTTAAAACAAATCATGGAAGTCTTGCATCAAAATTTCATAATAATATATATATTTTTTTTTTTTGAAAGGAAAGGCAAAAATAGCATTACTAGCACAAGGCTAAAGCCTTACATAAGCCAACAGGGGGATTGCTCACCCAATTGGAGGGGAGAACTCCCTGTAAAAAAGCCTTCGTAGTCCAGTGAGCGGCACCATTAGCCTCACGAGGAGTCCAGACAAAGGAAAGGTTACATTGGTTAGGTATACATCTAATATCACCAATGATAGGAGCACACTCCCATGGAGGGTCATCTTCGGACACACACAAGCAAATAACAGATTTGTTGTCCCCAAAGAATTTCCACAGAGAGATTCAAATGACGAGCCATAAGGCATGCCCATCGATACCAATGCTTCACCTCGCAAAATCGATCCCACATCCTCGAAACGAGTTGCTCCTTCCACAACCGAGCCACTGCTATTACGAAAAATCACCGCGACAGAAGCTCTGGAGGTTCCAGGCCTGAGGGCCACATCACAATTGGCTTTGAGTCTGCTCGGCCGAGGAGGTATCCACACTCTTTCCGTTGCTCGGTGGGGATTCAGCCAAGTGGAGTTTTGATGAGAAGCCTGTAGAGCTAAAGCATGTTCACATGAGTCTTTGGCTGCTCGGAAAAGGACGGAGCAAGGGTCAATGGGCTGGCGGTTGAAAACCATGTCATTTCGACATTTCTATATATGCCAAGCCAACCAGATTACCTGACAAAAATAATCCACTCTCGCAGACTGATTGGAGATATTCTGAAACATTTCACAGGTCCATCTTTGAATTGAAACAATAGGACTCAGATGGGTCGCTATGTTCAGGCTACTCCCAAACCACACCGTCCGCGTCCAGTCACAACCGCAAATCAAGTGCTCCACTGTTTCACTTTCCCGATTGCAGATAGGGCATAAATCATCCCGAGCACAATGACGTCGGAAGAGATTAGCATTGGAGGCCAACAAATTGTTACACGCCCGCCACCAGAAGTTCCGGAGCTTTGGAGGAATTGGGAGGGTCCACAAGAATTTCCAGATTTTCTCGGGCATTTGAAATGAAGACGAGGGTTGATTGGCTGACTGGTGTAATGAGTCCATGATTGCCACCCGGTAACCTGACTTTACTGAATAGAGTCCTTTCAGATCATGATGCCAAATGAGTCGGTCATCTTGTGGCTCAGTCGCAAGTGGAATCGTACAAATCTTATCAACTTCATCCCTTGAGAGCACACTATGCAGCACATTTAAATTCCAGCGGTTAGTATTAGGAGTAACGGCCTCACACACTTTTGTTAGCTGGCATCCCAAAGGCTTTGGAGATGTGACACAGAAATTGGGAGAAGACGCTACCCATCTATCAGTCCAAAAGTGGATGGACTTCCCATTAGAAACTTGCCATCTGACCCCTTTTTGTAAAACCTCCCGACCCTCAAGAATACTGGTCCACGCCCATGATGCACGCGATCCTCTTCTGGCACTCCAAAAATTAGATTGCGGGTAATACCGTCCCTTGAAGAATTGAGCACAGAAGGAGTTAGGAAAACGACTGAGCCGCCACCCTTGCCGAGCTAACAGAGCTCTATTAAAAGAACGGAAGTCTCGGAAACCCATCCCGCCTTGGAGTTTAGGCAGTGTAAGTTTGTCCCACGCTGCCCAATGTATACCTCTGTTGGCAGAATCACCTTTCCACCAAAAATTGCTCAATAATGCATTCAATTTAGAGCACAAATTCTTGGGGAGTAAAAAACAAGACATTGCATAGGAGGGAATAGCCTGGGCGACCGATTTAAGAAGAATTTCCCTTCCCGCTTGGGACAAAAGTTTAAGCTTCCAACCTTGTAGTTTATCACGAACCCTTTCCACAATGAAATTATAAGTCGCCCGTTTGGATCTCCCCTAGAAAGTTGGCAGGCCTAGATATCGGGATCCCGGATCAGCAGGGGCAATACACAGCAGATCATAAATTTGCCTTTTACATCCTTCACTGGTGTTGGCGGAGAAGTGAAGACCTGACTTATCGAAATTGAGTTGCTGGCCCGAAGCGTGGCCGTAAATAGCCAAAACTTGGAGGATTTCCTGACAGTGAGCCACATCCGCTTTAAGAAATAAGAGAGCATCATCGGCGAAAAAAAGATGGGATAGCACTGGGCATCCTCGACTAATCTTGATACCTGAGAACCTATTTGCTGCCAAACTTTTTTGCAGTAACTTGGAGAGCACCTCAATCACCAATAAGAATAAGTAAGGAGAGAGGGGGTCCCCTTGCCGAATGCCCCGAGAAGGTGTAAAGTTCGTTCGCACTGCCCCATTGATAACCACAGCAAAGGTAACTGTTGTAATACATTGCATCACCCAATTAACCCAGATTTCATGAAAGCCCAACTTACGCAGCACCGCTTCAAGAAAATCCCATTGAACCCGATCATAAGCTTTGTTAAAATCGAGCTTCGCAGCCATGGCCGAGTTGCGGCCCCGTTTGTGCAATTTAAGATAGTGAAAAGCTTCATGGGCGACCAATATATTGTCTTGAATCATACGACCGGGAACAAACGCCGATTGACATGGAGAAACAATCTTTCCTAAAACTTCTTTCAAGCGGTTATTCAGAATCTTGGTGATGATCTTAAGATTGAAATTGCATAAGCTGATTGGTCTAAAGTGCGAAAGGGACTCAGGAGTTGTGACCTTCGGAATCAAGACCAAATTAGTGTGGTTCCACTCTTTAAGTAGAAATCCGCCCCCAAAAAAATTTCGGATTGCCTTACAGACATCATTCTCAATTTCAGCCCAAAACCGTTGGTAAAAGAACCCCGGATACCCATCTGGTCCAGGGGCTTTGAGAGAGCCCAGTTGAAACACCGCAGACTTGATTTCAGCGTCTGTTACATCCCTGGTTAACCGAGAATTCATCTCATTAGTGAGAACACAATCCACCCCATCTAAGGCCTCGTCCATATCCCGATTACCGACTGAAGAGAATAAATCACGAAAATATGATTGCAAGTGGTGGTCAATCTCCTCGTCAGATTCGAGCCACACCCCATTAACATCCTTTAAACGAACTAATTGGTTTCTCTGCCGACGTTGGTTGAGGGTGGCATGAAAAAAGGCCGAATTTTGGTCACCAAAGGATAACCAATTAACCCGAGACCGCTGATGTAGGAACATCTCCTCTCTCATCATATACAATTCCAATTGGGACTGGATAGAAGCTTGGTCCAGAAAGTTTTGAGACGTGGGAGCAAGGCTCTGAAGGTAGTTCAACTTGAGTTTACAATCTGCAATTTGTTTCTTGTTATTGCCAAATTCACGCCGACTCCAAGATGAGAGACTATTACTACACACTTTTAGGCGTTGGGCCAGTTGGAACATTGGGGAGCCGAATTGTGGAGAGGCCCAGGACCGTTTGATAACTTCCCCACATTCCGGACTGGAGGCCCATATAGATTCAAACTTAAACACCCGAGGGACTCTTTTAGGAAGAAAGCAGCAATTCACAATCAAAGGACTATGGTCAGAGCCGAAAATATTTTCATGGAAGACTTGTGCATGAGGAAACTTATCTCGCCACTCCACCGAGGCAAAAGCTTTATCCAACCTCTCGCGAATATTGGCTGCCCCAACTTGGTTGTTTGTCCATGTAAATGCATTACCGCTGAACCCGAGATCCATCAAAGCACATTCCGATAGCATATCCTGGAACCCGTCAATTTGAGAGCTAGAACACTCCACGCCACCTTGCTTTTCCCACATGGAGCCAACTTGATTGAAATCGCCCACACATAACCATGGATACCGATTGCCTCGAGCTTGATGAATCAAAAGTTGCCAAAATTCTTTCCTTTGTGATCTGTTAGGAGGGGCATAAACAAAAGAAATAGCCCACGCCCTAGCCAAATTTTTGTTACCAACAATGCAACGAAGGAGATGTTTAGACTTGAAACGAACATCCAAATCCAACTCATCCACCCACCAGAGCGCCAGCCCGCCAGAAGCCCCAACCGGGTTCACGTAACAGCTGTGCGCGAATTGGAGTTTTCGACGGGTCTGCTCTAGTTTGGAGGCTTTATTCTTGGTTTCCATTAAAAACACCACAGAGGGGCGATGGGTTGTGCACAACCCTCGGAGGGTCCGGACTGTCAGGGGTCACCCCAGCCCCTGGCAGTTCCAGCTCAGAATCAACATGGATCGCGTGGCTGTTGAGGGTCAGCCACCAGAACCCTATCTGAAAGGATCGAAACTTCATCCGGAAAGCTACTAGAAACTTGAGAATAATAGAGCTCCCCACCATCTTGACTCCACGAGATTGGAACCTGAACCAAAGCAGTATCATCTATCTTCCTCTCCAAGCTAGCCCCAGTACCGCCATTCAAAACCGAATGCGAGCTTTGCCTAGTTCGTCGCGTTCTTGAGTAAGTTGACCTTTTTTCAGTTCGATGAGGCGTGCCCTTTCTATTTGAGGCCACGACAATTTTGCGGTTTGCGTTGACATTACCCTGTTTGAGCCATTTAGGTGGGGTTTCGCTACCAAGCTCATCCTGGGCCTTCCTTTTAATAAATAAGTCTTGGAAGCAAATAGCCATACTCTTATCTAGAGCCTGATCCATAAAGGAAGTACTAGTTGGGCTGGAGCTAGGGCTAATTTCCTCAATGCCGATTTCATGGAGAGGCCTAATTCCACTTCCGCAACTAGGAGAAGGCCTTACAATCGAAGTACTGTCCAAGGGCTCAATAACGAAGTAAGTTTGCCCAGGCCCACTGAGAGATGGGGCTAAGGGCATTAAAACTGGACCAGGGTGGTTACGTCGAGTTGCTTCTGGCTGACCCACAAGACTGGGTTTGTCCTTCAAATTGGTTATATTAGCATGCACCCCTGCCACCTCTGCCTGTGGTGAGGACGTGCCACTAGGGCCACTATCCTTCACAGTATCTGACACCACGATTTGCCTCAGGACATCAGCCTGATCCCCATTGCCAGTCTCTTCTGAGGTGGGTATGCGTGTGCTATCCTGGGGAGGCACCGTACAAGCTTCTTCCCTCTGCTCCGGCAACGGCCGTTTACCAACCAGGTTGTGCACCCGTTCCTCCGCTTTGTTCACCCAGTGATGGACTTCCTTCAGCGGTATATTCAACATAGGAGCTCTCGTGGTACGCAAGTCAGGCCCATAACCAGACTTCTGGCCTTCCTCGCGGGACACAAATCGAGAAAGGCGAAAAAGTTGAACTTGGAAAACAAATCGAGAAATTCTATGGTGAGTTTTTTAGAACATTAAGGATTCTTTAGAGTTTTTTTTTTTTTTTAATTTTTTAAAGTGATATGTTGTATGGTTGAGATTTAATGACAAGTCACATTAATTTTTTAGTATTAAATCTTAACCATACAACACACCACTTTAGGAAACTTTAGGGAAAAAAAACTCTAGAGGATCCTTGGTGTTCTATGGTATACTAGCATATCACCCGTGCTATACACGGGATAATTATAAATATTTATATTTGTTTTAGATTTTTTTTTAATATATAAATTATGTTTTTTAAGATTTTTTATAAAAATAATAACCATAGTGTATGAGAGAAGTTGAAAAGGGTATTGCAGTAACTATACACAGATTGTATCTATAATTATTTGTATGAGGGGATTAAATGCTGATCAGGGGATTTTGACCAAATTAATAAATGCAGGTATGTGAAAAGACATGTGGATTAAAAAAAGTTAATAAATGCTGATCAGGGAATTTTGACCAAATTAATAAATGCTGAGTTTTTTTTTTAATAAAAAATTTAAAAAATTTAGATTGAAATATTGAAACTCCCACAGGTCTTGGGGTTAAAAACCCCATTTTGATTAATATATAGTATAGATATACATATAGATAGATAGATGTAGATATAGATATAGATATAGATAATATAATATAGATATATAGATGTGTTGAAATTTTCAAGGAATTTTGTTTATGCTGATCTTTAATGCATTAAAGTTTAATTATGAGGGGGTTTTGACTAAATCTCCCAAAAGGCATGGGGATTGAAAGAAATTAACAAATGCTGAATTTTTTTTTTTAAAAATAAAAAAATTAGAAAATTTAGATTAGAATATTAGAGCTCCCACAAGGCTTGTAGGTTAAAAATTCTATTTTCCTTAGATAATTGTGTTTACAATTATCTATATATGTGAATTGCGATTTTTAAATGTCTTTTTATTTTTATTTTTAAATGTCTTCTTTTTTTTCCTTTTTTATATTATATTAAAGTTTAATATTTTGATAATAATCATATGTGTTAGACTTTTTAAAGAATTAAATGTCTTTTTTTATTATATTATATTAAAATTTAATATTTTGATAATAATCATATGTGTTAGATTTTTTAAAGAATTAAATGTCTTTTTTTTATTATATTATATTAAAGTTTAATATTTTGATAATAATCATATGTGTTGGACTTTTCAAGAAATTTTTTTTTTATGCTTATTCTTAATGCATTAAAGTGATATTATGAGGGATAATAATTATATGTGTTGGGACTTTTCAAGGAATTCATATGTGTTGGATTTTAAAGAATTTTTTTTATAGTTGTTCTTAATGCATTAAAGTGTTATTATGAGGGTAAGACTTGGGGATTGGATGAACTTAATAAATGCTAAGTTTTTTTTTTTTTTTTAAATAAAAAAAATCAGAAAATTTAGATTGGGAGATTGGAGCTCCCACAAGGTTTGGGGTTAAAAACTCCCTTTTGCTTAATATATAGTATAGATATGGGGAAGTGGATTAGAAATATTCTTTGGATCCAATAGGACGCTCGAGATCCTCAGCTAATAACCTGAAAAGGAATGAACACTCCGGTCGAGGGTGCCGGAATTAGCACTCCGACGAATAAGTCAATGTATACTCTCTTGATTGCTTATATCTTAAGTTAAGCATACTAGTTCTCATGTCTCTCTCCCTAGTTGATGTTCTTCTATTCATATCTTCTCTTGGGCCTCAGGGTCGGGCCCACTTTTAATCCACCGTGTAACTACTTACTCGGCTCCTTTTGTTGCAAATCACTCTTTACTCGACTCCTCGCTCAACTGGCTATGTGGCCGATTAGGATATTTTTGAATTTGTATAAGACGGGGCCGAATACAATGTATATATCTCAATTCTCTAAGTTCACTTATTCGGCCTCTTTGCATCCCCTAATACTCGGCCCCTACAATTGCCCCCCAAACACTCTACTAACAACAGTTAGCTGGTGTATTTGGTTTCAAACTCGAAAATTCAGAGCCGAAATTCAGCGGCTAATCCTCATTCCAACGCGAATGTCAAAGCTCACATGCTTTTCGGTCATCATTACAACTTCCCGCCCCTTCATACGCTTCTTCCATTTATTGTGATTTAAAATTTTGTTGTCTTTTTAAGTGCATACACATTTTTTGAATACTCGAAGCTCTTGGTGTGCCTTCCGATTCACCTCTGCAACCTCCTTTTATTCCTCATTGTCTTCTCCGTCTCTTGTAAGTTCTCTTCCTCTCTATTTCGAATCCCTTTTCCTGGTTTATTTTTAGTTTAGCATATTCCATAAATTGACGAAAATGGAAAAGCATTTGAAAGACCTCCTTTCTGCGGATTGAGCATCTGGCTTTCGACGCCATTTTTTCATTCCTGATGACGTACGTCTGTCACTTGTGACAGACGGCACCCTTGATATGGAGAGGGCTGATGAAAGCACAATCATCTTCCCCCTCTTATCAATTGCAGAGGGCGGAGTCCGTTTCTCCCTTCACCCATTTCTTAGGGCCGTCCTTCGCCATTGGGGTCTAATCCCTTCCTAACCTAATGTGAATTTTTTTCGAATCATAATGGGGATTATAGAGTTAAACCGTCGCCTTAGGATTAATCTCGGCATACCTGCTATTCAACATTGTTATGCCTTGGCCAAGTCTTCTGGATGACATGGGCGCTATTTCCTTAGGGCCAAGGACATCGACCATCAATTAGTGACTATGCTTTCCAGCTCTGGCAAGTGAGTTGATGATGTCATGGTCGTTGTCCGAGGCAACTAGGAATTCGGCGAAGGTGAAGACCGCCTAGATCCTACTCCTAGACGGAGAGGTGAACCAGGTGGCCATATAACTCCTTGCGTTTATCTTTCTAATATTTATTCGGCTTTATTTTTGTGGTCTCATGGTTTTATTTATGCAGAAAACGATTTGAAGAAAGTTTTGGTTTCAACCGACGACGCCGTTCTTGTAGAAATTAAAGTCGCGCTCTAATACTTTGGCCGTCCAAGCCTTCAGAAACAAGGGAGGGCGGCCCACATTATTCTTCGATACGAGCCGACGTATGACGTTTTTTGCAGCAGAAAACATCCCAGTTATGAGGGGCGAAGAGTCTCTTATGACCCTTATCTTAACTAATTTCAAAAACTTGAGGCAAGTTGGTTTGGAGGCATTCGATTCGGAGCAGGCGGAGGTAGCCGAGGAGGTCGCTGAGGAATCAAGCCAGTCTGAAGCCGAAGTAGACGAGGCTTTGAAGTTGGCCTTTGAGGAAGCCGGCCTCAATTCATCCAACCCTCCGTCCACCTCAGGCCGAAGGGACCCTTCCTTCAAAGACATCTTTACAGATTTAGGAGACTTTTCCGGCGCGTGTCCTAAGGACATAGCTGGGTTGTCACTCACGCAGCTTGCCAAGAAGAAAAACGTCGAAAGAATGGCCGTCCGACGAAAAGAAGAGGCCATCTGATCGGAAATTCCACCCGCTGCCGATGCTGAGCCCTCCTTGCCTGTCGAGGAAGAGACGACTCAAATTGAAAAGGCTGAGACGGAGCGGATAGAGTAGGTGGATCAGGAGGCTCAACAAAGGGGGGGAGAAACACCACGCCGAGAAATAAGCCAAGTCCGCTGAGAAGTAAGTCGATAAACAGCCGCGCATTGAGGAATCCGATTTGGTTGTTCTATTCACTGTTCAACCAAGGATAAGGAACATGCCAATTTTCTCTGACACGTCGGCTTTAAAGGACCTGGTTGTGGCCTTGAGCATGGCCTCTTCGGTCTCCCTGCCGGTTGATAGAGCCACATTTCGGATGGAGCCAGATCTGCTGTCAATTGCATTAGCCGCTCAATCGGCCTTATTGGTACATGCTTTATATGTAGTCTTTCGCCTAAATACATATATTTTTATTATTATTCAACTCTATTTCCTTATTTTGTAGACGATGGGCAGGATAGCCGAAATAGGCCGCCGTTAACATGATGCTATAGAACAGATCGCTTTCCTTAAAATCGAAGTTGAAAGTGAAAAGAGCAAGGCTGTGGAAGCCTCTCAAAGAGCCGATTCCAAAGCGGCGAAAGCGGCGAAGGAACGTGCGAGAGCCGACTCTGAGGCCGAGACCGCGAGGAATTCCGACCAACTAAGGCTGGCTGCCAAAGACAGGGCAAAAGCAAGTGAGGACGCGCTCCAGCTAGCCAAGGAAGTGATTGCCAAGCTGGAAGCCGACTTGGAAGAATCGAAGAAGGCGAAGGAAAAAGCCGACTCCGAGGTTTCCAAAGCGTTCCAGGTTGGACAAGAAGCCGCCTTGGAGAGCTATGTGGAGGAAGTGCCCAAATTTGAGAACCGGTGCTTCAAACACGGCTGGCTCAAAACCCTTGCTACTGCGAATATGACATTGGCCCAACCGATTCCTTTTGAGCAAGTGGATGTTGAGCTGCTGGAGTCTGACCTTAAGGATTGACTAGGGTGACATTTTAATTTTTGCTAGGCATCTTTCATGCAAGGTTGTAGCTTTTTGTTTAGTAGATTTCTGTTAGTTTAAGGTAGTTTTCATGTGTAAAATGGCTACTATATGTACTCAATTTATTAATGAAAAATTCCTTTGCTCTTCGCTATTATTTGTGCTTAATTTTTGTTATTGATGAATAGTGTTGCTTTTACTACCGTGGATAAAATAACTGTTGTCTACTGTGCTTGCTAGCTATCGATCCAATAGGATGTAGGATTATGAGACGAGTGAATTAAACATCCGGGAACACCTGCCGATTGGATAACAGTTTCTTGGCAATTTAGTAACTTTATCCAAAACAAGTGAATCGGCTCAGGGTGTCGTCGTTTGGCCGATTAGATTCATGAATCTGCCCTTGCCCAAGCCAATGTATGAACTGGAACGCTGAATAATGTCAGTTCATGGAGTGCCTGTGGCACGAGTAGATCGGCGCCGGGCTTAGATATTTGGCCGATTAGATTAATAAATATGTTCTTGCCCCAGCCAGTATGAACTAGAACGCCGAATACTGTCAGTTCATGGAGTGGCTGTGGCACGAGTAGATCAGCGCCGGGCTTTTGAAGTTTAGCATTAATGAGATCGCCTCGGGGGTGCCGCACCCGTTTGGAATAAATGAGGTGTGTTCAGGCTCAATTTAAACCAGTCTGTTGAGGAAGGCTAGATAAGTGCGAATGTCAAATAGACTATTCTTCAACAGCAGAGAAGAAAGAAGGACATTGGCTGAGCTGGATACAGAGATGAATAGAAGTGGCGATCCTATGCGCATGGGAAGTAGAACATCGAGGGAGCGAAAAAAACGTCAGTCCCCACGTCGTCGAAGTAGATCACCCAGAAGGGAAAAACAGTAGCGGGACAACTCCCCTCGACCGCGACCGAAAGGTGAATTCGATACGACACCGCGACCGTTGAGTTTTGCAGTTTTTGTGGGGAATAAACCGATGATGGAAGCGGATTCAATTGTTCACGACCCAGGTGTGGTAGTCGAGTTCACTCGACAGATTTTTCCACCAGAAGTCCAGCAGTCGATTGTCAGTTGACAGGATTTTGAAGTGTTTCAGTAGGGCATCCATGGAGCAATGAAAGGACTATATATCGCCTATGAAATCGGCATGCATCTACGTGCCGCGTGGCGGGAGATAGAATAAACGAATTCGGAACTTGGAAGCTCACGCAGAGAAGGCTGAGCATGAGCTAAAAAAGGCCAAAACTATCAAGCCGCGTGTGGCCGGCCAATCGAACCCGGTCATAGAGGAAAGGGTGACTCAGTGCCTTATAAGTTGCACGATTGCCGATCACGACACGGCAAACATGTTTGCAACAGAATCTGCAAAGGGCTGAGCTTATGAACAAGGCTTCCATGTAGGCCGAAAAGTTGAGATTGAGAAGACCAAGGAAAAGCTCGCCGAGGAAGTTTGCCGATGTGAAAACCGTGGATTTAAACACGAGTGGATCAAGGCTCTCTGGGCCGCAGAGTCTCTCTGGGTAGCAAGCGTTGATTTGGCGTCGCCATTATACCAGAGTCATCATTTTCCTTTTGCGGCCTTCGAAGTCGAGAAGAGTGATGATGAGGGGGACGCCGAATAAAGTTAAAAATATTGTAGCGCACTGACATAAATTGGGGGCGAATTATGTATTATCAATTAATTCAATAAAACATATTATCTTACATGTTTGCATGTTGTTTCAGCTTATGTTACACGTTGTTTTAGTTTATGTTTACACATGTTAAGAATCTTCCATCATTCAACTGAGTTGATACTTGTTGATTATTCATGAAAAGCGTGTCGAAGCCGGATGCCCACTTGATTCTGCACGGATGGGACTCCGAATTCATAGGCTTTTTATCATGGCCAATCGTGACATCCACGAAGGGCGATCTGAATCCAGAGGCTTATTCGGCCCAAACGTGTCATTCACGGATGGGGCTCCGAATTCAGAAGCTTTTTACTGGGCCAATTGTGACATCCACGAAGCGTGCTCCGAATTCGGAGGCTTTTTACTTGGCCAATCGTGACATCTACGAAGGGCACTCCGAATCCGAAGGCTTATTCGGCCTAAACATATCATTCACGAATGGGGCTCCGAATTCAGAGGCTTTTTACTTGGCCAATCGTGACATTCACGAAGGGCGCTTCGAATTCAGAGGCTTATTCGGCCCAAACGTGTCATTCACGGATGGGGCTTTGAATTTCGAAGCTTTTTACTTGGCCAATCATGACATTTACGAAGGGCGCTCCGAATTTGGAGGCTTATTCGGCCCAAACGTGTCATTCACGGATGGGGCTTCGAATTCGGAGGCTTTTTACTTGGCCAATTATGACATCCACGAAGGGCGCTTCGAATTCGGAGGCTTATTCAGCCCAAACGTGTCATTCACGGATGGGGCTCTGAATTCGGAGGCTTTTTACTTGGCCAATCATGATATTTACGATGGGTGCTCCGAATTCGGAGGCTTATTCGGCCCAAATGTGTTATTCACGAATAGGGCTCCGAATTCGGAGGCTTTTTACTTGGCCAATCGTGACATCCACGAAGGGCGCTCCGAATTCGGAGGCTTATTCGGCCCAAACGTGTCATTCACGGATGGGGCTACGAATTTGGAGGCATTTTGCTTGGCTAATCGTGACATCCACGAAGGGCGCTCCAAATTCGGAGGCTTATTCGGCCCAAACGTGTCATTCACGGATGGGGCTCCGAATTCGGAGGCTTTTTACTTGGCTAATTGTGACATCCACGAAGTGCGCTCCAAATTCGGAGGTTTATTCAACCCAAACGTGTTATTCACGAGTGGGGCTCTCAATTCGAAGGCTTTTTACTTGGCCAATTGTGACATACACGAATGACGCTCTGAATTCGGAGGCTTATTTGGCCCAAACGTGTCATTCACAGATGGAGCTTTGAATTCGGAGGCTTTTTACTTGGCCAATCGTGACATCCACGAAGGGAGCTCCGAATTCAAAGGTTTATTCGGCCCAAACGTGTCATTCACGGATGGGGCTCTGAATTTGGAGGCTTTTTACTTGGCCAATCATGACATTTACGAAGGGCACTCAGAATCCGGAGGCTTATTCGGCCCAAATGTGTCATTCACGAATGGGACTTCGAATTCGGAGGCTTTTTACTTGGCCAATCGTGACATCCACGAAGGGCATTCCGAATTCGGAGGCTTATTCGGCCCAAACGTGTCATTCACGGATGGGGCTCCGAATTCGGAGACTTATTCAGCCCAAACGTGTCATTCACGGATGAGGCTCCGAATTCGGAGGCTTTTTACTTGGCCAATCGTGACATCTACGAAGCGCGCTCTGAATCCGGAGGCTTATTCGGCCCAAACGTGTTATTCACGAGTGGGGTTCCCAATTCGGAGGCTTTTTACGTGGCCAATCGTGATATACACGAAGGGCGCTTCAAATCCGGAGGATTATTCGGCCCAAACGTGTCATTCACGGATGGGGCTCCGAATTCGGAGGCTTTTTATTTCGAACTACAATTCCATATAGTGAGATAAGAAGTCTTGCATTATAAAAGTGAAAGTTGTACACAACGAATACACAACAAGTCATGTCCCATATTCCGGGTTAATGATAAAATTTACGCAAGTGCATGGAATTCCAAGGACGTGGCAGACTCCTTCCAGACATGTCTTTGAGCTGATATGCCCTTGTGCCCTCGATTAAATCAATCTGATAGGGGCCGTCCTAGTTAAGACCCAGTTTTTCGTCAGCCGAATTCTTGGCAGTCGGAAGTACTTTCTTCAGGACCAATTCTCCTAGTACATAGCGGCGTAACTGGACACGTTGATTATATGATTTAGCAAGCTGTTGCTGGTACTGTGCCATGGATGCAAGGGCACGGTCTCGTCGTTCTTCAATTAGAGTCAAATCCAAGGCCAACATCATGCCATTTCGGCCCGTATCAAAAACTTTTGATTTCAAGGTTAGGAGGCCGATCTCCAAGGGCATGATTGCCTGGGTCCCAAAGCATAAAGCAAACGGTGTTTCCCCAGTGGATCACCCCGGTGTAGTGCGATGCGCCCATAACACACTCGGCAATTCTTCGACCCATCTGCCTTTAGCTTTCTCCAGCCTCTTCTTGATGCCGTCCAAGATGGATTTGTTAGAAGCTTCGGCTTGACCATTGCTTTGAGGGTAAGCCAGCTTGGAGAAATAAGGCCGGATACCATACTTATTGCACAGCTCCCGGTAGACGCCACAATCAAACTGGGTGTCGTTTTCTAAAATAAGTGCTCTTGGAATGCCAAATTGTGTTATGATATTTCTCCATACAAAGCGCTTAACATCAGCATCTCGAATGTGTGTTAGTGCTTCCGCTTCGACCCATTTTGTGAAGTAATCTGTCGCGACAATCAAGTATCGCTTGTTCTCTGGGGCCCGCGGCAATGATCTGACGATATCAAGTCCCCATTGGGCGAACGACCAGGGACTGGTGATAGAGCTCAACTCTTCAGCAGGCAAATGGGTTAAAGGGGAAAACTTCTGACATCGCTTACATTTCTTGACGTAATTCTCGGCATCAGCTCTCATTATCGGCCAATAATACCCTTGTGTCACAGCTCGATGAGCCAAAGAGCGCCCGCCGGAATGGGCACCACAACTACCCTCATGTATTTTAGTCTGGAGTTCTTCAACTTTATCCGGATGAACGCATTCTAGATATGGACCGGAAAGGGATTTTTTGGAGAGCTTTTCTCGTGGATCCAAGTAATATCGCAAGGCTTTGTTTTGTAGTTTGTGAGCTTCTTTCTTTTCTGCAAGTGTGGACGCGCCTCGAGGGCCTCACCCCACAATTCGGACTCGATTTGTCACGGTTCTTAATCTGAACCAAAGAGTCCAAATCTGGAAAATCGTTTTGAGAAAACAGATTTTTATAAAAGAAGTGCCAAACATGGACTGCTTTGCCAAATACAGAGTCGCCACCTAAATATTTTTTTAATAGGCGAATTTAGGAAACCCTGACTCGTTTGCCTAAGGCCACGTGTCTGTTATCACCAAAGTTGCCTCGGCTCGGGAATTTGGGTACGATTGGGGAAGGTCAGCTATGAGCACCCCCTCGAGGCCGATCTTCGCTCGATCCGAAGATCGGCCTCTACTAACCATGATATCTTGTTTTGAAAACATTATGCATTCTTATTTCGGTTTATTAGCCTAGAATTACTATGTTATGCGCACAGCAAACAAGTATAGACCAAATCGCCTAAATTGGAACAAAACACTTCATGTTTGTTTTGAAAATGGTTTGCTACTTGTAAGTAGGCTAAAATGTAGGTTTTGCCACCCTCGAGTGGACTTTTTAGAAAAGATGGTTTTGCCACTATCTAGTGGGCTTAAAAACTCACAGTTTTAATGCATTATTCCAATTTAGGTAATTCGACCTCCATCCACAGGCATTCAAGCAGTTATATCACATAAGTAGCTAGCCTCATGGTAATCATGCTATTATGACAACATTCGCACGTATGCGGTATGCTAAAGCATAAAAGCTTACCTAGTACTCCAAGCCAAAACAGAAACTAGTTAGTAATCATATGCATGACCCTAGTTCATGTTAAGATGGCTAATGCAACACATGCAGGATGCAGCTAGAATAGGCTCGGCTACCCTAAAGATGGCATGTGAAATGCTGCAACTACAAGTACTCAACTTGGAATTGAAATACCAGTGCAGTTAGCATGATGTGCTGAGCCCAGTGCATGCAAGACAAATGTATGGATGCACGCATGCATAGCATAAGGTATGCTAATTTAAATATGCCCTAGTCTAACCATCATAAGCGGGTAAATAAAAGGGAAGAAAGACGTGAGATTGGAAGACATGCACACACTCACACACACTTATTACAAATACGCCCTCACTCAGAGGGACCGAAAGAATAATACAATTCGAAATAATGAATCAACTATCCTAGCTAATTAATTATTACAGGCCCTCTAATTAATTAACAAATTATTTCACAAAAAATAATTTAAATATGAAGCCGAAAAGACCGCCGCAGCTCTGCCTAGGAATGCGCGAATGATGCATGCTTGACTCGTCTTGCCTGGAAACTCGCTGACATAGCACTGTTGCCTCTGTTTACACTGCCTTGCTTCTCTGAGGATCACATAAATTTCCAGAACTGCTTTGGATTATTCCCTGAGTGTTTTGGAATGCCACCGGCCAAATTTCAACTCCACCGGCCATTGGAATGTTCTTGTCGGCCAAATGTTGGACCACCGGCCAGCCACAGATGGTCGGTCGACATCAGAATGGCGGCCACACATTACTTCTGCAGATCTTGCGCTTGATGCAGCAGAGGGCAAACAGTGTATGGCATGGAATTTTCAAGCAAATGTGGGCATTGCCACACTCCCTATCATGCAATAGACTCAAGGGAGCATGGCCCTCGACCTTCGGACCATCAATTATGCACGACGACCTAAGAAGCCAAGTTTGCCATTTAATGTAAAATGCATGCAACGATCAAATGAAAGTTAACACCCTATCATGTTGAGATCAAAGGCATCGGCGACCGAGGATTGAAACGTGTTTCGTCACTTTGAGTATGAACACTTCTCAATCCTCATGCTTGGTTTGACACCCCAAACCAAGCAATGCAATGCATGTATGCGAATATGGCTCAAAAATGCAACATGAGGCTAAGATGCAAAGCGTGCTAAGTGCAATGCATCCTAAGCATGCAAGCTAAGTTAATGCGATATAAACAAACCAAAGATGCATATGAGTATATGAGAGGCAATTAGCTAAACACTATGCAAACATGCAAGTATGATACTATGCAAACATGAACCCAAAGTAATGCAACATGATCATGCAATGATGGGCCTAAACCACAAAAGGGCAGACCTCAGCCCACTCCAAAAACAGTGGCCAAAAGTGCCCAAAATGATGGACAAGTGCTCATGCAAACATGCATGCCAATGGGCCTAAGACTAAGGCATAAAAAAAAAGGCATTCTACTACAACTACCCCAACCACTCATGGCATGAACTTTTCAATATAAAGCAGGGTTTTAACATGCAACAAGGACCCCCAAAACCCACTGTTATGACAGCTCAAAGTCTCAAACACATAGGCATGCACAATGCTCCATTCCTAGACATGAAAGACCAACTCTTCAAGGGATGAAAGGGATGATGAATGCAAGTATACAAGCATGGATTAGGGACTGAAATAACATGAAAAGTGATTCCAAATCACTGAAATGACCCAACTAAAGCATGCTCATGACTCACATCCTCAAGGCTCACAAGCCAAAATGCAAAAAGGCCCTCTTAAACATGGAAAACTCGACCAAATCAGTACCCAACAGTCCTTGAGCATGGAAAAATAATGCTAAAACCTTCATGGAGTTAAGCTAGAACATGCAAGAATCATGGCCTAAATGCATAGTATACTTTTAGGCAAAATGGGGGGAATGCAAGGCAAGTATATTATACATGCAAGAGGCCACAAATCCGACCAAAAACAGAGGCAACATATGACCAAATAACATCCAAAAACTTCTGAAATGGGGCCAAAGACAACCAAGCATACATGCTACCTTTAAGAGCCAAAAACACACTAAAATGAGAAACTAAGGGGTGTCCCTCCCCTATACAAGACTTCAAAACTCCTTCTTCACCACTGAAAATCCACTGGATTTCAGTGGTGAGAAGGTCAACACACAAAGGTAACCAAAGCTTAAAAAAGAAGGCACAAAAAGGGCCAAACAAGGCCTAAAAGGGGGAGGTCGACCCCCAATACCAAAATGATCTTAATGAAGTATCTTAAGCATGCAAATACAAGACTTTTTTCAGTTATACACAAAGTCTAAAACAGCATGCAAGATAGGCAAAAGTCTAGTGCAAGATTGGGGAATCTAAAGTAAGAGTGTGACCTTGAAGAAACCTTGAAGAACAGCAAGGTCAGCCACCTTCCTCTGATAAAAATCAGTCCAAAACCTCAAGAACAAACCCTCAATGCCTCTCAAAGTCGAAGTATGGTGTAGTAGTGTGTGTTTGTGTGCAAAACTAAGGATAAAATGCACTTTAAGGCCCTTAAACACACACAAATGATGAGAGAGAGGGAGATATAGAGAGAGAATGTATATATTAGATGTATATATGTATATTGCTCTGGTTTTTGCTGAACCTCTTCAATGGAAAGAGAGGCTCTCCTTATATAGGCAAGGAAAAGTGTTTAAGCTTCTCAAAGAAGCTAAACAAAATGGTCAAAGGGACCAAGCTTCTAATAGAAGCTATCCCAAAGGTGCAAGCTTCTTGAGGAAGCCAAGACAAGGGGTCAAAGCTTCCTTAAGAAGCTTTGAGCAAAGGGTGCAAAAAAAGGGGTCAAAGGTGCAAAACAACCACATATATGCACTGGGACAGGTCTTGTGCATTCCAGCTGGCACAGCTAACATGCACCATGCCTGAAAAAGGCAAAAAGGTGGTACCGGCCAGAAAAGGAGGCCATAGGCCAAACAGATGGCCGGCCAGCCACACCAAAGGCCGACCGGCCAATGGTATACTTTAACAATGGCCGGTAGCAATAGGACACGGTCGGTGGCTTTAAGCCAGGGCCGGTGGATGTCAGGGGTAGCTAACAAGCTACTCTCTACCCTCAGAAACAAAAACACAAGTGTTTGGTGCAAAACCAAACACAGAACAATTAAGTTGAGAGATCCTGAAGCAAGGCGCGTAGCCGAGACCTCCGGGAACTCAAAACGAAACACGAACATGGGTAATCACCAAGTGCTCCAGCGGTGACGTCTAAGTCTTGAGGACGGTCAAAAATGGGATGTCTACAGCAGGGAGCTGTTCAGAAGATAGGAATGCAGTGATAGGGTCCATCCAACTTGGACTAGATTCTATGACATTAATTTGAATCGACTCTGAAGGGGCAATGCTCGGCTCAAGGATAAATCCCACTTCAATTGTTCGTTTGATTTCTGAGTTGATGGCGGAAGCTAGGCAGGCCAGGGCATCTGCATGTGTGTTCTGATCCCGGGTTATTTGGTTTAGTTCATGATGGTTGAATTTTGCCATCAACGAATTCGCCGTTTTCATATAAGCTGTCATTCGGTCATTTTTGGCTGCGTATTCCCCTTTCAATTGGTTAATGACCAGCTTTGAATCATAGAAGACAAGCAGACGCCAAGTACCAAGGAGATGTGCATTCCGCAGACCGGTTAACAATGCTTCGTATTTGGCCTCATTGTTCGATGTATTGAAGCCCAGTTTGACAGCCTGCTCCATTATTGCCCCGTCGGGAGCCATGATCACTATGCCTGCCCCATTGCTGCATTGATTGGACGATCCATCACAGTACAACTGCCAAATGTCTCCAACATAAATTCTCCAATTCGGTTTAGGTTGAATTTGATTAGATTTGAAGTCGACAAGACCCGCAGTGAATTCGGCCACAAAGTCGGCAAGTACTTGCCCCTTAAATGAGGTTCTAGGAAGAAACTGAATATCGTACTGGCTGAGTTCAAGAGCCCATTTTGAAATGCGCCCTGATGCTTCTGCACTGCGGAGTACCGACCGGAGGGGGTAGTCTGTTAGTACCCCGATGGTATGCCCCTGAAAGTAATGCATCAGTTTTTCTTGCTGCCATGACGAGGGCTAAAAATGAGTTTTTCCAACGGAAGGTAACGTGTTTCGGCGTCAACCATTGCGTTGCTCACATAATAGACTGGTCGCTGCTCCCTAAGCTTTTTCTTTAACAGTATGGCACTGACGGCCCGATCGGAAACTGCCAGATATAAAATGAGTGGGTCACTTGCCGAAGGTGTTGTCAATAGTGGAACTGATCGGAGGAAAGTCTTTAAATCGTTAAAAGCGGCTTCGCACTCAGAGGTCCATTCAAATGCTTTACCCTGTCGTAGGGTATGAAATAATTGTCGGTAGCGATCTGTAGAACGACTGATAAACCTGTTGAGTGCGGCGGCCATCCCCATCAGCTTTTGAACCTCCTTGACCGATCGAGAGGAGCCGAGTTCAAGGATTGATGTGATTTGCTTCGAGTTGGCTTCGATTCCTTAGTGGTTGACAATGTAGCCAAGGAATTTGCCGAATTCAATCCCAAATGCACATTTGGAAGCATTCAGCTTCATTTTGTACTTGCGTAAAATGCCGAATGTCTCTTCCAGATCGGCTAGATGAGTTTGCTCTTCTTTGAACTTGACCACCATATCGTCAATGTATACTTCCATAGTACGGCCGAGTTGCTCCCTGAACATGGCTGTGACTAGTCTTTGGTAAGTTGCCCTATATTCTTCAGTCCAAAAGGCAAAACCTTATAGCAATAGGTTCCTCTTGGGGTGAGGAATGCAGTTTTGTCTTGGTCCTACGGATGCATGACAATTTCGTGGTAGCCTCTGTGGGCATCGAGGAAGCTCATACGTTGATGACGTGCTATGGCGTCTACGAGTTGGTCTATTCTAGAGAGGGGAAAACAATCCTTGGGGCAAGCTTTGTTTAAGTTCATGAAATCAACGCAGACACGCCAAGTCCCATTTTTCTTCTTTTCAACCACAGTATTCGACATCCATGTAGGATAGGTCACTTCCCGAATTGCTCCGGCATCAAGCAACCGATCAATTTCTTCAACAACGGCAGCAGTGTGTTCTGCGGCTGACCGCCATCTTTTCTGAACAATCGGCTTACATTTGGGATCAACATTTAAACGGTGTTGAGAAACAAATGGATCTACCCCCGGCATCTCATACGGTGACCATGCAAATACATCAAGGTTGCCGAGTAAGAAGGTAATTAGCTGCTGCCTGTCGACATGATTCAAGGAGACGCCAACCATGAGGAATCTGTCAGGATTTCCATCAATTTCAACTCGATCCAATACTTCCGTGGCCTTTTCACTTGGGAGCTGTCCAACTTCGTCGAGGCTCTCTCGATCCGGCACCTCAATAGAATTCACTTCCAGTTCTCTTGGTGTCTTGGCGGCAAGAAAATAACATGCTTGTGCCGATTTCTGGAAACCACGGATTTGTTCAGTGTCGCGTTCAGTCGGGAAGCGGAGCAATTGATGATAGGTACTTGGCATGGCCTGCAGCCAAGTTCGTCCTATGATGAGATTATACGGCGAAGGCAGCTTGATGACCAATAACTCTACATCTACTATTTGGGAGCCTGCTCGAACTGGCAGTGTGATTTTGTCCAATGGGTATTTTGGATTAGCGTTGATGCCGAATAACGGATAAGGAGCCAGAGACAGGTCCGACTCGGTGAACCCGAGTTTGATAAAGGTCTTGTAATACATAACTTTCGAAGTACTCCCCTGCTCTATGAGAACGCGTTCAACAGTGAATCGATTTACGCGTAGTTTGATGACCAATGGATCAATGTGGGGGAGTACTACGCCGATCAAATTAGAATCGTCGAAGGTAATACTCGGAGCTTCATGGGGCCGTTTTGTTGGTGTGATTTGCTTTTGGAGGTCAGGATGCGACTGAATTGTATGTATCGCGGATGACGTCGGCAGGCTGTATATCATATGGATTACACCGAGTGGAGGTGAGTTCTGCCGTAAAGCTACTGTTTTGGTTGAGTTGTCTTTTCGGACGTACTGCTTAAACCGACCATCCTGTACCAATTCCTCAAGGTGATCCTTCAATGTGTAACAACTCTTAGTATCATGGTCGTGGTCTTTGTGATACTTGCACCGCTTATCTTGTCTCCTTGTGTCGGGAGGTCCCACCATTTTGGATGGCCATTTGAAGAACGGCAGGTGTTGGACTTTAGACATAACTATACTGATTGACTCTGATAACTCCGTATATTTCTTGTCCGCGCGCCTTGTGCGCCTGCTATCTACTTGAAGTTGTTCACTAGCTCGGTGGGAACATTGGTCGTTTGATCGGCGTGAATCCCGTCTCCTGTCTCGTTTAGTCCGATTCCGTGGTTCAGCGCTCCATGATGGTACAGAATTTATCGGCTGAACAATTTCAGAAAGGGCCGTCTTGTTGGCCTTGTTCCCGACTTTAACCCGCAGAGCGTTATCTTCCACTTTGTAGTATTCCTCGACTTTTTTCATCAATAACTAGACTGTTTTGGGGGGCCTTTTAGTCAAAGAACTGCGGAGGGCACTATCAGGATGCAACCCCATTTTAAAGGCGGTGATGGCCATGGAATCGTTACAGGCGTCATCTATAAGATTAAAGCATTCCCAATAATGCGCCGAATACGCTCGTAAGGTTTTCCTTGGTTGGATCTGCATTGCCCAGAGAGAGTCGGCTTGCTTCGGCTGGGTCTCATTGGTGATGAATCTTGCGCTGAAGGATTTCTGTAATTGATGGAAGCTCTTAATCGACGCCGGTTCCAACTTATAATACCATTTGACGGCCAATGGTCCCAAATTGCTCAAAAATATTCAGCACATGAGAGCCTCGTCGTCTACATGCAGCGTCATGGCTTGCTTATAATGATGAATGTGGTCAGTGGGATCCGATTTTCCGTCATATAAAGTGAACGATGGAGCCTTGAACTTTTTGGGTAGTACTGCCTTTGCGATCCGTCGCACAAAGGGGTCATGTTGGTTCTCTTCGTCTGAATTATTTCTTCTTCTCTTATTCCGTGCACACGGACTTCCCTCAGAAGAACTGGAGACTTTGACTCACCCCTTCTTTTTGGGGTCTGGAGATGAAGAGTCAGAATCATTGTCACTATCTTGTCTCCGAGCTCGAGGTCGTCGAGCATCCTTTCTCAGAGGTTGTGCCAAGTCTTGGCGCGCGGCCTGTTGGGATTTGGCCACCTCCACAGCCAAATCCTGTCGAAGGCGCTCATTTTCAGCTATCATGTTCTCCAACCTCTGTTCATTTTGCTTCGCCTGATCCATAATTGCTTGCATTGTTTCATCAGCTGAGTCGAAGTTTAAGGCTCTTCTTGCAGTAATGTCTTCTGGTCCCAGTATGGTGCTTGGAGTTGTATTGACTGGTGGCGCAAGGTTGTCAGTGACTGCCGGAGGATCTTCCGTCACGGCCGCCATGGATGTGCTGGAGTATTTCCACAGACGGTGCCAATTGTGGGGAAGTGGATTAGAAATACTTTTTCGATCCAATAGGACGTTTGAGATCCTCAGCTAATAACCTGAAAAGAAATGAACACTCTGGTCAGGGGTGCCGAAATTAACACTCCGACGGATAAGTTAGTATATACTCTCTTGATTGTTTGTATCTTAAGTTAAGCATACTAGTTCTCATATCCCTCTCTTTGGTTGATATTCTTCTATTTATATATTCTCTTGGGCTTCAGGGTCGGGCCCACCTTTAATCCACCGTGTAACTACTTACTCGGCTCCTTTTGTTGCAAATCACTCTTCACTCGGCTCCTCGCTCAACTGGCTATGTGGCCAATTAGGATACTTCTGAATTTGTATAAGACAAGGCCGAATACAATGTATATATCTCGATTCTCTAAGTTCACTTATTCGGCCTCTTTGCATCTCCTAATACTCGGCCCCCACAATGATTAATGAAATTGTTTAGTAAAAAAAATTATTTTTTATTTTTATGCTCGTTGGCCACAACATATAGTAGTTATTAGTAGCTGGTGGTGGTAGTGATATGGTCAAATAGGCTAATTAGATAGATAAATAGATAACGTGGATAAGCCTATTTGACCGGTGGGAGTCGACCCCCACCCGGCATGGGTGAGTAGAAAAGAACTATAAGAATGACTATTAGTAGCTGTTTTTGCTGTTTATGGCAACAAGTTTCTTGAGTACAGGTCGTTTTGCTCTGATTTTAAATAGGACTTTCGAAAGTGGACAGTGACATTGATCTTCCGAAATTTATTGAAATAAGGGTAAATTATTATAAATAACAACCATGCTGGAACCCCCAGTGGGAGTGACCCCAACACCCCCGGCTCCATGTGTCTTGCTGTGAGTGCAAGATTGAAACAAAAAATAAAATAAAATAAAAATTTAAGTCAATCAAAAATCAGTAGGAATGGTGGGGTCACCTCCACTGGCGTCTGAGGCATTTTCCTATAAATAAAATAGTGATATGTCCAATCTTGTCCAACCATTATAGTGATGTCTTGCCATTACCTGTTTTCCATCAAAGTTTCAAAGGATTGGTTTGAGATGTTGATTCGTTTTTTGAGTTTTTAAGTATTTGAATTTGGAATTAAAAAATTTTATTTGAGATAAATTTTTTGACTTTTTTGATTTTTATAAAAAAAATAATAATTATAATTGAAATGTAACATTTTATCTTATTAGATAAAAAAATTTATTTTATCTTTTTAAGACTATTTAAACTAAAAATCTCCTTTAACTTATGTCAAAAAAGGACTAAAGCGTGTGAGATTTAGCAGTTTAATTTCTTAAATTATGAAATGGAAGTGTATACTTCATTCGTTCTAGAATAATAATCCCTTTTAAGAAATTTTAAATTTTTTTAGTGATATAATTATTATATTTTCAAAATATTAATTTTTTAAAATTATCTTTTGATAGTATATTTTTTTAAAAATATCAATTGTCATAATTTTACTTTTTATGTTGTTAATGAATTTAAAAAATGGCAAAATGGAAAATTTATATTATTTTAGTCCTTCATTTTTGAAAATTAACTAATATTTTAGAATAATAAAATATAGAATAAGGGACTAATATTTTGAAATAAAGAGAGTAAATAAATTCATCAATTATTGAGAAGTATTCTTTTATTTTTAAAATTATAAAAGTATATAAATAAATCTCTTAAATTATTGGTGTATTATATTTTGATTCTTTCTGTTAAAAAGTAAAATAATACTTCTCAATAGGCTAAAATGTTTATTTATATGTTTTTCTAAATTTAAGGAATAAAGTGGTATTTCTTAATATTTTAGGAAATCTTTGTGTAAGTAATGGTGAGGATTATTTGTCTAAAAAAACAAATTCAATATATTTGATTTTAAGTTTTTAAAAATATTTTTATATTTTTATATTTTCATGTTTTTTTAATGAATTAATAATAAAATATTTGTAAAAAAATTTAAAAAATAATATATTAAATAAAAATATATAAAAATGTACTCTTTTTTTGTATTTAGTGAATCTTTTTTAAAACATTTATACATTTTATACTTTTTAAATGTACCTGAATTAAGTAGATCTAAAAATAAATAAACAAATTGATTAAGATATTAAAAACAATAATAAATTTTAAAAAATACAAAGTAAATTAAGAAACCTATTTTTAAAAATTGCAAAACCAAATAGACTAATTGCATTTAAAATTTGAATAAAGATTGGTAGTTCGAGGATTTCGTCCCCGAATCCCCCTAAAACCCAAAATGACGTCGTTTTGGGCTTTAGGTTTTTTTTTTTTTTTTTTTTTCGCCATTTTTGAACGCAGAGCAGAGGAAGAGGGAGAGGGAAGAGGGAGAGAAAGAGCTCGTCGCCCAACCGAGCTCGTCTGGCCTGCTTGCCCACCCTCGAACTTGAACTTGCCGTCGTCTTCACTTTGCCTCCGCCTCCAGCCTATTTTTTAGGCCCCCTCCCCCTCCCACTCTTCGTCTTTTTCTTGCTTCTTCCGCTGTAAAAAAAAAAAAAAAAAAAAAAAAATTAGGAGGATTCGGGGGAGCTCGTTTTCGAACTCCCTAGCACGGTTGTTAAAATTTTTAAAGAATGCTATGTGACATAGATATAAGATAAAAAGTGACATCGAAATATGGATTCTTTGTTTTAAGAACATAGTTAAAAGTTGATTTTTTTAATTTTTTTTAAAAAAAATATGTAAAAAATATGAGATGATTCAAAATAAATTGAAAATTGAAAAATAACTTTTAACAATTTTTTAAAATAGCCCGTAAAGTTCATCTTCTCGGGCAGTCTGTATCCAGTTGAGTGTATTTCAACGTTTTCCTGTCTCAATTCAGATGACTTTATCCATTTTGTAGGACGCACAAATTATTAATGCAATTACAAATGTTTTAATTGTTCCTTACTATTTTGTTATTTTTTTGATTTTTTTGAAAATAATGGGGTGGCCATTATTATTGAGTCTTGTTGTGCAGAACACCTTTCCTTTTTGCCATGTGATATGTGAGGGAGAAATTCTATTGGGAATTCAAAAAAAAGCTTTTTTTTTTTCATATAAGAACATTTTGGTACCGTTTAATGAGTTTTTAAATTATAATTTGATTTGTATTTTGAGTTTGTGAGTTTTAAAATTATGATTTGAAAAGAAAAAATATGTTTGGTTATAAATTTTGAAAAGATTTTTGAATTGAATTTGAAGTTAAGTGTTGAATTTTTTTAAATGTGTTTTAAAATAAGAAAAATTGTTTGATTATGAATTTTAAAAAGGGTTTTCAAAAACTTAATTTAAAAACTTTTAACTTATAAACAAACATACAACTCAAAATTTTATTGAAATTTTTTTTCAAAACTCATAATCAAACTCTTTTTAAAATTCAATTATAAAAAATAACTATTGAAAAAATTTATTTAAATTTTTTTTTAGGTCACATAACAGCTGCCAAAAAAAAAAACCTATTCCTGTCAATCGGCCGAATGTTCCGGAGGACAACCAGATACACTAAAAAGTTTAAAAATTATCTAAGAGGATGTTCAGACAGACGACTGAATAGATCAAATTTCGAAATTCAAAATTCACATACTCTATTTGCCATCTATATTCTAGAAAGAGTTTTCAAATATTAATGTACAATAAATTTTTAAAAATTATATCCAAACACAATATTCAAATATGGGTGTGAAATCATCCGGGGCGGAGGCACCAAGAGGCCCAGAGGGAATTCGGATCCTCGGCCGCCATCCCGGCTGACCCCCAAACGACGTCGTTTTGGGGATTTTTGTTTTTTGTTTTTTCTTTCTTCTTCTTCTTCGCTCGTTCTCTCTCTTCTCTTGGTGACGAATAGGAACCAGAGAGGGAGGAGAGGGAAGGGGAGCTCGCCTCGCTGTCGCCGTCTCGTTACCTCACTGCCCGTCAGCCTCCAAATTTCATGGTCGCAGCTGTCATGAGCTCGCCTTCGGCCCGCCTCCGCCTCCTCCTCCCGGTGGTTATGGCCCCCTCCAACCCTCCTTCCTCCTCCTCCTTCCTCCTTCCTCCTCTTCCTCCTCTTCTCCTCTCTCTCCTCTCGTTCAAGAGAGAAACAATCGAAGAAGAAGAAAGAAAAAAAAAACCCACAAACGACGCTGCTTTTGGGAGGTCACGGGTAGGGGCGGCGAGAATCCGGACTCGCCCAGAGGGGCACGTGCCCCTGACTTTTCAAATAACAGGTCCCAGTTTTCAATTTATTCCTAACTAAACTGAACACTGACACACACTCCTTAGCCTCCTCAAGTTACACACACCTCAACCAAACACTGACAACCCCACGTCTTGTCTTTATAATTTTAATTTTTTTTTCTTTTTTTTTTTTTTTTGAGTCCTAAATAAACTAAACATTGACACACATGGATCTCGACTCCATTTTTTTTTTTTTTTGTGAAATTCTTAACTTGCTGGGTAAGGGTCAATTTAAAAAAAAAAATTACAGGGAGGGTTTTTAGCAACAGTCGGCAGGACTTTTAAAATCTCAAAAGTAGATGAAGTATTTTATTTTTTTTATTTATTTACAATATTTATTAAGTATCTCTATATTTTTTTTTGTCTCTCTTTGTTATTTTGTAATTTATCGACTTATGATTTATCAGATTGGGATCACACAGTATAAATTTAGAATCACACTACAACTTTGGTGTCTTCTCTTTATTGTTTACATGTAACTTTATTTATTATTTATTATTTTTAAATAAAAATTATGAGTATTAATTTATAGTTATTTATTAAGTTTTGATTTGTAAAAAAATTTTATTCGTTATTATTCATGTTAAAATAAGAGATTTTGATATGTTAAAATTATAAATCTTGATTAGTAGTGATTTATATTAAATTAGAGATTTTGATTTTGTGCTAAAATTAGGGATTTGATTTGCTCAAAAGTTAAACATATTAATTTGTAATGATTAATATTTAAATTAGGATTTTGATTTGTTATAATTTGTGCTAAAATTAGGAATATTGATTTGTTGTGATTTGTGTTAAATTTTTATTTATTTTTATTTGTATTAAAATTGTAGATTTTAATTTGTAGTGGTATGTGCTCAAATTGGAGATTTTGATTAGAAATTTTTATTTTTATTTTTAAGTCGTCATTGAAAAATATTTCAAAAAAAAATCAAATTTGTCAAGAATTATCTATTCCTCAAGAAGAAAATGATAATTATTCTTCTGCAAAACAAAGTCGCATAAAAATCAACTTAGTAGACTTTTTTGCAGATCCAAGACTACAACCTTAGATTATGGACTATAATGCTAATGATTGAGACCAAATTCGTAGGGCATATCTACAAAAGGGTCATTGTCAATCTCGTGATCATTGAGAGAGATATTTTTTATGGCATTGACAATGATATTATCATAAAAAGCTTTTAAAAGATGAAAATTTGTCGGGGTCAATTGTAAAAGTTTAAAATTAAATTTTTTTTGTAATGAATATTAATTTTTTGTGTTTAATATTAACTCAAAAAATTATTATATTATTGTTATTGATTGGAGAAGAAAAATTTTGAGATTATAATTAAAAGGTGTTCCTATATTAAGGGGTTTTTTGAGATGAACTATATAAGTGTATTTTATAACTTTTTAGTAAAAAAATTAGACAAAAAAAATATGTATATCTGAAATAATTTTTGACTTTTTATAAAAAAATATATATTAAAATATTATTGATGCAAATTACACTGACTAATTCAACGGGCACGTGGTATGGACTAATTCAAGTAAACTGCATTTCAATTTTTGTACTTGAGAAATGCAAATACGAGGTACACTGAGTGCACGGTTGGGCTGACTAATTCAAATAGATAAAATTACAATTTTACTCTCTAGCTTCCCCCACATACTTCTTCCAAATAATATAATATATTTTTTATTTTTTAAAGTAATTTTTTAACTTTTTTAGGGGATTCCAAATATGCACTAAATTTCTGATTACGCCACTGATATAAAAAATAAAAAACAAAAAAATAAATAATGTATAAGACCAATTATCCACAGGACCAAAAATTATGGGATATGTACAGTATGTAATGAGTCTTCGATTACAGCTTAAACAATCGAATACAATCATTCAGGAAAAAGAACACACATCAGAGAATGACAATAATTGAATACAATCATAACTATAAATATGAACAAGGTGTCTTACCATGCCAACGCATTTCTTGGGAACAGATTGTCAGCCTACCAAAACCGAACAAAGGGCTCAAGGACATTTTTGTGGTTTGGATGTTTCCACTGCAGAGTTTCCCACCATTGTTTGTCATCAATCAAAATTTCTTCAAGCGAAGATGGTTGTTCATTGGAAGGGAGGAGGGAGAGAGGTAGTCTCTTTAGCTTTGGACATCTAATTACAGCAATACTTTGAATAGAATCACAGCCCATTACTCCTCTACAAATGCTCTTTAACTCAGGCAATTGTTGCAATGACAAGTTCTTCAACTTTGGAAATGAAACCACAGTACCATCATCAACTTCCATCCCTTCTTTCTCATTCTCGTCTTCATCATCCAGTGCTATGATCTCCTCCATTTGCTTGCATTCCCATACATAAATAAGTTCCAAGTTGTGTAGACACTGCAACAAACGAGGCGTGAATAGCTTCTTGATACTTGGACAGCCACTGATATCTAAATGTTTGAGATTGGAAAACGTGCCATCGTGGGGTGCAGTGGCTCCTCTTCCCTGCTTGTAGATGGTACTTAAATTCTTCAACCCATGAAGATCCAATTTCTCAAGGCCTTGAAGCGGGGCATACGAGGAGGACGAGGATGTTGATGATGAAGATGGGGATGAAAGAATGGACTCAATCCCATCACAATGAATAACTGAGCATGCCTTCAACTCTCTAGCATTGTTCAACGACGAAGAAACATCCCATAAACAGCCAGCTACAATTTGGCATTCATCAATCTCAAGGTACTGAATGTCATGTGGGAGCAAAAGTTGATCTTTTCCAATTAAACTACAGTTGACTAATCTCACTTCCTTGTCGTATTTATCCTCAATTTCAATATAAGCGCTACGACTATGACAATCGCCTGACCTTACTTGAAGACGGTACAAACTCAACCCCTTGTAATGCTTAGATTTGACATATCTGTTAAAACTATGCAAATCACACAACTGGCCTTCAAATTCTTCCAAGTGCCTCAAGCTTATTAGCTCTTCTACTTGTACCATTACATGTTCGGATGAGTAGTCTAGTATGAGTTGTTGGAGATTGGAGAGTCTTGAAAGTAATTCAGTTGGTACCGTTGTCAAGTTCCACGTGTGATGCATGTTTAAGCTTTTGAGGTTTGACAAACTTTCCAAACCTTGAGGTACTTTTTTGATACTAGTAAAACTGAGGTCCAATATCTGTAGTGCCTTGAGCTTTGCCAATGAAGGTACATGTATGAGTTGCTCACACCGACTAAGCAACAATGCAGTGAGACATTCCAACCCTGATATAGAATTTGGCAAAATCTCAATGTCGGTATGAGATAGATCAAGAACAGTGAGGCTGCAAAGATTCAGGAGGAACGAGTATGGAAGCCTCTCTAGGGGATTGTCTCTCAGTATCAAGGTCAAAAGTCTAGGACACCTTGGTGATGTGCCTGATTGAATTTTTGATATCTCATTCTTCATTAAGGACACTTTCTCCAAATCCACCATCCATTCTTGCTCACCCGGTAATTCTCTCAATTGTATGCCCGCTTTTACCATGTAACGAGGACCATCTCTGGTAATCTGTATCGCCATTTCTCTTATCAAATCATGCATTTTCATGCAACGACTGTTTTGAAATCCTTTAACACTTTCCAACAAGCAAGCATTTTCAAGTCTATTCAGTATACAATGGCCCAAGTCAAACTGTGCCTGCCTACTCTTCCTTCCATCTATCAACCCCTCAGCAATGAAATACTCTATCAGTTCGCGTCGCTCTATGTAAGCATCTTCAGGATATAGAGCACAATATAAGAAACATTGCTGCAATTTTGAATCCCTCAAGCGGTTATAACTGAATTTCAATATAGGGAACACATCGCGATCCATGTCGCCTTGCCTTGTAGACTCTTTCAATTCTTCTAGTACATTCCTCCACTCCTGAATATCATTAACCCCTCTCATACTTCCAGCCGTTGTAATAATCCCAAGTGGCAAACCACCACACCTATCAACAACAGACTCTGCAATCTCATTTATGTTTGGAGGAAACGCCTTTGCGTGCCCAAGTTTCTCCATGAATAGCACCCACGCTTCTTCTTTTGAAAGGGGGGCTCTCGGTTTATGATTTCTTGGCAACCCATCCTGCGACACACATCTAGGGATCGAGTTGTTATAATTAACTTGCACGCGTTCGCTCTGACAGGAATTCCAACCCTCTCCAGAGGAAAATGATCCCACATATCGTCTAAAATAAGTACAGAGTTCTTTCTTTTACTCAGCACTTTGAACAGTAGGGCTGCCCTTCTCTTTTCATCTCCCTCTTGAGAAATTTCACACCCAATTCCACGCCCCAATGCTTTGGCAATGT
This sequence comes from Camellia lanceoleosa, assembly GCA_025200525.1. Lineage (NCBI taxonomy): Eukaryota > Viridiplantae > Streptophyta > Magnoliopsida > Ericales > Theaceae > Camellia > Camellia lanceoleosa. The sequence goes on along the minus strand of CM045762.1, from coordinate 24,879,282 downwards.
CATTTTGCAATCTGTGAATGCTAAATTCTTGCGAGACAGTGACCCAATAAACTTTCTCAAACAAACCAACATCTTCTAAAATCCGATTATTTATATGCATAGTTATGGCTGTTTTACCTATTCCCCCCATTCCATAAATGCCAATGCTCAAAACCTCATCATTCATCAACCATGCCCAAATTTTCTCCAAAGTTATTTGACATCTTTGACCCACCAACCTTGTTGTTACTAATAAATCTCCTCTACTCTCACATGAATCAATCACAAGCCCTTCAGGAAACTGACCTTGCTGAACAAGATCTGCCACATCTCCAATCATTTTTTTTACGCGTTTTCCCAGCTTCACTTGCGAAAAAATTCTCCTTTCTCCTAATTCATGTTCTATGGTCTGAACTTCGAATTTTTTCTTTTCTACGTTTCTCAACCAATTTTGAACTTCTCGCTTTCGCTTCTTTCCTGATAGGAGCTCCACGTTTTCTAATTCTGAATTTATGTCTGTTTCTCGGCAACTCAGCTCTTCCAATTTTATTCTGAGAGTTTGCATGTTTTCATCAAGGCTGTGAATACTGCTTAGCTGTTCCAAGACATAGCTGCCCAAAGCTTCCTTAGCCATGTCACTGTCTAGTACTAAAAGGACATAAAAATGTGATATATCATAAGAGAATTTCACAAGCTTTTTACATGCTAGTTAGGATCCAAAACTGCTCAAGAACAAATGAAATTTAACATACTATTTTTCAAATATTTAAAGTACTTTTTTTTACCACTTTTTGTTCACCTCTTTGTTAGTTCTTTTTATTCTGATGGAAAAATAAGAGCTTAGACTATATTTCTCAGTTATGCCCTTTTCTTTTTATTTTGGTATCGAAACGGGTGGTAGATGCAAGTACTAACACATATGAAAAGGAAAGAAATTTGGAAAATAGTGCACAAACTGAATTTTTATACACAAATCATATTTTGGGTGATATGATAGTTGTACTTTTGATTTTACAAGCTATAACCATGGGTGTTATGTTTGACATAATTATTGTTAGACAAATTAGTATAATTTTCTAAATAAGAATTATGAAAAGTTGAGTTCACACCTGTTTGATATTTCTAAGTAAAATTCACGATAAAATTTTTGGAATTGGAGCATATCTTAACTCAACAATGGGTTTTTTATTTTTTTTTGGGTCAAAATGTTAGAGATTGCATTAGATAGAGATGGAGAGAACACATAAGGAAAAAGCTAATCAAGGCCATTATCACATAAACAAAATAATAATTAAAAGAAGAAAGAAAAGAAAAAAGAAAACCAAATGCAACTTGTGTTTTCAATTTTTTTTTTTTTAATTCCTTTTTCTTTTCCGTATTTTTGAAATAAAAACAATGAAAAGTTAGAAAATACTCATCTTCTCATATGGTTTTTATTTTTGTGTTTAATTCGAAAACAACTTGTTGATATTTCCTAAAAATAGGTTTTTTTTTAAAAAAAAAAAATCAAAAAAATAATTTTCAGAAACAATTCACCAAAATATGAAAACACAACCCAACTTAACATACTGAAATTTTTTTGCAGCATTCTTTGGTTCATCAAAATTTCTCTCTTATCTCTCCTCTGGTATATTACAACATAATCAAACAACTAGAACAAAGAAGAAATTCAACCAAAGTTCCAAAAAATTTAGAAAATGCTAGAATAGAAGGAGAGTGTACCTGATCCAAAGACTATATAGATAGAAGAAAGAAGCTCAAACTGTAGGCAATGAAGTACTAATTAAGAAACATCTAATGAAGAATTTTCAAGGAGAAAAAGTGTATATATGATCCCAAATGAAGAAGAGAGAACTCAAACTCATCGTCAAGTGCAAGACTAGCCTTGGTTTGGTTTCATGGTGGGACTAAAATAAGCACATACGGACAAAAAAAACGAAAAAAAAAGTCACAAAATTATAAAATGACAAAACATGACTTAGAATGTAAAATTATCAAACTAACCCATATACAAACAAAAAGTCAAAAAAATCATTTCCAAATTGAGGGCAATTTTGTCATTCTAATACAAAAAAGTCCAAAAAGCCAAACAAAAAAATCAAATAAACAAAAAAGTTTGAGGTTAAAAAAGTCAAAAAAATCAGAAGTCAACATTGCCAAACGACCCCTAAAACTCAAAATGATAATATTCAGCTTGTTTGGTTAGATTTTTCAAAAAAATTAAATTTTTTTATTTTAACTATTTTTTTTAATATTCTAAGTAATTTTTAAAAATTTTAGATACATCTAACATAAATACACTTAAAAAGTATAATATTTGTGAAAAAAATCTTTAGAAAAATCACTAACTACCAAAAAAAAAAAAAATACGAGAATTCAGTATATTTGTCATGTGCTTGTATATTTATTGATTTTTTTTTACAAATATTTTACTTTTTAAATATCTGAGTAAGATACATCTAAAAAAAATACAAAATTTATTTAAAATTTTAAAAATATTCACTAAAAGTTAAAAAAATATAAAAAATTAAAAATAAAATTTAAAAAATTGAAACAGAGTGATTATTATTATTATTATTATTATTATTATTATTATTATGAGATATTGGGATTTGGGAAGGACTTGGGAAGCAAGCAATGACATGCAACGTCAACGCTTTGCCACGTTCTAACCCACACACATTAAACAATATTATCTAAAATTTGAATCATAGGATCATCTGTCCTGTTTTTTTATTTTTAATCCAGCAGTCAAAATTTGAAGTTGAGACAAAACTACCTTATTTTCGATGTTTGGCTTTAAGAATATTTTTTTGGCATTTTATTGAATTTTTAAAACAAATCATGGAAATCTTGCATCAAAATTTCATAATAATATGGGAAGGTGAAAAAGTTGAATTTGGAAAACAAATCGAGAAATTCTATGGTATACACTCTGCGCATCTTTAGTTATGATATTATAACCTATTGTATTATTAGTTATAATTTATTATGATATTAGTTATTATAATAATATTTTTGGTTATGAGCTAAGAGTTTTTTTGTTATATCCTATGTAATGTTTCGTTATAACTTAATTTTTTAGGTTTTGTCATTTGTGTACTCACCCAGCATTTGTTCCTTGAAGATGCACTGAAATGGACCTCTCATGTCTTTTTCATCTTTGCTTGAAGATATACATTTACAGATAATGTTAAAGAAAGACTGAGAATCAAGTAAACTCCAAATAGTACTGCCTTGAAGAGATTGTTTTTGTTACAAACTTCATGACATGTCACAATCTAAGGGAGTTGTTAAAAAATATAAATGTTGTTTTTAAATTTTAAATTTGTGGATGAAAAGGAAAAATTAAATGAACAGATTTTAAAAAATGAAGTTAAAGATATTAAATTATTTTTTTGGAAAAATTATTATAAAAAAATTAGGATTTAACCTTGTTAATCAAACTTTAACTTTTTTATTATTTCAATTTAAACCTTTAACTTTTAAAATGGTATTAATTTTAATTATCCATTTGTATTTCTTGATAACAGAGAAGTGACAATTTAAATAAATATCTATTATTTTTGTAAGTTAACAAAATAATAGATATTTGTAAAAGTAATTACATTTTATTTGGTTACTCAAAAAAAAAAAAAAAAAGTCTAAGTAATTTCATGAATCTTTCATTTTATTTTCTCTTGATAAATTTAGCGTCCAAAAATATTGCAAAGTCACCATCCAATAATAACTAAATCAAAATCACTTGTTCTATTTTATGTCCCCTTCTCAAAATTGTTATGCCAATAAAAGTAATATTATAAACCAATCACATTTAAATGAAAAGAGACGTGCGATTTGGATTCACATATCATCATTAATTGGCATAATGGTATGAGAGAATTATCTCTCTTGATAATTCTAACTGGTGGGTGTTTTTGGTCCTTTAGGGCCCGTCATGGGGTTTGTTTCAATTATCTCAATCATTTAACTTGTAAAATATTTGAGCAAATCAATAATAAAAAATTTTAAAAATTAAAAAGAAGAAGGGAAATTTTTTGATAAATTTACTTTCTAAGAGTTTTATTCCATCTAGTTCATATTCTTTTTGACTATTTCATTAGGTCCTATTTGAGATAAGAAGATCAAAATACCCTTTTCATCTACTTATGTTCCATTTAATTCACATTATTTTTTTATGTTTCAATAAGTCCTATGGGTGACATAATTACAAAAGTACTCATAATGTGAATGTTCACACCGTCAACGTGAATGTTCATATCGTCAATGTGTAAGGGCCTGGACCATGTCGATCCTTGTGGATGCCTGGAAAAATTCGAGTCGGGCCGGGGCAGGCCTGACCCATTGACAATGTGAATATTCACATTGACATGTTAACATTCACATTAATAGGAGTGTAAAATTGACCCGCGTCCCGTGGCGGCGCGAAACCCGCCCGCAGCCCATGGGCGGCACTACAACAAAAAACACATTTTATAGCATTCGATGAATGCTATCAAAAGTAAGCAATAGCATTCGTTGGAATGCTATGTTTGCCCATGTTATTAAAAGTGTATCATTTTTAATAACATTTATCGAATGTTATCGTTGAACGCTATCGTAAATATATTATAACAATTTTTGAATGCTATGAAATAGCTAAAAGTTACTACAAATACCAAATGATAACATTTTGTTAATGCTATAAAATTGTTTTTATAGCAATCTAGTAATGTTACAATTTACCATATCATAACTAATTAAGAATGTTATAATAAAGCATGATAACATTTTTTAAATGCTACAAACACCTCATTATGATAGCAATTTTAAATGCTATCATATAGTATTTATAAATATAATAAAAATCCATTCCAACACCAATATTGGAAACCTAAATTCTGTAAATGCAACAAACACATTTTCATCCATCACATACAAAACAATATCATCATTGAAAAATAACTCATCACCACAAATTTCAAGAAATAATAAAATCGTCATAACATTGTCTTAATAAAGTACCAAAACAAAATTTGTCACTATGTTCAAAAAAATAAAAATAAAAACTAAAACTTAAAGTCATAATGTCGGTATGTACAAGAGAATAACACATTCAAATTCCTTTTTCTGCACCCACAAACTTCCAAGCTGACTTCTATTGGTTTCATCTTCTTTCCAAACCTAATAACTGTAAAACAATAATCAACACGTCACAATAAGTATAATCAGTTTAACAATACTATATATCATTAAAAAGGAAAAATAAAAATAAAATTATATCAAAACAAAAGCAAAAAAACAACAAAGCAGAGATTAGAACTTCTTTACTATTATAGACCATTTAGCTACATTTAGTTCTGATATCTACCTAGGTTTATAATCTAGTTAATTTTACATTTTTTTTTTTTTTGATCGGCAAAGAAAATCTTTATTGATGAAAGCATGAAAAAGATACATAACATCAATAAAGAGGAGCTTGGAGCTAAATGAAGCTCCAAGCTCCAGTTGGTGAGAAACCAACGAACAAAGAAAGAACAATAAAAGCATAGCAGATCAGACTACACCCTGGATAGAAACAGTGAAAACTGAATCCAGCAGATCAAACTATAACACAGCCCCAAAACAGAACAAAACCAATCCAAACCATCTAAGGTGCCTTTAGACTATTTGGATCTTAAAGCAACAAAACTTCCACCCATCAATTCAATTGCAGCCTACACTAAAGCCAGGACAAAAACCATAGGCATATCAGAACCATTATTAATAAGAAACCCAACTTCTGATCTGGACACCAAGGAATCAAAGTGTGCACCACCTAAGCAGTCCCAACAACTACGCATAACTGTTCTAAACCTGAATGAAGCCTCCAACCTGAAAGAAGTCTCCAAAAGTAGGTAGCCACAAATTTCACCCTCAGCAGCACATTTTCACAGCAGCAGACAGAGAATCGCAGCAAGTATTCAGCCAACACACAGCAGAGTTTTAGCAGTAAACTAGCCAACAGCAACCCAAAAGCCAATCTCAATACAGCAACTCAGAACAGCAACCCAGCCTGCTCCTACTTTAATCCCCAATCCTACATCCTATAGCTTGACTAAAAGTTAATGGAAATTATAAATATGACTTTGCTGTTTTCCACTTCAAACCCCAAAACTACAAAGAAAAATAAGCATGGCAAACTGCAGATCAGCATTGCACTGAGGATAACCACTAGAACTCCAGATAAGGGAAATTGCAGTCCAAAGCAGTGGCAGTAAGCAATTCACCAAACAGATGATCATAGAAGCAAACTCCTCAATTGACCTTCCAACTTCTGAAGCAGCAGCATCACTGAAGCAGACTCCTCAATTAAAGCAATGGAGTGAAGGCATGAAGTTGAGATGCAAAATAGACTTTGGTAGAGGTCTTCTACTCTCCCACAGTCATATAATTCTCCTTGAGTAGGATTGAAACAGACCAGGCAATCTAGTTAATTCTACATGGGATATAGTCCGTCTTTCCTATTTTCCTTGCATGATATAATGCCAACGAAGCATATCATACATCCTGACTAGCACACTTTTTTCCTTCATTCCATGGGTTTATATTTAAGTTTTCTTGAAATTTTGTTTTGATTCAGTCATTGTTTATTTTTTGTGCTTCATGAATGGAAACTTATGAGATATATATATATATATATATTTTTTTCCACCTAATGTGTCTTTTAAATGGAAATGACATAAGTTCATCACTATAACCTTTTTAAGTAATAAAACCTTTGAGCTTAGAACATCGATACATATCGGTCAATACTTTTATAGACAATCAATGCAAGTATGATTATAGCTATATACTAAACAGATAATGTTGACGAAACATAGAAACTGGGTCCCAAACATAGAAATTTTGTTCAACTATATATTTTACATTAAATTGAGAAATAGTAAATATAAATGAAACTGTAAGAATTGCAGCAGAGCTATCAGCAAGTGAGGATATAATTAGCTAATATTTGCAAAAGCTCCCAAGACTAGTTTTACAACTACGTAACGAGAAATCAAGCTACCGCAGAACCTAGTCTCAGGCAAAAATCTAGTGATCGACATGAGCATTCAAACAGTATATGTTCAGGCAATAAGATCTGCCCAGCACTTGATATATATCGAGAATCAAAAAAAAACATACACTAAATATAATTTAAGAATGGAAATGACAAAATTGAAGGTCTATATATTAAAGGCATGGTGGTCCGTGGAAGAGGAAGATGAAGAGGAAGAGGAACAGAGGAATAGGAAGGAAGCATCCATCATGTCTCATCTCCTCCCCAGCACTCCTTCCTTTGCCCATAAACCCTATCGCTGCTGCTTCTCCTCCCCTCTCTCACTCTCAGGTCTGCTGTCTATCAAATTCAATTCCCATTCTGTGTGTGTGTGTGTGTGTGTGTGTGTGTGTGTGTGTGTGTGTGTGTGTGTTTTATTTATATGAAATGAATTAGCCTTTCAATTCTCGAATTTAACTAGCTCTCGTTTCTGGCATTTCAACCTCCTCATCTACTTAACCTTGACTGAGGGGAGGAGGGTAGCAGAAGACTACATACAAACCGCCACTCCATCCAACCCCACCCCCAACTTTTTCCATCCTCCCATCTCCTTGGATTACCCCAAGTTGGGACTTTGATCTTCTTCATTAATTATTATTATTTTTATTAACTCGTGAATTGTTTCTTTATTAAGAAATGCTGTCTTACAAGATTGAATTTCAATTTTATGAACTTGGATCATATTAATTTATGGATTTTCCCTTTAGCTTTGGATTTCCAACAAAAGGAAGGATCCTTTTTATCACTTGGTTCTAAATAATAGCAACATGAAAAATGTGTTGTCTTGTCTGGTATTGTATGGTATGGTATGGCATCTATCCACGGCGTACTCTAACTAGTTTTACATAGATTTTTTTTTTTTTTTTAGTTATGTAAACCTCTGCTCATCCTCTTCCTTGTATTACCCAATACCATAGATTGGCCATCCACACATATGCACAGCAGCACAGATTGGCCAACCAGATCCAACCACACAGATGCACAGCAGCACCTTGCAACCAGCAGGCTAAACCAGCAGACTAAGCCAACCTATATGATTAACCAAGACAACCCAACAGCAGACTAGCCAACCTATATGATTAACCAAGACAACCCAGCAGAGAACCAACAGAAACAACCTAGCAGAGAAACAACCCAACAGATCTCAGAAGAACAGCACAGCCAACCAGCCATCCAGACCCAACCCAGCAGAAAGCCAACAGGAGCAACCCAGCAGAGAACCAACAGAACAGATCACAATAGAGCAATACAGATCACAGATCACAGCAGAGAGCCATCCAGACCCAACCCAATGAGAACCAAAGAAAGTGCACCAACCCAACAAATTTTATAGACCAACCCAAAGAAACTAAGCCATCCTATAGGATTAACCAAGGCAATACACCGCCAACCAAGCACTCATTGGTGACCTTATGTTCGTGTTTTGAAATTACCAAAATACTTACTTATGAAATAATAGAAATCCTATAAGGAAAACAACCATATTAATACCTAGCCTAATTAGTATAAAATAAGACTCCATGAAGGCAACTTGATTACAAAGTTTTTTCAGTTGGTCCCAAGTGGGTTCAGTTTGAAACCAACCAATTCCATATTTTGTTGCTTCTTTAATTCTCTAGTTTTCTTGATCTTTTATGATATGCATCAAACAAGATGACAAGGCAGACTTGTGGGCAATTCAATGGCCAAAGAGACATGACATGGGCACAGTGAGGATATACATTGACAACATAATATTGAGTTGCATTATGTGACAGTTCCTTGTGATATAGCATTTATGGTTCCATGGAACATTACTTTGGACAAATCCCCCTGTTTCATACTGTTAATTTCCTCTTGTATTCAGGGATTAGAATTTTTTTCCGGGTGTATTGTTTTGGCAAGCACGTAAATGTAAACTTTCCGAGACATTTGAAAGAGAGAGAATTCGAAATAAATGAAATCTTTAGAAACACAGACTAAAATCTATCTAAATGTATTAAAAAAAAAAAAACCTAATAATTGTTAATTAAACATATTCAGATTTAGAGCATCTCCAACCATGCTCTCTAAAATGCTTCTTCAAAGTACACCAAAAACTACCTTCTTTATTTTGCCTAACTAGTTTAGCTAGTGTACACTCCAACCATACTCTTTATTTTAGCTAACCAATCAAACTAACTTAACTAATTTAAAAAAATATATATTATAAACATTAATAAATAAATAAATAAATCTCTAAAAGTGATGCACTAAAAATTTGATTCATAAAAATCTCTGAAATCTGATTCATAGAAAGTGAATATTGCATACAAATCTCTAAAATCTGAAATCTGATTCATAGAAAGTGTGTTACTTTGAGGTTATTAAATGTTTAAGAGTCTAAAAATCTGTGATCCCATTTGTTTTTACTTGGTTCATTCAGAAACCAAACTTAGTGCTAAGCTTCAAAGTCAACTTATTTAACGGATCAAAGAAGCACAACAAACTTTTAATTAGCCAAGCTGAAACTTCTGGAGTTCACTTATACAAAAAGTTCAATTTAAGTGAACAGACTCATAAGAATACTAGGAATTCATCCAATCAATTGAGGGGAAAAAAGTTAGTAGTTACTGATGATAATCTCCAAACTTCTTAAAAGAGTAAAAACTGAAACTATAAAACATGAGGAAACATACTTCTGTGTTGACAAAAAATTGATCTTCCAAATTTCTAACTTTTCCTGAACCTGTTGGGTGGCGGTCAAGCAGGAGAAAGGATTACAACCTGTCATGATGAAAGAAAGTGTTCTTTAGGAGCTCTGTTGACCACAAACATAAAAAAAAATAGAAGTATTTCTGACAATAAACATTTTTTAGAAATCGAGGAAAATAGAATATACATAAAACTAGCTTGCTTACTCTAAAATTCAAATATTAAACGCATTTTGAATTTTGAAACTAGAAATCAAACTTAAGGCCATCAAGAAATTGCTTATAAGTTATAACTACAAATACCAAAACATCAACAACTAGATAATAATTATCACCATAGGATAGGCCTTTTTTGTGTGTTGAACAATTACACAAGAAGGAAAATTTCACAAGTCACTTAGCAGCCTCAATAAGTTCCATTATGAAAATCTGAAGAACGAATCTATCACATTTTGACTTTTGTGCCAGTATTGCAGCTAATAATGCAACACCCATATAGAATGTGATTGGAATAAAAGTAAAATGTTGGGAAAGCATTCAATTACATCAAAAGAAAGGACCTTGATAGAGATGTCTGGATATGGGCCAAAGAACTCATTATGATCAATTATTTTCAACTACGGCTGAGGAAAAGTGGAAAATTTTCTACACAATGCTGGAAATAAGCAATTAGTGAATATTATATACTAATATCACAATTTTTTTAGTTATACATTTGATATTGCTCATTTGAATCGCCTAACCGTCCAATTTAATGACCATCCATCGGTTCAAATTAAACCAAACTATACATGCAACCTCCAAAATCACATATCACTCTTCCTCACAACATATAAATGTTCAAATCAATATAAATTTGTAGCATCAAGTAGTTTACCTAAACCCTAATAGAGTCTTTCTACTTTTCCCAGATATATAAAGTCTTTTGGTATTGTAAATAATCAAAATTATATTGGGATTAAGGAAATATAACAATAACTTGGTTTTGATTAATTTTTCTAGACTCACTTTCACATGATATCTTTTCAGAACCACAGCCATAACAAGATAAAACTTAATTGCCAATACAACTTGTTATATCATTTTTATGATCTAATCATAAATCACAAAGGTAAGTCGATAGAACATGAGAACAGTCAATTTCATAATGCACAAAAGTGTGATGATATGTTCCAGTTGACAGAATTACAAGAGCTACATCAATTTCATACTCTCCATTAACAATAAATGAAAAATTGGCAACCCTTTTTTTTTTTTTTGATCAGCAAAAAGAATCTTTATTGATGGAATCATTAAAAAAGATAGTGCACATCAATAAAGAGGAGCTCAGAGCTACATTCAGCTCGAAGCTCCAGCTTGGAGAGAATCCAACACGAAAAACCAAAGAAAACAAAAGCAGAATATACAAAGAAGCAACCAAGCAAAGAACAAAACCAAAGAAGTTGCACACCCAAAGAGTTTCACACCTAAGTTGCACACGTGTTACACCCAAGACTCTTTTTTTTTTGGTTATACAAACCCAAAGAAAGTTGCATGCACCATCAAAATCAAACAAAGTCAGAAGCTAACCAACACCAAACCTTAGCACCACAGAAACTTCAGTGAACTGAATCAGCCAGCCGATCAACAGCACACACTGAACAAATCAGCAGGTCTATCAACAGCAGAGGAATTATCCACGCATCAATAGGTACCATTGGTTACTAAATCTGAATACAACTGACATTGGCTGAATAGGAAGTGGAGCACAAAACAACTTACATACCCCAACTAGCATTAAAGCTTATAAACTACGGTACAAAACTATAGCAAACACATACTAACTGCAAAAACAGAGGCAAAACTATAGCAAACACATACTAACTGCAAAAATTGGCAACCCTTATTAACAAGAGTTCTGTTTCTCTATCTTTCTCTTCACTTCTCTTCTTGGTTTATGTATTTATGGAAAGACTTCAAAGGACAATGATATGGGCAGGGCACCACATGGCTTTGTTGAAACATGACTACTACTCATATTGAATCAATTTCATACTCTCCATTAACAATAAGTGAAAAATCCTAATATGACAAGATTTTGAGAACCCAAATTCTAATCCGTCTTTTCTTCGAACACCTTGACTGCATTTCGCAAATCTACCTCATCCACCTAACCAAGTTTCCATGAAAGAATAAAATCAAGTTTCTATGAACAAAGAGAAGTCCTAATATGATAATATTTTGATAACCCAATTTATGATCGGTCTTTTTTACCTCAGAAACTTAACCAAATGGTTATTGGGTCATATAGATTTGTAACTCATCTCTGTTTTAGAAGAGAGAGATATATATATATATATATTCTTAACAATGGTGGTGAATGGTTTTGGGGACTGCGTGACTACACTTTGGGGTCTCCACAAGCATCGTTGCGATCAACAAAATCAACCAAATCAAAACCCAATTCATACAATCAGCAAAATCAAAACCCAATCCACACACACACATATATATATATATATATATACACGCACAAGCAAAATCAATCCAGCCCAAAAATTATACACAAAAAACAACATGCGTGTATCAATCAATATAAAAAAATTAGAGAAATAATACTTACAATCTGTTCCTAAGCAAAATCAACTCCCTACAGCTTTGATCCACTTAATCGACCAACTCGTCCAATCGGAGAGAAGAACTTGCCAAATCAAACGCAAAAACTTAAAACAAATTCCAAGTGTTTTCTAGGGTTTTTTTTTATGCTCGATTTGTGATTTACTTGGAAGAAATACAACGCAAGAAAGGGGACGTGCAAGAGATGGAAACTGAATGGCAAAAATCACGGCAAATTTTGAGCGCCATTTTTTTTTTTTTTTTTTTTAGGTTTCAATAGCATTCTCTCTTTGTTATAGCCTGTAGAAGTAAGCTCCGCATTAGCTAACTTTTAATAATGGTTTTCAATTGCTATTAAAATATAAAAAATTGCTATAAAAGATTAAATGTTATTATTTAAAAATCTTCTACAGCATTTTATTAAAAAATGTTATGTATACCTTTTATTTTATAACATTTATTAAAAAATGCTATAAACAAATGTTATTAATTCTACTTTTTGTTGTAGTGCGGACCTGGTCCGATCCGTTGACAATATAAATATTTACATTGACATGTTAACATTCACATTAACAAGAGTATAAAATTGGCCCGCGGTCCATAGGCAGCCAAAAGCCCGTCCGCAGCTCAGGGCGGGCCCGGCCCGGCTCGTTGACAATGTGAATATTCACATTGATAGGAGTATAAAATTAGCCCGCGCCTCGTGACTGCCCAAAACCCGCCCACAGCCCGTGGGTGGCCCTGAGCAGGCCCGACCCGGCCTGTTGACAATATGAATATTCACATTGACATGTTAACATTCACATTGATAAGAGTATAAAATTAGCCAGCGGCCTAGGGCTGGCCCGGCCCGGCCCGTTGACAATGTGAATATTCACATTGACATGTTAACATTCACATTAATAGGATTGTAAAATTAGCCCGTGCCTTGTGACTGCCCGAAACCCGCCCACGGCTCATGGGCGGCCCGAGACGAGCTTGGCCATTTTTTTTTAATTCTTTTTAATTTTTTTTACCAAAATTTTATTATTTTCCACAAAAAAAAGACACTAGGCCTTAGTGTAGGCCGGGCCTCGGACCGAGCCTTGAATGGGCCTTAACCGGGCCGATAGGCTGGGCCGGGCTTCAAAGTGATGGCCCAGGTCCTAGCCTAGGGTCTCGGACTAAGCTCGAGCCCAGGCCCAAACAAGCCTTTCTCGGGCTGACCCACGGGGCCAAAAAATTAGGCCCAGGCCCTAGCCCTAGCACAAAGGTATTCGAACTTTGGATGGGCCAATGGATCGAGCCTCGGGTCGGGCCGGTGGGTCTGGGCCTAGCCTTAAGCTTAGGTCGGGCTTAGGCAAGCCTAGCTATTTTTTTAAAATTCTTTTTAATTTTTTCTACCAAAATTTTATTATTTTCCACAAAAAAATACATTGCGCCTTGGGCGGGCTGGGCCTCGGATCGAGCCTTGAATAGGCCTTAAACGGGCCGATGGACCGGGCCGGGCTTCAAAGTGATGACCTAGGCCCTAACCTAGGGTCTCGGACATGCTCGGGCCTAGACCCAAACGAGCCTGCCCCGAGTCGTAGGCGGGCTTCGGGGCAGCCCACGGGCTGCGGGCCAATTCTACATTCCTATCAATGTGCATTTTAACATGTCAATGTGAATATTCACATTGTCAACGGGCCAGGCCGGGCTGGGCCTATCCTGGGCCGCGGGCAAGCTTCGGGCAGCAGACAAATTTTATACTCCTATCAATGTTAATGTTAACATGTCAATGTGAATATTCACATTGTCACGGGTCGGGCCAAGCCTGCCTTGGGTTGCGGTCGGGCTTCGGGCCGCCTACGGGTTGTGGGCTAATTTTACACTTTTATCAATGTGAATGTTAACATGTCATGTTAACATTGTCAACGGGCCGGGTCGGGCCCGCCCTAGGCCGCTGGCCAATTTTATACTCTTATCAATGTGAATGTTAACATGTCAATGTGAATATTCACATTGTCAACAGGCCGAGCCGGGCCCGTCCCGGGCCGTGGGTGGGTTTCGGGCAACCACGAGGCGCGGGCTAATTTTATACTTCTATCAATGTGAATGTTAACATGTCAATGTGAATATTCACATTGTTAACAGGCTCAGTCGGGCCGACCCTGCCTCGGGCCGCCCACGGGCCGTGGGCGGGTTTCGGGCAGCCATAGCGCGCGGGCTAATTTTACACACCTATCAATGTGAATGTTAACATGTCAATGTGAATATTCATATTGTCAACGGGCCAGGCCAGGTCGGGCCTGCCTCGGGCCGCGGGCGGGCTTTTGGCCGCCCATTGGCCGCGGGCCAATTTTATACTCTTATCAATGTGAATGTTAATATATCAATGTGAATATTCACATTGTTAATGGACCGGACCGGGCCCGCCCTGGGCTGCCCATAGGCTGCGAACGGGTTTCGCGCCGCCACGGGACGCGGGACAATTTTACACTCCTATTAATGTGAATGTTAACATGTCAATGTGAATATTCACATTGTCAACGGGCTGGGCCCGCCCCAGCTCGCGGGCGGGTTTCGGGCCGCCGACGGGCCAATTTTACATTCCTACTAATATGAATTTTAAATTATGAATGTTCACATCATAAAATTACTAATCGTTCAAAAAATATTTGTAAGGGTATCAAAATTAAATATAAGGGTATAAGTGTCCAAGAAAATAGTGTAAATCAATAAAAAGGACTTCATGAAATAAAACTATACATACATGGGACTAAATGGGTTAAAAAATTTCTTCATGGACTTCTTGGATTAAAACACTTCTAAATGAGATTTATCAATAATTTTTCCAAAGAAGAATTAATTATCAACTCAGCCATGTTAAGTAGAGTTAAATATCATTAAGTTCTATTAACTTTTTGAATATGCCAAGAAGTCATGCCCTTATTAAATTATTATCTATCAAGTTCTTTTAACTCCACTTCTATCTTTTCTCTATTTTTGTCTTTCTCTACTATTTTTTCAAAAGTTTCACACCACCATTGTCTACCACACTGTCATTGTCACTGTCCATCTGCCACTGCCACAGTCATCGCCGTCTACCCACCACTACCACCGCAGTCGCCGTCTATTCACCAGCACCAATATCAGCATCGTCGCGGTCTACTTACCTACCTACTACCGCTGTAACAACCCCAACCTGTGATTAACTGTTAAACCATGATTAAGAATGCCTAATAAGTAATAAAGAGAAAATTTTGCGTTAATTGCATGTGTTATATGTTATTTGCATTTATATCTGTCTGTCGTAGAAATATCTGTTTGTGTTTTTGTTTTGTTTAGCAAATTGAAGGCCTTATCGGCATCTGATTACGAAATTGACTTAGTTTATGTGTTATTTAGGATTTTTAGAATTTTATAATAGGTTTAATTGAAATTCGATTCGGAACGAAATAATTAGAATAAAATAATATTACTTGATTAGTCTTAAACCAATTTTAATTAAGTTTCTTAATTAGCCTATATAAGGCTTATACAACACCTTAGAGTGATATCATCTTCACCTTTTGAGCATCAAAAACATTAGAGAGAAAGAGAGAGAGAGAGAAAGAGAGACCAAGTGTTGATCTTGGAAACTAAAGGAGAGGAAGAAGATTTGTAGAGAATTCAAGGTTTTGAACTTAGAGACTTAAACAATTAGCCAACTAGAGCTCAATTAAGAAGCTAAAGTAAGAACTCAACCCTTTAGTTATGTAATTGAGTTGGTTAATGCTAGAATTCAAGTGGATTAAGAGTTGAATCACAAGAATTAAGCTAAGATTGGAGAATGAAAACTCAAGACATACATGCATGCATATTTCATGGCATTTTGAAGTTGATGTCCAAAGAATTTCCTCATGCATGCCAATGTTCTAACTTAGTTTTGGGAATTCATCACATTCTATATCATTTTATCTCAATTGATCATGTTTTGAAAGAAAAGAACTCATATCAATTCATGCATATTGTCTATATTGAATTTCAAGCTTGGTTTTGGATAAATGACTATGCTTTTGGGTTTAATTTTGGGAAATGGCTCTCAATTCATGATGTATTATGAGTTTTTACATGTTTTCTTGAGTTTTGGCCCAAAATGAAGTGTCTTGAAGGTTTAAAGTGTTGGAAAATGGCTTTGAAAATTCTTATTTTTTGCTAACTTTGAGCATTAATTAAGGTGCGACCTAAGCGTTATTTTTAACGTTTTTCATTGGGTTCATGTTTAATGCCGCGTAGTGAATAAAATCGTGTATTTGATTGCTCAAAACCATTTCCGAATAAATGAAAATTCAACGCGCATTTTCGGGTTCGTGAAAATAAATTTAGGTGGGTTTCCTACACATTTGTGAAATGTGCTTATCCCATATTGGAAAGGCTTATAAATTTGAATGGGTTTATATACCTTAGCTTGGGATACTTGAGATGGGCCCCAAGTGATACTTAAGTTTGTAGAAGAGTGAGGTTATGAGTAAAATGGGCTAGACTCATTGGACCCAAAACAAAAACCACCCCTGCGCGGCCGCCGCCTTCCGTCTGGTCGGGCTGGGTTTGGGCGCGGGTGCATGGTGTGAGGTTGGGTTGGGCTTGTTCGACCCAATACTTATCTTTTTGGGCCAAAAACATTTGAACTTTATTTATTTATTTTTATTTTTGGTTTCAAAAATCAAAAGAAATTGGTCCAGAATTTTTCTTTCACCCAAATAGATCCCTAACAGGTTCAGACCCACCCAAACAGGTTCAAAGGGTTCAAAACAGGTTCATACCTATTCAATTCAAACTGAATGTGTTTGCATAGATTCAATCTGTCTGGTACCTATTCAATCTGTCCGAACAGGTTTCTACCTGTTTAGAACAGCCACCATTCTGCCTATATAAAGCATGCTTCTAGCAATTCATTTGATTTTTTTTAAAAAAAATTCCCTTAGAATTTCGTTCTTCTTCTTCTGTTCTTCTTGTGCTTTTGCATCTGTTTCTGCATTTATTTTTTAAGAAGAAAAAGAGAGAGTTACAACAGAGTTTTGGCTCGCCAAACTTGAATTTGTAGTGCTGCAAATTTAAGTGTTAGTTGTTGTATCCTGAGAAGTAGACGCCGGTAAAACTCGAAGCACCAGAGCGAGGGCAAAATCTACTTTAAGGAGATTGTGTCCAACACAAGTCTCGACATTAATTTCTGTAAACATTTAATTTGGAAAATAATTTATATAATTATTTTCTGAATTATTTTATTTTATTGTTTATTAAATTTATACATTTAAATTACACACACATAACACTGTGGGTTTTAACAATCTTAAAGTAGATTTCTATTTTTATTTATTTATTTGTGTTAGACAGATGAATATTTTGTTTCGGGAAATTAAATAGTAGTCATATACTGTTTAATTTCTTAAATAGTTGTAATATACTATTTAAGGATTCTTTGATAACATAGTAGTAATATACTATTTATCATTATCATTAGCATTTTGTGACAAAATATTTTTCTATATATTTTGTGTGTAATTTCTTTTGTTTACAAATTTGTGATTAGTATATTTTTATTTCGTCAGAAATATGATAACTAACAATACTGAGACTGTTATTACTCCGACCCCCACACCTGTTGTGCCAATGATAACTCCGACAGTACAGGTAAATCATGGGGAGAAGCCAAGAAAATTCAATAGCAATGATTTTAAAAGATGGCAACAAAAAATAATGTTTTATCTTACGACATTGAATTTGGCTCGCTTCATTCATGAAAAGGCACCGGCACTGAATGAGGGAGAAATTGACCGGCAAATGGTTGCCGCAGTCGATGCATGGAAACATGGTGATTTTCTGTGTCGGAATTATATCCTCAATGGGTTGGACAATACACTGTACAATGTGTATAGTGTCAAAAGCATTGCTAAAGAACTGTGAGAATCTCTAGATCATAAGTATAAGACAGAGGACGCCGATACAAAGAAATTTGTTGTCGGCTGTTTTCTAGATTTTAAAATGATGGATTCCAAGACGGTTATTAGCCAGGTTCAAGATCTCTAATTAATTCTCCATGACATACATGTATAAGGGATGGTTCTCAGTGAATCTTTCCAAGTAGCGGCAATCATTGAAAAATTGCCACCATCCTAGAAAGAATTTAAAAATTATCTAAAGTATAAGCGCAAGGATATGAAATTAGAGGAACTGATAGTGCGACTCCGAATTAAGGAGGACAACCGTGGTTCCGACAAGAAGTTAGGAAACCATGTCATGCAGGCTAAAGCAAATGTTGTGGAACATAAACAAGGGTCAAAGTTCAACAACAAAAAGCGTAAGCATGATGGCAATGGTCCCAAACAAGGATCCACTAGTAAGATCAAAAAAGAGATTAGTAACAGATTCTACAAGAGGTTCAAAGGCAAGTGCTTTGTATGCAGTAAAGATGGACATCGTGCTAAGGATTGTCACGTTCGCAAGGATGGAGGGAGTTCAAGAAAGAAGACAGCAGAAGCCAATATAGCTAAGGATTTTTATCTTTCCGATGGAGTGACAGACATCAATCTTGCTGCAGTAGTCTCTGAAGCAAACTTGGTGGGAAATCCCAAGAAGTGATGGGTGGATATTGGAGCAACCCGTTATATCTGTGCAGATAAGAAAATGTTTATAACCTACAAAGTGGTGGAAAGTGGGGAACAACTTTTTATAGAAAACTCCTCCACTTCAACTGTGGAAGGACAAGGAAAGATTGTGCTGAAAATGACATCGATGAAAGAACTCACTCTTAACAATGTACTCCATGTGCTAGAGATTCACAAGAATTTAATTTCTGGGTCATTGTTGATCAAGAATGGGTTTAAATTAGTCTTTGAATCTAACAAGGTTGTACTCTCCAAGAGTGAAATATACGTAGGGCGAGGTTACATGAGTGATGGGCTTTTTAAGCTCAATGTAATAACTGATGTACCTAATTTTGCTTTTAATAATAAGAACACATCTTCTATTTATATTGTTGAGTTTTTTTTTTTTATGGCATGGTAGAATAGAACATGTTAATTTTAATTCTTTGCGTAGACTTGTTTCTTTATAATGTTTACCAAACTTAGAATTTGATCCTAATCATAAATGTGAGATTTGTGTTGAGGCAAAACTCACTAAGGCATCATTTAATAAAGTTGAAAGAAGTACTGAACCTCTAAGTTTAATTCACACAGATATCTGTGATTTAAAATTTGTTCAAACTAGAGGAGGTAAGAAGTACTTTATTACTTTTATTGATGATTGCACTCGATATTACTATGTTTACTTATTGAGAAGTAAAGATGAAGCCGTAGAAGTTTTTAGGCAATATAAACTTGAGGTTGAAAATCAACTTGGCAAAACTATAAAGATAGTGAGGAGTGACAGAGCTGGTGAGTATGATGCACCATTTGAAGAATTTTGTTCTGAACATGGTATCATTCACCAAACCACTGCATCCTATTCTCCTCAGTCAAATGGAGTTGATGAGAGAAAGAATCGAACTCTTAAAGAGATGATGAATGCCATGTTGATTAGTTTAGGGTTACCTCAGAACTTATGGGGGGAGGCGGTTTTGTCTGCTAACTTTATCCTTAACATGGTACCCCACAAGAAACTTAATCAAACACCTTATGCATTATGGAAAGGTTGATGACCTACCTACAATTACCTCAAAGTGTGGGGGAGTGTGGCCAAGATGACAGTTCCTAGTCCCAAAACGACTAAGATAGGACCAAAGACCTTTAATTGTGTGTTCATTGGTTGTGCAAATAATAGTAGTGCATACAGATTTTTAGTTCATAGATCTGAAAATCCGAATATGCATGTAAATACTATTATTAAGTCAAGGAATGTGTCATTTTTTGAACACATTTTTACATACAAGGAAACTGAAGAGAAAAGTTCAAATAAAAGAACTTTTGATACTGCTATGGGTAGTAGTGAAGACCACAATGATAATGAATCAGATGAACCTAGATGTAACGAGAGGGCTAGGATCTCTAAATCATTTGGTTCAGATTTTCTGACATACCTGTTAGAAAATAAGCCTCAAAATTTTAAGGAAGTAATCTCAAGTCCTAAAGCTCCATTATGGAGAGAGGCTGTGAATAGTGAAATTGAATCAATACTGTAAAATCATACTTGGGAACGGGTGGATCTTCCACCAAGGTGTAAACCTCTTAGATATAAGTGGATATTCAAAAGAAAAATGAAAGCAGATGGTTTAATCGATAAATACAAGGCTAGGCTTGTTGTTAAGGGATACAGGCAGAAGGAAAACCTTGATTATTTTGACACTTTTTCACTAGTGACAAGAATAACATCTATTCGCATGTTGGTTGCGATTGCAGCTTTGTCTAATCTAGAAATACATCAAATTGATGTTAAAACAACTTTTTTGAATGGCAAATTAGATGAGGAAATCTATATGGAACAACCGGAAGGGTTTCAAGTTCCTGACCAAGAGAAAAAGGTTTGTAAACTTGTCAAATCCCTTTATGGATTAAAACAAGCTCCGAAACAATGGCATGAAAAATTTGATCACGCAATGCTTTCGGATGGTCTTAAGATAAACGAATGTGACAAATGCGTCTATGTTAAAAGCACATACAAAGGCTATGTCATAATTTGTCTTTATGTGGATGACATGCTCATTATTGGAAGCAATAATGACATGATTAATTCCACAAAGAAAATGTTGAACAAAAAGTTTGACATGAAAGATCTGGGAGTAGCAGATGTAATTCTAGGAACAAAAATTACTAGAACATCTGAAGGATATGCTTTATCTCAGTCTCACTATGTTGAGAAGATTCTAGACAAATTTGGAAAGCATGAAGACCATCCTGCTAAAACACCTGTTGACATTAGTCTTCATTTGTCAAAACATATAGGTGCAAGCATATTACAATTAGAGTACTCTCAGATAATCGGAAGCTTGATGTACTTAATGAATTGCACCAGGCCAGATATAGCCTATGTTGTAAGCAAATTGAGTAAGTACACAAGTAATCCAGGGTCCAATCATTGGAAAGCAACAATTAGAGTACTTAGGTATCTCAGACATACCCGAAATTATGACTTACATTATATCAAATATCCAGCAGTACTCAAAGGGTACAGCGATACAAATTAGATATCGGATACTAAAGACTCAAAATCCACTAGTGGAGACGTCTTTACCCTGGGAGGTGCTGCAGTCTCTTGGAAATCCTCCAAGCAGACATAGATAGCAAGGTCGACAATTGAATCTGAGTTTATCGCATTAGATAAAACAGGAGAAGCAGAATGGCTTCGTAATTTCTTAGAAGACATTCCAATGTAGCCTAAACCTGTGCCAGCTATATGCATTCACTGTGATAGTGAAGCAGTAATAGGACGGGCACAAAATCATATGTATAACGGTAAGTCTCGACACATTCGTCGAAGACATAATACCGTTAGACATTTGCTCTCACATGGAATAATTTCCATAGAATGTGTAAAGTCAAAGGAGAATATTGCGGATCTATTGACTAAAGGGCTAGCCAAAGAAAAAGTGTGCCATTTATCGAGGGGAATGGGATTAAAGCCTATTACTTAAAATTTGCCATAATGGCAACCCAACCTAGTTGACTGGAGATCTCAAGATCTAGGTTCAGAGGGACAACTGAATTATGGATGACTTCACGTATTACTAAAGAGGTTTACTCCTACTCATTTCTATGATAAGAAGAGTGATAATTGTAGCATTAGTAAGATAAGCTTTGCTTTTAATGATTCTTATAGCTTAGACATCCAAGTGGGATATAGCAGGATACTCTTAATAAGAAGTCACCTTTATGAGTGTGAACTGGGTTGGTTCTGTGAGAATTGAGAAGGCTAAATTCTCTAGAGCACTCATGAATTACCAGGCGTTGTTCAAGGCCAAAATTTACACAACCGTAAGAACCAAACTATGTCTGCGGATAAACTATGTGTAGTCTATTATCTTGGCTTACACAAACAGCTGAACAATTCAAGGCATCGCGTCCACTGGTTAGCTAGTAAATCCGATAGGCTTTCACTAGAGGAGGTTCAAAGCCAAAAGTTACCTATCTCGACGTGGTGTATCTTCTTAATGTATTCTTTCTTTGTCTACATCTTGTTGCATGTCTGTTATTGTGAATTCCATTCATGTGGAGGATTGTTGGAAAATGGCTTTGAAAATCCTTATGTTTTGCTAACTTTGAGCATTAATTAAGTTGGGATCTCAGCGTTATTTTTAACATTTTTCATTGGGTTCATGTTTAATGCCTCGTAGTGAATAAAACCGTGTATTTGGCTGCTCAAAACCATTTTCGGATGAATGAGAATTCAATGTGCATTTTCGAGTTTGTGGAAATGAATTTAGGTGCGTTTCCTACACATTTGTGAAATGTGCTTGTCCCACATTGGAAAGGCTTATGGATTTGAATGGGTTTATATACCTTAGCTTGGTATACTGGGGATGGGCCCCAAAGGGTACCCAAGTTTGTGAAAATGTGAGGTTATGGGTAAAGTGGGCTAGACCTATTAGACCCAAAACAAAAACCATACGCGTACGCCACTATCGCCGTCCATCCAGTTGGTCAGGCGGGCTGGGCTTGGGCGCGGGTGTGTGGTATGAGGTTGGATTGGGCTTGTCTGGCCCAATACTTATCTTTTTGGGCCAAAAACATTTGAACTTTATTTATTTATTTTTATTTTTGGTTTCAAAAATCAAAAGAAATTGATCAAAAAATTTTCTTTCGCCCAAACAGATCCCTAATAGGTTCAGGTCCACCGGAACAGGTTCAAACGGTTCAAAACAAGTTCACACCTATTTAATTCAAATTGAATGTGTTTGGACAGATTCAAATTTGTCTGGTACCTATTCAACCTATCCGAACAGGTTTCTACCTGTTTGGAACAGCCACCATTCTGCTTATATAAAACCTGATTCTAGAAATTCATTTGATTCAAAAAAAAAAAAAAAAAAATTTCCCTTAGAATTTCGTCCTTGCTCTTCTGTTCTTCCTGTGCTCTTGCATCTGTTTCTGCATTTATTTTTTAGGAAAAAAAAAAAAAAGAGTTACAACAGAGTTTTGGTTCGCCAGACTTGAATTTGTAGTGCTGCAAATTTAAGTGTAAGTCGTTGTATCCTGGGAAGTAGATGCAGGTAAAACTTAAAGCACCAGAGTAAGGGCGAAATCTACTTTAAGGAGATTATGTCCAACACAAGTCTCAACATTAATTTCTGTAAGCATTTAATTTGGAAAATAATTTATATAATTTTTTCTGAATTATTTTATTTTATTGTTTATTAAATTTATACATTTAATTTACACACACACATCACTGTGGGTATTAACATAAAGTTATATTTTGAACTTGAATCAGCAATCTGAAAATTCCAGAATTTGCACCCTTCGCTCGAGCGGTGGAGTTTGCGCTCGAGTGGAGAATGCGAGCTCCTAGTACTTTTACAGAGTTTGAGGGTTGGCTCGAGCAACAGAATCGGCGCTCAAGCGGCCACTCTCGTTTTTGACCTTCCGCTTGAGCGACCGAAATTGCACTTAAGCATAAAATGAGATCTCTCAGAAGTTTTACAGACTTTTGCAGACCGCTCAAGGACCAAAGTTGTACTCGAGCGGAGATCCTTTTTGTTCAGTCTTACGCTCGAGCGACATTCGAGTGTCCATCGAGCGGAAAATTCATGCAACTAGTACTTTTGCAGACCGCTCGAGCGACCAAAGTTGCACTCAAGCGAACTGTCCTGTTTTTGAGAGTTTGACAAAGTATTTTGAAGCACATTTTGGCATCCTCATTGCATCTTAGGCATTCTTCAGTCCTAATTAAGACATAATAATGAGGATTGCCACGACTCAAACCTGCCCCTATAAGTTTAGTGTCGAAACCTGCCAGTAATCTGAGATTACCAAAGGCCTTCTTGTACAATCAAAATAACCAGGACCGGCGGAAGCAAAATACAAAAATACCAATATTCCAATGAGCTATGCATTTATATGAACAAATATGTACACATATAACCGTTAACTTACCCACATAACGATACATAACTTATAACATAATATCTTATACAAAATATATGCACATGCTGAATATATACATCATGACCAAAAGCTTGACAATGGCTTTCCAGGCCTAGCCCGAACTCGAGAGCACTCAAAACAACTCGATAGGCTTCAAAACAATAGCTTGGCTAAAGACCCCTTCTAAGCTTGTCCTCCAGGACGCTCACCTATACATATACATAAAATAAAATAATAATAATAAATAAAAAAAAGTGAGCTAAATCACAGTGAATAACATTAAAGTAAAGGGGTTAGTAATAATGTTCGCTTAAACATTAAAAGCAATTCACATGTGTGTTAAGGAAAAGTATACCAGTCATAAGGATCCACGTGTATTTATAGCGATCTTTCAACCCATAATATATATGGACAATCATATAACTCGATGTTTTGTACACATTTGGCCCTGGTACTATCACCTCTAGGCGAGGGCCACGTGAATATAAATCACGGTATTATTACCCCTGAGTATGGGCCATGTGAATATAAACCACGGTATTATTATCCCTGAGTAAGGGCCATGTGGATGTAGACCGCGGTATTGTTACCCCAGATATAAGCCACGTGAGTATATTGCATGAAATGGAATACTCATTTATTCAGTAAATCATGTCACTATAGAAGCAATTCTTAACAATAATAATTACAGTCAGATACACATTCATTCAGTAAATCATATCACTGTAAAAACAATTCTTAACAATAATAATAACAGTCAAAAAGAATAACTCAAACATATCTTTACAACATTGTTACTCACAGTTCGTTCCATTGGGCACGTGGCTAGAATGTAGCGTCTGACCTGTATAAACACAGACAAGCACAATGGTTTAATATACAGTCTCACTGGTTCAATTACTCGTTACTAATCTTTCCATTTCGTTCCTTAATTTCCTTCATGTTTATAAGATGCGAATGCACATGGAATCCACATGAAAACCACGCAAACGGAGGCCGAGGCCTAACATTGGATCTGCCCTGTTAGCCGCACGTGCGGTGGTTTGGCCACTCGTGCGGTGGCCTCAGCTGCACGAGCGGTGGTGAAACAATAGGCATTTTTGGGTAAATAAAGGTTGGCCGCTCGAGCGGTCTGGGTCTATTTGCAGCCCGAAAATCTGTTCTTGAATGGAATCTCATTCTTTCCAATATCATACTTCATTTCCATGTATTTCAAGGCCAAAAACTCATAAAAACCTGTTGAATGCAACATATCTAGTTTAAACAAAATCATAACTTCAAAATGGAGCTTAAATTTTATACAAAACATTCAAACCCTTGAGTTGAAATACAAAACCATCATTTATACAAATTGAGCTCCAATCCTTGAAATTCATGGGGTTTATTCTTGAAATCTCAAGAAGCATGCAAGAAAACAAATTTATGAACATGATTTCCATGAATCTATGCCATATATGAGGATACATGTTCTTAACAATATATAGCAAAATATATGCAAAACTTACACATAAATCATAAATTCAACTCTGTAACACTTAATCTTCAAGAATTAGGAGTTAGATTCTTACCTAGGGCCTTTATAGGTATTTAATCTTGCATAATCTTGTTGAATACAAGCTTGATCTTGAGGAAGGTGTGGAACTTGAAGGTGTGAAGCTTACCTTTCCTTCAAGTTCCACACCTTCCTCTTGGTTTCCCCTCTTTCTCTAGACCTCTCTCTCTTTCTCCAGATTTTTCTTCTTCTTTGTTGACTCTAAGCGATGTATATATATATACACTATCTAATATTTAATTAACTTCAATTTAATTCATTTTGAATTAGATTTTTACAAAACTTCATATTAGGTCTTAAAAATCACACTGATTACAAATATGTATTCCGTTTTGCTTTCTAAAGCCTCTAAGGCCTTCAATTTCAGTGTAAAGTCGCAATGAAACCATCTAAAGGCACCTTAACGAATCAGCCAAAATCAATTTTCAATTAAACTTCTCAAATAGCTCTAAAAATTATCGTTAGCATGACCATATACTTAATTTCGGTTTTTGAACCCATTAAGGTCATCAATTTCAGTTCCAAAGTCATAGCCCCAACAGATATTTCTGCAATTTTGACAGATATTCTCAAATTAATTCATATTAACACATATTAAGAAAAATAATTGTGACACGCATTTCGGGGCCGTTACATTCTCTCCACCTTAGGAAGTTTGGTCTTCCAAACTTATCTTATCCTGTAACAAGATTAGAACCTTCGATCTCATAACATTGAAATCAAACTTAGTAACATAAATGTAACTATTCCCTGAACAAGCAATAGTAAGATAACCCGGCCATTTCAAACGGGTTCCTTCGTCACAAAATCATGGTAAAACATAAATAATTCAGTTCATCTATAACAAATATTTTCAATCAATCGAAGGTAAATTTTCCAATAGTACTTGTAGTTAGGGTAATTTGTTTTTGACAATCTACATATAGTTTTGTCATTAAAGTGATGCCTAAGGCATATTCAAGTTTTTTTTTTTTTTTTTTAAAGCATAAAGTAAATGGTCAGGCAATTCAATCTCTCTTTGCTGTACAATCTGATCATTCATTCTAACCAGTTTATAAACGCTTGTAATGAAATAAACCCAGATAAATATTCCTTTTACCTCAAAGCAATAAAGGCTGAATCATATCAAATCAAATAATGATCTTATAAAGTCAAATTTAAATGGTGGGTCTATCCCGTCAATCACAATCAAAGTTTTAGTCCAAGAATAAATAGTTGGCAGTTTCACAACGGTTTTAAGGCCACTAGTTCTCACTAATATATCAAAATCATGTCAAAATCATATCAATAAGTATCATGTCACATCGTACAGGTTCATAGTTATGTATGTTAGACGATTCACTTGTCAAGGTGGTCGACCAGATCACGAACAGATCATATAATCACAAATCCATAGTTTGTTCGATAGGAATTAGTCATATAATATTCATTTCAAGCACAGATGTATGTATATGTCCGCATATAAAGCCAGAAACCAAATTCAAAACTCATGATCACAGTCATTCAACAAACAAATGAGTGAAGTTTTTTTTATTTTTTTATTTTTTTATTTTTTTTTATCTTTCCCACAATTTCATTGCATAAAGTAGTCCAAGTAAATATGTCCCAAATGTCTTACACACACCAATCATTATGCAATTTAGTCACTTTGTGTCATTTACTGTAACAAATAGATTCCCAGTCTTACTACTAAGTATATTTTTTTTTTATCAGTTGATAGCTCCAAGTGAGGGGTCATGCACATCTATATTTGCTTATACTAGGAGATACATTCACTTCATATCAAAGATTCCACAAACAATTCACAATAAGGATCATTAATCCATCACAAGAATTTCATTGAAGTCATAGTCCCAGACACACATAAAAGTCCCATAACACAATCAATTATAGGATGCTTCATGGTCCATTCATTTCAATATAGTTTAACACATCATGCACGACATAAGGAACTAATCCAACAAAATTCGTCTATATACATGGAAACATGTCATAGAAAAGATTTTCCAATAATGAGTCAATTCTATATCATCGTTAGAATTTTGTTTCTTATAGTAGATTATCGGATTATCAGTCATTTAGTTCGTTAACATGTGATTCAGAAGCAGTCAATAGTTACATTGTTCGCATGGGTGGAGTCATTCATCCTGTTTAACTATTTCTTATAAGCAAATAATATTAAACACGGTTGTGATCACAAATCCCCATAACCGATTATCAGTCGACCATGAACAATACTTGGCTGCAACTTATCTTAAGAAATACCTACACACACACACACACCATGATGACAAAATTTGATAACTTCTCACATTCATAAAGTCCATCCCTTATTCTTAAGAGTATTCAAAATCTTCTTTTAGCTTCTTCGTGATCAGTACATTCATAAGTCCCAAGTCTATTTATAGCTTTTCAGTAATATTAACAAAAGTTCATTTTTCCCAATAGCTAACAGTGATTCCCAAATGGATTCAGTCAGTATCTTCACAATTTATATCGAGTCATAAAATGTACAACTCCCGTACTAATTCCTACATAACTCGTTGTACATAAGCCAGGTAATACCCGCATCAGTTATCTCACCGTTTCAATTAAACCTTTCACTATTCTTTCTTGTTAGTCACTTTGGACATTAACAAATTTAGATTCATTTTGTTTTGTTTTGTTTTTTTATTTTTTTTTGGTGGTGTGACAACGAAATGTCGTGGCAAGCTAGTCAATTCAATATTTGAGCAAACAAATTCTCAACCTTTCTTTACATTCTACACAGTTCTTATCGGTCTATAGCATATCCCAAAAGTATGTGTTCTTATAGTTTCGTTAGTACATATAAGCAAATGATAGGAAATATTTCACGAACAAATTGGAGCATATGTCATTAATTTACCATTACATCATCACAATGTTTCAAGGAGGTCATGGTTCAAACATGCGTAGCGTTTCCATAATGCAGTCAATTATGGTACATTCCCATATCTATCCATTTCCAACAAAGGCCCTGTTTGGTAAAGCTGTGGGAAAGTACTTATAGCTTATGCCTAAACAGCTTATAGCTTATAACTATGAACATAAGCTGATTTCTGACTTATAAATTAAGCATCTCCTGCCCCACTCAAAGAATAAGCTGATTTCTAACTTCCAAAAAGCTATAAGCTATAAGCTAAACCAAACACATCAAAATAACTTAAATTAAGCTGAAAGCTAAAATAAGCAGCTTTTAAGCTGCACCAAACAGGGCTAAAGTTCTAAATGTCATTCATAACAATTCTTATTCAATTGTCTAAGTACGGAGTAAAGGACTAACCCAACACATTCTCAAAATTTAAGATACATACTGAAGCAAGTCATTGATGCTTGCATAATTCTTCCAGATATAATAAAATTCAATCACGATTTGGTAATGTAACACAATAGAGTGACCGATTATTAGCCATTCGGTTCTTCACACATGATTTAGAACACATTAGGTGAGACTGATCAGTCAGTAATCACATAAGCCACGGATGCCACACAATTGAGTAGGTCATGCAATTTAACCATTTCATATAAATAGATGAGAACAAACACATTCACATTATTACAGGTTCCTATAGGCAATTGTCAGTCATTCATTACTAGTACCCATCCAAAATTCATATTCTAAGAAAAGCACTATGATGAAAAGCCATTTCACTCCCATCTATTCCGTAGGTTAATTCTTAGAAGCATTCAAAATCAAAGTGTATGTTCACAATATATACATCTTTAGTCAAAAGTGTACAATTTCCAATTCCACTTAAATATTTTGCACACAATCTGTGTTAGTTGTCTCCTTAGTTCAATTAAAACTTTCACCCTTCTTTCTAACTACTCAATTCTAGCCTCTAATGATTTAGTTTTATCTAGGTAGAGACCATCATAAGCACATGCAATAGTTCCCATAGTTGCCGTTCTCATTTCAGTTCAAACATATTCACACAGTCCACATCATTTGGCCTTTCCACTGACCGTTCTTTCCTTTTCTTCCTATATGTAAACAGAACACTACGAAACATAGACAACACTCTTACAGTTCTCACATTGTTCAATTCTTGTCAAATTTATTCCTTTTTCTTTCTAACACGCATAATCATAGGCCGATAATTCTTTTTCACAGATTTCAATTCAGTTTTGATATATTCCTTTCAATTCACATGTATTCATTTCATTTCGGTTTCAGATGTATTCATAAAATTCATCTTTATTTCCTTGTCAGTCATGTTCATAACAGTTCACACACTCACACAAGCTAATGCAATGTCCCTAATTCTTTGCTAGAACACCCTACAGCTCATATGGACACGTGTGTGGATAAATTAACTGGTGCTCTGATACCATTCTGTCATGACCCAAACCCGCTCCTATAGGTTTAGTGTCGTAACCAGCCAGTAATTTGAGATTACCAAAGGCCTTCCTGTATAATAAAAAATAACCGGGACTGATGGAAGCAAAATACAAAAATACCAATAATCCAATGAGCTATGCATTTATATGAGCAAACATGTACACATATAATCATTAATTTACCCACATAACGATACATAACTTATAACATAATATCTTATACAAAACATATGCACATGTTGAATATGTACATCATAACCAAAAGCTTGACAATGGCCTTCCAGGCCTAGCCCCTACTCGGAGGCACTCAAAACAACTTGGTAGGCTTCAAAATAGTAGCTTGGCTAAAGACCCCTTCTAAGCTTCTCCTCCAGGACGCTCACCTATACATATACATAAAATAAAATAAAATAAACAAATGAGCTAAATCCCAATGAATAACATTAAAGTAAATTGGTTAGTAATAATGTTCGCTGAAACATTAAAAGCAATTCACATGTGCGTTAAGGAAAAGCATAGCAGTCATAAGGATCCACGTGTATTTATAGCGATCTTTCAACCCATAATATATATATGGATAATCATATACCTCGACGTCTTGTACACATTTGGCCCCGGTATTATTACCCCCAAACGAGGGCCACGTGCATATAGGCCTCGGTATTGTTACCCCCGGGTAAGGGCCACGTGAATATAAACCACGATATTATTACCCCCGAGTAAGGGCCACGTGGACGTAGACCGCGGTATTGTTACCTCCGTATATGGGCCACGTGAGTATATTGCATGAAATGGAATACTCATTTATTCAGTAAATCATGTCACTATAGAAACGATTCTTAACAATAATAATTACAGTCAGATACACATTCATTCAGTAAATCATACGTGTATTTATAGCGATCTTTCAACCCATAATATATATATGGATAATCATATACCTCGACGTCTTGTACACATTTGGCCCCGGTATTACTATATAGGCCTCGCAAGGGCCACGTGAATATAAACCACGGTATTATTACCCCCGAGTAAGGGCCACGTGGACGTAGACCGCGGTATTGTTACCTCCGGATATGGGCCACGTGAGTATATTGCATGAAATGGAATACTCATTTATTTAGTAAATCATGTCACTATAGAAACGATTCTTAACAATAATAATTACAGTCAGATACACATTCATTCAGTAAATCATATCACTGTAAAAACAATTCTTAACAATAATAATAACAGTCAGAAAGAATAACTCAAACATATCTTTACAACATTGTTACTCACAGTTCGTTCCATGGGACACGTGGCTAGAATGTAGCGTCTGACTTGTATAAACACAGACAAGCACAATGGTTTAATATACAGTCTCACTGGTTCAATTACTCGTTACTAATCTTTCCATTTCGTTCCTTAATTTCTTTCATGTTTATAAGATGCGACTGCACATGGAAACCACATGAAAACCACGCAAATGGAGGCCCAACAGTTCAAGACATGGCTAGAAAGACAGGTTGGATCTGCCCTGTTAGCCACACGTGCGGTGGCCTTGGCCGCACGAGCGGTGGTGGAACAGTAGCCATTTTTGTGTAAATGAAGGTTGGCCGCTCGAGCAGTCTGGGTCTATTTGTAGCCCGAAAATCTGCTATTGAATGGAATCTCATTCTTTCCAATATCATACTTCATTTCCATGTATTTCAAGGCCAAAAACTCATAAAAACCTGTTGAATGCAACATATCTAGTTTAAACAAAATCATAACTTCAAAATGGAGCTTAAATTTTATACAAAACATTCAAACCCTTGAGTTGAAATACAAAACCATCATTTATGCAAATTGAGCTCCCATCCTTGAAATTCATGGGGTTTATTCTTCAAATCTCAAGAAGCATGCAAGAAAACAAATTTATGAACATAATTTCCATGAATCTATGCCATGCATGAGGATACAACATCTTCTTAACAATATTTGGCAAAATATATGCAAAACTCACACATAAATCATAAATTCAACTCTATAACACTTAATCTTCAAGAATTAGGAGTTAGATTCTTACCTAGGGCCTTTATAGGTACTTAATCTTGCATAATTTTGCATAATCTTGTTGAATACAAGCTTGATCTTGAGCCTCTCCTTTAAGTTCCACACCTTCCTCTTAGTTTCCCTTCTTTCTCTAGATACCTCTCTTTTTCTCCAAATTTTTCTTCTTCTTTGTTGACTCTAAGCAATGTATATATATATATATATACTATCTGATATTTAATTAACTTCAATTTAATTCATTCTAAATCAGATTTTTATAAAACTTCATATTAGGTCTTAAAAATCACACTGATTAAAAATATGTATTCCATTCTGGTTTCTAAAGACTCTAAGGCCTTCAATTCCAGTGTAAAGTCGCAATGAAACCATCTATACGCACCTTAACGAATTAACCGAAATCAATTTCCAATTAAACTTTTCAAATGGCTCTAAAAATTCCCATTAGCATAACCATATACTCAATTTCGGTTTCTGAACCCATTAAGGTCATCAATTTTAGTTCCAAAGTTGTAGCCCCAACAGATATTTCTCCAATTTCGACAAATATTCTCAATTTAATTCATATTAACGCATAATTAAGAAAAATCATTGTAACACGCATTTTGGGGCCATTATAAGAATAAAGGCTAGAAACACACCAAAATGAAATAAAATAAGTTAAGTACCATCTAAGTGTGTGTTTCAATGTATGTATCTGTTCTATGTTTATGTAGGTCACGCATCGTGAGCTGTTGATCCATTTATTCTGTTATCAAGCTATCTGTGAGTAATGACTTTGTAAAACTTTGTTTAATATGAAATACTTTCTGAACATTATGATATGATATGGTATGTTTCTAAAAAGAATGGTACAAAATGTTATGTTGAAATTACATGAATGATGGCCCAATTCTTTGAAATGTATTCGTGGTATCCATAGCAAAAGCCCTCGCTCAGGTGACATAATACTGTGGCTTATGATCATGAGGCCCTAACCTGGGAAAAACAATACCGTGGCTTATGAATGTGATATGATACCTGGTACCGAAGGTTCCATTGTGGAACTTGTTATAAATGACCAATGTGATTTGTTAACGCTAATAGATGTACCACGCATGATACGAATATGAATATGACTCTGTTTCTTATTTGAATACCAACATGTTTATGTTTCTGACATAATAAGAGATTTGAAATCTGATTTCTGAATCGGTTATGGACATCATTCGTTAAAATCTTTACTCTGCTATTATTCACTAGGCTCCAGCTCACCGTATTATTTATGAATGTAGGTGATCAGGTGCGTGACCAAGCCTAAGCTGTTGCCTGGAGATCAGTTTTGTCAGCCAACCACAGTGCCTCCCGAGTAGGTTTCCAGAATGCCACTGGTCGAGTTTTATGAATCAAATTATAGTTTGAGACTTTTGTTTGTTTTAGACCAGTTCTTTTGTGGTATATATTTAATGACGCTGTAAGATGGATACGTATAAGACGACATATGTAGGTTTATGTATATAAGTTTTAAATTTGTGTCCCATGTATGTCTGCACAGCTCTATAGACTATGTATGTTTTATATATCTGCTTCTGTATCCGCATCCGTATCTGCAACCTCTTGTTATATGTTGATTTATTCAGAGGCCTTAGGTAATCCCAAGATTATTGGCCAGTTACGATGCTAAACCTATAGGCACGGGTTTGGGTCGTGACAACCGCCATTGTTGTTGTCCACCTACTACCACCACCTGTTGAAAAATTTGATTTTTATAAGCTTATTTTGGGCCAACTTTGAGCCCAAATTTAGGTGTGGTCCACATGTCTTTTGAGGTGGGTTCAAAAAGGTAACATGTTCCTTGCTGCATGGCAAATCACACGGTGCAAACGGTTCGTCAAAACTATTTATGAGTGAATGGAAAGTTGACGTCGTTTTGGTGTTCATGGAATGGATTATTAAAGAAGTAAAATCTAGGTTTCCTTGAAATGGGTATCCCACATTGGAAACTTAAGAGAACTTATGTGTGTATATAAGTTCTAGATGACAATACTTGGGTTAGGCCCCAAGGGGCCCCCAAGTTTGTAGAAGGAAGGAGTTATGGAAAAATTGAATCTTGGCTCAAACCACCACACGCGCGTGCGCTGCTGCCGCTGTCCGACCGGCCAGCCGAGCCGTACCGTATTAGGCCGGGTGTAGGTATAGGTTGAGTCGGTTTTAACATTAATCTTTTGGACAAAAATTTATTTGAATTTTTTCAAATTCTTGCAAGAAATTATTTGAATTTCAAAATTAAATTAATTCAAATTTGAATTCAAATTTTTTGTCCAAAAATTGTGCCTCTTCCAAGTTTGAATTCCACAATAGATTAAACTGTCCAAACAATTTTTTAACCTATTTTGCACCGGAGAGATTCAGTTATTCCTAAACAGATTTAAATCTGCCCAAGCAGATTTGAACATATTCAAACTGGGTTCAAACAGATCTTGCACCTGTTCCAGTTTGAAAACATACCTGTTCGGCCCTATAAATACAAACCATCTTCTAGTATTTTTCTTCATTCCAAAAATCTGTTTTCTTCCCTTCCTTTGTGCTCTTTTTCATATATATTCTACATATTATTTTAGAAAAATTTCTGAGAGTATAGAACACAGGTTTGGTTCGCTGTATAAATTGTTTAGAGTGCAACTACAATTTGTGGAGATCATTGTGTCTTGGGAGATAGACGCCTTTTATCCGTAAGCACTGTAGCGGGGGTGAATCTGTCTTAAGAACAGAGTGTTACACATTCAACTTGATCTTTTAATTATTTATTCGATTCAGTAAATAAATTCTGTAAGTAATTTATTTTATTTGTTTGATTTGGTTTCAACTTATTTATTTTACACAGAAGATTATTCCAACAATTTTAAGATAGATTCAAATTATTATGTTTAAACAGAATTTTTCGTTTGTTTTCTTTTCTTCGTTTCTTCTTCTTACATAAATTAATTTTCTGTGATTTTACAAAATAATATTTTGGTTGGAAAAACAAATAGTAGCAATATACTGTTTGAATAATAATAGTAATATACTGTTTATTTTCTTTGAAAACTAGTAGTAATATACTAGTAGTCATTAACAATTCAGAATATTTATTTGTAAAGTTGATCAGAAATTAATTTTGATTTTCATAAATTATTTCTGAGTTTTCATTAATTAAAATTCTGTTTCAGTATTTTATTTTTTGAAGTGTTACAGAAATTTAATTTTCTGTGCGGAATTAATTTGTTTAAATAAAATTTTATTTTATTCTCAAATTAATTGAAAATAAAAGTTACAATTCTTATTTCTTTTATTTTTACAAAATTTAATTCTGTGGGTTTGGATTAATTTTCTATGTAGTATAAAATTCTAATTAAAATTTTGTTTTATAACTTAGAATTCATGGCTACTGAAACTGATGCTCAAACTAGTACTGGTATGGTGGCTACAACTACGCCAACCCCCTTGTAGACACCTCATTTTTGACCGCCCTTATGATTTGGACACCATTACATGCACACCTGATGATGAGTTTATACGCTCGCCAAGTGCTTGAAGTCCTTAGCGGAATGCCACAGCTTTGAGCCTTTCAAACCCTGTACCTTTGTTGTCCCAGTTTTGGACCAAGCCTAGCTTTTTCAGCCTGCAGCCTCTGGTGGCCTGCCAACCATCACTTTTTGGTTGTCGGGCCACCAGTGTATTTTGCAAATATTTTATGCCAGCTGTGCCAGCTGTTTACATAGATGCATGCATCTATCCTTACGTGTAGGGCTAGATCTCCGTGAGGGAATTTCATGTTTTCTATATATAGGAGCTCGCTCTCTCATGTTTTGAGGTTAGAAAATTTTGAGATCAAAATTTTTCTTCTCTTTCTTCCAAATCTCTACATTTTTGCCTACAAATCTTCAACCTTTGCCTATACACCCTTAACCAAATCTTCTCATCTTTGAGCTGAGGTATTCTTGAGCTTGGTTTGAGCTCTTGAGAGTATTATTTGCTTCGTTTTGTTTCTTGAATTGCTTCTTCTCTTCAAGAGGTATAAAGCTTTACCTATTTGTTTGCTTTCTCTACTTTTTTTCCTACTATTTTTCCATTGTTTTGGACTATCAAAACTCTTTGTTTTTTGGGCTGAAGCTTTGGTTTAAGGCCATTAAAGGTTCGGGGGTGGTTCACCCTTCTTTATACCTTGTTTTAGAGGCCTTTGCCCTTGTGTTTCCCACCTTTTTACCATCTTTTTTTGAACTTTTAAACATTGATTTTCATAGCTTTTTCAGTGGCTAAAATCATGTTTTGAAGTCCAAATTTGGAGGGATTAGTCTCTCCTCCTTGTGTCTTGCTTATTAGCCTAGTTGGTGCCATGTTTTAGCATATTAATCTAGCTATTTTTCACTCAATTTCAGCATGTTTTAGGACTACTTTGAACCTATTTAACACTGTTTTGGGCTGATAGTTGCATTTGAGCTTTGTTTTGCATGCTTGTAGTGTAATCGTCCTCATAAGCTTGCTGTTCTAGGCCTTAGACCCCATCTTGTTTGAGTTAATAGCATTTATTTATGCTTTTCACACTTATTTTCAACACTAATAATCTCTGCAACTTCCCTTCTTTCTTGGCTTTTTGTTTTGCTTTGAAAGTGGTTCAAACTACTTGTTTGTTGAAAGCATGAGATTGAGGTGTAATGCTTAATGGGTTAATCCCATAGAGGGTTTATTACCAACGGTATGATGTCTCTTTCATACCTAAAATAACATTTGGTTTGAGCCCTCTTTCCATTAGAAGACTTAATATCACCCTTTGGGACTCAATTGATTAAAAGATGGAAATGTAACTACAATGGAGTAACTAAAACTTGGAATTAAAAGTGAGCAAGATATTAATTTGGTTGTGTTCAATCGGACGTTAATTGAACACATGGAAACTTGAACCATTTCATACTCATTAATGATAAAATGATTCAAGGTTCCAACGTCACCACTTCCTTTGATGATTCATGAAAGGGAGGAGGTTTGTGTCTTGTTTTGCATTTATTAAACTTGCACACTTTGGTTCATGAGCCATCATGGAATGAAATTGCTTGAGTTGATGGTTTGTGGACCAAGTTCACTACTCCTTTGATTTGTTCATAAAAAGGAGGGGTGAACTGTGCAAACAAACCCTTGAAAATACCCTGTACATGCTCTGTTTGTTCTCTATTGTAGCAAGATGAACTGGGTAGCAGTGGCTGGTAACCACCTTTGATGGCCGGCCGGCTATCACTGGTGGCCAGCAAGCCTCATCACTGGTCGGCTGACCACTAATGCAAAATTCAGCAATGTATTTTTTAGGCAAAACAAAGTTATTCTGGAAGACGCCAACAGTGTTAATGTTCTATTGTGCAACAGAGGCTCTCCAGGAGCAAAACAGTGGCTTTTCGGGTGAAAATCGAGCATGTGCATAAGCATTCCTCGCGTGTCAAGTATGTTTAAGTTTAAATATTTAGCTTAGATATTTGTTGTAATTAATTAGTTGTAGCTAGTTAATTTTGTAAAGTGTTGTAATTAATTAGTTAGTTAACAAGTTTTTCAATTTCGTTTTGTAATTAGTTAGTTAACTAGAATAGTTAATTAATTCATTGTTGTAATAATTAGTTAAGTAGTTTAGCTAAATTCATTTATTTTGTAATAATTAGCTTAGCTTTAATTAGTTAGTTAATTAGCTTAGTTTATTCGGACTTTCCTTTGTGAAGCGCAATGTTGTAATAATGTGTATGTCTTCCAACCCCACATCTTTCTCTCTTTTATTTTACTAGCTTATAATGATTAGTTTAGGGACATCATATTTTGTTTAGCATACTTTATGCTTGCATCCATTTGTATTGCATGCACCGAGGCTCAATTCATTATTCTAACTGCATTACTAGTTTAATACTTCTTTGAATACGTGCTTAGACCACATGCTATTTAAATGATTCACATGTCATTTTAAGTAGCCGAGCCTATTTAGATTGCATATTGCATGTGTTGTATTAGTCATATTGCATAGTTAGGAATCATACAATTTTTCTAACTCTTTTATCTTTTTTGGCTTGGAGTATTAGATGAGCTTTTACTCACTTTAGCATATTGCAGGAGTGTGATGTTTCCATGTTTAGCATGCTTGCCATGAGGCTAAGTGTTTAAATGCTATAAACTGTTTGAATGCCTGTGGATGAAGGCTAGTTGCTTGAATTGGAATAATTTGAGCAATATTTATATGCGATCACTTTTTCAAGTGGTACATATTTGAATCAATTTTCAAAACAAACATGAATCAAGTGTTCAAATTCTTGCAATTTAGTCTATAATTGTGTGTGCGCATCACATAGTAATGCTAGCCTAATAAACAGAACAAGAGCATATAATGTACATAAAATTCATATCATGATTAGTAGAGACCGAACTTTGATCGAGCGAGCGGGGGTGCTCAATTCATTCATGACTTTTCCCTCTCGTACCTAAGTTCCCGAGCCAAGACAATCTTGGTGATGACGGACACTTGGCCTTTGGCACGAGTCATGGGTTTCCTAAATTTTTCCAAAACAAAATATTTAGGCGGCGACTCTATATCTGGCAAAGTAGTCTAATTTTGGCAATTTTGATTCAAAATCAATTTTTCAAAAGATTTGCCGGAGTTGGACTCTTTGGTGTTTATCAACTTCACATTGCACTTGTGAGATTAGATTCAGAACCATAGGAGTCTAAACTGTAGGGCTTATTTCGAACTTCCGAAAGGGGGCGCGAAAAATTCGAGCTATGCCCCTCTCTTGTTGTGACTATGCCAGTCAATCATGGTGAAAAGCCAGAAAAGTTCTTAGAAACTGATTTTAAAAGATGGCAGTGGAAAATTCTGTTTTATCGTACTACTCTCAACCTGGCACATTTTCTCCGTGAGGATACTCCTACTCTGAAAGTTGATGAAACCGACCGGCAAGTGGTTGTTGCTGTCGATGCCTGGAAACATGTTGATTTCCTTTGCCGGAACTACATCTTGAATGGACTTAACAACACATTATACAACGTCTACAGTTCTATCAAGACAACAAAGGAACTTTGGGAGTCTTTGGAGAAAAAATACAAGACAGAAAATACTGGCTCGAAAAAATTCATAGTAGGCAAATTTCTAGACTTTGTGATGGTTTATTCTAAGATTGTGATCAGTCAAGTTCACGATCTCCAACTCATTCTGCATGACATTCATGCAGAAGACATGTCTCTCAATAAATCCTTCTAAATTGCTGCCTTAATTGAGAAATTACCCCAAGGCTGGAAGGAATTCAAGAACTACCTCAAACACAAGCGCAAAGAAATGTCTTTAGAGGAATTGATTGTGTGTTTGAGAATTAAGGAGAACAACCGCAAATCAGAGAAGCGGGCTGGTAAGCATCCAACGGAGTCTAAGGCAAATATGGTGGAACATGCTCCAAAAGGAAAGAAACGAAAGTTTTTTAGAGAAAGTTCATCATAAGGCTCTAAATTAGGGGAAACTAAGAAGTACAAGTTTAATGACAAATGTTACATCTGTGATAAAGAGGGACATCGGGCCAAAGATTGTCGTAGCAAACGCAAACGCAAAGGAAGATCAAGCAAGAAACGTGCTTAAGCCAATATGACCGAAGTGGACAAAATTTTCAATGGTATAGATGATATAAATCTTTCTGTAGTTGTTTTCGATACAAACTTTTTTGGAAATCCTAAAGAATGGTAGGTGCACACTGGTGCTACTCGTTATATCTGTGCCGATAAAAAGAAGTTCACATCTTATTCTATAGTTGACAACGGTGAACAACTTTTTATACGCAACTGTAGACACCCCATTTTTGACCGACCTTAAGACTCAGACGTCATCGATTGAGCGCTCGGTGATTGCGCATGTTGTGCTCGTTCTGAGGTTTCGGAGTCTCGACTGAGAGCCTTGCCTCCGAACTTCGGGACTCTTTTGTGTTTTGCCTCGGTTTGTGAACCAGGTTCTGTTTTATCTTCCCGAAGGGAGGGAGAGGTCTCGTAGACCATCTCTCAGTGGCCGTAGGATACTTTTCGTGATCGTAGACCACTGTTCCCGTTTGGAGACCAGTTTTTGATTTTTGGAGTCGTCGGCCGTGCGCTTCGGTTCAGGACCGCTTAACTTTCTCTGTTTGCTCCGGTTTTTGGCACACACCTTGTTTCCTCTCTCTAGAGGGACACTGTGGCCCAGGAGACCACCTTCGTGGTCGCACGCCACTTTCGATGCTTAACAGTCAGTTTTCGGGGCACCCGGCTGCGCGTTTTGGCCCCCGAACCCTCGTTTTGCATCCGTCTTGGTTCATTTTTGGTATGGACCCTATTTTCATTGTTTGGAAGGTGGTACAAGGGTGGGAGACCACCTTTTCTCTTGGAGACCACCTTTTCTCCCGTCGGCCGATTTTCTTGTCAAGAAGATGGTCTCCTTGGTTTTTGAGCCACTTTTGGCTGGCCTCCACCATACCACTAGCTTGCTTTCAGCTTGGAGACCACCCTAAGAGGCTGCTGACCACCTTGGACCTTTTGAACTGGTTGGCCGACTAGGGGAAGTGGTCGGTCGACCACCTGAACTGATCGACATACCTCCCTCAGTTCTGTCTCTGTGAGTGTGTGCCAGTTGTGCCAGCTGGAAGGCACAGACTACATCCTCCATACATAGGAGGATTGGCAACCTTGTTTTGGCTTCTTAAAGAAGCTTGGCCCTTTGCTCTAAGCTTCTAAGAGAAGCTTGAACCCTTTTTAGCTTTTTGAAGAAGCTTGACCCTTTGACTCTAGCTTCCTCAAGAAGCTCGACCCCTTTTTCTCTAGCTTCTTCAAGAAGCTTGGACCTTTATTCCTCTATAAAGGAGGCCCTCTCCCTCATTTGCAAAGGTTTAGAAAATTTGGTTAAGGCATATGCATACACCCCTCTCTATCTCTCTATTTCAAGCTCCAAAGTCCCTTGTTCTTGCACCTTTACATACCACCTCCTAGCCTAAACCCTCCACCATCACTCTAAGCATCTTGGAGGTCATTTTCAGAAGTTGAAGGCTTGCATTTCTTGGTCCAGAAGCTGCTGGAGTTCTTGGCTACAAGGGTAACACTCTATTCCCTCTTTTGGTCTCTATTTGGATTCATATCTTAGCTCTATTTGCAAGCATATTTGGGATTTTGTGTAAACTAAAAAAGGTCTTATTTTGAGGTCTTTAACATGTTTGTTTCAGACCATTTTTCTGTTGGGGGTCATCTACCCCCTTGCATGCTTCATTCCATCTTGTTTTGAGCTATGCCTTAGGGCCTTTGCATTGACCTTTGTTTGGTCTCTTAGACACTGAAATCCAGTGAATTTTCAGTGGCTAGCATGTGTTTTTGAGTGCCAAAATCAGAGAGGGGTGACCCTCTCTCTCCTTGTTTTGTTTTCTAGCATTTTTGGCCTTATAAATGAGCTCTTATTTGCATGCTTCCAAGTCATGTTTTAGGCCATTTTTGGTGGGTTTTAGGACCTGAATAAGCTCTTTCCAGAGCTCGTTTTTCCATTTTAGGTGTCCATCTTGCATGTGTAGAACAACCCTCTTTATAGCCTATCAAAGGAGCCTATCATTCTTGTATGCATAGACCATGTTTCAGTGGGTTTGGGGGCTTTATTTGACATGCCATGATTTTTTTTTTGACTGATTTGGTGGCCTCTCATGTGCTTCCTATGGTTGTAGTGTAAATCATGGTTCACTAGCTTGTATTGTATGAAGTTTTGGCCCCCTTTCCTAGCATATTTTGGCCATGATCCAAACTAATTTTATTCATATTTTGGGCTTCCTTAGTTCTATTTGAAGTGTTTTGGGTCATGCATGCATGGTTGTATATGGTCATAGTTCAATTAAGCTCACTAGCTTTGCATATCGGGTCCACTAGCATGCGTTGTTTGGGCCCTTGACTTTTTTTGGTGTCATTAAACATGATATTTCAGAGCATATAAGATTGTCATATTCTCATGTTTATCACTCTTTAAATGCGTTTGAGAGTCGTGCTTAAATACCTTATTCATGGGCCATTGCATGAGCTTCATTTCCATGCCTTTCAAGTCATCATTTTAATCCATTTTCCTACTGTTTTGGGCCTACATAGGAACTATTTTGGGCTGGTTTGGTCATTTGTGCATTGCTTTGCATACCTCTAGTGTAATGCACTTCACTAGTTTCGGTATCCGGGCCATCTAGTATGCATTGTGTGAGGTGTTCGCATGATTTAGGTCCATCATTCATGTCATTTTAGAGCTGGAGAATATGTGATTGTATGCCATATTTCATGATTACCATGCTTTGGTGGAGTTGCACTTTGTGCCTTAGGTTTGGTCCCTTGCATTCGTGCATGTTTGCATGTGTGTTGTTGCTTCATTTTCATCATGTATGGCCATTGATTTGGGTGTGGTTGAGGCCCATTCATTTTGGTTTAAGTCCATGTTGCATCGAGTATGCCATTATAGTTTATAGCATTGAGTATGTCGCGTTGTCACATGTTTGATTATTGCATTGCGCATGCCTTGTACACTTCATTGTGTATGATAATCTCCACATGTGCATTGTGTATGACATAATAGTATCATGTGCATTAAGTATGCCATTGTTAGTTCGTAGCATTGCGTAGGCTAGTTTGCATGTTTGCACGTCATCCTTTGCATGTTTGCATGACTTGGTCGCATCACCTTAGGATTGCATGCTTGAGGTCGCATTGTGCATGCCATTCTACTTGTTGCATTGTGTTTGGAATAAGAGTTAGTCCAAACACGGGAAACGAGGGACGTTTCGTACTCCAAGTGATGAAACGTGCCTCAATTCTCGGTCGCTGACACTCTTGACTAACGCA
This sequence comes from Camellia lanceoleosa, assembly GCA_025200525.1. Lineage (NCBI taxonomy): Eukaryota > Viridiplantae > Streptophyta > Magnoliopsida > Ericales > Theaceae > Camellia > Camellia lanceoleosa. The sequence goes on along the minus strand of CM045762.1, from coordinate 24,836,160 downwards.
TGATGGAGCTAGGCATTTATGTGTGTCACGACCCAAACCCGCCCCTATGGGTTTAGCACCGTAACCGGCCAGTAATCCTAGATTACCGAAAGCCTGCCTAATAGTGATACAGTAAAACAGAGTACAGGGGCTTGGCGGAAGCCAATACAGTAAATAGACAATGTCCAATGAGCTGTGACAGTCTGTATGCCAAAAAGATTTTTCATATAACTATACAGTCAGAAACAAACTAGTACATACATCATATACAAGCATTCAAGATAGGACTTAACAAGACAAGAGTGCTAACAATGATCAAAGAGACAAAAGCAAGATGAAGGGGGCGGCTAAAACACCCCTAAGCCTTAGCATAGCAGGCTCGGAACCTCGCAGTGAGGCACATAGGTTGGCTTGACAAAACTGGAAATACTCTGACGCCTCTAGCTTTGATCCGGTGCCTGTACACCTACATATATATATGAGCAGTGAGCTAAAGCCCAGTGAATAACATAAAGCGTAAAGGGGTTTAGAATGAATGTCCTTGCGGCAATGAAAACAGTTCAATTCAATCAGTATATTAGTTATTCAGTACAGTAAACAATCATATGTGGTACATCCATTAGCATGACAGTAACAGTAGGTCTTAAAAGACCGAACAGTAATAATGGCCATCAATCAGTAAACAGTAGTGGTTCCGACGAGGGAACCGACAGAGATCTCTAATAAAGAATAAAGAAAGATATGCTAAGGATGCCACAGTACAGTTCAGAAATAAAGGACATACATTCATTCAGTAATCAATATCGATTAAATTCATTCGGTGTTCAGAAAATAATCATTTGAACATATCTTTACACAATTGTTACTCACAGAGTTTTGGGCTACAGTGAACTAGAGCGCCTCCCCGGAAAGCCAACCCTATACAGTTAACAGATTGAACACACACTAAGCTATACAGTTGGGAAAAATGATAATTTAATCCCTAGATTGCCTTGGTGTGTTCTACATCTATATCCTCTTCAAGATGCCTTAAATATGCCCTAGGAATGCCTAGGATGGAAAGAGGATGCAAAGATGTACTTTGGAACACTTAACAAATTTTGCTGAAAACAGTGGTCTCGCTCGAGCGAGGCTTTCTTCGCTCGAGCAGACATGCAGACAAAGGAGCTCCGCTCGAGTGTGGATTCTGTCGCTCGAGTGGACTGCGTGCTACAGTAAAAATGCTGGATGCTCAGATTTTACGCTCGATGCTCGCTCGAGCGTGAGACACAACTCTTCGCTCGAGCGTAGGTCCCTTCGCTCAAGCGTACGCCTGCGCGCACCAAGATGCTGAGAGCTTGAAATTTACGCTCGAGCCACCATTCCCTCGCTCGAGCAGAGCTCAGAAGAAACGATGGTCGCTCGAGTGTGGAAGCCAAATTATGGAATTTCCAGATTTGCCTTCCAAGCTCAAACCAAGCATTCCAAAGCTCAAAACTCAACCTCTTGGACCCAAATTCTGGAAAACACATCCAAACTCAATATACAACAAGTTACAAATCTCAATTTGTGAATTTAAAGCCCAAGAGTGAGTCAATTAAATCCAAATTTCAAACCCATTTTCATGAACATGAAGAACATGCAAACATGCATGAATTCAAACCATGTCAAAACTTCAAAACATGCTCTAATGAGCTCTTTCTTTTTAAAACAAGTTGAAAACATGGACTTAAGCTTAATTATGAACTTGCATGTGACAATTTGCCATGAAATCAACTCAAAATTCATCAATACACACATGCATACAATGAAATGAGTTCTTACGAGTCATAAATTGGCTCTAGACTTCAACTTAGCTCTAAGCCATGCAAGAATCAACATAAATGCACAATCAAGGAGATGGATTCCTACCTTAAGTCTTGAATTAGAGGTATGGAGGCTCAATTGTCAATCTACACTTCAATTCTACCAAGTTCTTAAGCCAATCCTCAAATGAAATCAAGTCTCTCACTTCCTCTCTCTCTCAATTCGGTGGTGAGTGACAAAAGTGGCTGATGAAATGTGTTGTGCAATGCAAGATAGAGTCACCAAGGTGTGTAGATAATGGCCACTAAGTGGTCTAATTGTAAATGAGTTCAATTTCAGGTAATTTGACACCATTTAATCTAATTTAATCCAGTTTAATCATACTAAATCAACTTCCAATTAAGTATACCATAAAATCACATAAATTCTCATGATTATAACTCACTAATCAATTTCTGGTTCGGCCGTCGATAAGGCCTTCAATTTATAGTTTAAACATAAAAACTGAACAGATAATTAAGCACTCAAACAGATAAACATGCAATTAAACAGATACAGTTAATCAATTCAGTTTCAGATTTCAATCAGTCAGTTCAGTAATTCGGTCAGTTCATTTGCTTTCCATAATTGGTCTTAATTTAGCAGTAATCGGTATTAATCAGTGATCAGTATGAGGGTTGTTACAATGTGTTTATATATGCATTTATTTCACATTGAGTTGTGCAATCTGACTCCTTGGCCATAACGCATTAAAATGCGTGATTGATGGTCCGAGGGTTGAAGACTATACTCCCTTGAGCTCATGACATGATGAGGAGAGTGGTCGTGCATACATTGCTTTGAAAATGCATTACCATGCTCTATTTGTCCTTTGCTGCAGTAAACCAGCATTCTGCAGGAAGAAATGGCCGGTCGGCTACTTTCAGTGCCGATCAGCTAATCTTTGTTGGCCGAGAGCTTCATTTTTGGTCGATGACCAATTTCCCTTGGCCGATGACAATTCCTCTTGGCCGATGGCCTCTCACAGCATCCAGAAGGTGATTCAGGAGCATCCTTGAGACTTGTGCAGTTTTCAAAGGTGCAGAGCAGTGTAACCAGAGGCAACATGAGCGTGGCGATAGATTTCCGAGCAAAGCCGAAGCATGCATGCATTTGTCCCTCTTCTCGAGGCCTCTTTACTGCTTTAGCAGCTTAGTTAATTTGTTTAATTAGTTAAGTGTTTTGTAATAATTAATTAGCTTGTTAGTTAGTTAATTATATAATTTGTATTATTCTTTTGGACCCTCCGTCGAGAGGGATAAATGTTGTAATAAGTGTGCGTATGTGTGATGCATGTCTTCCAACCCTACGTCTTTCTCCCTTTCATTTACCAGCTTATGATGGTTAGTTTTAGGGCACGTTTCAATTAGCATCCTTATGATCGTATGTTTGCATCCATTCATCTGTTTTGCATGCACCGGGCTCGGCGCATCATACTAATTGCATAGCATTTCAATTCCAACTTGAATACGTGTATTGAGTTGCCGCATTTCACATGTCATTCTTAGAATAGCCGAGCCTATTTTAGTTGCATTTTGCATGTGTTGCATTAGGCATCTCAGCATAGTTAGGATTCATGGATGTTTTCTAATTAGCTTCTTTCTTTGACTCAGAGTATTCAGTAAGTGTTTATGCTTTAGCATCCTTGCATGCGTGTGAGTGACTGCTATGATAGCATGCTTACCATGAGGCTATGTGCTTATGTGATATAACTGCCTGAATGCCTGTGGGTGAAGGTCGGGTTGCTTGAGTTGGAATAATTCGTCAAAACCCATGTTTTAGCCTACTTGCGAGTAGCAAACTTCAATCTATTTTCAAAACAAATGGATATGCGATGCTTTCTTCCAACTTAGGCAATCCAGTTTATACTTGTATGCTGTGCGCATCACATAGTAATTCTAGGTTAATAACCAGAATAAGCGCACATGTGTTTTCAAAAGCGAGATATCATGCTTAGTAGTGACCGATCTTTGATCGGGCGAGCGGGGGTGCTCATGAAATGACCTTCCCCAATCGTACCTAAGTTCCCGAGCTGAGGCAACTTTGGTTATGACAAACACGTGGCCTTAGGCACGAGTAAGGGTTTCCTAAATTCTTCCAAAATAAAATATTTAGGTGGCGACTCTGTATCTGGCAAAGCAGTCCATGTTTGGCACTTCTTTCTAAAATCAGTTTTTCAAAACGATTTGCCGGATTTGGACTCTTTGGTGATTTATCAATCTCGTATTGCACTTTGCGAGATCAGATTAAGAATCGTGACATTGAGTCCAAACTGTAGTGAGCCCAATGAACAAAACGGGATTCCCTCCCGGGACGTTCGAGGACGTCTACAGCAACTCCTCGACTTCTAAAGTTGAAGGACAAGGAAAGATTATTCTAAAGATGACATCTAGAAAGGAACTTACTCTCAATAATGTGCTGCATGTACCGAACATTTGCAAGAACCTTGTTTCCGGATCTTTGTTGAGTAAAAATAGGTTTAGGCTTGTTTTTGAAAGTGACAAGTTTATACTTACCAAAAACAAGATATATGTAGAAAAAAGTTACATGTCCGATGGCCTTTTCAAAATGAATGTAATGGTTGTTGTACCCTCTGTTATTAATAAAAATACATCTTTTTCTTACTTGCTTGAGTCTTCAAATTTATGGCATGGTAGACTTGGATATGTTAATTATGGATCTTTGCTTAGATTAATTAATATGGAATGTTTACCTAAATTTGACATTGATTTAAATCATAAATATGAAATTTGCGTAGCGGCAAAATTAACTAAAACTCATTTTCATTCAATTGAACTAAATACGAAGCCACTTGAATTAATTCATAATGACATTTGTGATTTTAAATCAATTCAAACTAGAGGTGGGAAAAAATATTTTATCACTTTCATAGATGACTATACTAAATATAGTTATGTTTATTTAATTCGAACCAAGGATGAAGCTTTGAAAACTTTTATTCAATATAAGAATGAAGTTGAAAATCAACTTGGTAAGAAAATTAAAAAACTTAGAAGTGATAGAGGTAATGAATATGAATCACCTTTTGGTGAATTTTATAAAGAACAAGAAATAATTCATCAAACCACTGCTCCTTACTCATCTCAGCACAATGGCATTGTTGAAAGGAAAAATAGGATTTTAAAAGAAATGATGAATGCCATGTTAATAAGTTTTGGATTACCTCAGAACTTGTGGGGAGAAACAATACTTTCTACTAATTATATTCTAAATAAAGTACCCCGAAAGAAAGTGAATCAAACACCTTATGAATTGTGGCATGGGAGAGTATCATCCTACAAATACTTAAAAGTGTGGGGGTGTTTGGCTAAAGTAGCTATTCCTAGTCCTAAAACGACTAAAATAGGTCCTAAAACTGTTGATTGCATTTTCATTGGTTATGCCATGAATAGTAGTGCATATTGATTTTTGATTCATAAGTCAAAACATTCTGAAATACATGAAAATACAATTATTAAATCTCGAAATGCGTCTTTCTTTGAATATGTGTTTCCAAAGAAAACTGGACAAGAAACTAGTACTAATAAAAGATCTTTTGATGTTATTACTAGTTATGATCAAGAAAATGATCAAGAACAAGAGCAAGAGATAGATCCAAATGAGGAAGAGGAACCTAGGCGTAGTAAACATACTAGAACCTCAAAATCTTTCGATTCAAATTTTCTAACATTTTTGTTAGAAAATGAGCATTTAACTTTTAAAGAAGTTATATCCAGTCCTGAGGCTCCTTTATGGAAAGACGCTGTAAACAGCAAAGTTGAATCTATCCTGCAAAATCACACTTGGAAATTAGTGGATTTGCCACCAAGTTGTAAACCTCTTGGGTACAAGTGGATTTTCAAAAAAAAAAAGAAAGCGAATGGATCAATTGACAAATACAAGGCAAGACTTGTGGTCAAAGGATATAGACAAAAAGAAGATTTTGATTATTTTGACACATACTCATCAGTTACTAGAATAACATCCATTAGAATGCTAATTGCCATTGCATCTTTGTACAATCTAGAAATTCATCAAATGGATGTTAAAATCGCTTTCTTAAATGGTGAGTTAAATGAAGAAATTTACATGGAACAACCTGAAGGATTTTCTGTTCCAGGAAAAGAAAAGAAAGTATGTAAATTGGTTAAATCATTATATAGTTTAAAACAAGAGCCAAAACAATGGCACGAGAAATTTGACAAGGCAATGATGTCAAATGGATTAAAAATTAATAAATATGACAAATGAGTTTATATTAAAAACACAAACAGCGGTTATGTTGTAGTATGTCTTTATGTGGATGATATGCTCATCACAGGTAGTAATAATGACATGATTAAAACTACTAAGAAAATGTTGAATAAACATTTTGACATGAAGGACATGAGAATTACTAATGTAATTCTTGGTATAAAAATTACCAAAATATTAGAAGGTTATACTTTGTCACAATCACTTTACATTGAGAAAATACTTGACAAATTTAGCAAAGATAATGATCAACTTGCTAGAACACCTGTGGATGTCAATTTGTTTCTTTCTAAGAATGTACAGAAAAATATTTCTCAATTAGAGTATGCCCAAATTATTAGAAGCTTAATATATTTGATGAACTGCACTCGCCAAGAGATAACCTATGTAGTAAGTAAATTAAGTAGATATACAAGTAATCCAGGAGTAGAACACTAGAAAGCTATTATAAGGGTTCTTAGATACCTCTGATTTACTCGTAACATTGGGTTAAATTATACTAGATATCCAGCAGTACTTGAAGGATAATGTGATGCAAATTGGATATCGGATACTAGAGACTCAAAATCCACCTGTAGGTATGTCTTTATACTTGGTGAGGCGGCTGTATCGGGAAAATCTTTCCAACAGACTTGCATTGCTAGGTCTATTATGAAATCAGAGTTTATAGCTTTAAATAAAGCTGCGAAAGAAGTAGAATGGCTTCGCCACTTCCCTAAAGATATTCCAATGTGGCCAAAACCGGTGCCTGCTATATGCATACATTGCGATAGTCAATCAGCAACAGATAGAGCACAGGGTCATATATATAACGATAAGTCATAACACATTCGTCGTCGACATAACACCGTCAAACAACTACTCTCTAATGGAATTATTTCCATTGAAAATGTGAAGTCTAAAGACAACATAGCGGATCCACTAACCAAAGGGTTAGCAAGAGAGTTAGTTGAGAATTCATTGAGAGGAATGGGACTTAAGCCTATTAAATAAGAGTTACCACAACGGCAACCCAACCTAATTGACTGGAGATCCCAAGATCTAGGTTCAAAGGGACAACTAAGTTGTGTGTGACTCATAAGGATCACTGGAGAGTCAAACTCCTACCCATTTCTATAATGAAATAGTGATGTCTGCAGCGTTTTAGGTTAAATAAATACTTGTAGTGATTCTTATATCTAGGAATATCTACTGGAGTATGGAAGGATACTCTTCATAAAAATCACCTATATGAGTGAACTTGGCCGGTTCTATGAGATTTATGAAGGGCTACAATTCTCTAGAGCACTCATGAAAGACCAAGTTGTTCAAGGCCAAAATAAACACAATAGTGAGAATTAAATTGTGTCTGGTAATATACTATGTAAGTTCTATTGTCTTGGTTTACACAAACGGCTGAACAGTTCAAGACATCATATTTACTGGTTAGCTAGTAAATCCAATAGTGTCTCACAAGGGAAGGTTCAAAGCCAAAAGTTACCTATTTGTCATGACCCGAACCCGCCCCTAAGGATTAAGGCCATGACCGGCCAGTAATCCGGAGATTACCTACGGCCTCCATACTAATCAGACATAACTCATCAGAGTAAAGGGGCCAAACAGAAGTAAAAAATTCAAAACTTTGTCCATAGAGCTGTGCTTATATGCACACCAAAACAAAACAAAACAAACCAAACTCATATACATTAATAACCCACATCATAAGTGCAGTAGTATAAACTTCTTTACTGACAGGATCATCTAGACTGAGTCAACTCATAGCGAACTATATACAATATACACAAGATCTTTGCCAACAAGACAGAATATAAACACGTAACAAAAAGGGCAAGGTTTGGTCTCGTACGTGAGACACAAGGCTGACTCTCCCAAAACTCCTGTTGTCCCTGGCTGACTTCACTGGGGCTGGGGTTGGTCCTCACTTGGCTCACCTACAATTACATGAATGAGCGTGAGCGAATGCCCAGTGAATAATATCAAGTAAACAAGTACATAAGCAATTATTAGAACAGTTTAACAAACGGCCTTCGGCCCAATCATTTATGGCAATCGGCCTTTGGCCCAGTCATTCATGACAATCGGCCTTTGGCCCAATCATTCATTTCCATCGGCCTTTGGCCCAATCATTCATTTCCATCGGCCTTTGGCCCAAGTATTCATTTCCATCGTTGTTCACCAATCAGTTAATGAACTTGCAAAGCTTACACAGAAGTACCACTTAGACAATAACATACTACAAATATCTTGCCAAGATATTACTCACAGTGATCGGTTGATTGGTTCGCCTGGAACTCGACCCTACACATGCCATGAACATAAAATGGTCACTAATAATTCAATCCGTTCAAAATTCACATATTCCTCTTTAGGCTTTATTATTATCTCATTAACTCATTTACAATGCTTAACATATGCCTAAGAGTGCTTACAAGTGAAAGAGAACGGAAAACAGAACACAAAAATGCAAGAACAGAATTTCTGAAAACAGGGTTCCCGCTCAAGCGTGGGATTCTCCGCTCGAGTGGAACCTTAAGTCTACAGAAGTACTGGTTGCCTCAAATCCCCGCTCGAGCGTAAACTCCTCCGCCGAAAGGACTTCGGTTTACATAGCTCCCCTGCTCGAGCGGAATCATGTCTCAGAGAAAAAAATCTTGAGCTCGATTTCTCGCCGGAAGTCAGAATTCTAGAAATTCCAAATTGTGTTCTTGAGCTTTAGTTCAATTTCCCAGCTACCATTCTTGCATGCCAAGGCTCAAATCTCCAATATAATCATACTAACATGGTATAAACACCAAAACACATCATCATGGGGCCTAATTTCAAGGATTAAACACTTGCATGCTTCAAATTGACACCAACTCACTTCTATCATTCATATTCATACATTCAAAGCTCCTATCTCCATAAATTGTACATGCATGTGGTATATCACTTTCATCCTTAGTTCATATGATGAAAAGATGGTCAAGTACATGGCTTTCAACCAAAATACAACATAAGTCATGTGATTCAAGCTCAAATATGCAAATTCCAAACAATTACTTATATGCATGCATATATGGTCTCCCAACTCAACAAAACCAATTCAAAACATGTTCTTGGCCATTAATTAACTTTGAACACACAAGATTACACATTAAACTCATGGATTCAAGAATCAATGCTTACCTAGAAGTCCAATCTATGGTTAATTCTTGAACTAGACTTCAAATCTCCAAACTTGAGTCACAAATTATACAACTCTCTCCCTCTCTCTCTCTAATAGCCGGTTCTCTCTCTCTCCTTCAAGTGTATATCTCAGATGTTTTGAGTTGAATAGAGCAAAAGGGAAGTGAGTGTTAATGCACAACAAGCCCCACTAAATCAATATAATAATAATAAAGTAATTGGGCTCTAATTCATCAATTTAATCAGTTTAAATTGACCAGAATCAATTTCCAATTAAATTTCACCGTAGGCTCTAAAAATTATGCCAATTGCAATGGCGTAATCAATTTTGGGTTCTGTAGCCGATAAGGCTCTCAATTTAATTCCCGAAGGGGACTATTCAAACAGATATTCCTACGGCGAACAGATATGAATTCAAAATCACATATTATCACATAATGGCACACAAAATCATGCTAAACACATAACCATAAACAAATTAATGACCAGTTTAGCACAATACAGAACAGGGGTATCACACTATTCTTTGTAGAATATTTTCAATTTCTGCACTTTCTATAATAAGATCATGTTGTTGCATTTTTTCTCCGTCAAATTCCATTCATGTGGAGGATTGTTAGAAAATCTGGTTTTTATAGGCTTATTTTGGGCTAACTTTGAGCCCAAATTTGAGTGGGGTTCACACGTCTTTTAAGGTGGATCCAAAGAGGTGATGTACTGCATGGCAAGTCACACGGTACAAATGGTTCGTCAAAACCATTTATGAATGAATGGAAAGTTGACATCGTTTTCAAGTTCGTGAAATGGACTATTAAAGAAGTAAAATGTGGGTTTCTTTAATATGGATATCCCACATTAGAAACTTAAGAGAACTTATGTGTGTGTATATAAGTTCTAGGTGGCAATACTTGCGTTGGCCCCAAAGAACACCTCAACTTTGTAGAAATAAGGGTTATGGACAAATTGAACATTGGCTCAAACCACCATACGCGCATGTGGGTCGTCGCTGCCATTCGTCTGACCGGCCGACCGAGCCAAGCCGGGCCGGGCGCGGGTGTCGGTTGTGTGTCAAGTCGGTTCTAACATTAATTTTTTGGACAAAAAATTATTTGAATTTTTTCAAATTTTTGCAGGAAATTATTTGAATTTCAAAATTGAATTAATTCAAATTTTTTCTCCAAAAATTGTGCCTCTTCCAAGTCTGAATTCCACAATAGATTAAACTGTCCAAACAGTTTTTTAACCTGTTTTGCACTGGACAAATTCAGTTATTCCCAAACAGATTTAAATCTGCCCAGGTAAATTTGAACAGATTCAAACTAGGTTCAAACAGATCTTGCACCTATTCCAGTTTGAAATCATACATGTTCAGGTTTGAAAACATACCTGTTCAACCCTATAAATACAAACCATCTTTCAGTATTTTTCTTCATTCCAAAAATCTGTTTTCTTCTCTTCCTTTGTGCTCTTTTGCATATATATTCTACATATTATTTTAGGAAAATTTCTAAGAGTATAGAACACAGGTTTGGTTCGCCGTACAAATTGTTTGGAGTGTTACTACAATTTGTGAAGATCATTGTATCCTGAGAGATAGACGTCTTTTATTCGTAAGCACCACAGCGAGGCAAATTTGTCTTAAGGACAGAGTGTCACACACTCGACTTGATCTTTTAATTATTTATTCGATTCGGTAAATAAATTCTGTAAATAATTTATTTTATTTGTTTGATTTGGTTTCAACTTATTTATTTTATACAAAAGATTGTTCCAACACCACCATCACCGTTATCATCATCCACCCACTACCTCTATTGTCGCATATCCACCACCACCATCACAAATCTACACTCTACCGTCGTCGATATACACTTTATCGTCACACAACCACCATATCACCACAACCTCCTTTGTTTCAGTGATAAATTTATTAGTCTTTTTTGTTCTTTATGTGTGTCGTAAAGGATGGTGAATTCTTATAAGTGAGTGAGTAAATATGAGTAAGGATAATGAATATTAATGAATAAATTTACAGTAATAAATTTATCAATCAAAACTTATAAGCAAATAAGTCTAGTTAATAAAAGAGGCTCGTAAATGTTTCGATTGAAATCAATTAAACAATTGTACTTAAATAATTGTATCACATTTCTCTTCCAAAAAAAAAATATTTAATAAATATGATTTTGTGAATAGATGTTTATTTTTTAAAAGATAAATGTGATCCAATCATGTAGTTAAAGTTTTTTTTATTTATTTAATTTTTCACACAATAATTTACTTAAAAAATTTTATAAAATAAATAATTTAAATCATAAAAAAAAAAAAAAACAAAAAAATTCGTGATCAACCTACGAAGTGCCAACACCTCGTGTTGGGAACCCTTTCGTCTCATATTCGCAATCATACAATTTATATATTTATGATTAAATAAATATATCATACGTGGGATGGGACAGACTTGTGTTTGGAATAAAGGAAAACGACATAGAAATTGGAAATGGATACTCTTATCCAAGAAAATATCTCATTCGGTGAGTCAGCTGATGGGGAAATTCGGAGGAAATTTCGAACGCGGGGGGGCATATGAATTTGGCACTCCTAAAAGTGGACTCCCTTTTGTCAAGTTTATTGCCTACTTTATATCTTTTTAATCATTTGACTAAAACTTTATATCATATCAAATATATATATATATATATATTTAAATTTATTTAGATTAATCAACCTGAAAATTTTTATTACAAATTTTAAATTATCAAAGACAAAAATAAATGGAAATTTATAGAAAAAGTCCATAAAAATTTGCATTTTTGTTTTTTCTATTTTTTTTTATAAAAAAATTCTACTTTATCTTTTAGAATTGTTTAAGTTTAGATGGACCTAAATAGTATAATAATTTGACTCAAAATTTATTTTTAAAAAATTCATTAATACTGTGTTTGTTTTGAGGATTTTGAAAAGAATTTGGAAAGAGAAAGGAAAAAAGTATATAAAATTATGTGAAATATAAATATATTTTAGGGAGACTTATTTATAAGTCCTTTTTCAGAATCTTATGCTAGGCTAAGTCCTGTGTAATTTTTAATAGAGTCTCAAGTCCTATTTTTATAAGAATGTATTCCACAAGATCCTAATCTTTTTACCCCTCATTTTCACACCTTCCCCCCCTCTCTCTCTCTCTCTCGTAATTCGTTGTGGCGGTGAGTTTGATTCGAGCAGTGACTTGAATCCCACGAAGCTTCCCAAATCGCAACCAATCAAGATCGAATATGGAATCGATGATGTGTTGCTTCAGGAGATCGCATAAACTAGGATCGAATCGCATGTTGTAGAGTCCGTGGAAAATATACAATTCGGAACAATAGATGGAGAGAAAGTGATAAGGAATGGTGAACGAATCTTGAAAATCTGGAGCAGTGCATGTGGGATAATTGGTATTGATATTGCCTTGAGGAGTTCGGAGCTGAAGTTTGTGAACTCGGGTCATGTGAATTTTGACAAGAAAAAATAAAAAAATTCAAAAAATAAATAATTTTTTAAATTTTACAATTAATAATACAAAATAAAAATATATTAAGATTATATATCTATTTCAAAACAAACGGATTAAAAAAATAAAAACTTATTAAGTTTATAAACGTAACGTGACACATTACGCCACGCTTATGTAAATGTCACATTACGTTTATATAGGTGTCACGTTACGTTACGTTTATGTAGGTGTCACATTACGTTCATATTGGTGTCACGTTACGTTTATATAGGTGTCACGTTACGTTACGTTTACGTAGATATGTCACGTTACGTTTATATAAGTGTCACGTTACATTACGTTTATGTAGATATGTCACGTTACGTTTATATAGGTGTCACGTTACGTTTATGTAGATATGTCACGTTACGTTTATGTAGATGTCACGTTACGTATAGGTGTCACGTTACGTTTATGTAGGTGTCACGTTACGTTACGTTTATATCAATTTCTCCTATATATGGTTTTATTATTATTTATGATATTAACAACTAATATTGAGGGTAAATATGTCAAGAAACTTCCCACAGGACTTATGGGAACATAAGTTTTTTTGTGAGACCAAATGTAGCACAAGTCTCCCTAATAGGACTTCTAAATAATTTTCCCTATATTTTATTCACATTTTACCTACCTTTTCTATTTTCTTTTTTAAATCCCTCTTCAAATTCCCTAACTAAACACAGTACAAAAATAGAAATAAATTTAGGGGTCTTTTGGGAAGCACAAAAAAAATTAGCTTTTAGCATTTTATCTATTTTGGATCACATCACTTCTCACATTTTTTACCCACAAAAAGATAAAATAGACTAAAAAAAATTAAAAAGTCAACTTTTTACTAACTTTCCAAAATATCACTTAATTTAGGGGGTGTTTGGTGGGGCTTTTTTGAGTTAACTTATGGCTTTTGGCTTTTAAAACGTTATTTTGGACTGTTTGGTTAAACTTACTTCAAACAGCTTCTGATTCTAACAATTTATTTTAAGTCAAAAAAGTTGATTTTAAGAAGTTATTCACCCCTTGCTTTTAATTATCAGCTTCTACTATAGACATGTTAATTCACGGTTATACTCTTAGATTTTTTTATTTTTTATTTTTTTTAAAATAGAAAAAGGCACAAATAGACTATAAAATATTATTATTATTTTTTATGAGAAATGTAAATAAATAGTAAATAATAAAAAATAAAAGTTAATTGAAAAAGTTATTTCACAGTTTATTTAACAAACACTACTCAATAACTTAAATCTATAATCCAACAGTTATACCAAACAGATTAATAGCTTCTAATTAAAATCATAATCTATAATCTGTTAAATTATAATTTATAATCTATTTTAACAGTTACACCAAGTAGGACCTTATTACAAGCTGCATGCTGCTGCTAAAATAAACCTGAATTGCTTTACTCAAACAAAAAAACTTGATCTAAGGCGGCTTCTTCTTATTTATTTTTTCTTTTTCTTTTTTTTGTCTTTTTTTTTTTTTCTTTTTTTATCAAATTGGACCTTTTTTAGGTAACTAATAAATTTTGTAACCAATAATATGACTGTTTAGCCAATGTCACCCTCCAATTGGGACCCTTCTATCTCATCGTTCACAATGATAGGATACAAAGCCACGTAGATAATTTTTAGTGGGATAGACTCATTTTTGGAATAAAAGATTTCCCATTAAAATTGACGCTTAACTGTGTCGATGAGTCAGAAATTTGGAAATTTGTACGAAGAGGGCCCTCAAAATAAATCAGACCTAGCTACCGACTTATCGAACGTGGAAGAAGAAAATAAATTTGTTCACACTGATTTTAGGTCTTATTTGGAAATATATTTTTTTAATAATTTTTAATTTTTTAATTAAAATATAATATAAAAAATGAATATTTTTAGAATAGTTTTTTAATTTTTTACGAAGAAATGAGTAAAAAATTGAATATTTGACTTTTTAGTATAAGTAGTTGACTTTTAAGTTTCTTTAATAACTTTTTGACTTTTAAACTAAAACAAACCGCTCTCAAACGAGGCCTTAGTGTGTCAGTAACATATAAAATATTATTGATTTAAATATGTGAATTTCATTTTTTTAAAATATAATGATATGTTTGGTTGGGAGATTTAGAAAACGATTTAGAAAGAGAAAGGAAAAAGATGTGTGAAATAGGTGAAATATAGGTATATTTTATTCACATTTCACCTATTATTTCTATTTTTCTTTTCAAATAACTCCTCAAATTCTCTAATTAAACACAATATAAATAAAAATGATATGTCTTATAATTTTATACCAATCAAAATATATATTATTCACACACTTAAAAGAGCGAGAATAAAATAGGACTCAAAAGGGGCATGAATGCTATTATGAATTTGAAATATCAAATTGGCAATCCTATCCCTTTTGTCAAGTTTTGATGCCCACTTTACATTTTTATCGTTGGAGGATTTTCTTTGGCACCAACTTATAAGACTTTATTTTATTTTTTTTACTTATTTTTATTTTTAGTAATTTTTTAAGAATAATGTCAATTTTTATTTATTTATTTTATTTACTTTTTTAGATCTATCTAGACCAATCAACCTTGAAAATTTTTAAAAAAATGAAAAAATTAGCTCATTTTTGTCTTTATTGAACCTTTTTCAAAAATTTTCTAATTTTTAAAAATGTTTAATTTAGATGAACCTAAAAAATTCAATATTTTGACTAAGTTAAAAAATTTCACCAAAAATAAAAGTTAGACTAAAAAGGATGAAATCACCAACCTAGATTGTGCCAAAATGTTCTAAAATGTATTCTTTTAAGTTGTATTTGAATTTTTTTTTTTTTAAAAAAAAAATTGTGAGTGGAATTTACTAAGGTTATTTCTCTCTCTCTTTTTTTTTTTTTTTTGGCACTCTACAATTTTTTTTCTAAAATTTAAGATCCAAATACATCCTTAATGAGAGGGAGTTTTTATGTGCATTAGGGCCAAGCTAGGCCAAGGCGCGGTAATAGGCCGTTCTATGGGCCGAGGTAAAAAGGGCTAAGCAAAGAAGGCCTTGTATTTAGCTCGGTCCAAATATGGTACGGTCACCACGGTCAAAGCGGTAACGATTAGCTCGGTCATACTAGTCTGAGTCGAGATGTTTTGAGCTTTCCTCAGGACCTTGCTCTTGATTAGCTCGGTCCAAGCTTGCTATGGTTATCTCGATCTCAACAGGCGAAACCGAGGTACAAGCTATGAAGGGAAGAACCGAGCTAGTTAAAGCTCGGTTATTTCTGCCAGTTTAGCATGGCCATGTTAGCTCAGTCATTTTGTCATACTACCGAGGTAAAACCATCTCACTTGGTTTAAACAGTGAAGGGGGTATTGAAGGATAACCATTATCTTTCAGGAATGTGATTCCTAGGAGAACTCTATATGGAGGAATAAGAGTCCTACTAGGATTGTGCCACACAGAACCTATAAAAGCTCGTAACAGAACCTATGGAAGAGGTAACACAACTTTGATTCCCGAATACATAGAGCTTTTGTCTATTTGTCTATTCTACTGTGTTTGTGTTTTCAGGGAGTAAAGCGACGACGTTTGGAGGAGTGCAGACTTGATCGACAGGATTATACGAGAACATTATTTCGTGCTCGTACAATTGGCGCCGTCTGTAGGAAGTCCAGAAAGAACAAAACCTCTTGATCAAATTTCCCTCGCTAGTTGGAAGCAATGGCGCACAATGAATACTAGCCGCAATCAGCTATTGACGGGCAAACCCGGAAGGGGAGTGGAAGGCGCGAAAGCTTACCTTCTATCCCTTCCATGGCGGATTTAGAACCCCAGCGACAAAACCCCCGGAGGGATACAAGAGGGAGGAGGGTTAGCAGCCCCCGTCGCTCTCAAAGTCCTAAAAGACAGAGGCGGAGGATGGACCCTCAAGTTCTTGAAGATCGCGTGAAGGAGCAGGACAAGTTGATACGAACGATGGCGGCGGACATAGAGTCAATAAAGTGCCAGATAAAAGGCAAAGGGGTGGCGACAGGAGAGGGGCGCAAAAGCAACACGTCCCCTTGCCACTCGGAAGGTTGTGGTAGGCATGCCACACCATCGCAAGCAGAGAGCAGGAGCCTGAGAACAGGCGACACTCAATTAAGGACTTTCAGGACTCGTTACTCCAGGTTTGAGAGAACGAGAATAGAGAGGTCATATACTGAGGGAAGCACCTATCGGCCCTCGCACACGCACCAGAAGTCATCTAGACACACGGAGTTGCCTAGATCATCTAACTTGCGAACGGTGCTTGAAGAAAGGGCATGATGGAAGGAGGATACCAGGGCACGCGACCCGCGCAGAATTTTAGCCCTTCAGCGGTTGGCTTCTCGGACGCATGGGAGCGTCGAGGTAGGAATGCCAATACCGCGCCTTGCTTATGAACCAACAGACAAAGCATCAGCAAGGTTATAGAGCTCGCCGTTCGTTCCGGCAATTGAGAACGTGCCCCTACCTTCGGGCTTTCACCAGCCCAAATTCACTACTTATGAAAGGAAAATAGACCCCTACATGCACCTAAGCCACTTTCGCCAGGTTATGGCAGTATACCAGCGGAACGAGGCTTTGATGTGCATCCTATTCCCATCCAGCCTTGGCGACCTAGGCCTAACTTGGTTTGAAAGACTACCAGAAGGCAGCATCGCCTCCTGGGCACAATTGGCAGAGGCGTTCGTGACGAGGTTCAGAACGAACAGCAAAACACCAATAGAGATCGATCAACTACTCTCCATTGGCATGGGTGACAAAGAAACATTGAGATCCTACAACAGCCGCCACTAGGAAACCTTCAACTAGATTAGGGATTACCCTACAAACCTCGCCATTGCGCAATACAAAAGGGGTCTACCAGTCGAAAACAAGTTAAGAGACTCAATTACTATGACGCCACCTCTCATGATGGAGGCCTTAATGGAGCGAGTGCATCAACATATTCGCGTGGAGGAAGATGGCACCCACGCTAAAACAAAATCTGGCACAACGGCAATACCAGATAAAAAGGCTACGGCAAAAGTCAACACGGTAGAACAATCAAGCAAAAATGGGCGAGGCAGGCCGGCCAACAGAGAGGACCCAGATAAAAGGTGGTTAAGAGTTTGCACTGCCATTACCACGGTGTTCAAAAAACCAATCTACCGGATTCTCAGTGAGATACGCAACGAACCTTACGTCCGATGGCCAGCTAAGTTAGGAGAAGCACAAAAGGACTATGATGAAGGATCCCGGTGCACCTTCCATAATGAAAAGGCGCACCGCACAGAGAATTGCACACCGTTGAGACAACATTTGAAGGAGTTAGTGGCAGCTAAGCACCTGGACTAGTACATAGAATGAGGGACACAGCCAATCCCCCAGAACCACAACAACCCAGACGGAACGCCGATTGACGCCCCACCTCAAGGCGTGATTAACGTAATACATGGGGTATTCGAACCTGAGCAGGTATGTGAGCTCAGGGGAATGATCAAGAAGGCTGAGCACTTAAGGGAGGTATTAAGTGCACAACTTGCCATCAAAAAGGGGAGAACAGAGGCCACGAATGTCATATCTTTTTCAGACAGAGACTTGGCAAGGATATACTGCCCTCACAATGATGCACTGATTGTCACTCTCCGCATCAAGAATTACGACATCAAGCAAATTTTGATTGACCAAGGGAGCTCATGTGAGATAATTTATTACGAAACCTTCAAACAACTGAAACTGGAGGACAAAGACTTGGCACTCACAACATCTCCCCTAATCGGATTCAACTCAATGCCAGAGTGGCCAGTGGACAAGATAATCCTCCCAGTCAAGGCAGGAAGCATGACGAAACAGGTGGAATTTTGGGTATTGAAAGTCCCTTCCACTAACAACATAATCTTGGGAAGGACATGGTTGCACGCCATGCGATCGATAGCATCAACATACCATTAAGTATTGCGGTTCCCTAACGAAGCCGGAGTAATTGAAGAGGTCTTTGGAGACCAAATTATGTCCAAACAAAGTCATTATCAAGAATGGCCGCCACGCAAAAGGGTATGTACAGATGGTGGAGGAGCCTGAGAGCAATGAACTATTTGCGGATATTGGCAAGGCAGCTGAACAAAAGGCGGTGGAAGACTTGGTACAAGTAAGGATAGATGAAAAAGACCCAGAAAAGTTTTTTTTGCTTGGCTCGTCTTTGTCCAGCACTAAGAGGATAGAGGTCATGGAATTCTTAACCTCTAACATCGAAGTGTTTGCTTGGACACTGTATGACATGCATGGCATAGACCCTAACTTCATCCGTCACCAACTGAATGTCCACCTAACTGCCAGACCAATTATACAGCGCACTCGCAGATCAGCACTCTACTATGCCGAGATAATGACGGAAGAACCTTCTAGAGGCAGGAGCTATCAGAGAAGTGCACTATCCCAAGTGGATATCCAATACAATAGTAGTGCCAAAGAAGAATGAAAAATGGCGTGTTTGCGTGGACTACAAAACAGTCAACAAGGCATGCCCAAAAGATAGCTTCCCCCTCCCACGAATAGACCAACTAGTAGATCTGACGGCAAGACACAATCAGCTTAGCTTTCTTGATGCGTATAGAGGTTACCATCAAATCGCTATGTATGAACCAGACCAGGAGGTCACATCTTTTACAACTCCTAGAGGGCTGTATTGTTACAAGGTCATGCCTTTTGGCCTAAAGAACGCAGGGGCAACATTCCAACGGATGGTCACCAAGATGTTCGAACCATTGTTAGGCAGAACAATGGAAGCTTACATCGACGACATGGTGGTCAAGAGCAAGGATGAGAAGGACCATCTCAGGGACCTTAATGAAATGTTCCAGATTCTGAAGAAGAACAAGTTGCGCCTAAATGCATCTAAGTGTGCATTCGCCGTAGGATCGGGCAAATTCTTAGGCTTTCTGGTGACCAATCGAGGTATAGAAGCCGACCCCTCTCAGATCAAAGCAATCCAGGATCTTGAGAGACCTAACATAGTCAAGGAGGTGCAGCATCTCACTGGCATGGCAGCTGCGCTCAACCGGTTCGTAAGTCGGTCAGACAGATGTCGACCATTCTTCCAAATGTTGAAGGCCAAGTTTGAGTGGGATGAAGAATGCGACCACGCCCTAGAAAGCTTGAAAGAGTACATGTCTTCTCCACCATTGCTAACAACCCCAATACTTGGAGAAGAGCTCTTTTTGTACCTAGCAGTTTCACAGCACGCAATCAGCGCAGTATTGGTCAGAGCGGAAGGAATCCAACACCAGCCCATCTTTTATGCTAGCAAAACCTTGCTGGATGCAGAAACCAGGTACTTACCATTGGAAAAACTGGCCTTAGCCTTGATGATGGCCTCAAGAAAGCTGTCGCATTACTTCTATGCCCACACCATAATCGTCCTAACGGCTTTTCCCTTAAAAGCTTTGTTCGAGAGGGCGGACTTTTTTGGGCGAATCTTAAAGTGGGCAGTCGAGTTGGGACAGTTTGATATCAAGTTTCAGCCTAGAACCGCAATAAAAGCCCAAGCTTTGGTAGACTTCATGGCAGAATTCACACTAGGAAGTCATCACATCTGCCCAGTTGACTTGACTGGCACGACCAAAATGGGGATGGAAAGCGCTGTAGGAAATGCGCAACCCCTGATACAGGATGCCCAGCCACATTCCAAAACAGACCGGAGTGAAAAAAGAGAGGAAAAAGCAAACCATGCTACACCAAGCAAAGACTCATCAACAAGTAAAAACTTGGTACAATTAGATAATGAGGGGCAAACAGTAAGTGTGAACTTTGAAGAAAATACTAGCAACACTCATGACCCCAAAGCATCATACGATCCCTTTACTTGCTGGAAGCTGTTCGTGGGAGAAATGTAGAAGCTCTTCGTGGATGGAGCGTCTAACAGGCACGGTGCAGGACTTGGTATAGTCCTCATCTCACCAGATGGCCTAATAGTGGAACAAGCAGTCAACCTTGGCTTCCCAGCATCAAACAACGAAGTGGAGTATAAAGCGCTTCTGGCAGGCCTAAAATCAGCATTCTACATGAAAGCCGTTGAGCTAATGGTTTACAGTGACTCCCAGCTGGTGGTAAACTAAATTTCAGGCGACTACGAGGCAAAGGATGAAAGGATGGCTAAATACCAAGAGTTAGTCAGAAAAGAGATCATGAAATTCGAAGCAATGCAGATAGACCAGATCGGCCGAGAAGAAAACAGTAGAGCAGACGAACTAGCAGGCTTTGCTTCAATGGCAGATACATCCATCCCACATCTATTACTGATCGACTACTTACTAAGACCAAGCATTGAAGAACCCGAAGTGGCAGAAGTATGTTGCATCGAACTAGGCCCTTCGTGGATGGATCCCATTATAGCATTCTTAAAAGACGGCATCTTACCCGAAGAGAAGAAAGAGGCCAACAAAATAAGAGCAAAGTCACAGCGATTTTGGTTCTCCCCATCTATGGCCTTGTACAAAAAATCCTTCACGGGACCTTACCTAAAGTGTGTTCATCCCAGCAAAGTCGAAGCATTCTTGTTCGAGATACACTAAGGCGTATGCGGAAGCCACAAAGGGGGAAGATCATTGGCTTACAGAACAATTTCGCAGGGATATTGGTGGCCTTACATGCAAGCAGATTCTGAGAAGTATGTCAAGAAGTGCGAGAAATGTCAGAAGTTCGCACACCAAATACATCAACCAGCCAGAGAGCTTCTACCATTAACTAGCCCATGGCCCTTCGCAATGTGGGGCTTGGACATAGTAGGACCACTTCCAACGGCACCCAGCAACAGAAAATTCTTTCTTGCAGCAACAGACTACTTCACAAAGTAGGTAGAAGCAGAAGCACTAGCATCAATAAAGGAGAAAGATGTGAAAAAGTTTGTCTGGCAGAATATCATCACTTGGTTCGGCATACCAAAAGCTCTAATATCTAACAACGGCACTCAGTTCGATGGCAAAATTTTTAGAGGCTTTTGTGAAGAATACAAGATAAAATTCTACAACTCTACACTGACATACCCCCAGGCAAATGGCCAAGCAGAAGCATCAAACAAAGTCGTCTTAGATGGATTGAAGAAAAGGCTGGAGAAAGCAAAAGGCAAGTGGGCGGAGGAGCTCCATCATGTTTTATGGGTTTACCGTACCACACCTCGGCGGTCTACTGGAGAAACACCTTTTTTCTTGGCCTACGGCATGGAAGCAGTAATCCCACTGGAAGTCAGCCTCCCCACAATTAGAAGTGAAAATTTTGATCTAGACTTAAATGGAGAAGCCATAGCATTGGAGCTCAACGTTGCAGAAAAAAGAAGAGAAATAGCACTAGTTCACATTGCTTCATACGATCAGGAGTTATCCAAAAAATATAACAAGACAATACATCCGAGGCAATTCAAGATTGGAGATTGGGTACTGCGCAAAGTAATGGGAAACACCCTAGTACCTGGAGACGGCAAGTTAGGGCCTAATTGGGAAGGACCTTACAAAGTGGCTAGATTAGCAGGAAAAGGGGCATACCACTTGAAAGATGGAGACAGCAAGGCCATTACCAAGCCATGGAACACGGCCAATCTCAAATTATTTTATTTTTAGCTTTCCTTTAAACATACTTGTAGTCTTTCTTTTTTTAATAAAACAAGTAGTTTCCTTTTCAGCATAAATAGTTTTCTTTTGTAAAAGTAGTTTTAGTGAGCTAGGGGCATTGAAAGCAGAGTTAGCCGGAATAACCAACTTTGCGCTCTCTTCAGCCGAGATCAGGATCTAGGCAAAAGAGGTTGGCTGGAAAAACCAACACTTCTCCTAAGCCAAGATAAGGATCTAGGCTGCAGGACGTTTGGCTGGAAAAACCAAACACTTTGGTTCTAAGTTGGCAGGAATAACCAACTTTGAGCCCTCTTCAGCTAGATAAGGATCTAGGCTGACGAAGTTTGGCTAGAAAAACCAAACACTCTGGTTCTAAGTTGGCAGGAATAACCAACTTTGAGCCCTCTTCAGCTAGATCAGGATCTAGGCTGAAGAAGTTTGGTTGGAAAAACCAAACACTTTGATTCTAAGTTGGCAGGAATAACCAACTTTGATCCCTCTTCAGCTAGATCATGATCTAGGCTGAAGAAGTTTGGCTGGAAAAACCAAACAGTCTGACTCTAAGTTGGCAGGAATAACCAACTTTAAGCCCTCTTTAGCTAGATCAGGATCTAAGCTGAAGAGGTTGGCTAGAAAAACCAACACTTAGTACTCTTCAGCCGAGGTAAGGATCTAGGCTGACGAGTGGTTGGCTAGAAAAACCAACACTTAGTACTCTTCAGCCGAGGTAAGAATCCAGGCTAAAGAGTGGTTGGCTAGAAAAAGCAACACTTAGTACTCTTCAGCCGATGTAAGGATCTAAGTTGAAGAGTGGCTGGATGGAATAACCAACTTTTAGTACTCTCCAGCCGAGATAAGGATCTAGGCTAAAGAGTGGTTGACGGGAAAAACCAACACTAAGCACTCTTCAGCCGAGATAGGGATCCAGGCTGAAGAGCGGTTGGTGGGAATAACAACTTTTTATGATCTTCAGCCGAGGTCAAAACCTAGGCTGAAAAGGTTGGCAGGTATGACCAGATAGATTTCAAGGTTAAGACTGAGATAGGTATCTCGACCAGAAAATGTTATACTTCATTCAGATTACAATTGGAAAATAAATGCAAGCATGGTGTAAACCGAACAAACAGTTGAAACAGAAGAAGCTTTCATTCAAAGTTCAAATCAAAGGTACAAAAGGTGGGCCTCTGCCCGGTTACAAGCTTTTTCAAGAAAAAGAAAAACATCAAGAAAAGAGGTCGTCAAGATCCGCATCCAGATCAACTCGAAGCCCGGTTTCAGCAGGTAGCTCGGTCACGTTGTCAACCAAGTCTTCTACCGGTGGCGCCACCCGAGCTGACTGAACAGCGGGATCATTGACGACGACTGGGGTGTTATTAGGCTCAGATTCTTCTTCTTCTTCCCCTTCTTGAAGAAATTTTTGTTGAATGGCCGCAGCATACTCCACCATGTAGCTCGGTATGTAATGAGGAGGAGGGTTGAGGAAAACCTCGGTCTCTTGGCTATGACCGAGCTGCGCCATAGCCGCCTTCCATCCACATTTGAAGAATATATCTTCTACTACTTCGCATTGTTGGATGTAAGTGGCCTCTCCCTCCTTGTAACCCCGGTCTTCGGCGTCTTCCACACTCTTCTCCAACCGGGCGATCTCAGCATTCTTCTTTCCCTCGAGCTTGGCCAGCTCGCGCAGATATTTGTCGTTTAGTACAGCCGCAGCCTTTTGCTTATCTGCTTCAGCCGAGCTGACAAGACTGGTCAGGCGGGCCACCTCGGTATGTAGCTCGACCATTTTCTTCTTGGCCTCCTCTAGCTCAGCTGATTTTGCCTTGGCCTCAGCCACGGCTAGCCGGGTGGTTTTTCGAAGCTCCAACACGCGCTTATGAGCGACGTGGTTCTTCTGTAAGGCCTGCAAACGAGAGAAACAATTTTGAGCTGAACCAAACAAAAAGATGCAGAAATTAGAAGAAGGAAAAGAAGAACTTACCAACACCATTGATTTTGTTGCCGAGCGAATGGCCTTCAGCGCGGTGAGATAATCGTGGTGCTCCATATCAGCTGGAAGGTAGACGCTCTTGGCAAGATTAAAGGCTAGCGAATGGTCTTTTTCTGCGACCACTAAGTCAGAGTCAGTGATAGCACGGTTCTTGTAGGTGATCTTTGGCACCTACTCAGAGCAGATAGCTCGGTCAGAGCGCTCCGGTTGTGGGCTCGGTAGTGTGGTTTGGGGAAGAATGGTTTTATCTTTGTCGACCAGGCGTGGCTCGGTTGTGAAAGTCCGAGCACGCTTGCTTGGCCGAGATGATGACGGCTGAGAGGTGGGAAGCACTACCATGGCCTCGTTTGTTTGGCCGGCTTGTGGTACCTCGGCCTGGTTTGTTTTGCTGATAAGAGCTCTTACTGCTCTCTTTTTGGCCATCTCTTGTTCTGCAGTCAATGGGATAAGATTGATTTGTGGGAGGGTTGGATCAGGTTCAGGAGAGGGCTCCAAGAGGACGTCTATCACCCTGGTCTTCCTCCTGCTGCTGTATCTGTAGGTCGGGTCGAAGTTGAGTAGCTCGGCCCAACTTCGATTAGGATATCTTAGTGCGGCGCGGAGCGTATCAAGATTAGGGTAGTTGTACAGCGACTTTAGATGGTTCAAGTCTGCATGAAGGAAAAAAAAATAACGGTTAGTACGGTTGAAAATGAGGACAACGAAGTAAAGAGAACACAAAACTAAGCCGAGGTAATTATACCGGCAACTCCTTTATTCCAGTTAATCCGGTCTCCTGGTATTTGGGCTTCCTAATCTTCAAAGTTACCAAAGACCCAGAAAAAATCATCATCGTTTATATCTTTATCTGGGGTGTTTTTTATTATTTTCTCTCGGCGGCGTCTTATTCTTAGATAATATACCCAGCCGCCTTCGTTTTGGCCTAATGAATATTGGTGGAATAATTCGGCCAAACTGAGGTTGAGGCCAAGTCGGCGGTTTAGCTTGGCGAGTCCATTTATTATCCTATATGAATTTGTGGAAAGCTGGGTAGGGCAGAGATTTGTTTGTATGAGGAATTCACAAAGAAGAGGTTGAATTGGGAATCGAAGTCCGGCTTCTATAATGGATATGACATTAAAAGGGACAAAGCCCGGTTTTCCCCAGGGAATGGTGTCTAGTTCGGCTAAACTAAGGTAGACATCATCGGGGATGTTGTAGTCCTTACAGAATTCGGCGATAGCCTTTGGGGAATTTACTAAAAATCTATACTTCCCCATGTGGACTTAAATTATGTATAATTTAGCTGGAGTACTGGCTCGGTGGTGAGATAACGCTGAGTAGCTCGGTTGAAAGTTCAAGGGAGTGCCTGGCCAACCTAAGTGTTAAGCACAGATCGTTGGACCGTGCTAAAAGAAACAAAGGCAAAATAAATAGAGTCCTAGCTCGGCTACGTGGGATACTATCCATTCTTAGCTCGGTTTGAGCGAGGGACTTTAGCCCAGTTGAAGCTTATGGTGTAGCATTCTTAGTTTGGTTTTGACTAAGTCAGGGAGCTGGTTTGGCCTCAAGTTATAGCTCGGTCTGTGGTTAAGGTTTTCTAGCACGGTATTGCGCAAACCTAGTACAGTTCGCTAGCTCGGCTAAGTGAAACTAAAGGTTGGGTATGGAGTTTTAGTTCGGTCACTTGAAGAGCTATCTAGTTTGGCTAGGTGCACACCTGAGAGTTCCCTAGTTCGGTTGTACCTAAGCCTAGAGTTGCCCAAACAGATTTTTGGCTCGGTCACACCACGATTCTAGATTCAATGGTCATGATTTTTGAAACCAGATAGTGTGTTCTTAAGCACAAACCAGAGGATTGGAGGCCTAGCTTTTGGGTGCTATCTGTTCTTCTCATTTTTTAACAAAACTACGGAGTATGTTTTGATATATATGGGTATATATATATCTATACTACATATATTTATGAAATGAACAGATGAAAGGAAAGAGGTTTGAGTCGCGTACCAGTTCAAAGATCTTGGAATCGAAGGTAAAAACGGCACCAGTAGAAAACACGAGCTTTGCACATGCAGTGTTGAAGAAAAATGGAGGCTCAGAAGGTAGAGAGAGAAGATGATGAATAGTGATATGTTTTGTTTGAAGAATAGGGTTTTGTTTTGTGTATAGAGAGTGAAAAATGTGGGACTATTCAAATTTTTCAGAATACGAAGATGGCGTGACAGCTACACTGGGCCAATGAGAGTTTGCCCCATGTCCGTGGAATAGAAAGCGATTTAGTTACATAGACTGAAAAAGACGTTTTGACAGAACAGGTAAGGAGCCCGGTGTGAATTTAGCTCGGTTAAAAGGCTAAAGTTTTAGTTCGGTTGGAAACAGGTAATCCAAATCATGCTACGCAGATGGAATTAAGGGGCAATTGAGAGGGAATTTTTATGTGCATTAGGGCCAAGCTGGGCCAAGCTAGGCCAAGGCGCGGTAATAGGCCGTTCTATGGGCCAAGGTAAAAAGGGCTGAGTGAAGAAGACCTTGTATTTAGCTCGGTCCAAATATGGTACGGTCACCACAGTCAAAGCGGGTAACGATTAGCTCGGTCATACCATTCTGAACCGAGATGTTTTGAGCTTTCCTCAGGACCTTGCTCTTGAACTAAACCAAACCAACTAATGGGAGATTGACTTGTTTTTCTAATTGATGCCAGCCCGACCCGACCAAGCAGTCAACGGTTTAGGCAGCTGGAAAGGGTGGGGAAAGTTTTTTTTTTTTTTTTTAAAAGGAAATATAAAATTTACATTATAGTGTACAAACGACTCATAACTTTTTCACATTCAAAATTTCAATTAAAAAAAATGATGTTTTCATCCCCACGTTATTAAATTTTGAACCATGATTTAAATTGACTTGCAAAATAAAGCATTCAAAACGCCCAAGCCGAGAGAATATTTGTTTGCACAAGCACAAATACACACCTTGTACATTACAAAAAGCATAGCCAAAATGGCTTTACATTACGAACCCTGATTACAGATATCAATCAGGAAGCCCTAGCCAACATGTACTAAAAACCATCACCATATGATCAATCTTATCTGATGCTCATACCTGACACACTCGATACTATTTCTGGTTCTTCCCATGTCCAACCCCGGGAACGATCAAATGTCCCAAAACATGTCTACCAACAAATTCCTTCATCATGAACATTCTTATCACATCTTCTGGTTTCTGGTTAACGTTAGTGTTTGAATTTAGGCACAGTGCATTTTGAGATTCCAATTGAATATCACATCTGAGCATTTGGGCTTCTTCAAGTAATTTCCTATAATGATTGGATTCACTCTCTAGTCTAACGATCCTAGCTTGCAATGTCTTCATTGCTTCTTTATAATCCTCAATTTTCTCATCACGAAGCGATCGTGTAACAATATTGTAAATTGAAACTCCACCTGCACATACAGCTACAAACTTAACATAACACTTTTTTATTAAACTCTGGCCATTCAATATTTGCAGGTAACAACTAATGTGAAAGAAAAACCCAGTGCTTAAAAATTTTCAAACAGTCCACAGTCAAATAAATTTACAAGTTAGATACGATACATATCAACCAATATTTAAAACCTTTCTCACAATTCAACCACCATAGTACAAAGGAGCACATCAGAAATTCAGAAAATTCATCCATCGAGCAAAATGGCAAGTCTGCCACAATCTATCCCCCCCCCCCCCCTCCTCTTTTCTGATGTGTTAAATTGAGAATGGCAAAATTGCATGCATAACTGAGCATATAATATTGATGATGATTATTGTAGGCATGCAAATTTAAGCCATTTACAAATTGTTTCGGGCTATAAAGACCTATGAAATAGGACATAATTATTGGCAAATCAAATATTGTTGTGTGTCAAATTGGTCTCAAATCAAAATCACACAATGGTCAAATCAAATATTGCCATGTCTTAAAATGATTCAATTTTAAGTAAACAAGTAATTGGCTAATCAAATTAAGTTGTTCGTCACATTGAAATGGTCAAACTAATAACATTATGACACGTCATTAAAGTGATATTTGGATATTTTATCTCTAAATAAATTAGAGATAATTATAAAAATTTAAAAAAAAGTTGAAATCTATCAAGACTTCTTACCCATGCCTATAAGTAGGGATGATCCCCAAGAGACAATTACACACAATTTTACATATATTTAATCAAATAACGAGAAAACTCCATCGGATTGGAACTTCAAAGCCCAGCAGAACTTCCCTCGCCTAAGCCTTCGATTTCAAGGCAATTGTTCATGACGAAACTCCATCAATCTCTGTCACGTTTGAAGCTTAGAGATTCAAGTCAAAGTTCATCATGAAGGCCTGCAAATCTATTATCTTCTACTATTAAATTAAAAATGATTCTACGTTTTGATTTGAGAATAAAGTTGTCGAGTCAACGCTCTACTAATTCTCCATCTTCATCACACTACCTGGAGAAGATTTCCTTGTTCGATTCGGTAATAACCTATCAATCCCTCAAGTCAACTTATCTGGTACCAGAGGTTCCATTGTGGAATTTGATATGAATGACCAATGTGATTTGTTAACGCTGATGGATGTACCACGCATGATATGAATATGAATATGACTTTGTTTCTGATTTGAATACGAACATGTTTATGTTTCTGACATGATAAGAGATTTGAAATCTGATTTATGAATCTGTTATGGACATCATTTATTAAAATCTTTACTATAATCAGGCGCGTGACCAGGCCTAAGCTATTGCCTGAAGGTCAGTTTTGTCCAACCAACCACAGTGCCTCTCGAGGAAGTTCCCAGAATACCACTAGTCGAGTTTTGTGAATCAAATTATAGTTCGAGACTTTTGTTTGTTTTAGACCAATTCTTTTGTGGTATATGTTTAATGACGATGTAAAATGGATATGTATAAGACGACATATGTGGGTTTCTACATATAAGTTTTAAATTTGTCTCATGTATGTCTGCACAGCTCTATGGACTATGTATGTTTTATATATCTGCTTCCACATCCGCAGCTCCTTATTATGTGTTGATTTGTTTAGAGGCCTTGGGAAATCCCAGAATTACTGGCCAGTTACGATGCTAAACCTATAGAGGCGGGTTTGGGTCATGACAACCGCCATTGTTGTTGCCCACCTACTACCACCACCATCACCATTGTCATCGTCCACCCACTACCTCTATTGTCACATATCCACCACTATCATCACAAATCTACACTCTACCGTCGTCGATATACACCTTATCGTCCTAGATCTACACTTTACCGTCACCGATCTACACAACCACCATATCACTACAACCTCCTTTGTTTCAGTGATAAATTTATTAGTCTCTTTTGTTCTTTATGTATGTGGTAGAGGATGGTGGATTCTTATTAATGAGTGAATGAATATGAGTAAGGATAGTGGATATTAATGAATAAATTTACAATAATAAATTTATCAATAATACTTATAGGCAAATAAGTTTAGTTAATAAAAGAGGCTCATAAATGTTTCAATTTAAATCAATTGGACAATTGTACTTACATGATTGTATCACATTTGTCTTAAAAAATATATGTAATAAATATGATTTTGTGAATAGATATTTATTTTAAAGTTTTTTTTATTTATTTAATTTTTTACACAATAATTTACTTTAAAAAATTTTAAAAATAAATAATTTGAACCATAAAAAAAATTCCTTGATCAACCTACAAAGGGCCAACCCCTCATGTTGGGAACCCTCTTGTCTCATCATTCACAATCATACAACATATATATTTGTAATTAAATAAATATATCATACATGGATGGGACAGACTTGTGTTTGGAATAAAGGATATAGAAATTTGAAATGGACACTTATCTAAAAAACATATCTCATTCGGTGAGTCAGCTGATGCTGAAATTTGGAAATTTGGAGGAAATTTCGAACCCGGGGCATATGAATTTGGGCCACCTAAAAGTATTTGGGACTCCTAAAAGTGGACACCTATTTGGAATATTTTAAAAAGGTGATTATAATTAATTTTTTATTTAAAAATTATTTACAAATAGTTTATAAACAATTTTTTTGTGGGAGAGAAAATAGGTTATAATCTGAAAAGTAGATTATAACACACTTCTCAAAAGGGGCCTTTGTCAAGTTTATTGCCTATTTTATATCTTTTTTATAATTTGACTAAAACTTTATATCATATCAAATATATATATTTAAGTTTATTCAGATTAATCAACCTGAAATTTTTTATTAAAAAATTTAAATTATTAAAGACAAAAATAAATAGAAATTTATACAAAAAATGTATGTTTGATTGGGTGGATTAGAGCATGGGATTGGGATTATTAATCCGTGGATCCAATTATTCTATATTTGTTTTAACATTTTGGTTTAAGATTATTAATCCAATGGATAATTAATCCAACAAATTTGTAGGATTATTAGTAATGAGATAAGAGCGGGATTATTAATCCAATGGATATTAATCCAATTGGATAGTGAATACCACACTAATTTAATAGGATTATTAATACTTCACTATTAGTCTTGTGAATCAAACATGACCAAAGTCGATAAAAATTTGCATTTTTGTTTTTACTATTTTTTTAATTTAAAAAAAAATCTACTTCATCTTTTAGAATCGTTTAAGTTTAGATGGACCTAAATAGTATAATAATTTGACTTAAAATTTATTTTTTAAAAATTTATTTTAAAAAAATTCATTAATATTGTGTTTAATTGGAGAATTTTGAAAGGAATTTAGAAAGAGAAACAAAAAAAAATGTATGAAGTTAAGTGAAATATAAGTATATTTTATTCACATTTCACTTATATTTTTTATTTTCCTTTATAAATCTCTCTTCAAATCTCCTAACTAAATACAGTATAAAATAAAAATAAGTCTAAAAATATTTTGGGAGTCATTTGGGAAACAAAAAGAAAAGTTAACTTTTAACCTTTTACCCATTTTGAGTCACATCACCTCTTACATTTTTTACTCATAAAAAAACAAAATAAACTTAAAAAAACTAAAAAACCAACCTTTCAAAACAACACTTATTACAAGCTGCATGCTGCTGCTAAAAGAAACCTGAATTGGTTTACTCAAGCAAAAAAACTTGATCCAAGGCGGCTTCTTCTTTTTTTTAGTTTTTTTCAATATTTTTTTTTTTTTTTTTTTTTTATCAAATTGGACTTTTTTAGGTAACTAGTTTGTAACCAATAATATGACTTTTTAGCCAATGTCACCCTCCAATATTCACAATGATAGGATACACAGCCACGTAGATATTTTTTAGTGGGATAGACTCATTTTTGGAATAAAGGATTTCTCTCTAAATTGACGCTTTAACCGTGTCGATGAGTCAGAAATTTGGAAATTTGTACGAAGAGGCCCCTCAAAATAAATCAGACCTAGCTACCCACTTATCAAATGTGGAAGAAGAAAATAATTTATTCACACACTGCTTTCAGGTCTCGTTTGAGAACATATTTTTTTAATAATTTTTTAATTTTTTGATTAAAGTATAATATAAAAAATTAATATATTTAGAATAATTTTTTAATTTTTTATAAAAAAATGTGTAAAAAGTAGAGAGAAAATGAAAATTTTAAATTTTTGATATAAGTGGTTGACTTTTTAATTTTTTTAGTAACTTTTTAACTTTTAGACTAAAACAAACCGATTCCAAACGAGGCCTTAGTGTGTCAATAATATATAAAATATTATTAATTTAAATATGTGAATTTTATTTTGAAAAAATATAATGCTTTATTTAGTTAGGGGATTTAGAAAAAGATTCGGAAAGAGAAAAGGAAAAGATGTGTGAAATAGGTCAAATATAAGTATATTTTATTCATATTTCACCTATCATTTCTATTTTTCTTTTCAAATAACTCCTCAAATTCTCCAACAACTACAATATAAATAAAAATGGTAGGTCTTATAATTTTATACCAATCAAAATATATATATTATTCACGCACTTAAAAGAGTGAGAATAAAATAGGACTCAAAGGGGCATGCATGCTATTATGAATTTGAAATATCAAATTGGCAATCCTATCCCTTTTGTCAAGTTTTGATGCCCACTATACATTTTTATCATTGGAGGATTTTCTTTGGCACCAACTTATAAGACTTTATTTTTTCTTACTTATTTTTTTTTTTAGTAATTTTTTAAGAATAATGTCAAATTTTTTAATTTTTTTATTGTTTAGATCTATCTAGACCAATCAACCTTTAAAAAATAAAATAAAATAAAAAATTGACAAAATTAGCTCATTTTTGTCTTTATTGAACTTTTTTCAAAATTTTTATAATTTTTAAAAACGTTTAATTTAGATGAACCTAAAAAATATAATATTTTGACTAAAAGGCGTGCAGAAAAGTAGAGAGGTGATATGATGTATTTTAGTTGGCTTTTTGACTTTTTGACTATTTTAGCCACTTCCCAAACGAGGCTTTAAAAAATTTCACCAAAAATAAAAGTTGGACTAAAATGGATGAAATCACCTGCCTAGATTGTGCCAAAATGTTCTAAAATGTATTCTTTTACGTTGTATTTGAATTTTTTTTTTTTTTAAAAAAAAAATTGTAAGTGGAATTTACTAAGGTTATTTCTCTCTCTCTTTCTTTTTTTTTGGCACTCTACAATTTTTTTCTAAAATTTAACATCCAAATACATCCTTAATATTTTTGGTTTATGTGTTGAGACTAAGGAACACAACTTGTTTATGCTTGATTTGTAACACAACCCAGTATTGGAAGGAAGTAGGTTGCAACTTACAAATTCATGCCTTGCAGACTAATCTAATTCAATTTTTTATTTTATTTTATTTTTTATTATGCTTAAATGTAACAACTTCAATCATAAATTTTGCTTTTGGTTGAGTTTTGAAATTTTATTTTTTGAAAAAATTTAAAAACCAATTCGGTGAAAAATAAATTATTTTCATATGATTTTCTCTTTTTTAAAGCAAAAATAATTTTTAAAAATTTAAATATATTTTTTTAATTATTTTTATGAAACTAGTTTATAAGTTTTTTGAAAAAAATAAATTTTAAAAACTCAACTAAACAAAAAAATGTCTAACCCATTTGACACCTGCTATGTACTGATCCAGTTTGATGCATACAAAATTTAAATTGACTCGCAAAATAAAGCATTCAAAACGCCCATGCCAGTAGAATATTTTTTTGCACAAGCACAAATACACACTTCTTACATTACAAAGAGCATAGCCAAAATGGCTTTACATTACCAACCCTGATTACAGATATCAATACAGGAAGCCCTAGCCAACATGTACTAAAAACCATCACCATATGATCGATCTTATCTGATGCTCATACCTGACACACTCGATACTATTTCTGGTTCTTCCCATGTCCAACCCCAGGAACGATCAGATGTCCCAAAACATGTCTACCAACAAATTCCTTCATCATGAACATTCTTATTACATCTTCTGGTTTCTGGTTAACGTTTGTGTTTGAATTTAGGCATGGTGCATTTTGAGATTCCAACTGAATATCACATCTGAACATTTGGGCTTCTTCAAGTAATTTCCTATAATGATTGGATTCACTCTCTAGTCTAACGATCCTAGCTTGCAATGTCTTCATTGCTTCTTTATAATCCTCAGTTTTCTCATCACGAAGCGATCGTGTAACAATATTGTAAATTGAAACTCCTCCTGCACATACAGCTACAAACTTAACATAACACTTTTTTAAACTCTGGCCATTCAATATTTGCAGGTAACAACTAATGTGAAAGAAAAACCCAGTGCTTAAAAATTTTCAAACAGTCCACAGGCAAATAAATTTACAAGTCAGATACGATACATATCAACCAATATTTAAAACCTTTCTCACAATTCAACCACCATAGTACAAAGGAGCACATCAGAAATTCAGAAAATTCATCCATCAAGCAAAATGGCAAGTCTGCCACACTCTATCCCTCCCCTTCATGATGTGTTAAATTGAGAATGGCAAAATTGCATGCATGACTGAGCATATAATATTGATGATGATTATTGTAGGCATGCAAATTTAAGCCATTTACAAATTGTTCCGGGCTATAAAGACCTATGAAATATGACATAATTATTGGCAAATCAAATATTGTTGTGTGTCGAATTGGTCTCAAATCAAAATCACACCATGGTCAAATCAAATATTGCCATGTCTTAAAATGATTCAACTTTAAGTAAACAAGTAGTTGGCTAATCAAATTAAGTTGTTCGTCACATTGAGATGGTCAAACTAATAACATTATGACACACCATTAAAGTGATATTTAGATATTTTATCTCTAAATAAATTAGAGATAATTATAAAAATTTTAAAAAAATTTGAAATCTATCAAGACTTTCCTCTTACCCATGCCTATAAGTAGGGGTGATCTCCAAGGGACAATTACACACAATTTTACATATATTTAATCAAGTAGCGAGAAAACTCCATCAGATTGGAACTTCAAAGCCCAGCAGAACTTCCCTTGCCTAAGCCTTCGACTTCAAGGAAATTGTTCATGACGAAACTCCATCAATCTCTGTCACGCTTGAAGCTTAGAGATTCAAGTCAAAGTTCATCATAAAGGATTGCAAATTTATTATCTTCTTCTATTAAATTAAAAATGATTCTACGTTTTGATTTGAGAATAAAGTTGTCAAGTCAACGCTCTACTAATTCACCATCTTCATCACACTACCTGGAGAAGATTTCCTTGTTTGATTCGGTAATAACCTATCAATGGGCCATTTCCCTAAATAAGCCAAAATAGTAAGGGAATTCCCAAACTAAGCTTAATTTTGAAAGAATTCCCAGAATAGGCTAAATCGCGGTTCACAATCGCGAGTTCAACACTTTTCCAACAATCTCGCGTGAAGTTTGGGTAAAGTTAAACTCGCTGCTACGAAACGCGAGTTTGATTAAGAACTCGCAGTTACAAAACGCGATTTTAATTAATTTTTTTTTTCTTCTGAACTCGCTATTTCAAACCACGATTTAAAAAAAAAAAAAAAAATTCTTATGAACTCGTGGTTATGAACCACGAGTTCTTCATTTCAACAAATTCATTGTCACACACTTCACTTCTCGGTGACAACACATCACTTACACACTCAAACACATCACTCACAATAATATATATATATATATATATTTATAATTTAATATATATATATATTTTATTTCATAAAATTGAAACCAATATTAAATATGCATAATAATAATTTATAATAGTAAATAATAATTAACTATATAAAATAATTATTTTTTTATTTTAATTCTTAATTTTTTTTATTTTCTTTGTAGAGATAAAATTTATTTTTATTTTATTTTAGGGTTTAGGGTTTAATTCTTAAAATTTATTTATTTTTATTTTAGGGTTTAGGATTTATAAAAAAATAAATTTTAAGAATTAAATTATAAATTCTAAACCCTAAATTCTAAACTCTAAAATAAAAATAAATAAATTTTAAGAATTAAACCCTAAATCCTAAAATAAAAAAAAATAAAAAAAAATTTATCCCTAAACACTAAGGCAGCGTTTGGTAACATTTACGTTTTTTGTTTATGTTTACAAAAATTTTATAAACTCGTTTCTGTTTATTTTTAGAAAAACATAAATTACAAACGTGTTTGGTTTGAACAAAATGTTTAAAAAAAATTTAAAACGTAATTTATGTTTTTCTAAAAATAAACATAAACGAGTTTATAAAATTTTTGTAAACATAAACAAAAAACGTAAATGTTACCAAATGCTACCTTAGTGTTTAGGGATAAAATTTATTTATTTATTTATTTTAGGATTTAGAGTTTAATTCTTAAAATTTATTTATTTTTATTTTAGAGTTTAGAATTTAGGAATTTATAATTTAATTCTTAAAATTTATTTTTTTATAAATCCTAAACCCTAAAATAAAAATAAATAAATTTTAAGAATTAAACCCTAAATCCTAAAATTAAAAAAAAATAAATTTTATCCCTAAACACTAAGGTAGCGTTTGGTAACATTTACGTTTTTTGTTTATGTTTACAAAAATTTTATAAACTCGTTTCTGTTTATTTTTAGAAAAACATAAATTACAAACGTGTTTGGTTTGAACAAAATGTTTAAAAAAAATTTAAAACGTACTTTATGTTTTTCTAAAAATAAACATAAACGAGTTTATAAAATTTTTGTAAACATAAACAAAAAACGTAAATGTTACCAAACACTACCTTAGTGTTTAGGGATAAAATTTATTTATTTTTTTATTTTAGGATTTAGAGTTTAATTCTTAAAATTTATTTATTTTTATTTTAGAGTTTAGAATTTAGGGTTTAGAATTTATAATTTAATTCTTAAAATTTATTTTTTTATAAATCCTAAACCCTAAAATAAAAATAAATAAATTTTAAGAATTAAACCCTAAACCCTAAAGTAAAATAAAAATAAATTTTATCTCTACAAAGAAAATAAAAAATTAAGAATTAAAATAAAAAAATAATTATTTTATATAGTTAATTATTATTTACTATTATAAATTATTATTATGCATATTTAATATTGGTTTCAATTTTATGAAATAAAATTTATATATATATTAAATTATAAATATATATATATATATATATATTATTGTGAGTGATGTGTTTGAGTGTGTAAGTGATGTGTTGTCAGAGAGAAGTGAAGTGTGTGACAATGAATTTGTTGAAATGAAGAACTCGTGGTTCATAACCACGAGTTCATAAGAAATTTTTTTTTTTTTTTAAATCGTGGTTTGAAATAGCGAGTTCAGAAGAAAAAAAAAAAAAAAACTAAAATCGCGTTTTGTAACCACGAGTTCTTAATCAAACTCGCGTTTCATAACAACGAGTTTAACTTTACCAAGACTTCACGCGAGATTGTTGGAAAAGTGTTGAACTCGCGATTGTGAACCGCGATTTAGCCTATTTTGAGAATTCTTTCAAAACTAAGCTTAGTTTGGGAATTCCCTTACTATTTTGACTTATTTAGGGAAATGGCCCCCTATCAATCCCTCAAGTCAACTTATCTCATCACAATATTCTCCAAATGACTTTGGAGAAGATTTCACTATTCAATTCAGGAACTAACTATCAAGCCGTCAAGTTAACTTTTTGAAAAGAAAAATCAAATGATTATTTTCGTTGATTAAAAAATTCATCAGAGATGGTACTCACTTTATTTGAAATTAATAAATTTATATTTGTTATTCTATTTTTATCTTTATTTAGCAAATAAGAAATTTGTAGATACAATTATGTATCCATGAATTTCATTGGCTTTTTTCACCTATATCCTATATGAATTCAGACAATAAACGTATATATGTACATGTAAAACTTTTATTATATCCAAAAATAAGAAAATAAAAATAGAATAAGATAAGTTTTATTATTTTCTCCCTACCGCTAGGACACTCACAATTATAACAACCAATACCAACAAACGTACCAGCCAACATACAAAACTTGCGCATGGTGCTCGTCACCTGGCCTAAGTTCTGCCCCTAACATTATACTTCACTTTGTTTTGTGAAGTAGATTAAAAGTTAAATTTTAATTTTTTTTTGGACTTTTTTTAAAAAAAATATGTTAAAAAGTAAAGAGGAGATATGATCTAAAAAAATTAAAAAGTCAAAAAACTGACTTTTAGCCGAATTTCCAAAGTAAGCCTCCGTAAGATTGTTATCCTTAATTTTTAGATATGTTGAATCTATTAGTCACTTCCAATGCTCCCCTCCTTCAGTGCAAGGCAAATTTTTGAAAAAGGAGAGGAGAGAATACAATACATCATTAAAAAAAAAAAAAAAAGAATCAAAAAAGAAGTAAATTACACTCTCCTTCCTTCATGTTTGGAGATAATATAGTTAGTCCCACACTTTTGACATAATCACAATCACAATGACTTCCATTTTATAAAGCTAAAGCAACCTAAACTAATTGAAATAAATAAAAATAAATACACATTTTAGTAGATAAGAGATGATGGCATCATTTTTCATTCATATAACTAATGAATTATTAATGAAAAATTACCTATTATGTAAATTAAAACATTATGCTGTGTTTGGACCATAGATTTAAGTAGGGCTTTGGAACGGAAAAAGAAAAAAAAGGGAGTAAAATATAATTATATTTTATTTATATTTCACCTATCTTTTTTCTTGAGACATTTATTTATAATCCATTTTCACCCACTTATGTTTCACTCAGTCTAAATTATTTTCTTAGGTTTAAATAAGTCCTATTGGTACATAGTTACCAAAATACCCCTCATAATAATAAATGAAGTGTGTGTTAATGTTCACACTAACACTGTTAACGTGAACATTCAAATTGTCAAATTTATTTCATGTAAATGTTCACATCTCTAAGTTGCTAAGGATTCAAAAAATATTTGTAAAAGTAAAATTATCCATAAAATACTTTAAATATGACAACTTATGACAATTAAGATTTGGTAGGGATAATCTCCCCTCCATATCTCTCCATACCCCTCTTGTGAGTCCTAATTTCGGACCCGCACCAATAATTCAAACCGTCTATCTCGTAAATTTCGTAATAAAAGTCATATACAAAAAAAAAAAAAAAAACCATATAGACAAACCAAATAAAATGGAATTCAATGCAACCAGTTCATACCTACTGTTTTATCAAATTTCATAACACTCCATGGTGTTCTACACAAAATTGGAAACCATAACCATCTTCATACATCATACTACACTGTAAGTAGATGTTGCAACCATATAGACAAACCAAATAAAATGGAATTCAAAAATTCCCCCAAAAATATTAAAACTAAATGACCCAATAATAACAGTATGTACAATATATTTAGCTAGAGATAGAAAACAAAATTTGTAAGTAATACCAAAAAGAAGGGTAAGTGGCATGGAAAACCCCAAAAAACCATTTGGCAACAGTTTTCTTCAGACAAATGGTAGGCAGTTTGGGCACAGAAGAACAAAAAGCAAGCCTTGGCAAACCAAAATACCACATGTAGAATACATTAGCTACAAACATAAGACAAAAAATTATAACTAACACCAAAAAAAAGGGCAAGTGATGTACAAATCCCCAGAAAACCATTTGATAGCAGTTTTCTGTGGACACCTGTTGGTGAAGGATGAAGAAGGAGAAAGGTAAGAATCTTACCTTACGAGTGCGATTGTAGCATCGGTGACCCACAAAGAACTGAAGAAAAACCAACAAAGACAATGTAAAATACCTCTGTTTTGGGGTTTGAATTGTAGCAAGAGAAACACAAAAACAAATAGAGCCACAAAAACAAAAAAACAAACAAAAAAAAAACACAGAAAGAGAGAGGATTATACAATTTTTTTGCGATCAGAGGAGTGTCGGATGATCGTAGGTGATTGGCAATGGTCGTGGGCACCGATTGGTAAAGAATGAAGAAGGGAAAAGGTAAGAACAGTGGCTTATTGCCGAATTCGCTCCGCCGATGCTTCTGTTGCCGTTTCTATCGCAAAGATCAGGTTCTTTTGATTTTGAAGAGAGAACGTGTAAAGATGGAGTTGAATAGACGTGTTTGGGCAAATGTGGAATGGAGAGAAAGAGAGAGAGAGAGAGAGAGAGAGAGAGAGCAGAGAGTGTTTGGGCGGGAAAAAATACAATTGAACAACGGAAAATACAATGGAACAAACTAAAAAAATACATTGGTTAAACCATACCTACTGTTTTGATGAAGGTTAGTTTTAAACAAACAACCCTAATTTCAAATAAATTTATCGCCTATCTTATAATTCATAAAAACACAATTAAAACTGTTAATCACTTGAAGATACAAAGTAATAAAAATAAAAATAAACAACCAACCAATAGGGGGGAAAAAAACAAAATCTAAATCAACAACTAACATAAACACTGAATGATGCATTTTTTTTACAATAAATCAAAAAACAACTCTAATTTGAAGGAAAAAAAAAAGTAACACTCAATAATGATCTTCATACACTATCACCATAACCATATTACAGTGCAAGTAGATGTTGTAACCATATAGACAAATCAGTTCATACCTATTGTGTTCTACATTCAATGGTGTTCTACACAAAATTGGAAACCACAACCATCTTCATACACCATACTAAAAACACAATCAAAACTATTAATCACTTGAAGATACAAAGTAATAAAAATAAAAATAATCAACCAACTAATAGAGGGAAAAAAATCTAAATCAATAACCAATATAAACACTCAATGGTGCTTTTTTTTATATATAATAAATCAGAAAACCAACTGTAATTTGACAACAAATTTTTTTTTTTTTTACAATAACTCAGAGAATAACACTCGATAATGATCTTTATACACTATCACCACAACCATACTACAGTGCAACCAATCCATACCTATTGTTTTATCAAATTTCATAACACTCAATGGTGTTCTACACAACATTGGAAACCACAACCATCTTCATACACCATACTACACTGCAAGTAGATGTTGCAACCATATAGACAAACCATATAAAATGGAATTCAAAAATTCCCAAAAAAATATTAAAACTAAATGACCCAATAATAACAGTATGTACAATATATTTAGCTAGAGATAGAAGACAAAAATTTTAAATAACACCAAAATGAAGGGTAAGTGGCATGAAAAACCCCAGAAAACCATTTGACAACAATTTTCTTCAGACAAATGAAGGGTAATTTGGGCACAAAAGAACAAAAAGTAAGCCTTGGCAAACCAAAACACCACATCTAGAATACATTAGCTACAGATAGAAGACAAAAATTGTAAATAACACCAAAAAAATGGGGGGCAAGTGGTGTGGAAATCCCCAGAAAACCATTTGACAATAGTTTTCTGTGGACATCGATTGGTGAAGGATGAAGAAGGGGAAATGTAAGAATCTTACCTTGTGAGTGCGATTGCAGCATCGGTGACCCACAAAGAATTGAAGAACTAAAGAAAAACCAACGAAGACAATGTAAAATACCTCTATTTTCGGGTTTGAATTGCAGCAATGGAAATAAAAAAATAGACAGAGCCACCAAAAAAAAAATAAAAAGAGAGGATTATACAGTTTTTTTGTGATCAGAGGAGTGCCAGATGATCGTAGGTGATCGGCGATGGTTATGGGCACCAGTTGGTGAAGGATGAAAAGGGGGAAAGGTAAGAACAATGGCTTATTGCTGAATTCACTCCGTCGATGCTTCCGTTGCCACTTCTATCATAGAGATCGAGTTCTTTTGATTTTGAAGAGAGAACGTGAAAAATAACATGTAGAGATGGAGTTAAAGAAACGTGTTTGGGCAGACGTGGAAGAGAGAGAGAGAAAGAGAGAGCAAACAGTGTTTGGGCGGGAAAAAAAATAAATCTCAACTGTTAGATATTGATTAGGAATCATCTCAGCCATTCAAATGAAATGTATCTCTAATATATTTTGATATATTTTCAAAAACTGTTTTGTTTTATTATATAGATTAGTTTATAAAAATTGTGTAAACTTTTATAAATATACATAAGTTAACTTATAAAAATTTAAAAAATCACATCTTATACATATTTGTGAAAGCTGCCTAGTTGGGTTGGCCGAAAAACCCCTCTAGTGTAAGAATCAGTAATCGGAAAAGATGAAGTTCTCTATCTAGGTGTAGAAAGAGGAAAAGAGTGGGATAAAATGAGATTAGTTGAGATAAGACTGAATACCTTCAATAAGATAAGAGTGTTGGCTTATATAAGAGACTTAACTTGCTCCCCAAGGTGCGAGTGATGGAGTTTGGGTGCCTCAATACTCTTTTTTATCATAGCTCAGGTGGGGACCACTAAGCTGGTCATATATGTTTGCACATGTTCACTTGAGCTGTATATACATCATTGCACATTCATTCTCTTAACTATTTATTTGATTCTCACAGGGAAGACCAGCTAAGGTGGTGCTTACACATGTGTGCTCACAATTTAGACACTTACCACTAGAGGACTCTGCCTGGTTTGTTCGATTCCTCAGCCAATTTTGTTCGACTTTCTTGCGAAATTGTTTGTTTAAGATCGGTTGATCCATATGGATGACTTTGTGTGACTTCGACTCATGTCGGTTTTGCTGACGGGCTCGACCTATGTGCTTTGGTTTATAGGTTCAGCCTATATAGTTCAGTTTATGGGTTCAACCCATATAGTTCGATTTATATGTTTGGCCCATGGCCAATCTCAGTACCTCATCTGAACTGGCTTTATCTTGATTGGTTTGACCCAAGTGTTTAAGAACTCAAGAGGTTAAGCCATGAGAATTTGGACTTGATGTGGCTGGCCAATGTTGGTGTTTGGCCAATCGGTTTTGGGCATTGATGAATTGGATCGGCCTAATAGTTTTGACCTACTTCGTTTATATTTAGCCCCTTCACACATCATCTTATTGTCTTAAAATTTTCATAAATATATTCTGAGTGTTTTACACATAATCTATTTTCTATAAATTTGTAATATAATATTAACAAAAAGAGTTAAGTGTAATAAGATAATATTTTAAAAGGATTAACTATTAAATTTTAAAATTTAGGGAGCAAAATATAACTGAGTCATATTATAATTCATCATTTAGGCTCTGTTTGTTTATATGTAAAATTATTTTTATCAAAAATATTTTACTCATTTTTTGTTATTTGGTTGAACAAAAAATAAATAATTTTTTTTAAGACAAATATTTTTGCATCATTTCCTAAAAAATAATTTACCTTTAAAATTTTCGCAAGTCAATTTTTGCAAAGTTAACTTCACTCACTGCTTTTTCAACATATTTAGTTTTTTCAAATAAATATCGACTTACTAAAAAGTCATAAATAATATTTTATTGAATCAAAATTTCTTTTTTAGATAATAAAATATTTTTATTTCAA
This sequence comes from Camellia lanceoleosa, assembly GCA_025200525.1. Lineage (NCBI taxonomy): Eukaryota > Viridiplantae > Streptophyta > Magnoliopsida > Ericales > Theaceae > Camellia > Camellia lanceoleosa. Next base: position 24,792,929 of record CM045762.1, on the reverse strand, counting down.
ATATCAATCAGATGTTGAAAAACAAAGTATATATATATATATACAAAAGTGATATAGACCCCCACCAAAAACCATCCCCAGGACCCCCTCTGAGGTGGCACCTGATTGAAGCCATGTGAAGAACAATTGCACTGTGAGGAAGGTGTGATACACGCACCTGTGAGACAAAAAAATATATATAGGCTGAAAACAAAGACAAAAAAAAAATGGGAAGCCCTAACCTGATATTTCTTTTTTCCCCACCTATGTCCCTCTTCTCTCTTCCCTCTTCCCTCTTCCATCGTCTGTCTGCCATAGCTCTCCTCCGTCAACGGCGATAGCTCTCTGGCCATAACTCTCTGCCTGTCGCTCTACTGATCTTCGATCGCATTCCAATCGCATTTTCTCAAGTAATGTTACTCCAAAGCCCTTCATTCTTCCTCTCTCTCTCTCTCTCTCTCTCTCTCTCTCTCTCTCTCTCTCTCTATCTACATACATTGATCAATCTCTGTAAAATGTTTGTGTATAATCTTATAAATATGTGGGGGTTGGAAACATTTTTGTTATTTTTAACTCTTCACTCAAATTTATGGTGGCAGATGGCTAACAATAATTTCTCCAGAAAATTTTTCAACTGAAATTATTTTTTAGTTTCAGAAATGTAGAATAATTATTATGAACTAGTTTATGAACTTATTATGAGCTGAAATTATTTTTTAGTTTCACAAATGTAGAATAATTATTATGAACTTATTATGAACTTTTTAACAGTGTTTAATATGTGTCACGCTGTAGACACCCTATTTTTGACCGGCCTTAAGACTCAGACGTCACCGATTGAGCGCTCGGTGATGTTGCATGTGGTGCTCGTTCAAGTCTCGAGTCGCACAGGCGCCTGCCTCCGGACTTCCGAACTCTCTTCAGGTCTTGTCTCTTGGCCATAACTGCACTTCTGCTTTCTTTCCCGAGGGAGAATGGTCCCACAGACTATCTCCCAAAGGGTCGTGAGCTACTTTTTTGGTCAGAGGCCATTTCGCCCATTTCGGAGTCTTGCTCCTGCTGAGTCACAGTCAGATGCCTTGGTTCGACCCCCAACCATCTCCGATTTCTGCTTTTTGGCAAGTGCCTCTGTTTTATCATTCCGAGGGACACTGGGCCTCTGTACCCACTTCATGTCAGATGCCACTTTAGGTGCTCGCATTTCATTTTCGACCCCGAACCTCGCGCTTGGGCCCCGAGCATTCGTTTCGCATCGGTTTTCGTTCACTTTTGGCAGGTACCTCTATTTTAGCATCAAGAAGATCACTGGAGGGTGGGAGGCTAGCAATTGTTCCAGAAAACCAGTTTCGCTCCTCCGGCGCTCGTTTTGCTCACTTTCGGGCCAATGTTGAACACCCTGGAGATATTTTCTTCTAACCAAAGCTACATATCTGTGATGAGGGGACATGGGAGGACCCTAAAAGTGCATGGTCGGCCAGTAATTGTGAATTTCATTTTTGAGCCTCTCCTTCAAGTTCTATAGTGTTGCCAAATTCCAACCCTGGGGCCTTATTCTACACACTTGGGAGGACCCCAAAACAAGGTGGTCGGCCAGAAATTCTTGACTTCATTTTTGGGCCATGGCCGGCCGGCCAGGGGGAGTGGCTGGCCGACCAGTTGGGGTGGCCGGCCGGCCACCTTCCAGAAAACCACCTGGCCGGCCAGCTTTCTGCTTTCCACCTCTTTACAGCTGTCCGGATATTTTTCAAAATATCCCAGCCCTCCGGGGGATATTTTGGGAGGGAAAGCTTGCCTCCATTTCCCTCCCCTTTTACACCCTTTCTTGCCTATTTAAGGGGCTGGACAGCTCCTTTGCTAGGGTTAGAAAATTTCATCTCATAAGCTCCTCTTCCAAAACCTCCATTTTCTATCTCCAAAGCTCAAAAAACCTTCAAGGTTCTAGCTCAATCCTTCATCAACCCTAAGCACCACCATCACCAACTCCATTCCAGCAGCAAAGGAGTGTTTTCTAGAGGTTAAAAAGCAGCAAATTGAAGCCAAGAAGCAACGAAAGTTAGATCTTCAAGGGTAAGCCTCTAATTCCTTTTTTTGAGCATAATTTTCCATCAATTCTTTACCCTATTTCCTTTTTTTTGTGGGCTCTGACCCCTACTGATTTTAGGCTTATTTTGAGCCCCTCTACAACTTTGTAGAAGGGCTCAACTCTATTTGGTGTCTCCATGATGCACTTCTTTCAATATCACCCTTTATGCCAATTATTTGCATGCTTTGTTTGGCTTTTGATTGATCTGATTTCGAGCTTGATATAAACCGTGAGTGGGCCTATTTTGAGTCCCTCTTCAACATTGAAGAAGGGCTCAACCATTTTTGACCCCTCTATCATGCACTTGCTTTGTAATTCCCCATATTTTCCGTAAAATTGCATGATTTTTTAGGCCATTCTAACTTCTGTTTTAGGCCTTCATCAGGCTTATAAAGTATCTTATTTTGGCTCATTATTCATGTTTTTTTAAGGGTCCAAAGTTGTTTGGTGCTTCCATGCATGATCTATCATTATAACCTTCTTTTGGTCCATATATCGCATGCTATTTTGAGCCTATCTACATACTGATTTTGGAGTTGTCATTCACTGTAAATATGCATATTTTGGGCTCCTCTTCAAAGTTGTAGAATGAAATTTTGTGGTTTGAATTTTCTATATACTACTTGCTTAATAAATCCCCTCTTTTCCCCCATTTTTGCATGCCATTGTTGCCATATCTATGCTCACAATTTGGCCATGTTTTGTACTGAAAAGATGCTATTTTTGGGGCTGCCTTGCTACTGTTTTTGCTTTTATGTACCAATTTTGCATGTTTAGCATAGCCGTAGGCCATTTCGGGTACTTAAAATCACATTTCGGGATGATTTCATGCATTGATTGTCATTTCGTATCATTTCGGGACTGTTTTCCCCTTCATTTAGCTACTGAAATTTGGTTTGCATACTTGCATATCATTTTCCATGTCATTTCATGCCTTAGTGCATTGCATCGGTTTGCGTGCCTGTGGGCACGCATTTCGAAGCACTTCATTCTTATCCGACGGCCTCCTATGTGAGTGAGCTGAGGCTCTCCCATGTTGGTGTAAGCCCATCGTGGCATTCCGTATGCCATTGCATTCCACATCATCGCCTCAGTTTGCGTGTCCGTGGGCACGCATTTCGAGACACTTCGGTTTTATCCGATTTGCATTTCACATCATCGCCTCGATTTACGTGCCTGTGGGCACGCATTTTGAGACACTTCGGTTTTATCCGATTTGCATTTCACATCATCGCCTCGGTTTACGTGCCTGTGGGCACGCATTTCGAGACACTCCGATTTTATCCGATTTGCATCTCACATCATGACCTCGGTATGCGTGCCCGCGGACACGCATTTCAAGGCATCTCGTTTTCATCCGCATTGCGCATACTAGGTTGTATCTTAGATTGCATTCATGTATTTTCCCGGTATGCGTGCCCGTGGACACACATTTCGAGGCATCTCCCTTTCATAGCATTGTGCATGCTATATCACATGTTAGCTGCATTTCATGCACCATGCATATTGCATCGTGTTCGGGATAGGCGTTAGCCCGGGCACGGGAAACGAGGTACATTCCGTACTCCGAGTGACGGAGTGTGTCTCAATTCCCAAGTCACCGACACTCCGGATTACCCATGATGGAGTTAGGTTTTGTTGTAGCATTCACATACATTCATTCTATATTGAGTTGTGCAATTCGGTTCCTCGGCCATCATGCATCGGTATGCGTGATTGGTGGCACGAGGATCGAGGCATGCATATATCTGTGAAATACATTGCTATGCCCTTTTCCTGCTCTCTGTTACAGCAAAACTGAGGACCAATAACTTTTCGGAGTCCGGCGCGCATTTCGAGAAATACTGCAAACAGAGGCTAATTGGGGCATCCCAGTGGATTTCCGCCCGAGGCAGTCCAGCATACACTATTCATCAGAAGCAAAGCGCTCACATGCATGCCATCTTCTTTCTTAGTTAATTGTTAATTAATTAAGAATCTGTATTTATTCATTCGGACTGTAATATTTCGATCTGTATTATTCTTTTATATTCGGACTGTATTATTTATTCGGACCCTCTACACGAGGGCATAATTGTAATAAGGGTGCGTGAGTGTGATGTATGTCTTCCAACCCCACGTCTTTCCTCCCTTTTATTTACCCGCTTATGATGGTTAGATTAGGGCATATTTCAATTAGCATACAATATGACAGCATGTTTGCATCATTCATCTGCTTTGCATGCACCGGGCTCGGCGCATCATACAAACTGCATTTGTATTTCAATTCCAAGTTGAATACTTGATAGCCGTAGCATTTCACATGCCATGTTTAGGATAGCCGAGCCTGCTATAGTTGCATTTTGCATGTGTTGCATTAGGCATTTCAGCACATTTAGGATCATGCATGATTTATAATCAGCTTCTGTTTTGGCTTGGAGTACTCGGTGAGTTTTATGCTTTAGCATCCTTGCATGCGTGTGAGTGTTGCCATGAATAGCATGCTTACCATGAGGCTAAATGCTTATGTGATATAACTGCCTTGAATGCCTGTAGGTGGAGGTTGAGTTATCTGAATTGGGACAATTCATCAAATGTTTGTTTTAAGCCCACTAGATAGTGGCAAAATCATGTTTTCTAAGCCCACCTGAGGGTGGCAAATCCGCGTCTTAGCCTACTTGCGGGTAGCACCATCAAACCATTTTCAAACAAACAAGCATGAAATGTTTTGTTCCAATTCAGGCGATTCAGTCTATACTTGTATGCTGTGCGCATCACATAGTAACCTAGGCTAATAACCGGAATAAGAACGCACAAAGTTTTCAAAAACAGATATCATGGTTAGTAGAGGCGGTCTTTGATCGGCGAAGTGGTGCTCACGATGTGACCTTCCCTAATCGTACCCAAGTTCCCGAGCCAACTTTGGTGATGACGGACACGTGGCCTTTGGCACCGAGTCGTGGTTTCTAAATTTCCCATTTTAAAATATTTAGGTGGCGACTCGTTATCGCAAAGCAATCCATGTTTGGTACTTCTTTCAAAAAATCATTTTTCTTCAAAGCGATTTGCGAGTTGGACTCTTTGGTTCAGATTTAGAACCATAACAAAATCGAGTCCGAATCAGCAAGATCCTCGCGGGCTTGTTATAGCTTCGCGACTCCGGAATTAGAGAACTTGACTCAACTCATGATATCTGGTTTTGACTACACTTGTGTGTTTCTTTGCATTGCATATGCATTGGTGCGCCTAGGACACCGTGTTTGCCATATGCCATTCGAACGATTTGGGAGGCTTGTCTTGTCAAGTCATGTCCATAAGGCCGATCGGCTCTGGGCTCGACAAAGATGGGAACACAAACCCGGTTTCTTAGGGCACCCTTTGACCATTCGACCTAGTGCACATTCGGATCCATAGTGACCATTCCAAACTAGGACGGGTTGCTTACCCGCTTATAGGTTGTTTGAAGCATTGCATGCGTGGTGAAACCCTAGCTCGACAAAATAGGACAGGCAACCCTACCCCAACATAGGGGTGTTTTGGCTCTCACTTATACATTATGTGCTTGTTAGAGTGCGTCTCTCAGGAATGCATGTATCGATCTATGAGTTTGGGCATCGAACTGCGGCACCCCGATTGATTTTGGGATTCAGATTTACGAGGGTAGCATTCTGAGCGTAATTTTGGGGCAGACCAAGAGAGGCACACTCATTCAACTATGCTTGTATCTGCTCGTAAAATCAGTGAGATGTCACTTTTCTTTCTTTTTGCTAGGTAGTTCTGGAACCATAGCTTCAGAAGGCTCCAATATCCCCCGAGGTTCATTAGACTTGTGCTGATAGACTTTTTCGGGTCAGAGATTCAGTTCAAGGGCGATCAGTGTTCCTATACCAGAGGCAGGGTGAAAAGGGCCAATCAGGCACAAATCACCAGTTCAGCAGTTACCAGATCAGTGGTCCTTATCCCATCCCGGTGAACAAATAAGCCGAGGTCTCAGTTTCTAGTGTAGGGATAGATACCAGTCAGTTTGATGGATCAGGAGAACACATCAGGGATGGAAGCAATGATGCGTCAAATGCAAGAAAGTATGAAACTCATGCAAAGAAGACGCCGTCCGCGGAATTTTCCAAACAAGAAGTCAGTAATCATGGCTCGGCGGTGAGCTCATCACCTGTCCGCAAGAAGCGGCGCGTCTGCTTCACAACAAGTTCCTCCCCCAGCAGGAGCTCCAGCACCTGGGAAGACGCCAAATGTCCAAAATGTCCAAGAGGATACAGACCTTCCAACGGGGCCAGCTCCACCCCCGATCCTACCGCAACTATCCAAGGCACCCACGCCTATCAATGTACTGGACTCTCCCTTTGAGTTTGAAGCGGACCCCACAGCACTGAAGCTGAGTAAGTTGGAAAAACTGTTTAAGAAATCCCAGGGAGTCAAGTCCATTCCCGACATTGAGGATGGATATACGGACGCAGCTGTGACATTGCCGGACAGGTTCAAGATGCCTCACATCGACCGATTTGATGGGTCTGGGGACCCCATGGTCCACCTGAGTTTGTTTTCAGATGTTCTGCGCCCGATGGGCTTGACAAGATTACAGAAGCTCTCCCTCTTTAGCAGGACCCTGTCGGGTATTGCGGTCATCTGGTACGCCAAATTGGAGGATTCAATGAAACAAAGCTGGGAGGAGATGGCCGAGGCCTTCGTCGCGCAATACTCTTATAATACTCAGATCGAGATCACGACCCGTGATCTTGAGACAACAAGGCAAGAGCCCGAGGAGAGTTTCTCGGATTTTGTGATGCGGTGGAGGGCGAAGGCATCAATGATGACTTTGAGGCCCACTGATAAAGACCAGATAAGGATGGTTGTGCGCAACCTCCAACCCAGGCTGATGCAAAAGATGATCGTGCTCCCCTTCCCTACTTTTTCAGATTTGCATGAGATGGGGGTACAAATTGAGGATGCTGTGAAACAGGGCTTGATTGACAGTGACAGGGAGCAACCCAAGAGGACCTTCAACCGCAACGTAAATACAGGCGTAAGCAGTGCTGAAAATGCCAGAGCTTCAGACGTGGGCATGGTTACCACCACCACACAAAAAACAGCCACCTCATTCACCGGTGCGTCCAGAGCTAGCTCGCAAATAGCCAAAAACCCACCTCAAGGCCAAAGGGTGTTTACTCCACTATACATGCCCCTATCTAAAGCTCTGGGGGTTTTGATCAAGAAAGGGCGTCTCAAGCCCCTGAGCCACTACCAAAGAACCTCCTCTCTCACACAACCAGTGACCATCATGCTTCCATCACGAGTAGCCATGACCGACATGTGCTTTCGTCTTCACCACGAAATACAAGATCTGATCGACAACAGAGTCATCCCCGCACCGGGTCCTACAAAGTCTATCGGCACTTGATCAGTGAACTTGTGGGGGATAATGTGATGTGATCAGGAGATGAATCACCTGAGGGCGGCATTCAGTGTACTTCAGATATGGCGTATGGCACGCACTGTTTTGAGCATTTGGCGAATGCTACATTATGACTTGGGTATTGGATCAGTCTTGTTACTTTGTTTTGAGTCTGTCTTTTTGTTTTGAGTCAGTCTCTTTTGTTGTGGGTCTGTCTTGTTGTATCGAGTCGGTCCTGTTGTATAGGAGTCGGGTGATTCCGGGGGTGTTACCTCGAGCGTCACCATTTTGTTTTGCGTTTGTCTTTTTGTTTTGTTTTGAGTCTGTTTCTGCCAGGGAGCCAGTTGTGCCGACAGATTTTGAATGAAACAGCAGTGATTTCCATGCTCTCGCATTTGCTTCTGCCGTGTGCTAGTTATCTTAGGGATTTGAATGAAATGGCGATTGCATTCCACACCTCTCTTGTGCCTTGAAGCCATTGTATTGACCTAAGTTTTTTCAAAACCTTTTGAACACCGCAGTGAAAACAAAGAGGAGGAATTCCTGATTTGCAAAACTTTGATCAAATTGAGAGAAAGAGATCGTGCTAAGCCCTTAATGAATGAAATCATGCTTGTTAGTGTAGTCTTGAGAAGGACCACGGCTTTGATCAGATTGATCCTACACTGCGTTTCAAGATGAAGCGATTTGTCTTTCTTAAAACTTTCAAAAATGTTTTCGCGGTCCTGCGAAGACATGTGTGGAATCGCTCTTGAGATTGTGCGACTTAGGATAGCTCTCGGTCTCGAGACTCGCCTTCTTTGCTTTCAAACCTTGAACGTGCATTCAGAATGTTCAGCGATTCGACCACGATGTAAGGCCTGTGTGGCGGTTGAAGCGACCCTCGAACAAGAGGCACCAAAGTCGATCAAGAAGGTCGACCTCATCGGAAGAAGCTTGCAAGGCTAGATCAAGCACCCTCGAACTAGGGGCAAAAATATCCGATGTGCTCAAGAGCCAAAGGTGGATCTTTCGCAAGTCAATACAATGACCACTCTCACGGATATAGGGGCTTCAATCTCGTAACCATTTGGCATGGACTGGTTACATTTTTACCCTTTGAGAGGCTCGCTGGGCCGAAAACCCGAAAGGGCGACCCAGGCAAAAGTTAGAGCGAGACAAGAAAAATATAGATACAAAAAATGCAAAAAAAAAAAGAAAAGAAAAGAAAAATGCAAAAAAGAAGAAGAAAAAGGAATGAAAAGAATAAAAAATGAGAAAAGAAAGAAAAACAAAGCTCGCAAGGTCGAAAACCTGCAACAGGCGCCTTGGCAAAAGTTAGAGCATAAAAATGAGAGGTTAAATACCCGAGTGTACCCTGACCCCGAACTACGTAAGGCTTGATTCCCATGTTTGGGATACGTAGGCAACTTCATTCTGAAGTCCAGCCATAAAACAATTCAAATTCGATTGTGTCCATGCGATGGTTCTGGCCATCTTTGTCTTCTCTGTATCTGAGAGTCTGGTTGTGTTCATCGCTCCGAGGACTGACTGCAAATGCGCTCCAGTGCCGTTCAAACAAGGGGCAACTTTCCGTTGCCATTCAACGCGCCACGGTGCCATTCAAACAAGGGGCAACTTTCCGTTGCCACTCAATGCGCCGCGGTGCCGTTCAAACAAGGGGCAACTTTCCGTTGCCATGCAGCTCTCTTCAAGTATGGGGCAGTTTTCTTTTGGATCCGAGGTTGTGCATCTCAGGAGTAGGTTTCATGCTCGTTGAGCAAGTGGCCGTTTGCAAAAATAGTTTTTAATAATTTTTACTGAGGTTGACTATTCTCTCAAAAATCATTCCTTTTTTTTCTTTTTTTTTAAATTTTAAACTGGACCATTTTCTTGGACCCAAAAAAGGAAAATTTTCAGTGCTTACAACCTGACTTGCATGATTTCAAATCAAAAACTGAACAAGCATGTTAATCTAACTCTCATTTTTTGTCAAAATTGTTTTAGTAGAAAGCAAAAACAAAATGGTCAAAATGATGAACTAGGGGCACAGTTGAGTCAGGTGTTCTGTCTTTTCCCCGTTATCAATGCATTTGCCAAGAAGGACACTCTGCATGCCAAGAAAAGGGCATAATTGAAGCTAACAACAAAGTGCTGAAAGCTCTCTCCCCTCCAAGCAGCGAGGTATCAAGAGAAGTGCGAAGCACGAACGGGAATGGATCAAGATATTCCACTTCCTCATCTTGACAGATCTGATCACGTCCAAACTCCCCAGCAGGGCATCATCGACCGGTGTCAGCTGCAGATTCGCTACACACTTATTTGTAGCATAACCCCTCTGTGGGAGGAATTCATTAGCTGCATGCAGAAGAAGAAGGATCTAGCTGAATGCTAGGGGCCTGAGCCCACAACTTGCTGTTTATCCATCAACCACCCAGGGGAGGGATGAAAAATGAGATATTGAAGAATAGAGAGAGGTGCGATGAGAGAAAAAGTGAAAAGGGCTTTTTCGTAAAAAGCGAGCTTGAGGGCTGAGTGATGTGAGAATCACAAATAAGAAAGGATGGGAAACATACCCGGTGAAACAGGCTCCCTGTGCACGTCTGAGTGTCGTGTCTTTTTGTTTTATCTCGATCCTTGTTTTGAGTCGTCTCGAGTGTTACTCGATGTGTCTAGGTTGTGTGCCTTTTGTTTTCTTGTTGAGTCGTAGTGTGCTGTATTCAGTCGTAGGCTCAATACCCAGTTGAGAACTTATGCTCACTCTCAATTTCAAAAAATCGTTTTGTGCTCCGAGTGCCGTGTCGTTCTCCACATTTGTGCAAAATAGAATTTGTTCTTTCATAAAACTACAGGGTTCAACCCAGGTCATGTGAGAACAGTGAAACCAGGACCTATCTGAAGCTTTGAGTTTCGGGCTGCAAAGCAAAAGCAAAAGAGGAAAATGTCGAGCATCTGAGTTTGTTCCAACTTCAGTAAGTTCCGAGACTATACTCCGTGTGTACCTCTTCAGGTCTTGCCAATGTTCCGAAGTATGAGTGTGCCTCTACCTCAAGCTCAAAATCAAGTCTACTTGCCAGAATGGCGATCGAGTGCTCTCCCGAGTACCATTCCCTACCGAGGCATCTTGGCGTGTTTGCGATGAGTTCTAGGAGACCAAGCGACGGTGGAAATTAGAGTTCGAATGGCCGTGGCCTAGAACGCAAAGGTTCGATTTCGAGACTAAAGTCTGGTTTAAATACCCAGGCGCGCCTCGGCTTGAATCAGATGGAAGCCCCATAGGTTGAGATAGCGTGTATGCACCTCAATTCTGGATACTGAACCAACCTAGTCTGTCACCCCGTTGGAGAATAGGGAAAGTTGTGAGTATGATCAGGAAGACAAGCGGCAGCCATGGCTCCCACATGCAGATATTGTTACTTGTTAGCATTCCAGAGCCTTTGTGCTGTGTGTTCAAGGTAAAGTGTTTGAAGAGCACGAGGGGAGATCCCCATCAGAGTAGAGCGGTTCACCGCCACTCACCTCATGAGGTGCTTTCTAAAGCGCCGCTTTGTCCATTTATTGCTTTCCTTAAGCATCATGCATTGTAATGCATTGTACCTGTCAAGTTTCTTTCTCAGTCATGCACGATATTGTATGTACGGTTCATTCAAAGAAGTTCCGTTTAAGATCATTCATTTTGTGTATCTATCACACACATTTTCACTTAGTGTGTCACTCACACTCTCTTCACTTTAGTGTATCAATCACACTTCATTCATTTCGTGTATCTATCACACACATTTTCACTTAGTGTGTCACTCACACTCTCTTCACTTTAGTGTATCAATCACACTTCATCCATTTTGTGCATCTATCACGCACATATTCACTTTTTGTGTATCCATCACACACCTTTAGTGTATCAATCACACTTGTTCACATAGTGCATCTATCACGCTTTGTGTTCACCTTTAGTATATCTATCATACTCTGCTCACTTTGTGTATCAATCACACTATGCTCATTCGTTGCATTGTTATGCACCTTTTTCCCTTGCATTGTTATGCACATCAACTAGCATTGTTATGCTCATTCGTTGCATTGTTATGCACACTTTACCTGCATTGTTATGCACCTTTTTCACTTGCATTGTTGATCTTTCCTCTCTTGCGTGTGATACGCTGAGAGATGCTTCCTTTCCTCCCTTGCATGTGATATGCTGAGAGATTTTCTCTTGCGTGTGATACGCTGAGAAATTCACCTTTCCTCTCTTGCGTGTGATACGCTGAGAGATGCTTCCTTTCCTCCCTTGCATGTGATATGCTGAGAGATTTTCTCTTGCGTGTGATACGCTGAGAAATTCATCTTTCCTCTTTTGCATGTGATATGCTGAGAGATGCTTCCTTTCTTCTCTTGCGTGTGATACACTGAGAAAGTTACCTTTCCTCTCTTGCATGTGATATGCTGAGAGGTTTTCTCTTACGTGTGATACGTTGAGAAATCTACCTTTTCCTCTCTTGCGTGTAATACCGAGATGATCTTCCTTCTCTTGCGTGTGATCCGAGAAATTACCTTTCCTCTCTTGCATGTGATATCTTTGAGAGGTTTTCTCTTGCGTGTGATACGTTGAGAAATTTACCTTTCTTCTCTTGCGTGTGATACGCTGAGAAAGTTACCTTTCCTCTCTTGCGTGTGATACGCTGAGAGGTTTACCTTCTTTCCTCCTGTGTGTGATACGCAGAGAGATGTTGTGTGTGAGACTCCGGGTACTCTCGGTAGTCACTTTAAGCCTTCTCCGTGTGAGACGCGACGAGAATTGAATGATTCTCCGCATTCCTAACTGCGTGAAATGTAGTTGTTGCTTTGCATTCTTGCTTAAAACTGTTGCATCTATTTGTCAATACTTGCTTCATTACAGCTTGCTGCACTTGCATGATCATTTGGCTCTGTGCATATCGCTTTGCATTTTGCCCCCGTCATGCTCACACACATATCTTTGTTCATCTTGTATGATTGTCTAAGTCTCCGGCCTTGTCAAAAATTGGTCGTCTCTAGGCTTTGACATTCACTCCCGTCACTTCTTGACTTCGAAGTTACATCAAGAGGGCAATCAGAGACACCCATTTTTGACCGCCTTAAGACTCGACGTCACCAATTGGCGCTTCGGTGATGTTGCATGTGTTGCTCGTTTAGAAGTCTCGAGTCATGCCAGGCGCCTCTCCGGACTTCGAACTCTCTTTTGTGCCTTGTCTCGGTTTGCGAACCGGACTCGGTTTTCTCTGTTTCTTTCGAGGAGGAATGGTCCTGAGACTATCTCCCGGTGGCCGTGAGCTACTTTTCGTGGTCAGAGGCCATTTCGGGCCATTCCAGTCTTGCCTTGAGCCGTCGGTAGTACCTTGGTTGGGACGCCCAACCATCTCCGATTTCTCTGTTTTTTGGCAAGTGCCTCTGTTTTATCATTCCGAGGGACACTGGGGCCTCTGGTACCCACTTCGCGGCCGTATGCCACTTTCGGTGCCTGCAGCCCATTTTCGGGACCCCGAACCTCGCGGTTTGGGCCCCGAGCATTCGTTTCGCATCGGTTTTCGTTCACTTTTGGCAGGTACCTCTATTTTAGCATCAAGAAGATCACTGGAGGGTGGGAGGCCAGCAATTGTTCCAGAAAACCAGTTTCGCTCCTCCGGCACTCGTTTTGCTCATTTCCGGACCAATGTTGAACACCCTGGAGATATTTTCTTCCAACCAAAGCTACATATCTGTGATGAGGGGACATGGGAGGACCCTAAAAGTGCATGGTCGGCCAGTAATTGTGAATTTCATTTTTGAGCCTCTCCTTCAAGTTCTATGTTGTGACTCTTGTTTCAGTGTTGCCAAATTCCAACCTTGGGGCCTTATTCTACACACTTGGGAGGACCCCAAAACAAGGTGGTCGGCCAGAAATTCTTGACTTCATTTTTGGGCCATGGCCGGCCGGCCAGGGGGAGTGGCTGGCCGACCAGTTGGGGTGGCCGGCCGGCCACCTTCCAGAAACCACCCTGGGCCACCTTCTGCCTCCTTCTTTACAATGTCAGGATATTTTTCAAAATATCCCCTCGAGGATATTTTGGGAGGAAAGATTGCCTCCATTTCCCTCCTTTACACCCTTTCTTGCCTATTTAAGGGGTGACTCCTTTGCTAGGGTTAGAAAATTTCATCTCATAAGCTCCTCTTCCAAAACCTCCATTTTCTATCTCCAAAGCTCAAAAAACCTTCAAGGTTCTAGCTCAATCCTTCATCAACCCTAAGCACCACCATCACCAACTCCATTCCAGCAGCAAAGGAGTGTTTTCTAGAGGTTAAAAAGCAGCAAATTGAAGCCAAGAAACAACGAAAGTTAGATCTTCAAGGGTAAGCCTCTAATTCCTTTTTTTGAGCATAATTTTCCATCAATTCTTTACCCTATTTCCTTTTTTTTGTGGGCTCCGACCCCTACTGGTTTTAGGCTTATTTTGAGCCCCTCTACAACTTTGTAGAAGGGCTCAACTCTATTTGGTGTCTCCATGATGAACTTCTTTCAATATCACCCTTTATGCCAATTATTTGCATGCTTTGTTTGGCTTTTGATTGATCTGATTTCGAGCTTGATATAAACTGTGAGTGGGCCTATTTTGAGCCCCTCTTCAACATTGAAGAAGGGCTCAACCATTTTTGGCCCCTCTATCATGTACTTGCTTTGTAATTCCCCATATTTTCCGTAAAATTGCATGATTTTTTAGGCCATTCTAACTTCTGTTTTAGGCCTTCATCAGGCTTATAAAGTATCTTATTTTGGCTCATTATTCATGTTTTGTTAAGGGTCCAAAGTTGTTTGGTGCTTCCATGCATGATCTATCATTATAACCTTCTTTTGGTCCATATATCGCATGCTATTTTGAGCCTATCTACATACTGATTTTGGAGTTGTCATTCACTGTAAATATGTATATTTTGGGCTCCTCTTCAAAGTTATAGAAGGAAATTTTGTGGTTTGAATTTTCTATATACTACTTGCTTAATAAATCCCCTCTTTTCCCCCATTTTTGCATGCCATTGTTGCCATATCTATGCTCACAATTTGTCCATGTTTTGTACTGAAAAGATGCTATTTTTGGGGCTGCCTTGCTACTGTTTTTGCTTTCATGTACCAATTTTGCATGTTTAGCATAGCCGTAGGCCATTTCGGGTACTTAAAATCACATTTCGGGATGATTTCATGCATTGATTGTCATTTCGTATCATTTCGGGGCTGTTTTCCCCTTCATTTAGCTACTGAAATTTGATTTGCATGCTTGCATATCATTTTCCATGTCATTTCATGCCTTAGTGCATTGCCTCGGTTTGCGTACCTGTGGGCACGCATTTCGAAGCACTTCATTCTTATCCGACGGCCTCCTATGTGAGTGAGCTGAGGCTCTCCCATGTTGGTGTAAGCCCATCGTGGCATTCCGTATGCCATTGCATTCCACATCATCGCCTCGGTTTGCGTGCCCGTGGACACGCATTTCGAGACACTTCGGTTTTATCCGATTTGCATTTCACATCATCGCCTCGATTTACGTGCCTGTGGGCACACATTTCAAGACACTTCGGTTTTATCCGATTTGCATTTTACATCATCGCCTCGGTTTATGTGTCTGTGGGTACGCATTTCGAGACACTCCGGTTTTATCCGATTTGCATCTCACATCATGACCTCGGTATGCGTGCCCGCGGACACGCATTTCAAGGCATCTCGTTTTCATCCGCATTGCGCATACTAGGTTGTATCTTAGATTGCATTCATGCATTTTCCCGGTATACGTGCCCCGTGGACACACATTTCGAGGCATCTCCCTTTCATAGCATTGTGCATGCTATATCACATGTTAGCTGCATTTCATGCATACCATGCATATTGCATCGTGTTCGGGATAGGCGTTAGCCCGGGCACGAGAAACGAGGTACATTCCAGACTCGAGTGACGGAGTGTCTCAATTCCCAAGTCACCGATTAATCCGGATTACCCGATGGAGTTAGGTTTTGTTGTAGCATTCACATACATTCATTCTATATTGAGTTGTGCAATTCGGTTCCTCGGCCATCATGCATCGGTATGCGTGATTGGTGGCACGAGGATCGAGGCATGCATATATCTGTGAAATACATTGCTATGCCCTTTTCCTGCTCTCTGTTACAGCAAAACTGAGGACCAATAACTTTTTGAGTCCGGCCAAGATTTGAAATACGCAAACAGAGGCTAATTGGGGCATCCCAAAGGATTTCACGAGGCTCAAAGATACACTATTCATCAGAAGCAAGGCAGCCCCTGGCTCACATGCCAGTTTACTGCTTTCTTAGTTAATTGTTAATTAATTAAGAATCTGTATTTATTCATTCGGACTATAATATTTCGATCTGTATTATTCTTTTATATTCGGACTGTATTATTTATTCGGACCCTCTACGCGAGGGCATAATTGTAATAAGGGTGCGTGAGTGTGATGTATGTCTTCCAACCCCACGTCTTTCCTCCCTTTTATTTACCCGCTTATGATGGTTAGATTAGGGCATATTTCAATTAGCATACAATATGACAGCATGTTTGCATCATTCATCTGCTTTGCATGCACCGGGCTCGGCGCATCATACAAACTGCATTTGTATTTCAATTCCAAGTTGAATACTTGATAGCCGTAGCATTTCACATGCCATGTTTAGAATAGCCGAGCCTGCTATTCATACACCACTTTCATTACATGACCACTATATTCGTGTGCCATTTCATTTTCCATTTCTTATCCAATTCACAATTCAACTACGGCTCAGAACCTAGCCAACAACTTAGATGAGACAGTGACTCATGTTAAACATTTCCCATATCCCATTAAATATGCATATGAGCTATACCAACAAATCAACAAATAAGCATATGAGCTATATCAACAATTCAACAGATAAGCATATGAGCTATATCAACAATCCAATAGACAAGCATATGAGCTGTATCAACACTTCAATAGATAAGCATATGAGCTGTATAAACACTTCAATTAACAAGCATATGAGCTGTATCAATTTCCGGTTTATAGGTCCAACCACTTTCTTTCAATAAACCGTTCGGTTTAGATGTCCAGCCCCTTTCTTCCAATAAACCGTTTGGTTTAGAGGTCCAGCCCCTTTCTTCCAATAAACCGTTGGTTTACAGGTCCAGCCCATTTCTTCCAATAAACCGCCCACACACAAAACAACATATATATACACACATTGGTAGTATACATAATCAATCAATACATAAAGTTAATGTATCCATTCAACAGTCATACTCTATGACATGTCCATTCGATTAGTTTTAGTTTGCCTAATCTTCATGCATTGTCTACAACAATCAAAACTACCCTCCACCGGTAGCCCAAGTAATTATTTCTAAACAGATAATAAAAGCTCCAACAAGTAAGATTATCAACATTTCAAAAATGAGCGATAAATAAATTCAACTCCACTAGTCCATCTAATAATGAGCCAATTTCATTATATTCACTTCAATTTCACAAATCCATAACTTTTCCAAATTTAATTATACCAATTAATAAATACACAAATTAGGGTTTTCTCCCCCAACTCTCAATATTAACCATAGGTTCAAATATCAACAACCAATACCCAAATCATCATTTTGAGACCCAAAGTACATGTTTAAGAATCGAAATAACAAACCCTCTCTTATACCATTTTGAAACCCTAAGTCCCAAAATCAACCAACTTCAACACTTTATCAAAACTACCAATAATCTATGTCAAAGACCATAATAGTGAGTAGGAATCCCTACCTCAAATTCGGAGCTCAATGAAAGAAGATGACGGAAACTCAACGTGCTCCAAAACTCGAAATTTTCGGATCAAAGTAAAGCCCTCGACGATCAACCCAACTTTTGTAAAGACCAAAGATGAGAAAAACACCCTAACTAGATCAATACTTAGAGAGAGGTTATGGTTTTAGAGAGATAAGCTCTCAAATGGCTTTTTGGAAAAGTAAGAGAGAGAAACGGGTGTGAAAAAGTGAGCCAAAAAGCTGAATCTCGGAACCTTATACCAGTCACCCCGCTCGAGTGTGGAAACCCCCGCTCGAGCACCACTCACAGACTCCCGCTCAAGCGGCGGATGCACACTCCCAGAACTTTTGCAGACAGGTCCCCGCTCGAGCGGCCAATACCCGCCGAAGGCCCAACACCTTGATAGGAAATCTTGGATGGTTGTTTTCCCGCTCGGCGTCAAACCCCCGCTTGAGCGGAGAGACCAAAATCTGGGTAACTTTTTTGGTCTTTAAGCTCAATCAACCTGCTCCAAACCTTCCCAACACAACCCAAGGCTCAAATGCAAAGAGTAAAGGATGCAAACGAGGTATAAACAACAACCAACTCCACGGAACCAAGTCCGGATACGACAAATAAAGAAAAGGGGAAACCGGGATCGCTATAATATGTGTTCTGTGATATACCATGACTGTGTGAGGAATTGAAGTTGCTATAATTTAGTTATACCATAAATTTAAATTATCACAATGTAAATTTGAACATAACAGTTTCAAAGTTTAAATTTAAATTTATGAGAGTGAACATGTAATAGTGTTTGAACATGTAGACTAATTTGAACATAACAATTATAGATTGAACATAACAGTTATAGTGTTTGAACATGTCATAACAATTATAGTTTGAACATGATAGTTATAGTGTATGAAAGCAATAATTGAAATGAAATAGTGTTGGAATAATTTATTAGATGAAGTTGCTGTAATTTATTAGTGTTTGAAAACTAGGACTTACCCACAAAACACAAGTCCAATAATCTTATAAAATAATCATTCTGAAATCATTCTATTTGAATTTCATTTTTGATTCTCATAGAATGGAGGTTGATTCAAATGGTGGTGACAATCCTTTAGTAAATGAGCGTGAACAAGTTGAAGAACCTAAGAAGAGTATGTGTTTTAGCTCAAGGGAAGAAGTGTACACATTTTATGGCAAATATGCTTCGCATATTGGATTTTCTATAGCTCATAGAGCACAACATTTTGGAGATGATGACCAATTAAAAAACTTTACAATTGAATGTTCTCGAGAGGGGGAGAGAAAAAAGAAATCATAAGTGAACCCTTTGAAGCCATCTTTGTCCACAAAAATTGGTAGTCTACAAAAGAATGGGAGATATATGTTAACCACAGTTAACCTTGAGCATAATCATGATTTGATTCCCACCGACTCTCGTCATTTTGCAATGAATAAGAAAATTCGTACTCCTGTGAAGAGAAGCTTAGAAATCAATGATCAAGCAGGGATTGGGGTGTCTAGGAACTATCATTCAATGGTTGTTGAAGCGGGGGGATACGAGTCATTGACATTTGATGAGCGAAATACAAGGAATTACATTAATAGAGCTAGAAGATTAAGGCTTGGTGAAGGTGATGCCGAATCACTTCAAAGTTATTTTATGAGGATGCAAGCACATAGTGAGAGATTCTTTTATGTGATTGATGTTGATGCGCATTAGAAACTTGTTTTGGGCTGATGCAAGGAGTCGGGCTACTTATAAATCATTTGGAGATGTTGTTTCATTTGACACAATTTATCTGACTAACAAATATGACCTACCATTTGCTCCATTTGTAGGAATTAATCACCATGAACAGTCTATTTTGCTTGGTTGTGGATTGTTATCTAGTGAAGACACCGACACATTTGTTTGGCTATTCAAGTCATGGTTAAGTTGCATGTCAAATCATCCTCCAAAAACTATCATAACTGATTAGTGCAGAGCTATGCAAAATGCTATAGAAACTGTCTTTCCACAGGCCCGAAATCGATGGTGCTTATGGCATATAACGAAGAAAATACAGGAGAAGTTGAAAGGATAAACTCAGTAGAACCCATAAAGTTGGCTATGCAAAATGTAGTTTATGATTGTTTGACAAGAGATGAATTTGAGGAAAAATAGAAAGAGATGCTTACTAAATTCAATCTTTATGATAATGAATGGTTGGGGGAGTACTATATGATGAGCGGCATCGATAGGTTCCTGTATATGTTAAAGACATTTTTTGGACTGGTGTGTCAACTACACAACGAAGTGAAAACATGAATGCATTTTTTGATGGATATGTCAACCCAAAGACTACATTAAAACAATTTGTTGAACAATATGACAATGCGTTGAGAAGTAAGGTAGAGAAACAGAAGAAATCAGACTTCAAGTCTCGACACAAATTGTTTGATTGTCTAACTATATATGGCTTTGAGAAGCAATTTCAGCAAGCCTACACCAATGCAAAATTCAAAGAAGTTCAAGGAGAGTTGAAGAGATTAGTTTACTGTCAGGCCTTGATTGTCAAAGAGGAGGGAGCAATTTGTACATATAATGTCCAAGAAGTGATGGTAGTTTGTGACAAGATGAAGCATGTGGACTTTGTTGTTTATTTTAATTCAATTGAATGTGAAGTTCAATATATATGTCGGTTGTTTCAGTTTAAATGCATTATGTGTGCTTACTCACTCGTGGTGCTTGTGAGAAGGTGCATAAATAAGGTGTCAAGTAAATATATTCTGCCATGTTGGAGGAAAGATTTGGTTCGAGAGTACACATACATCAAAACCACGTACACTGGCTTTAGGGATGATTTCAATACAAGTTGCTATGAGAGGATGAACAAGAAATTGATTGCCATTGTACAACTTGCTGGTAATTCGGAAGGGAAAATTAAAATTATAGACCTTGGGTTGGATGAAATGAAAGATAGAGTCATGCACGATGAATCGGGTGATGGGAGTAATTTATCACCTTCTACTAATATGATACCATCTTCTATAAAAAGTCTGATTACCACCTGTTGTACAGAAGGAGCTAGTATTAGGAAGGTGATTAGTCCTTTGTTTGTTCGGCGAAGAGGCCGTCCAGTTACGAAACGAAAGGTTGCCAAAGTAGATCAAATAGTGAATCGGTTCAAAGCAACGGCAAAAAAACAAACAAAAGCAAAGGTAAATTGTATATTGAATTGAACTTACAAACTCTTGAACAAATATAGGTTGCTAAGGTGCTTCAATTTGAAGCTGAAGCTCAAGCTTAAGTTCAAGCTCAAGTTCAAGCTCAAGCTTATACATCGTATTATCCTTATATGGTTGGCATGCAAAATAGTATGTATGTACCGATATGTGTTCATAAGACGACTTTACATCAATTGTTTGTTTTCATTTACAAATATTTTGTAACATGTACTTTTTTACTTGAATTATCACAGGAGGTAAATGCTATTGGAGGCACATCTCTTATCCCATCGGACTTTGTAAGCGGCACACTGTAGACGTCCCCGAACGCCCCGGGAGGGTTAAGTCCCGTTCCGTTCATATGGGTTTACTACAGTTCGGACTCGAATTGTCACGGTTCGTAATCTGAACCAAAGAGTCCAACTCTAGCAAATCATTTTGAGAAAAAAACAGATTTTGAAAAGAAGTGCCAAACATGGACTGCTTTGCCAGATACAGAGTCGCCACCTAAATATTTTTAAATGGGAAATTTAGGAAACCCTGACTCGGTGCCAAAGGCCACGTGTCCGTCATTACCAAAGTTGTCTTAGCTCGGGAGCTTGGGTACGATCGGGGAAGGTCAGCTATGAGCACCCCCTTTCGCCCGGTCCGAAGACCGGCCTCTACTAACCGTGATATCCGATTTGGAAAACATTATGTGTTCTTATTCCAATTATTAGCCTAGAATTACTATGTTATGCGCGCAGCAAACAAGTATAGACTAGATTGCCTAATTTGGAAACAAGCATTGCATATCCGTTCGTTTTGAAAGCGTTTCGGAATTTGCTACTCACGAGTAGGCTAAAACACGGATTTCAACAAATTTTCCAACTCAAGCAATCTAACCTCCACCCATAGGCATTCAAACAGTTTATCTCATATAAGCATTTAGCCACATGGTAATCGTGTTGTCATGTTAACATTCACACGCATGCGATATGCTAAAGCATAAATACTTACATCGTACTCCGAGCCAAAACAATAAACTAGTTAGCAAACATGCTTGTCCTAGTTCATGTTAAGTGACTAATGCATCGCATGCAAAATGTGATTAGGATAGGCTCGGCTAACCCTAAAATGGCATGTGAAATGCAATCATTCGGTGCACGTATTCAAACTAGATTTGAAAATACAATGCGGTTTGTATGATGTACCGAGCCCGGTGCATGTCAACAAATGCATGGATGCACGCATGCATTGCATAAGGTATGCTAAAATAAACGTGCCCTAATCTACCATCGTAAGCAGGTAAGTAAAAGGGAAGAAAGAAGTGGGGGTTGGAAGACATACACACACGCACCCACACTTATTATAGATTTGCCCTCGCTCGGAGGGACCAAAAGAATAATACAAATTAATTAAATTAACAAATTAATTAATCTAAAAAAAAGTAAACCGCCTTGGGGCGAGGGCTCAATGCATGCGCGCCCGGATTCCGCTCGGAATTGAACTGCCATGCCTAGATCGCCTGCTTTTCTCGCTCGCCTTCTGAGAACTGCCAAAGTCTCAGAACTACTTCCTTGGATACTGGGGATCACCACCGGCTAAACAGAATAGCCACCGGCTGCTATGTGTGGCCATCAGCACAGAATTCATCCATCGGCTAATAATTGATTGCCGGCCGGCACTAAACATTGCCGGCCGGCAATGAATTCCTGCAGAACCTGCAACTCACAGCAGCAGAGGGCAAAATCTTGCATGGCAATGTTATTCAAGCAATGTATGCACCAAACACATTCCTTATCATGTTTGTGACTCAAAGGAGGATGTGCCTCGATTCTCGGGCCACCAATCGCGCATTTCCATGCATGATGGCCCAAAGAATCAAGTGTGCAATTTTCATGTCAAATGAGATGCAAATTAGACAATTAAAGAGCCCAATCCCCATCACCAAATCAAGGGACAAGGCATGCATGCAAGATGCATTGCAACCTAATCATGTTAGCTAGGGATGCAATATGAGCATGTGAACAAACAATGCAAGCATACAAGCAAACATGAGGTAAGCATACAAGCAAGCAAATGATGGTCTTAAACATGACTTAAGCAACTCTAATTAAGCCTAAAATCAGTGGCCAAAATGCCCAAAAATGAGGGCTAAACACACACGCACACATGCAAGTAAGTTGGACCAACACTTTAAGCCTTAAACTAACAACTTGCAAACACATTTGAAAGGGGATATCATGGACAACTAGCATGCAATATAAGCTCTGAAATCATGTCAAAATGTGGTGCCAAACCAACTCAAACAAGACAAACAAAAGCATGCAAGCATAGTCCAAGTATACAAGGCAAGTCATGAAGGCTTGAACCACACTTAGTACAACCACACATGGCAATACTTAAGCAACTAAAATCAGAGTTTTAACACATAAAACTAAGCCCAAAAGGACCACTAGATGGCATCTAAATGACATGAATCCAAAGGCATGCACAATGGTCAAAACATAGGGCATACAACACATGCTTTTAAAGCAACAAAGAGACAACTAAGGCGAGCATACAAGCACACCAAAGGGACTGAAATGACATGTTGGGTGGTTCCAAACCACCAAAATGATGCAATCAACACATGCCATACATTCACACACTTGAGGCATACAAGCCCAGCAAGCCACAAATGCAAAGGAGCTATACTAAACATGCCAAAATTGATCCAAAAGACTACGGACAGACCTAAAGCATGGCAAAATAAGCACAAAACATTCATAAGTCCAAGCCTAAATCATGCTCAAACAAAGGCTAACAACTTAAGACATGTTAAGGGAATTACAAGGCATTACATGGCAACTATGCTAAACATGCATGGAGTACCAAAACCAACACACAACATGATTATATTATGGCATAATAAGCATGAAATGCAGCCTAGACATGATCAACACACACTTGAACAAAGGCTTCCTTAAGAGACCAAAAATGGTCCCTTTCAAGGACAACAAGGAGAGGGGGTGGCCCTCCCCTTTTGGAGATTTCAAGGCACCATCTCTACCACTGAAATCTCTCAAGATTTCAGTGGTGAAGAGGCCCAAACACCAAAGTCTCGAAACTTGCACAAAATGGCACAAAATGAGGCCTTTCAAGGCCTAAGAGGGGCCAAACTTCCCCAAAGCACAAAACACTCTTAATAAACTATCAAGAGGGCCTAAAAAAAAAAAATTTTTATGTTATACACTAAACACAAAAACAGCTTTAAGATAGGTAAAAATAGGATGAAAAAATGGGGAATAAAAGGCAAGTTTCTCACCCTTGTTGACCACCTTCACAAGTGTTGATGTTGTTGCTTCCTTGGGCTCAAATCCAGCCAAGAACACCAAGAACAACCTCTTGGAACCTCAGAAACCAAGGAAAGGTGAAACACTAGGTGTTGATGTACAATAGTATGGACAAATGCACCTAGAACACTTAAGGGAGAGAGGTATAAAGATATAATATGTATCAATCCTAGACCTAAAACCAGAGCTCTCTCTGAGTTGTTTTCTCTCCAAAAAGCCAACCCTAAAGCCAAGGGAGAAGGGCTCCTCTTATAGAGGAGCCAAACTTGTAATGCTTACAAGTTAAGCAACCAAGAGGGGCATCCCTCCATACACGTGTATGGAGGGGGAGTCAATGCCAGACAACTATAATAAAATATCTGAAAAAGCAGCTGAACAGTAGCCGGCTAGCCAAAAATGTCATTTTGACAAAAATGACTGCCGACCGGCAACAGAGAGTGCCGACCGGCAACATATATTGTCGGTGGCAAGAAAAACTAGCCGGTGGCCTCTAGCTAGTGCCGGTGGTGTGTGGGGATGCCTCACAAGGCATTCCCTGCCCCTCCAAGGCAAAACACAAGTGTTTGGTGTAAAACCAGACACAAAACAGTTAAGTTCGGAGATCCTGAGGCAAGGCGCGTAGCCGAGAACTCCGGGAACTCCAAACAAACACAAACATGGATAATCACCGAGTGTTCAAGCGGTGACGTCCAAGTCTTGAGGACGGTCAAAAATGGGGTGTCTACACACACCGAGAAGTTTGATGAGTGCTCCAACTCAATTTTTTGGGTCTAGATCTCTAACTCCATCGGGTTCTAATGCATGTACACCGAGAATGAATGATGGACATTATTTTTGAGATTGAAACTTATTATGTTAAGTCTCATGTTAGATGTGTAACACATGTTGTGTATTAATTTGCAAGATTGGTTATTATTAAGTCCCACTTTTACAATTTGTTATTATTATTATTATTATTATTGGTTATGTAATGAAGTTCATGAGTTTGCTATTTTGACACTATTTTGACACTGCTATTGGTTATGTTATGTAATGAAGTTCATGACAGTGTTTGAGCATGATTTTTTGACAGTTCAAAAAATCTATCTTGAAATCATTATTTTTTTAGCATTTTTTGAAAATTCATTTTGAATACCACCAAGAAGGTTTAAAAGGCTTTGCTTCTCCCTCAGATAGCTACCTAAACATTCCCTTTGGTTAAATAGTTGACATATTGATCAAAGCAGATAAAGCTAATCCAGAGTCTGCTAAGGTCTTTGTTAGTGTATTCAACAAAAAATTTGAGGCTAAATTATCAAGGTCTCAACACAAGGCTTATGCTTCTAACCAAGTGCAGATATGTGCACCAAAAAGAATCAGTCATTAATTGGAATTGCCCAACTAAACATTACACTAATCCTAACAGGTTGGCAGCTTTGCAAAATGACATTAAATTGGTAGTTTTATAAATTGACATTAATAAAATGACATTAAATTGAGATGGAAATCACTCAGGAGATCACCCCTAAGATATTAAGGGGTTGTTTGGGATGATCTAAATAAGTGTACTTTTTGTCTTTTTACGAAAAGATGTGCAGAAAAGTAGAGAGGTGATGTGATGAAAAAAAGATAAAAAGATAGATTATATAGGGGATGCCAAACCACCCTTTAAGTGGGGCAAATCTAAAACAAAGGATTAAAAAACAGTATCTTCACGCAAGACCAAGAGCATTTTTACAATTTAGTTTTGAACTTTACTGTATATATGTCGCACTAAACACCAAAACACACACAATAATCATGACAATGTTCCATTCACTAAATAAGTGTTCCATTCCACAATAAGTGTTCCATTCATTCAACAATCTAAAACAATCAGTGAACAAAATAATCAGTGTTCCATTCAGTCAATAAGTGTTCCATTCCACAATCATTGTTCCATGCACTCAATAATCTAAAACAATCAGTAGGACATTCCATTCCAACATAAAATAATAAACTGTAAAATAGATATTCTATGCCATAACGAAACATCATACTGCTCAAGTACGTCAAAACATTATTCACTATATAATAACAAACACTAAAATAGATATTTCATTCCACTCTAAAATAACAAACTGTTTCCTACTAATAGATATTCCATTCCAGAACAAAACATAGTTTAATCTACTTCTACTTCTAACTAGCATTACATCTTCATAAGTAATAAGGCACCAATTACAAGCAAAACAAACAACACAAATTCTATTTTTTGCATCTTTGCGCTCTGAATTCGAAGTTGTTCCGTCATAGATCTTTGTTGTTCGGTCGTAGCTTGAAATTGTTCTATCATAGATCTTAGCAATTCTCATTCTACTTGTCTTGGAATTTCATGATCTCTACATTGTGAATTCATAGGCACACACTATCTAATGAACTACCATAATCATTACAAGAGTAGAATAACTTGTTTTTGTTTTGATCGGTCTCAGAAATTCGAATAGTGGCATTTTTATTACTTCTAGGACAATTTTTGTTGAAGTACATCAACCGATCTGAGCTACTACCATTGACAGTTGAACTTGACATCTGCAATAACAAGTTATCCTCATTAAACTATAACAATCAGGGTTTAAATTTAAATTATCACAATGTAAATAACAACGACGACAATATGAGAATCAAAAATGAAATTCAAATAGAATGATTTCAAAATGATTATTTTATAAGATTATTGGACTTGTGTTTTGTGGGAAAGTCCTAGTTTTCAAACACTAATAAATTATAGCAACTTCATCTAATAAATTATTCCAACAATATTTCATTTCAGTTATTGCCTTCATACACTATAACTGTTATGTTCAAACTATAACTGTTATGACATGTTCAAACACTATAACTGTTATGTTCAACCTATAACTGTTATGTTCAAATTATTTGACATGTTCAAACACTATTACATGTTTAGTCTCATAATTATTCTACATTTCTAAAACTGAAAAATAATTTCAACTCATAATAAGCTCATAATAAGTTCACAATCATAAAAAACATAACTAATCAAAACAACATTTTACGGTAAATGATGTGTTAGAGTGAATGGAACAGTATGGTCATACTCAATTCCAAAAACAGTACTACAATAATCCAACATTCAAAAGGCCAACAACTAATTACCATACTGAATTAATTACCACATTCAAAAAACCAACAACTAATTACCATACTCAATTCCCAAATAAAAAGACCATAATCCAACATTGAAAAAAACTAATTACCATACTCAATTCCCAAATCAAAAGGCCATAATCCAACATTCAAATTGTTTATCAGTGTTTGGAATTGTCAAAAGCCCTAATTGTTTATCAGTGTTTGGATTTGTCAAATTGTTTATCACTGTTTGGATTTGTTAAAAGTCCTAAATCCTCCTAATAATTGCTCTAATATTATCAAAAGCCCTAATATACAAGATACATATATGTATTAGATTTATCACTATTTGGATTTGTTGGGAAATTTTACAATATGTATCAGATTGAGAAATTTTGCCCTAATATACAAGATACATATATATAGATATATATATATACCAGATTACCTCGTCATCAATGGGATGGAAATAGAGAGAGTCGGGTGTCGGGAGGACAGAGTAGGGCGTCAGTAGGACAGCGTAAGACGTCGAACTGAAGGGGAGGACTTATCATCAGCGTGAAGGGGAGGAGTCGTCATTCGTCAAATGAGATGGAGAGAGAGAGAGAGAGAGAGAGTGAAAAGAAGGAATTGAGGGAGTCGGCCGTCAGAGTTGAGGAGTTGTCGCTCGAGTGAAGGGAGCAGCAGTCAGGGCTCTTTTGTGATAGAGATGAGAGATATAATCTCATCTGAATGTATTTTTCATTTTGAATTCTAAAAGAGGAGGTACATGGCCCTTGTCTATCACGTGACCAATCACGTGCCTGTCCAGCTCAGCTGGAGGTCGTGGGAGTCGGTTTATGCGGGGGTCGGAAACATTTTTCGTATATATATTTTATGTAAAATTAACTTATAAGAAAAATATTTTACGTCAAGAGAAAGGAAGGGTTATAAGACTATCTCAAATGGTTCATCAAATTTAAATTTGATAAAAAAAAAAGTTACTTTTTGCTCTTCCAATGGTTCATAAAATCTATCATCAAATCTAAGATTTCATTTTTCTTTCATTAAACTGAGGATCAATGTGCCTTTTATTAAATCATTGTTCCTTGCCGTTAGATTTCCATCACTGGATGACCATCTCAAGACAAAAATTTGTGAAAAAATTACACTAGCCAGTCGACCGACTAGTCGTCCGCTCAATCAACTAGTGATTTGATGAAATTACAAAATTCTCTATCAAAACACGTAATATTAAAAGAAGTTTTTACCCCATTTTTTATTCAAATTTAATAAAAAAATTGATGCAACACTGAAAATGCCCTAAACAAGTCAAATTTTAACTAGTTAAAAAAATTATTTTAAAGCCAAAGTTGAGCCACCTTGGCTGATTTGTCGGAGTTATACTAGAGATTTCAAATAATTTATTAAATTTTTTATCAAAACTTTTACATAAGTGTGGATTCCACACACATGCGGGTTTATATGAATCCCATCCATATAAGAGCTTTAATAAAAAATTTAATAAAAATTTTATTTTTCTTTCATTAAACTGAGGATCAATGTGCCTTATATTAAATTACTGTTCATTGCCGTTGGATTTTCATCACCGGATATTCCCTGGATGACTATCTCAAGGCAAAAATTTGTGAAAAAATTGCACTGGCCAGTTGATCTACCGGTCATTTGCTTGGTCAACTAGTGATTTGATGAAATTATAAAATCCTCTCTCAAAACACTTAATATTAAAAGAAGTTTTTACTCAATTATTTTATTCAAATTTAATAAAAAAATTGATAAAACACTGAAATACCCTAAATAAGTCAATTTTAAGCGAGTTTAAAAAATTATTTTAAAGCCAAAGCTGAGCGACCTTGGCCGATTTATCGGAATTATTTTAGAGATGCCAAATAATTTATCAAAACTCTTGTATAGATGGAAGACCCACATATGTAATAAATCTCACATTCATGTGATAGTTTTAATAAAAAAAATTTAATAGATTATCTAGGATTTATATTTCTGATCTGCAGCCCTAGTTATTCCCACATTCATTCCTACAGTGGGCAGACAATCGAACGGTCCAGAGTCCGCCAGATAGACGCACACACATCTTCGATTTTCTCTTCCTTTAGGACAAGCCCAACTTCGAAAGACAGCTCAGTCCAAAGCACAGAAAGGTTTTCATTTTTCTCTTCCCCGCTCTTCGATCTTCATGTGTTGTACCCTGTATTGGTTCGTTGTTGATTGATTCATTGTTGTTTGATGCTGAATCTTGCATTCTCAATCACTCTGTGTTTTCATTCTCATTCCATACACAAAAACATTGAAATTTTTTGAAGGGTCAATATGGGTTTTCCTGAATTTGATTCTCACTGATTTGATCAACAAACTTTTGGGTTTCTGGGTTTTGTACTCTCTCTCTCTCTCTCTCTCTCTCTGTGCATTTGCTTTGAGACTGTGATCGTGGAAGAAAGAGAGAGACAGTAACAGAGGGCTTGATTGTCTTTTCAGTGTAAAGCATTATTCAGAGCGCGATTTCGAGTCTCAAATAATTTTATTTACATTTTATGAATTTTATTTTTTATTTTTCTTTGTCTTTTTAAATTTTCAGGTAGACTGATTTTCTCCCAAGTTTGAGTCCAAGCCCTAATTTTATTTTCCCTCTCTAAGCCTTGGTCAACAAAGAAACAGTTTCTCAGGTAAACTCTTTCTCTATGAATTATCAATCGATTGTTGCATTGAAGTTATTTTGATTGTTTGGAGCTAACAAGCACGGACACCAACATGATAATTTAGAGAGAAAAAAAAAAAATACTGGTCATGACATGTGTAGGTAGGTATATGCAAAATATATAATTTTGTATCTTTATTATAAATTATATATATAAGAATAAAAATATACAACATAATTTGAATTTTTAACGTTTAAGGAGAATGGATAAATTTGTATTTCTTTGTTTATCACTGGATTGTAAATTATTTTGTTCATGCTTTGCAATATGTTTCATGTGTGTAAAAGCGATTCATACTTGTAATGTAATGAATTTATGTACAAGTGATGGTGGACACGTGTGTCATAAAATTTCCAAATGTGTTTGATTTAAAAAAATTTAATGATAATAATAGCACACGTTTTGACATGTGTCTGACATGTGTTGAGAAGTATTTAATGAGTACCTTCTTAGAAGCATCCATGCTTCTTAGGTTTGGATCATGTGTGCATAAGCAATTTACACTTGTAATGTGTTTCATGCATGTATAAGCGATGGTCACGTGTGTCCTCCAAAAGTGTCCAAACGTGTTCGATTAAAATAAAAAAAAATAGTTGCGACACATTTGGACTTGTGTCCAACAAGTGTCGAGAAGTGTCCAATTGACACATACATCACCTTCTTAGAAGCATCCATGCTTCTTAGGTTTGGAGAGAGTATTGTTTTGTGTAAAAATCTCAATGACCTAGCAAAATTGTTGAAAATATTTTGTAGAGAAAAAAATTGTTTTTTTTAATTTTTTTTTATTATTATTTTTATTTCATATCCTCTCTTTCCATTTGAATTTCTGTTATTGAGCTATTGACCTGTTGCCTGTCATGAATTGTGCTTGTTGCACGTGTTTGTTGCTGCCCTTTTCAGGATGGATGGCTTATTTTTTTTATTACATCTATGTTGATAGAAGATAGTTGTTTTTGAATAAAATGGATGACTGATTTGTTAATAAACATTCACACAGTTTAGCCAATGATGTGCAATATTTCTAGTGAGACTATAATATTTGTAGCGTGACTCCAAAGTTTACTATCATGATTATAAAAATCGTATGCGTAGTGGCACCAATAACCCAATATTTGTATATATATTTATACCTTTTAAAGCATGTATTGTGCACTATATCTATGTAGTAGTTAAGTTTAAACTTTTTAGAATGTTCATAATTATGTCCAGTTCTTTCAAATTTAATTTTACTCCTGTTATTATTGGATAATATTTAGAATGACTTTTTTTTGTTTCCCCCCCTTTCCTTCCTATTTTTGACTTTTACATTAATTGGTAATAATGATAATTTGCATGGAAGTAACTTTGATATTGTTTATCGTCTCTCTTTGTTCATATTCTAAATTTAGCTGATAATAATCATAATATCAATAATGTCAACAACAGGTTTCCATTTTTGCGATTGATGGAAATTGTTTGTAAATTTGTAACGATTAATATTTACATATAATGCATCCACCTTTTGTTTACATTCTTGCACTTTTAACTGATAAGACTGATAGTTTAATAGCCTAATGCCAGCTTACTCTGTCATACTAATTGAAAATAATCGCCTAATGCAGACTTTGTATTTCATATATATATATATATACATGGAAGCTATTTATGCATGACAAAGATAATACCTTGGGTTCGCTTTATTTTTACTCCGTACCTTCTGTTAATTTTCAAATAAAATAAGCTAATCTCTGAATCTGAGTTCTCCAATTTTTTTCAGCGCCTCAAAATTTACCCGGCTTTGACTAGTCTTTTAATAAAAACATTTGAACTTGAGGACTCTCTGTGGTGTAGCCTATGTCGTCTGGAGGAGGAAATTTTGTTCTTTTATTTGGTTTTTACAATTATTTGCTGATCTGGGTTCACATTTTCTGAAACAAAACTATTGAGTTTTTATCTGGTTACTTCGTTGCACTTGAAGGAATTGAGCATCATTGCATACGTATCCATAACTCTATATTTGCAAAATAACCTCTAAAAAATTAGAAAAAAGAAGAGCAGTATTCTTCATAAATTGTAATATTTGTTGGTAATTATACTTTGGTTACAGCTAATGATATCCAAATGACCATGGATACAGTTCAGTGGCCCCAATTACTTGTCAGCACAGGAAAGGAATCTATGGAGATTGACAATCCTATTGAAAGTAACGGAAGCACCGCTGGAGTAAAGGAAAATGGGCTTCTTTATCCGGTTTCTGCAACTGATTCAGGTGAAGGTTTGCCATATGCTCCTGAAGATTGGCCAAATCCTGGTGATGTGTGGAGTTGGAAGGTGGGGAAGAGAGTTGCACATTCTGGCTGCTTTTTGGATAGATACTTGTATCTTCCCAAGCGTCTTCAAGAGCCCATGCGTAAGAGAGGTGGTTTTGCGAGTAAGCTTTCAGTTGAACATTTCGTCCGGGCATCATTCCCTGGTGCTGATGTTGATGCATTTTTTGCCTCATTCAGTTGGAAGATTCCTGCAAAAAAGTTACATGTGAACAAAGGTCAGGCTATTATGATTTTAATCTTTTATGCTGTAGTTGGTTCACTGGAAGGAAATGGAATGGAATGATCATTCCATGATAAAATCCCTTCTCATGTTAGGTTCATTAAAAAAATGATAACATTTGTATTACAAATGGAATCATTATTCACTATTGAAAGAGAATAGTCACTCCATAGGGAGGTTAAGGAATGACCATTACATTCAATTCTATTTCATTCTAGTGAACCAAACACTATATAAAGAATAACATCCTTCTGTTTTAATATGTTACATACCTTACTTACGTGGTCTTACGATCAGATATTTGTTCTTCTTTGTACCTTCCCATTATGAGGGACAGCTATACCTCCTCCAATGGTTTGATGTTCAAAATGGTTTAGCCCTTGGTAGTATGAGTGGTATAATCCAAGGACTCAGCTATAATGGTTTAGCCCTTTGATGTTATGGGGCCCAACATGATTGCCACCAGCAACATTTATTGCTTGTAATTATGGAATTGAGTTTGCAAGATCACTTTCTTGATATGAATCATTTTGTAATGATAGTTTGTGGGGATGGATGACAATGAGTTGACCATCAAAGCTTTGGTTAAAGAATTTTTTTTTCCCTTCCCTTTTTATTCTTTTGTATTTGTCAATTTGGAGGATGATTTACTTCAAAATTTATATATTTGCAATTAAGCAAATATAGGGCAGCTTGCTCTGACCAAGAATCCGCTTTTTTGCTCCAGCCATGGAGTTATGATTTTTCGCTAAATTAGGCAATGGTAGAAAATTCTTGCTGATTTACTTCTTGTGTTGCAAATTGTATACAACCAGACCGGCATTATTTTTCTTTTATGCTTGTTTTTAAAGTATTTTTTTTATAATCCTACATCCATTATGGGTTTCCAATTTTTATGTACTGTGAAACAAAACACTCAGTGGAAGGATGGTATTGTTTATTACAGTAGGCGTAGTTTTTGGTTCCTTTTAAGTTGTTAATTTTCAAGTAGGTATAGTTTTAGAAGAAAAAAAAGCCTCATTGTGAAACAAAAATTATGCGACTGGAAAATTTTCTTGAATATTACATTCTTTCTTACTACTATTCTTTTTCTTGGCTTCTTCGATATATTACTAAGCAATTGCATACATTCTGTACTGTAAAGAGAATTTGTTTCTTGCTATTTTATTTCATCAAATCATCTTTGGCTTGTTAACAGGGCTTAAAAAAAATTAAAGGTTGTAAAGTTATGTTAAATGGACTCCTCTGAATTTATGAAATAACCTTGTTGGGCACTCAACATTTTGCTAAGATATGGGTTATATCATATATGTTAGATGTGCCTAATCTGACATGTCGATTTTACTATATAACTTATGCTTAATATTTCAATTTTAGTTTGTAACATCATTTAACCCTTGAAAAAAATATATGAAATCTAGTCGTATAACAACCTAACACTCATACACGAAGTTCATGTACCATAGTTCTAAAGTCAATTTGAATTTCTTTACGTGAGAACAAGCAAAACAATAAAAGAAAAAAGGAAATCTGTCCTTCCACATCCATTTTGTTCACCTTAACTTTTTTTTTTTTTTACAACCCCCCCCGGCGCGCGCGCGCGCCTGATCTAGCTTTCTTTAACATTTGGAAAGATGGTCTTTTAATGCTTTTGTACACCCATATATTTTTGAGAATGCATTGTACCATCATCTGTATCGGTGCTATTATTATTCAATAGTGTCTTTTGGGGATCTCAAGAATTGGGATGATTTTATTCACACATAAAACTTTTGTCCTTTGGGGCTTTTTAAAAAAAACTATTTCTCTGAATCGTGGTGTAGGCAGTGAAGAGGAGCTTAATGCTGTCATTACGCTTCTTCCTGAAGAGATATCTGAACAGTTGGGGTCTGATTCTCAGTTTGGAGCTGTGGGTTGTAAGGCTGGTAACAAAACATGCAACAGTTTAGTAGAAACAAGAGATTCTGCCTTGGAACCCATGGCTTGCGATATTTGCTGCAGCGAACCCAGTTTCTGTCGAGATTGTTGTTGTATTCTTTGTTGTAAGACTATTAATTCATCCTATGGAGGCTACAGTTTCATTAAATGCGAAGCTATGGTAGCTTACAACATTATTTGTGGCCATGTCGCTCACATAGACTGTGCTCTTCGATCATACATGGCTGGGACAGTTGGAGGTAGCATTGGTCTTGATGCTGAGTACTATTGTCGGCGCTGTGATATGAGGACAGATCTTGTTCCACATGTTACAAAGATTTTTCGTACCTGTGAATCTATTGATTCTCGAGATGACATTGAGAAGATTCTAAATGTTGGCAGTTGTGTTTTATGTGGCTCACAGAAAACTAGTGCAAAGAGTTTGTTGCTTCAGATTGAATTGGCCATGGCAAAGGTATCGCTAAACTGCTGACCTATAATTAGTCTTTTCTTGATAGAGTCTATTCTCATTTTCTTAGGGTTTCTAAAACTAGTATGATCAATCTGATACTTGCACCAGCTTAAGAGTGGGACTTACCTTGAAAATATTTGGAAAACAGAAGACGTATCAGCAGTTACGGCAGGTACTTTTTCTCTCCAACCTCCTATGCTCTGAGTTATTGTCCGCTCTTTTACTCTCCATACTTTCATTATCTGTTTATTTATTTTTCTATAAATTTTCTCGTGGTGTTTACATGTATATTGTTGTATTTAAGGAAATGTCAACTCAAACTTTACCTAGGACTTTGGCTCAATGCCATGGAACAAAAGCATAGTGTTAGCACTTTCATATGTTGCCAAAATGTCTTTTGTATTTCTTGTTTTGTTTATTTATTTATATTTATGAGGTACTCTAATACAATCAGAACCTTGCAATGTTCCCCCACTCTGATTTTCCCCTTCCTTTTGAGTGGAGCTCTGGATGCACTCACGCTCCGTTTGTTTCAGTAGGAAACTCTTTTCAATGGAGAACATTTTCTACAAAAAACTTCTTCTAGAAAATATTCTTTCATAACATTTTACTATGTTGGTTGTGTCATTGAAACTAATGTATTAGGAGTTTTATTAATGGTGGTGTGGTGGTGATGGGGGAGATGATTGTGGGAGTTGTGGGGTAGGTGGTGGTGGTATTAGTGGTGATGGCAGTGATGGAGGTGGAGGTGGTGGTGGCAGTGGCAGCCGTGACAGTGGGGTGGAGGTAGCGGTAGAGTGGCGATGGTGATGGTGATGGTGATGGTGATGGCAGTGGTGGTGTGCTGGTGGTAGTGGTGATGGGGGCGACGGTGGTGGTGGGGTGGCATTGGCAGTGATGGTGGTGGTGGGTTAGTAAAGGTGATGGGGGTGGTGGCAATGTGGTGACATTGGTAAGACTTTAGTCTAGAAAATGTTTTTCACTTTTCAGAAATGGAAAGCATTTTCCACCTGTTTTTCATTGACCACAAACAACATTTCCTTTGATTGTTGTTTTCACTTGTATTAAATGCTAGAAAAAACAGAAAATATTTTGCAGGAAAAATGTTTTTCTCCCAAACAAACGGAGCATAAATCAAAGTTTTTCATTTCATTTTTCCCCTTTTCTTTTGTCACTCAAAATGTAGTATTTCTTTCATGCCCTGGGTTACTAGTAGTTTTATTTGATGATAGGAGGGCTGTCTGATCGTGGGCATAATGCGCTGGAAGTCACAAATCGCAGGGAATCTCTAGAATTTGGAATAGGCTCACCTCAAATTTTATCTGCAAACTTTGACCCCCGGATCGAATCTCTAAAACTCAAGGATGAGATTGATCAGGTTCTTCATTCTCTGAGAAAGGCACAAGAGTCTGAATATAAAATTGCAGAGGAAAGGCTTTGTGCTCAAAAGAACTATATTCTAAACCTGTATCAACAGCTCCACAAAGAGAGGTTCGAATATTCAACGCACTCATCATCAAATGACCCAGATGCCTTGCTTGAGGCTACCCGTAACAGGGAGGATCGGATAAAATGGGAAATTATAAAATTGAGGGAAATGGAAGAAGTGGGCAAGGGTTTTGGAAAGACTTCCAAAAATATATTAAAGGAACATTTTGGATTACAAACCGAACATTGACATCATTTTCAGGCGTTTATTGGGTTGTATGCAACAACTGTTGTGTCAAATTTTGTTGTTGAGTTCTTATTCCTTGAAGTATTCGCTTGTAACTTCACACAATCAGCCTTGGGCAGTGGTCCAAGATTGCCATATATATAGGACTATCGTGTGGTTTGCTTGTGCGCAGGGTTCAAACAGTGGTTTCAACCTCCAAGTCAGAAGGCAGCTCTATTTCAAGTGCAACGTCCTCTACTAATCGTTCACTGTCTGGTAATTCCAACTTGTTGCCTTGTTATTTGTTGTAGCCTGCCTGCTGAGTCAGGAATGTTGGGCTGGAATAGTATTTTCACAGAGAATTTTTTCCAAAATTTGTAGGCTTATGTTACAATGTACCATCTCTGTATACAAAATTTTTTCCCCCACCTGTGAAAATCTGGACTAGTTTTCTCTCTGCATGGCTTGTTTCAATCTGAATGTACCATCTGTATATTCATTTTTATTGGTCCCTGCTTTTCCACCTGCATTTTAATTTTATTATTATTATTATCTTTTTTGTATGATTTAGCTGAAGTTTAAATGGCTTGTTTTGGAAACAAGTCATGTTGGTGTTTAATTATAATTTCACAACAGGAGACACCTGAGCCGATGATATGAGCTTGGATAAGCTACTTTGAGTTAGTTGCTCAAAAGTTTTTTATCGTCTCTGATCATAATTTTTTCTTCTTTACAGAAGTTCTATATGTCTTTGTGTTTGTTACTTTGAACTCACTTGAGAAGGGAAAACTCAGGTTCTTCACCATGAACAACCATTTTTTTTTTTATTAACTGTTTGGAGAAGATTTTAGTACAAGCCTGCTTTCTATCTAATTAATTGAAATCTAGCCGTGAGAGAAGCAGTGGGGCCCTCTTTCCATGACGATCCATTCTTCTCTTAAAACTGCACTTTGAGACAGAGAAAGAAGTGACACGCGTTGGTCTCATTTGGTAGAGTTATGAAAAAGCGATTGTAAATTATAATTTATAATTTAACAGATTATAACTTATAACTGTGGATATAAGCTGTTAATTTGTTTAGTACAATTGTGGAATTATGAATTTAAACAGCAGAGTAGTGTTTTGGTTGATAAGTTGTAAAATAATTTTTTATTGTATAATTGTTTTTTTTGTCCTTATATGATATAAAAATGATTATTTTGTTTTTTTTTTCAGTTTTAATTTTTAAAAAAATTATTTCATTAATAAAAGTTAATATAATCAGTATTCCAAAATTATTATTTTCATTAATAATACCAATTAGTATAAAAGTATTTTATTTTTTCATTATAAATCAATTAGTGTCAATTAATAGCTTAATTGGCATCAATTAATACTAAAATTATTAATTAGTATCAATTAATATAAAATTTATTTCATTAATAGTTAAAATGCTTAATTATTATTATTATTATTTTTATTAAAAAAACACTAACTTCAAGAAAAGAAAACAAAAAAATTGAAGACCCTAGCTCCAGCAGGCACAGTGACGACGTGGCGATGCTAGGGTTTGAGATCACCTCGCACTGGTTGAACATAATGGGGGATGGGAGACGATGACGAAGGCGCAGAGAGAGAGAGAGAGACCAACAACAACGTAAATCGCGATGACAACATTGGTTCAGATAGAGATGGCGACGAACCAACATCAGAAAGAGAGAGACAGAGAGAGAACAGAGCAATGAACCACGATGGCGATCTTGGTTAGGTTTTCATACCGCGATCACGTTGTCGATGGCTGTGGTGACGGGAGGTGGCGATGGAGCAGATCGTGCCCTAGCCACTGCCTCTAGTTCGTGAGAGAAAGAGAGAGAGAGAGAGCTCTAGTTTGTTTGCCGGAAATCGCCTCATCGCCGGAAATTGCCTCTTTGCTGAAAATCGCCTCATCGCTGGAAATCACCTCTCCTCTGTCTCTCAAGTGAATAGTGTTTAACAATATGGGGTTTATATAGTTGGGTTTTTGGTAATAGTTGAGATTAGCGAGGGGTATTTAAGTAATTTTGCCCCTCAATTATTAGCTTTCCGCTTGAGCTGAATGAAAAAAGCACCCCTTTCGTTACTCAGTCAAAAATCATTTTTTTGGCTTAATTTAAGCTATAAAAAGTGATTTTAAATTCTACCAAACACATCAAAATAATCTAAAAGTTGAGTTAAGTTAAAATTAAACTCTACTAAACAGGTACTTTGTCAAACCAAACGATACTTTTTCTCTCATTTCAAAATGAGGGGTAGCCTTCTTGACCTGCATAGTCTATCTGTCCCACACTAGTGCAAAATTTTCATTTTTGCAGCCTCAGAATAGTGAAGCAATGCCCTCTCTGGGGAGGCACAAATTTGTTTTGAAAAGTGAAAAGACGATACCAAAACTTTAAAGCTCTGCGGAGGACACAATTGTGTTTTGTAAAACAAAGGAAAATGACCAAACATGAGGTCTGCTCTGCAGTATTATCACTGTGTGTACCTATGAGTGGTTAGGGGTTAATCATTGCTAATAACAAAAATTGATTATTTGTTTCTTTTCTTTTTTTTTTTTCTTTTTTTCTTATTACAAGGCTCTTCCTTGTACGGTTATCTGAGATTTGCTAAATTTTTCTTACATAGTTGATTCTATTAGATTTTTTATTAATGTTGTGGGTGTTATTGTCATTTTCGATATTATAAATAATCTCTTGTTGATTGAAAAAAAAGAAAAGAGTAAAAAAAGGCCACGAGACTTGTGAGAGTTTAGTTCACTCAACTTTCGATGATATGGGAAATTAGTTTCCAGGAAAACTAGTTTAAATGTAGATGTAACTTATGAAGTTTGAAGATTGTGTTTAAATTATAAATTTGTATAAAAATTCATGAACAGAGAAAAAAAAAAAAAAAAAAAGAAAGTTTGAGATACAAACTCATGATATAAAAAAAACTTTAAAAAAAGTATTAAACAAAATTTAGGCCTTGTTTGGGAAGACTAAATAAGTGCACTTTTTGTCTTTTTTGACTAAAAAAGTGAGGTTGAAAATATAGATGTTTGGGTTAACTTTTTGACTTTTTATGAAAAAATGTGTAATAAAAAATTGTAAAAATTGGTTTTTAAGGGAAAATTTGAATTAATTGCATCAATTGTTGACTTTTGGTGAATAGTGTTAACTTTTTAACTTTTTGAGTAACTTTTTGGCTTTTTGGATTATTTGGGATATCCCAAACTTAGCCTTAGTTTCTCAAAAAACTTAGAATATAGATGAAACACTCAATAAATTTTAAGAAAAATTCTTTAAAAACATTTTGAAACTCTATATAAAGATTCTTCAAAGCACTTAAAAATGTTGAAAAAACTCAATAAAAATTCGTTTTTCATATTTTACTAAATTTTTGTCTCATAAATATTTTTTTATTTGATGTTATATGAATACAAATAATTTAAAATATTTATTATAAAATAAATAAAAAATGCAAAAAAAACAAAAGATAGAATAGGAGACGTGGCCATGTGGGGCATCACATGGAGGGCACTTGGAAACTTGTTGCCAACCCACTTGTAGTTAAGTGGGTAGAGATAGATAGAAGATTCCCCTTTTAGTGCTTCACCTTGTGTTCATCCATTAAACTGTGAGTCTGTGACCATTGAAATGGACCAAACCTTCCTCACCTGTAGTGGTGGTCTTGCTATGTCACAGGCGAATCTGGATCTCTATGGTGCGGATGTAATCCTTTTTGTAGTGCCTTAAAAAGATATCAATCTTAAAATAAAATTTAAAAGTAAAAATAAAAACAAAAACCTCAAGTGACCTTTGTCTACCCTCTTCAGTAACCCTCACTAGTTCTGATTAAAATTACAAATAAATTGAATTGTTTATGAACAAGGTTGACTCGGCTCGGTTCATTTAATAAATGAATTGAATTCGAGCTCAAATATTAGACTCGTTTAGTGAACTCGCAGAATTCGAACTCGCATAAACTCGACTCGTTTATCTTTATTTAAATTATGTAATAAATATATTATTTATATATTAAATAATATATAAATAATAATATAAATACATTATTTATATATTAAATAATATAAATAATATTTTTTTTTAAATAATATAAATAATATCAAAAAAAATTATCGAGCCGAGCCGAGTCGAGCCGAGTTCGAGCCCAATTCCTTATCTAGCCGAGTTCGAGCTCAATAAGCGAGCTTGATAAATAAAAGAGCCGAGCTCGAACTCAGCAGAACTCGGCTCGGCTTGATTCTTTTGCTTCTCTAGTTCTGATAGAGGTCAAGCAGTTGGGAGGGAAGGAAAAGAGAGTGTCACGATGGTGGGATTAGATTTTGGTCTTGTTTGGCAACTTATTATTTTAGTGTAAAAGTCAAAAGTGATTAAAAAATTTTAAAAGTCAATAACTTATATCAAAAAATTAAAGGTAGCGTTTAGTAAAGTTTTTTAAATATGATTTGAAAATAAAGTTATATTTTGAGTTTGTGAGTTTTGAAATTATGATTTGAGTGTGAAAATTTTGTTTGGTTAGAAGTTTTAAAAAGAGTTTTGAATTGAATTTTCGAGGAAGTTTTGAATTTTTGAAATTACAAAAATTTACAACTCATAATCAAACACATAACTCAAAATTCTATTCAAAACTTATAAAAAAAATTAAAAATTCTGAAAATATTTTTTATTTACAATATAAAAATAACAGGTACCAAAAAAAAAACGAACACTGTTTTGGTCAACCGGTCGGATGTCAGGGGGGACGTCCAAGAGGATGACCGGGTTAGCCAAATTTTTTCGCCTGGAATGAAGTTTTCAAAAGTGGGTGTGAAATTGTAATTTGAAAGCTCAAAATAAACACCACACTCAAATCAGTGGATAGAAATGTGTTCGGAACACATAACCAAACACAGCCAAAAATTTTATTTTCTCTCTATTTTTTATACATCTTTTTTTAAAAAATTAAAAAATTATTTCAAATATTAATTTTTTTGCCTTATATTTTAATTAAAAAATTATTCAAATAGCATGTTTGTAAATGAGACCCTAGCACAAGGTGGCCGTCGGAGGGCATGACAAGCATAGGGTGAGGGGTTAGTGGTGAGATGGATGGAGTGGCTTAGGTGCTTGTCATGAGTCTATTTCAAATGAGAAAATTAATGTTGTATTTGTTTAGACGATTTGAGAAATAATTAAAAAGAAAAAGGAAGTAAAATATAAATAAATATGTCTTTATTTTATCTAATTTTATATATCTTTTTCTTTTTTTCTTTTCTTTTTTTTCTAAATTTCATTTCAAATCTCCTAATGAAACACAACGTAAAAGATTTATTTGAAATTCATTATAAGAAAATTTTGGTTATACAAGGCTTTTAACTTTTTAACTCTATCTAAATATATTTTAAAAGTATAAAAATTTTATTTTTTAAAAAATTCACTAAATACAAAAATTAGTAAATTTTATTATTTTTTGTTTTTATTGAATTATTTTTAGATTTTTTCACATTTAAAAAAAAATAAATGTATTTGGATTAAGTACACTAAAAAACAAAATAATAAAATAAAATACTTAAAAATTTTACTTAAAACATAAAAATATGAATCGAAAACTCAAATTCATTTCAAACAATTATTTTGTTCATACTTTAAAAAGTCATAATTCTTATTATATTAATTAATTAATTTAATAATGTATATAATTTTGAAAAATATTCATTGAGATCTATTAACAAATTAAATACAAAAATAATAAAATATTAAATGAAAATTTACTTACTACTTTTGGTCAATCTGTCACTTTTGCATACTGATAAATTTCACAAAATTTCTCCATTTCAAAATTGTAAAATTTTTAATTTAAAACTAAAACTATGAAATTTTTTAATTTTAAAATTGCTAAATTTTTTAATTGAGAAAATAAAAAAATTATTTAAAATTGAAGCCAAAATTTAAGAGATAATTACAACCAAAAAAAAAAAAAAACTGATTGCAACAAAATAACATTAAATTCTTAATTTTGTCAATTTAATGCTTAACTTTTTGATTTATTTTCCATCTAAATTATTTATTGATTTTTTTTTGAGTAAAATTGACGAAAAGATGGTATTTTACAAAAATATGTAAAATACCTTTTTGAATTGAGTTTAATAGATAAAATGTTTTTTTTTCCTATCAATTTTACTTCACAAAAATAAATAAATAATTTAAATTAAAAATAAAATAAAAAAATGTTGGCAATCCACCGTTACGAACCTATAATTTATTCCGCATGTGTTTTTGTAGTAAAGATTAAAGTTTCGTTTAACAACTTTCAGTTTTTGTCATTATAAGTTGTCATATCATACTCTCAACTTTTATATATTTTTTTTTTATAAAAAGTCAAAAAATTACTAAAATAACATATTTTCAAACGAGGCCTAAATTGATAAAATATGATACCCATTAATAAAATAAATTTGAACAATTAAATTTTTAATAAAAATAAATTCTAAGTTGAAAACGATGGGTTTATAACCTTGTGGATAAAAAATTAGAGTTTTTTTTTTTTTTTTTTTTGAACTAGGATAAAAAATTGTAGAGTTTAGACGATAAAAACGAATGAAACAAGACTTTACGCGTGGACCCGGATCAAAAACTTTAATCTCACATCATATCATAATGCATTTCATACTACTCTTCTTAACACGTGCATGCCGTGACGCCCGAACAAAAGTCAAGCAGACGCCGTTTCATTCTTCTCCGCTTCCTCTTCCTTCACAGACGGCTTCTACAGAGAGAAAGACGAGAGACAGAAGAGAGAGAAAGACCACCGACCGTTCTTTCTCTCTCTCTCACCTCCGAGAAATCGCGTAATCGAATTCGATTCCATTCTCATCAATCACCATGAACGAGAAGGCCAACGTTAGCAAAGAGCTCAATGCCAGACACAGAAAGGTTTGCAAAAACTTTCGATTTAAGCCTCCTGGTTTTTCAATTTTACACAGATTTTATTTTTCTAGGTATTGGACCTGGAATTTGTTATTGATTGATTGAATGATTGGTTTTTTCTGATCCTTTAAATTGTTGACTTGTTTATTCGGATTTTGGCTGATCCATAAAACTCGATCAGAGATCTCTTATGTGGTTGATGCTGAATTTTTAGGGTTTTTTTTTTTTTTGGTCTTCGATAGATTAATGAATATTCGAATTGGGGCTTGTTGCTGCATTTTGAACTGAATGAGTAATAGTTATTGATTGAGTGTGGTTCTGTGATAAGTTAAGATTCAAGTTTATAGGACTTGGTGGATTGATTCTTAATTATTACCTTTTGATAATTCTTCAATTTTATATGCATCTAATCTAATAGAGTCTGTTGGGGAATTTTGTAAAATTGGTTAACAATTATTCTTTTTTTTTTTTCTTCCTTGAAATAAAAATTTTAATTTATTTTATTCCTTTTTTTTGTGTATTGAATTGTTCACAATTATTGAGTGTTGCATGAGTTGTTATTTTGTCTTGACAGTAGTTTTCTAGAGATTTTTGAAGTTGTGAGTTGTTATGATGACTCTCTTTTTCCTGCTCCCTCAAACACAGAAGAGATCCATGCTTTGTTAGCCCTTTTAGCTGTTTTAGTAAGCCATTTCAATTATTAGTAAGGGGGCATGCATGGGGCATCATTCCTGTTTTCAAGTAAGATAGAAACCTATTGTCTTTATGCTCTAAAACAAGCTGACCTCCAAGGGCAAGAGTGTGACTTGTGTATTCCTACTAATGTTGAGTTTGGATCATGGATAGGGATAGGGATAGGGATAGGGATAGGGATAGGGATAGGGATAGGGATTTGGAAATGGAAAGGGAAAGGGAAAGGGAAAGGGAAAGGGAAAGGAAAAAGTAAGTAAAATGTGAATGAAATATAATTGCATTTCACCTATATTTCACTCACCTTTTCCCTTTTCCTTTTCCTTTTCCTTTCCAAATCTTTATCCAAATCCATGATCCAAACACAACCTAAAGAAAAGAAAGGAGTGACTTACATCTAGGAAAGATCTCTTTATATTAGCTTGTGGTTTAACTAAGTCACGGCCCTTGATCTGTGGATTAGTAAAAGAGGATTCAATTGCTGACCCCAAGTAGCTGGGACAAGGCTTAGTTTAGTTTAGTTGGTTATTGTATCTGTGTTGGTAAAATGAACTCTCCATTCATTTGACATGTCATACCAGTCAAAGTACTCGTCCATGGTAGGAAACTGATCCAAACAAAGTTTCACTCTTTAAACTCTCCAAACTAGTGATCCAAACAAATGTGAGACCCAGCTTTATGAGTCTCTTGGCAAGGCCGAAAAATCTGTTAGCTAAATATAATGATGGAAGAAATTCCAAGATTTCTTATGTTGTTGGCTTGACATGTGGCCAGCAGTTTTGTGGAGGTGCACCTTCTCACCATTCCTTTGTGACAGAAATAATCAGTCCCTGGTGGGAATTGGTAAAGCATGGGAAGAAAAGAAGGTAATAACTGTTTGC
Organism: Camellia lanceoleosa; assembly: GCA_025200525.1. NCBI lineage: Eukaryota > Viridiplantae > Streptophyta > Magnoliopsida > Ericales > Theaceae > Camellia > Camellia lanceoleosa. The sequence continues at coordinate 24,748,284 of CM045762.1, read as the reverse complement.
CTGTGCATGACTACATTGTGCTTGTTTGGTGCAGCTTAAAAGCTGCTTATTTCAGTTTTCAGCTTAATTTAAGCTATTTTGATGTATTTGGTTTAGCTTATAGCATTTTGGAAGTCAGAAATCAACTTATTCTTTGAGTGGGGCAGGAAATGCTTAATTTATAAGTCAGAAATCAGCTTATGTTTATAGTTATAAGCTATAAGCTGTTTAGGCATAAGCTATAAGCACTTTCCCACAGCTCTACCAAACAGGACAATTGCCTGGGCAGCCTCCTTATGGTCAGTTGGTGCCATAGCACCATTATGTATTGTGAAGAAGTCACAATAATGTGATTGTTCCAATGTTAAAAGTCTGACGTATGAATTTGAGTATTTTGTTCAGACAAAAAAAAAAGCAGCCGTTTGCTAAAGGCTTTGAATTTTGAATACTTTGTTTGTTTGAAAAATCTAACTACTGACATTTATTTTGCTGAAAGAAAGGTCACAGTATTACTATGTACGTTGGTTGGCACATGCTATTGTATTTGTTATATGATACTTTTTGTAGTTTCTTCCTCCTTTTTATTTTTTTTTTCTAGCTCAATCTTTGATAATATGTAATGGGGGCATTCTGGTTGAGACCACACAACCCACCCCCTCCAAGAAAGATACATGTTTTGTTGCCTTCTTTTCTTCTATTAGTCCATTTTCTTCTATTAGTAAACCTTGATCTAATGTGTTCTGATTTTGTTATTTGCAGATGCTGGAAGGGCTTCTTAAATTGCCAGAGAACAGGGAGTGCGCTGACTGCAAATGCAAGTATGTTATCTGGAAATTGTCAATGTTGATGACATTGATTGAAATTGTGAAAAAATAATGACATGGATAGAGTCACAGAACCAGATTCGAAAGCAATGGATCTTTGTGCTTTATACCATAAAGCAGCTACATGTTATTAGTTATTAATAATTTTTATTTATTTAAGTTGCTGGTAGTGACTCATTTTTCATGCAGAGGTCCTCGATGGGCTAGTGTGAATCTGGGCATCTTTATATGCATGCAATGTTCTGGAATCCACAGAAGTCTTGGAGTGCACATATCAAAGGTGATATTTTGTTCATTGGTTACTGTAATACTACAGTAACAATTGAATCATACATGAGTTATTCATTTATTTTATAAATGTTTCAAAACATATTTAAAGTGCATAAGTTGTATTTCGAATAATGCATAACATTGCTACTATGAAGAGATTCTTCGCATGGTCTGTGAAGTGTTGCCTTGAAGTGTCCGGAGGTGTTTGTGAAGTGGTCAATGTTATGAAGTTAAAAATTTTAATTAAGACATATTGAAGAACTGTTGAATATGCTTTTAGAAGTGTCTGTGCTTCTTACTTGTCATCATTTTGCTCTATTCTTTGGGACCAAATTTACTAATCCACAGCCATTGGGGTATACTTGCCAACACCAGACCTGTAAACCTTTACCTTGTGATCCTATTAAATATTCTTCATTTCCTTTCCACAACAAACATGTGGTTGACCAAACACCAATTATTATTTGCATATTTATCAATGGATTCTCTCTGGGTCTTTCTACAGGTGAGGTCTGCTACTCTGGACACATGGCTTCCTGAACAGGTTGCATTTATTCAATGTAAGTTTGTCTCCAAGTATCCCAGTTCAATTTTTTATTTTTTTTTTGGCTTGATTTTGTTCCGACGCTATAAAAAGAGAATTTGAATTTGGTTTTTTTCCCTATACAGCTATGGGAAATGAGAAGTCAAATAGTTATTGGGAAGCTGAGTTACCCCCTAATTACGACAGAGTTGGGATTGAGAATTTCATACGCGCAAAGTATGCATTTCCTTACTTTTATTAACCATTCTCCTTGGTAAAGCACAGTGCACTATTGTTGTCTGGTTTGTCAACTGCTCATAGTCTTAAGTATACATATCTTTTATATTTTAAAGGTATGAAGAGAAGAGATGGGTTCCTAAGGATGGCAAGCCAATGTCACCTTCTAGAGTAATAGAAGAAAAGGCTTCTATGCAATGGCAGAGACCTAGTGATAGGAGTGGGCATGGATATGCTAACAATTCTGAAAATTCATCTGAGGAAAGGAAGCACTTTCAAGCACGTAGTTTGAGGGAGAGTGTTCCTTCTACAAGAATTAGTATACCTGTACCTCCTAAAGGACCTGAGTCAGTATGTTCAGTTCTTTACCTGTCTGATTTTCTCCATACTTTGTTGTTTTCACCTTATCTCTCCATACTTATTTTATTTGTCTTTATCATTTGTTGCATTGCATGTTTGTTTGTAATTAATAATCCTGTTAACATGCTTATGCCCCCTAAGGCTTTGAAATTGTGGGCCTTACGTAGTTGCCTTACAAACAGGTCACTCCTGCACTGAAGACTCAAGAGGTCATTCAGAAATCAGAACCAGCAGTAGCAGTGCCTGCTGAATCCGTAAAAGCAGGTGGCAGACTCTAGTGCAGTTGTCTCTCCCCCTAAAGTTGATTATGCTATTGACCTTTTCAACATGCTGTCAATGGATGGTCCTAGTGAAAATGGTTCAGAGGCAACCTCAGCTGATGATAATACATGGGCAGGTTTCCAGTGTATGTCTAAGTTTTCCTCATTTTGAACAATGAGATGAGATAAGCAATAATATCTACTAATATGGTTGTTTTCTTCTTCTTGACTACTTGCAGCTGCTGCGGAAGGATCAACAACTGACAAAACAGGCTCTACAAAGCCAGATGATAGGAAAACCCAGTCTACTTCTGGTATTGAAGATCTTTTTAAAGACTCTACAAAACCAGATGATAACAAGACCCAGTCTACTTCTGGTATTGAAGATCTATTTAAAGACACTCCTTCACTAGCACCTTCTATGGTATCAGAGAAGCCTCAAAAAGATGTTAAAAACGATATTATGAGCCTTTTTGATAAGGCAAGTTCTACAGCATTATCTGCAGGATTTTTTAGCTCTCAATGTATTATAAGATTTGATTGACATATTGTTTATTTGGTTGATTGTGGGAAAAATATACTTTAGGTTTTGTTTGTGTAAAATATGAAGTTCAGTTAATGATGATGTTGAATTCTCAGTCTAATAAAGGATGAAAGATCAACCACATTCCTTGGGGTTTTCTTATTGCTGTTTCTTCTACTACTACTACTTTGAAAGTCGAATGCATTTAATCTTGTAGCTTATTTGTTTTGCAGTCCAATATGGTGTCACCATTTTCTGCTCATCAACAGCAACTTGCCATGTTAGCACAGCAACAGTCCCTTCTCATGGCTGCTGCAGCTAAATCTGCTGGTGTGATGCCAAAATTTGTTGGCAATGCACAACAATCGGGGCCCAATGGTACAAATGTACCCACTCAGAACTGGCCAAATGTTGGCTACCAGTTTCCTGGTATGATGATGCCAGGAGTTGGAAATAATGAGCTACAGAAATACATGCAGCAGGTAGAATATTTTAACCGCACTGTTCTTTGAATGAATTGAGTCTGAACACTCATTTTTATATATTTTTTCTCAGAGTCAGATGGGAAGTGTGGGGCCAGGTCTGGTTGGGAGCTCTGTTCCATTTCCAACATCATCAAGGTACTTCACATCATCAGTGTAATTTAGGTCACATTTTCATGGTTTTTGTTAACCAAATGTTTGATTGAGAGTCTATTGCTGGATGACTTACCAAAATTAAAGCCAGATGCATAAATTAGATGATTGTGGTGTCATTAAAAAATCATACTAATTTAAATGTAATTTTTAAGCAGTCATTAATGCTTTGGCTGTTGTCATTATTATAACGTGGCATATTCCCATGGAAATGCTTATAAAAAAATCTTCAAGCTCTACGAAATACTTGTTTTTGGTTTTTTCATATTCAAACATATATAACCTTGTATCAGAGGGTAACCAAAAATGAGAATTCTATTTATTTCAGATTTGAGTTAGAAGTTTATTTTTTCTTTTCTTTAGAGAGAATTCTAGGTAACAAGAGAATTTTATTTGTATAAGGGCATATTTGATTAGCAGGATTATAGCATAGGATTGGGATTTTGTTAATCCATGGACTCACAATCCCATGTTTTATTGCAAATTTTATTAACCAGATTACATGTGCGGCGGACATTCAATTCGACAAAATTGGCGAATTTTTAATATTGAGAGGGGTTGGGATCATAATTTCAAGTATGAAAAAATAAATAAATAAATAAATAGAAAATAAATGGTTATCTTACTAATTTAATTGGATAACTAATCCTACGCTAACTCATGGGATTATTAATCATTTCACTATTAATCTTGTTAATCAAACAAGGCTTAAGAGTAATAGCTATTTATACTCACTAGATAGAAATAAAATTATATCGAAAGAAATAATTTTAATATAAATAGAATTCCAGTCAATGGAGCTTGAAACAAGACATGCCCACAGTAAAACGAAGTTAGCCAGTTTGATCAAAATGAATTCTTGTGGCTCTAAGCAACCAACATACTCAACCCCTTCATTCCCAGTATCAAACTCAATTACTTTTAGTGAAGAGAATGCAAGAATGCATTTTCAATGGCTCATTTTTTTGTGGCACTGACTGTATAAACACCCACAGAGAGTTTCTATGAAGACACCAATGGAAAATTACTACGAGAAATAAAAAATAAAAAATAAAAAATAAAAAAAATGCTTATTTTCTACTAGACGAGGCATAGCAAGGATATAACGCTGGATGAAGTTTATCTTGTAGACACCCGTGGATGTGCATAAAGTTCTTTAAGCTCCAATAAGCTTACAATATAACTATCGCTTTTTTCTTTTTCTTTTTCTTTTTTTTGTATGAAAGTAGGATGATGAGTCGAGTTTCTGTAATTTCCCTGCATTGTTTATATATGACTGTAGATCTGCAATTTAGGAACCATATTGAGGAAGAAAGATTATCATATCCTTCAAATCTTCACACTTCTTATCTTTTCATTTCTCTAATGCAGCATTTATACTATGGGGCAAAATGCTTCCATTAGCAGCGCGGCACCTGCTGGAACAAGCAGAACAATGCCATCAGCATCCCCTATCCCATCTGCAGGTCCTCCTACACAGTCGGCGAAAGAGTATGATTTCTCGTCATTAACACAAGGGTTCTTCTCAAAATCATGAGAGCCACCGGAAAGCGACTCTGGCTTTTCAGCTAAAGCATGCCAAATGAATATATTTCAGGAAAGCTAGCATTTTGGAGGTTACTTTTTGCATTGGAGGTTGTAAACTATTTGTAGAGGAGGTGGTTTTTTTTTTTTTCTCCTATTTTCATTTTCCTCATCTTTTGATTTTCCCCTCTTTCTATTCTGGGTGGTGGCTTTGTTTGTACGATTAGGTGTATGCAGAGAAACAAGTCGGGTTTAGATTGATTGATATTTGATAATAATTTTTTTCACATCCTGTTTTAGATGAATTATGATTATAGAGAAAATATGAAATTTTATATTTGAAATGAGATAATCTGCTGTCTTAGAATGGAAAATTTGAATTATTAGGTGCATTTGTGATTGGTTACTGGTTGTCTCCTAGCAAAATCTAGTTTTGATGCTTATTCACACCATTCTTATTGGAATATGAAGTGCCTGCACTATCTACCCTTTGCCTCTGGCCTGGTTTTGCAAAAGAGTTTGTTGATCGTATGAACATTAGGTTGTGATGAGTGCTTAAGCTGCAAATTTAATCTTCTTGTCTTTTCATTCACATGTGTTTATTATCCTCTTAGTGCCTCTATGTAGTTTCTTTGGGTTAGTAACACAAAGTAGTTTAACATCTCCATTAGACCTCTCTTTTCTTTCTACGTCAATAACTCTCCTTTCTTTCTACGTCAATACAAGGGTTTGCATTGCCATATTTTAAGCTGGCCTAGGCCTAATTCAAGGGCCAGCCCTATCCATCTGGGATACAGTTCAATCGTACTTCAACCGGAGTAGCTTAAGGTTTGCGTTGCCATATTTTAGGCTGGCCTTGGCCTAATTCAAGGGCCAGCCCTACCCATCATCTGGGATACAGTTCAATTGTACTTCAACTGAAGTAGCTTAGGAATTTTTAAATTTTTTTATTTTTTAGTAACTGAGTATTTACAGAGCTTTGTCCTCTCAACTAGTTTTTTTGGGTTCATACAATATCTTTGTTACACAAGTAATTATCGGATTCAAGTCCTGGAGCTTTTTTGGTTCACACAATCGCTTTGTTACAAAAGTAATTATCGGATACAAGTCCTAGGGTTGACCTTCAAGTGGGGTTGGTGTTGTGCTTTACGGGCATCGTGTTCTGTGGACGTGTGTTCTGAATCTGTTTTGATAATCTAAACCATTCGTACTGTAAAATTCATCAAATAAACTATCCATGAAAAAAATCAAGTTAATTGAATATTTATAACCCATAATAAGATCACATTTATTTTTTTAAAAAATAAACAATAAATAATTTTTTAAAAATAGTAAGGGCCTAACCATGGGCTACACATGTCCAATTAACTTCAATTTTTTTATGAATGACATGCTCGACGAATACTATAATATAAACGGTTTGAATCATCAAAATAAGTTCAGAACAAATCTTGCCAATAGGGTTAAAGCACGTTTGAGATTCAAACTCAGAATTTATGCTTTCTAAATGACTTATCAAATATAGCTTTGCCCAAGTGTTTGGAACACTCAAAACTAATATTCGGCCATATCTGAGCTCTCAGGTAGATAGACAAAGAATAAGATCAGCTCTATAAGTACTGTATGCAAATTCATATTTGCAGGGGAAAAAAATTAAACTACTTTATCAGCCTATACATTGTATTGTACACAAATAACAAATCTTTCATCTCTGTACATGTCATTTCTATGCAGCAATATATATCCCAAACATTAACGCAAAGATTTGAGCATATCTATCACCCCTACCCTTTTAGTTTTTGTCTTAGCATGCTTTCCCATGAATGTCAAGTTACTTGAGCAATGAGAAGCAGATACAAAATAATAATTAGGGACACTTGCATGTTTTCCATTCTTGCGTCATCAAGCCATTGTCACTGGGAAAAGCCGGTCCAACAGAGTATAAATACCACCGCCTAAGAGGAGAGCACCACTACAAAACATCAAATACATGTGTATGAGCGACAACTACACTCGAAGGAACAGAATTGTCAACATCTGACCACTAATGAAGATGAACATTGAAGAGTAGATGCAAAAAAGGAACCTCAAGCACAACTTATCCTAATGCCAAAAAATGGGGAGAAAATACCTCATTGGGTTGATCCATGCTGAGAATTTGCGGAATGAAAGCAGGCTCTGCAGACAATTTGTGTTAGAAATTGCCCAAGATACAAACAAACAATAAAAATTAGACAAACAAAAAGTGTAGGAGTAAGAACGAAACAGAGTGGCAAACAGTTTATCAGTGATGGCACGGATTTGGCCTCCACCTACCGATGGTAGGAAGATCTGGGCATAGTCCCAGTGTCTCCCTAGTAGGCCCTACCAAATCATTTGCTAAGTACACTAAGCCATTGGAACAATCATAATTTTGGCCCTGGCCCACAATGCACTATCTATAAATACCTCGGAAAGGAGGAAAAGCAGCAGAAAATTATGCACATCAAGAGTTCACATACAAGATTTTACATAGTGAAAAAGAGTATACCTGCAATGCTCCTGCAAAAGAAGCAGCTAGAAGTAGAGGAGCAACATAGCCAGTTGTGTATGTCAACAGTAAGCTGCCCCCTATTACTGGATCCTGTTGGGAGTTTCACATTAGTTATTAATTTATGACTGCATTTTTTGTCTCAATATTGGAACTGAGGATCGAATTAAATAATCAACCAGTAAGCATTATGCAAACTATCAACTTAAAAGATGGATCTAGGGTGGGCCTATGTTTGGATGAAGGGGGGCCATGGCCCCTCCTGAGTCTCAAAATTTCTCTTGGGTAGACTTCTTGCAAACTGGGTTTCCTATAAAATTACAAATATTGGCCCCACCAATATTGTGTCAATTTTGCTCCTCAACTGTGAATGTTAAGATAAATGCAGTCATACTAAGTTGACCTGCTTGTTATGTAATTAAATAATAGGTTTAGAAGCTCAAATGCAATGTATAGCATATATGATGCATCCAAACATGAGAGATAGAGATAAGAGTGCTAAGCCATCATTATAGGCCCAGAACGATCAGTATAAAGCAGTCTGAAAAGGTAATAATTCAGATGGAAATTGATATCAATAAACATTTAAAAGTACCTTGGATGCAGCTACATATCCAAGCAGGGTTGCCAGCACAGGAGTGCTGCAAGGTGAAGCGGCTAATGCGAATGTAAGCCCAGCCAAATATGCTTGCACACCTGACATGTCCAATTTTTAAAAATGTCATTTGCACTTTCAAGCTGTAAGCACATCCCAGAGCCAGCTAAACCCCAGTGATGAATACTTGAGAAGCTGATGGTAAAATTAGAAAGTCCATTACCTGAAGGGAAATTAGCAGCAGCAGCACGAGGATCAAAGTTGTTGAAAAATGAAGGAAGCTGTAACTCAATTATCTGCAACATCGGCCAGCAAGACCATGGAAAAAAGAGGGACATTAGCCAGGAATAAATAGATAAAAACAATATCAATTAAGTGATTCTGTTTAGACATACTTAAGTATGCCATGCTAACGGAAACAAATTGGGTCAATTAGATAACATGGCTTGAGTCTTATGTAAGCTGAAAACTAAAACATGGATATACAGCCAAACCAAAGTCTATGCTTTTGGAAGAGACACCTTCTGAAAATCAATCAAATAAGGTGGCAATGTGTAGTTTTAGGTTTAGCTACCTTAGAAAGAACATGGTATGCAACATCGTAAGAGGAGAGGAAGAAGAATGTGAAGAAAAAGGATTGTTTACTCATGTAGTTCCTATAGTTTCTAGATTGGTTACTTCAGTTAGACTAAGAACTGATTTACTGTTGGCAACTTTGTGGTTATCATTATTGCAAATTATTACGATTTCCCATATTTGTTCAAAAAGCTTACCAGTATTTGGAACAGGACTAACACAATGAATGTAACATACAGAAAAATCTCTTTCATAGAGTGGGCCTTAAATCAAAGCAAAGAACAACAAATTCTTTGCAGAAGAGAGATTAAAAAAAAGTATTGAAAATCAGTACAGAAGATGTAAAACGAGATTATAAAGCAATCATAGCATTGATACAATTAATCACCTCTAGGAGGTTTAGACCCATAATTACGGCCAAACCAGAAGCAACCACAGGTAGTCCCTGCCCTATCTGTCCATACGCCTTTCCAACAAATGATGCTTATATACCAAGGATTGCCAGCGTAGTGGCCAATCCCAATGAAAATGCAACCGAGTTCCCAATGACCTAAACAACGAAAAACATATGACTTAGACATGAGAAAGAGCCTGTCATCACATATATATATATACTGTTATCAGAGGGAGCATGCCAAATTGAGTACCATAAGCAAGAGAAGGGTTAAAAAAAAGAAAAGAAAACCACCAAATGCAAGGAGCTTAGAAAACTAATCTAAATGTTTTCAGTTTAATAAATAAAAATGAAAGAAATATAATCAAAAGTAACTTCTCCAAAAAAACTACACCTAATTCTTAGACACTTGGCGCTAGGGTGGTAGAAGTGGCAACTGTTCAAATTTCCATCTACCAAATTTATCTGTTAAAAACATCTAAGCAGTATTTTAGCTTAGCTCACCGTCATAGTTCAAAGCTAATGCTGATTTCTGAAATGATCCAATGATCCCTGACCACATAATCACATAATATGGAAACCGCAAAATTGTAAGCGAAAGACGATAATTAAAAGAAGTTATTTACCTCTCTTTTGCTTTTCCCTGAGCCAAAAGCTTTTGGATGATTTCAGCAAGTCCAAGAATCTGCATCAGACATGGCATGCCAAGTGTATCAGTAACAACCCAGTATCAAATTATTTTACCACAAAATTTAACACCAAATATTTGTTACCAATATAACCAAGGGCCAGTGGTAAAACACTCAGTGTACAAGGAGAAAGGCTAGTTACAAGCCCCGCGCCAAATATAACAGCCAAGCTGCAAAGAGGAACACGCATGAACAGCAGATAAAACTATTAAATATATAATCCCCAAATGACCAAATTCAAACTTAGAAACAATATACAGAATATGAACCTAGTAAAACTAAGAGCCGATAGCTGGTACTGAACAGCCGTTAGCCTGTTGTCCAGCTGAATATAGGAAGCCTCCAAACCAATCTCCAACACTTCCATCTGCTAAAGTATAAACAGAAGCAGCTCCTTCCTTACTTGAAGAAAAATAACCGTATTTCCTGAGATTATATGGGAGAGAAAAAGAAGTAAAACTTGCATATAGGACTCGGAAAAACTGGGAATGATCTACTATATACTTCTGTCTAAGCATGATTGACAAATCAAAAAACTAAAAAGACTCAGTTTAAACATTAACTGAATTTAAACAAGATGGCTAAAGCTAACAACAAGTTCTCACCATAATATTCTCCATACTTACAGCCTTTGCTTAGTTAGCCACAACCAAATTTGCTGCTGAAAACATCAAAAATAGAAACAAGTATCGAAAGTTATATGCTTGCACCCAAACATCAAAGCAATGGGTATAATTTTATATGAAAGAAAAGAAGATGAGGACAAATATATTTGAAAAATTCCAAATAAATAAAGAACCCAAATAATTAAAAGCTAACCAACACCGACTTTTTTGTTGACTCCAATAAGAAGCTAAGAATTCTGCATGTTATTTAATTATACAGAGTTTAGGTATCAGCCTCTGATTCACACATAATTACATTTTAAAAACGGCATTTGCTAAGCCAAACATATACGAGTTTCAACAAAAATGATTCGAATTGTGCTGTAGAATCAGAAATTGAGTGAATCGTACAATTCAATTTATGATTCTCTACGATTCATTGAGATTCACACTATTCACTACAATTCAGCTCTTTTTATATTTTTGTTTATATAATGCATGAAACATCGTCATTTTCACCAAACTATAAACATATATATATATATATATATTTTGATAAATAAAGAGGAATTCCAAACTATAAAAATATATAGAAGACCGTAATTACTTAAATTGATATATGTGATTTTACGTGTATATACATTTATAATTTAGTCATATTAATAATTTAGTTTTTATTAAACACTCTATACATTTCGATTTTAAACAGTGTGTTATATATTATATTATATAATACAAATCTTATGATTCACCATTTGAAACGATTTATGATTCACTATTTTAACGATTGGATTCACGATTTGACAACAATATAGTCACCACAAATTGCATGACAATTTAGGCAAATGGTTAACAAATAAATAAATAAAACCAGAGAAATGTGACATTATGAGATTACAGTTACAAAGCATCAAAAGTAGGAGAAGGAACGGCAATTACCTGCGACGCCACTTACTATCGTCAAAACTTCAAAACTGTTGCTCCGGCGAAGATTTTGATCCACAGACGATAGGTTTAGCGTTCGGTAGGAACCTTGGATTTACCTTGGGATACAAAAATCAATAATAATCTCCATTGCGTTAGGTTTTTGAAATGGAAATAGAAGATAACTTGAATAAACACACACAACACAACACAACACAAGTATTTTTGAATCACAGTGAATTGAAGAAGTAATAATTAGAGAGACTTATGTATGTATGTTTGTATGTATGTACTCACCATGAGTGCATATGTTGTGGAGTTTGGAGCTTGAAATTGTGCCTCTGCAACTGTTTAAAACAGAATTCATCTTTGTTCGGGTTTCGAGATCAGTAATCGAAGCAAGCAAGCGAGATTTTATGCTATGAAGCAGTTGAAGAATTTCTTCAGCACCGATGATGGGAAAATGGCGATCACGCAGCACCATTCGTTTTTGCTGATGGGCCCCATGACAAACGAACAAATTCTAGTCCACCTCCAAAGTATGTCAAAATTACATTGTGCTCCCTAGTTTTCCTTTTTTCAACACTTGGGCCACGTTTGTTTTTCAGATTAGGCGGTGAGATGAGTAGCAAGGAGGGAGGTCTCAATAAAGCTTATTTGGTGGCTTTCTTGTGGAGTGAGATTGCTATTACAGGTGTCCACACTCATAGAATTAAGTTGCCCTTATATGGGTTGGGATTGAAAAAATAGTGGGGCGGATTATGATGCATTTTTTTTTTTTTTAACCCAGGCGCAGCTTGTTATTTGTTAAAAAATAAAAAAAAATTTAAATATGTTTTAGAAATTTTTTAATATAAAAATATTTTATTTTCATTTTATATAAAAATAATTGAATAATCTCATTACTAATCATCTCTCCCACTATCATTAAAATAAACACATTTTTATTTAATCTCTTCACTAATAATCCTTACATTAACAATTTATTCACTAATTATTCTCTTACTAAAAATCTCATTCAACTTAATCTTCCAAGCAGACGTAGTAATCTATACCGTCTCTTTTGACAACTCAAAAAAAAAAAAAAAAAAAAAGTCACTTCTTTTTCTAAATTTTTTGTTTTTAGTGATTTTTTTTTTCAAAATTATGTCAAATTTTTTTACTTTTTCAGTTTGTCTTATCAAGACGAATCTAAAAAGTATATATTTTTTTTAAAAAAATCACAAAAAAAAATTTTAAAAGCCAAAAAAGATTGCTTATTTTTGTCTTTTTAATTTTTTTTAAAAGAATTATAGGTACTGTTTGGTAAAGTTTTCTAAATATGATTTGAGAATAAGAGTTGTATTTTGAGTTTGTAAGTTTTTAAATTATGATTTGAGTGTAAAATTTTTTTTTTGATGGATGAGTTTTGAAAAGAGTGAGAAATTTTTGATGTGACATATAATATTTAATACAAAAACTTACAATTCATAATCAAACACACAACTTAAAATTCTATTCAAAACTCATAAAAAATTTAAAAATTTTAGAAAATATTTTTTATTGAATATATGAAAATTAACATGTGTCAAATGCAATATATATATATATATATATATTTACTGTTCTGGTCAATCAGTGGAACGACCGCTTAACCTAAATTTTCTTGCATTGAACAGAGTTTTCAAAATTAAATGTAGAATTAACTTTTGAAAACCGTAAACAAACGTCAAATGCAAATAAAAGGGTATAAATATATTTAGAAAATATAACCAAACACAACTATAAAATTCCAATTCGTCTTGTCAAATTAAATTTAAAAAACTAATTTTTTAAAAAAAATTATAAAAAGAGTTCACTAAAACGATCATAAGTCAAAAAATAAACAAACCCCCAAAAAAAGAAAAAGGAGGAAAGTACATAGTATTGTTCATATGTTTTCAAGTTAAAGTCTTAATTATCATTCAAATGAAAATCCCTAACCATTGTCAAATTTGAGCTTTTTTTTCCCATCTGAACAAAAATGAAACGAGAGAGAGGTTTTGAGGAGGGAAAAAACGTGTAGCTTGAATTGGAAGGGGCCCAAATAGCTCGAATGGGTGTTGGCCGGACGTTCGCCCGGATGACTGGCCGGACGTCCACCTGGACGACCAAGGGAAAGATTGTCTACCGCGATTGTCACCTTTGTTGTTTGTCGACCTCTTTGCTAAACGACCAACCAGACGTCTATCTGGATGACTGACAAAGTGAATTTTGATCTATTTGAGCCAACCTCATATTCAGACTAACAAGCATTGCCCTTTGATGAGAGGGTGAAAGAATGAAGTAAAACGAAAGAGATTTTTGATAAATGAAAAAGAGAAAAATATGGTGAATAAGTATAAAGTGTGTCAATGAAAGAGGAAGATATAAACAAAGAGAGATTTTGGTGTAAAAAAGAGTGAGAGAGACAGTGAGGTAGTTGATGTTCGCAAAAGTGGTGATTTTTTTACCATAAAAAGGTGTTGGTATTGTGTTAGTATTAAACTCAGATATGTAGAAGTGTCCATAATTTTAGTAGAGATATTGCCCTCAGACTTAATTTCAAAGTTCAAACATTGAGCTCATGGATGAAACACTCCTGCGCTAGACAAGACATGAGTCCGAATATTTTGCTCTATGCAATTTCCTACTCCTCTTCTACCACCAATTGTATATCTATACATATAAGAAGCACTTTATTCCTATGGCTTGTCATTTTTTTTTTTTTTTCTATTTTGTACTTAGTTTATTTTAAAATTGCTATTCTGCCTTTTAGTTGGTTGGTGAAATAATTTGAATGGTGGCATTTTGAAAATTATGTCAGATATTTTGGTTGTTGTGGTTGGGAAGGTTTGTTTTGGGTTGTCTATTTTGGAGTGATTCTACTTACACCACTACTTTACCTCTTTACACCTTTCATATGAGTTTTTTTTTTTTTCTACCCAATTTTATCCATGTGTGAAATTACCTTTAAAGACAAAACACTAAAATTCAATATATTTTGTTATTTCCTTACACCCTTGGTCTTCAATCCCTACCCCTCTTTTTTTATTTCTTAATTTTTTTTTTCTCTTACACATCTCTTTTCAAAAAGTGAGAATCATAATATTTTGATCATTAAAGAAAGTAATTGATGAAGAAAAGATGGTAAAGAACCATCAAAAAAATGAAATAGTGAGTTTTTTTATTTATTTGGTAGGTTTTTGTTTCGTTATTTTGGACTGGTGTTCAACTTTCGTTCAGTGGTTTGAAATCGAACAAAATAAAATAGTCCCGCATCATATTGTCGAACACAAAATATAAGTCTCGTAACCAACTATCGAATAAAAGATACATTTCCGATAACCCCAAATTGATTTTTTTTTAATTTGTTCAGCTTCTTATTACCATATATTTCCAGTTTCATTTTTTTATATTGTTTATTTTTTTGCCTGGAAGGATTATACTTGTACTCATTGCAACAATGCAAGTATTGCAATATTAGTAGACTCTAGTCATGAATTCATTACAGACAAGGTTTGTTAAGGTTTTTTTATGAATACAATTTTTTTTTTATTTTTAATTTGTATTGAATTTTATTAATAATTTGACGTGTAAATATATTTATTATCTTTAGATTTTTAGTAGTCGTGAAACATTAATTAAATGGGCTTCTAACATTGGGAAAAAGATTGGATTAGTTATTGTTATAAAGACATCAGATTCGGGAGGCAATGGCAGAAAATCAAGACTTATACTTGCTTGTTAAAGAAGTGGTTACTATAGAGACAACAGGAAGATCAAGAAGGAATAATTGAGGTTGACATGTTTTGAAAGTGTGGATGTCTATTTCTATTAAGGAGAAAAATTACCTCACAATTACCAAGGCCGAATTGTGATAACATGTTTGATTGATGGATGCAAACAATGACAGATTTTATAGACACTTTATGGATATTTGTATACTTGATATTTTTATGAATACTTTTTATGTATGATTTTATGGATGCGTGTTTAATTTATGAATTTTATGGATGCTTGAAGGAAAAAGTAAATCTTTCAATGTACAATGATAGGAGCTTAAACAACTCTATTGTAGTTTGGCAATATGACACGAGAGTAATCCCATTTGTATAACAATGTATCACTAAACATGCGTTATAAGTGGACCAAATTAATTTCTTGTTATCATCTAATTGGACGACAACATAATATTGTGAAAAAAAATATTTTCCAGTAACATGGCATTGGAGTAATTTAAATTAATTAGCATTGTATTACCGAACAACACACCACAAATTAAAAAATCGTTATTTGGAAGAAAGTGTCTCTATAAATGTATAGCAACAAAATACTGGAGAGATCTATTTTTTCCGGCAGCATAATACCGAAATAATGTAAATTGTTTAGTACCGTGTTATCAAAATTAATGGTGTAAAGAGATAAAATAGTTAATTTAGAGTTAGTTTTGGTAATATATTGGGGGTGTAATGAGAATTATATTTTTTTTAGTGTTGTAATGAGATGGAGGGTGTAAAGAGGTTAAATAGTGGTGTAAGTAGAATCACCCATATTTTGCCCTTAGCTTGTTTGGAAATTTCCTATTTTGCCCTGTTATTTTGTATAATTTACTA
The DNA here is from genome assembly GCA_025200525.1 of Camellia lanceoleosa. Taxonomy (NCBI): domain Eukaryota; kingdom Viridiplantae; phylum Streptophyta; class Magnoliopsida; order Ericales; family Theaceae; genus Camellia; species Camellia lanceoleosa. The sequence continues at coordinate 24,732,223 of CM045762.1, read as the reverse complement.
ATGGTTACAAACATTCTGGTCAATTGTAAAACATAAATATTTTATTTTTTAACAAATTACAAATATTTTATTTTTTAACAAATTACATATTCTGCCCATAATGTTTGTTTAAAATATGAATTAATCCTATAATAATACAAATTACAACTAGCGTTTGTTATAAATTTTAATTTAACTCAATAATCAAAAGAAAAATAAATAAATAACTACTCTCCTACGCAATAATAAACTATCAAAATTGTTCATTGCAAAATATCCCTCATATCATTAAAAACTGTTAATTGACTTAATATTTTATTTATTAACAAAATGGTTAATTGAAAGATATTTTTAATATCATTAAAAAAAATTATTTGACTTAAGGATTTATTTATTAATAAAATTGATCATTTGTTATGCGAGTATGATTTATTTATTAATAAAATGGGTCTTCTTTATTAGTTCCATTTTTTTTTTTTTTTTTTTTTTTTTTTGGGGGGAGGGGGGAATTATCTTATCCCTTTTATACTAATATGTATACTTTATTTTGTTTATCTTTATGTCTTCACACTTAGTCTTACTAAAAAAGTAAAGAATATAATTATATTAAAACGATAGGACTTATTATATTTTTTCTAATTATTATTATTTATAATACAATTTATATAATTCTATTATAAATCTAATGATTTATTCTATTTAATTTCATAAAATAATATTCTTATTTTTTAAAATTATTATATATACATAGTTTCAGTTCTGGTAATAAGCACATCAAAATTATTCACATTGAAAATTCTTTTTAAATCCCTGTACAATAATGCCATTTTTGCACGAACCAACAGAATGAAATGAATTTCTACCCATTTGCTGCTCAACAACTTTCAAGAAAGCAATATATTACATCATAGCCAGAAGGCATCTAACTCACTAAGATATCAACAGTTCGAGTCTTAAACCATAGAAGACTTCAAAAAAGCGATATATTACAGCATAACCAGAATGCATCTAACTCACTAAGATGTCAAGAGTTCGAGTCTTGCTCCATACAACACTTTCCTTCCCCTAAACTACGGCTCCAATGTATCAAAAAAGAAACTGATATATTACAGCATAATGAAACATCACTGGATAACTGTTTATTCACAGTCGCTGCACCTTGCCTTCTAGGGACCATCCACCATCCATTGTCATCATACCAACCTCACTTCTTGGAACCCCGAATCAAGGATTTCACTTTAAACACAAAAAAAAATCAGAGTTTCGCGACCGAAGGACCACATCCTTGCGAATTCTTCCCATGCAGGAAGCATAGATTTGGTTTCGAAATGGAAGCATCATCTAGTGTACCGTGTTCCTGCAAATAGTATAGAAAGGTTACTCTGAATTCAAGCATGATTATAAATTTGAGTTGCAGCTGATATTTGTAGGTAGTAAAAGCATTGTCATTTCAGCTTTTCTGTTCAAATCGCTCCTATTTGAAGATTGACTAAACATGAATTTGCTTTTTATAAACTTCAAGGAATCGAAAAATGAAAAAGAAGGCACATTTTATACTCTAACAAACTAGTTCAATCGACTAAGAAAACAATCCCAACAACTACTCAATTACAAGGCACATGAATTTGGTTTTATAAACTCAGAAGGAATTGGAAAATGTAAAGGAAGAAAAAAAATCCTTAGGGAAGGGTGAAGACTCCTTTGATGCACTAACAAATTAGTTCTTAACTGAAGGCTTGTGCATAAAAACCATCAAAAGCATCCACAGGAAAGCATAAAATTCAGAATGGCCTTTATAATCTTCTTACTGAAACATCAGGCCGAAACCTGAACAAGAAATAATTAATAAAAAAAAAGAAAAAAGAATTAGAGCTCTTAGTATGATCAAAAACATTAGATTGACAAGAATTAATCCATTCAATCAAATTAGAAATTGAAATACAAATTATGTCAGCAGGAAAAGCTGTATGAAAAAAGCATGCATCCATCTGTTGTAAAGCCAGCATCTACTCAGTTATCAATGGTTCTCCCTGTCTGGTGAAATCTAGATGCTCGCTCACACTTCTATTGTTCAATAAGTAAGAATTAAGGTACACGTATATCAAGAGAATGCAAATGACCAAACGTATGCATTTATTAAAACAATTCCTCAACAGAATTCAGAACTTACTTTCTAGCTTCCATACAATAGATGAGATAATATTTGGACTGATTTTCACAAATGAAAATCATTTTATGAGCCTCCCTAGTTTACTTGCATTGCTTTTTCTGTGCGTACGATTGTCCCTAGTGGACATCAGAAGTTTTAAACCGAGGCTTTTAACTTATCAAGACTTTTCTTTCAAATGACTTTCATTTTTTCTGCGACGTATATGAAATGAATCATCTAAGCACTCTCAAAGAGAGAGTACATTATAATTTGGGAATTCAACTCGAAGTTGTCAAAACTAACACATGAGAAATTTGACAGGACAGGATTAGTGACTCATCTGAAATACACCAAAAAAGCCTCAAATCCAAACTACGAAGCACAATCGTGTGTGTTGAACATTGAGATTCCTTGGACACAACCCAACACATGTTGGGCACACCTCCATACACGTCTTATTTTTTAATCAATTTAGAACTAGATACACTTCGGACACTTGGGAAACACACTGTGCCCAATTATAAGTGTTTGAAATACATTGCAAGTTTGCAGAAAACAACTTAGGAGTCAACAATTAAAATCAAAATAATGTCGAGGACTAGTGGAGTTGTAAAATAAAACACAAGCAACATTGACTGCCATAGATGCATTTTATAATAGACAAGCATCCAAATATTCTGATAGGATTTCATCAAGAACAATGATCCATTCCACACATGCACTAACAGACTCATAAAAAAAGAAAAAAATTACACACATACACTTTGCCATACCTCATAAGGTGATACACTAGCACAAGTCTTTCTCAATCCCATGACCAACTTTTTCTCTGGTTCAATCCTATAAAATGTCACTGCAAGAAAGAATAACTCTTAGTCCTAGGTAAGGAAAACTCATCATGTGCACATGCATGAGAAATCACTGTCCACATGATTACATAAGCACCTTAACAACTTTTCAGGTAGTAGCCAGCATGGTGACTTATGTCATTGGTTAACATAGATAGTATTCAGGATGATGGAAGAACAAAGGTCCACAAAGAAGGAACCATAAGTGAAGAACAAAATATTCAACAACCCAGATATGGAGTGCTTGAATTGAACCAATAAAATAGTATAATTGTCCACAGAGGCAGAATTCAAATGGAAATTACTATTATTACTGTGAGTATAGAGGAAATTATGATCTGCATAACTGAAGGTATGGCAGGCAACTTCTCTAGTATCATTCCATTACAAACAAACCCAAAATAAAAAAGTAAATGATAAAAATCCACTTAACTTCTTCCACACATGAATTGTGCAACTTACCTATGTCACCCGCTTGCCATTGCACTGAAACCATATAATCTCTAAGCCCTTCTAGAACATACATCTTGCTGCCACTATTGGGCCAAAAGTGGAACTGAAATTCCCATTCCTTGCCTTCTGTATCCTGGATTTTGAGAGGGCACCCATGTGGGGTAGTAATTTTGGGGAAAAAAGCCTGTTTGATGATGAGGGTTATGAACACAAGCAATTTTAAATCCAAGCTCTTAAGCTACAGTGTTAACTAATGGGTAACAATGCATATCATAAGAATGCATTTTTATGGGTACCTAAAGCCTCAGGTTAATTAATCACAGCATGCAGAAATAATCGTATATCAGTGCCATGTATACTGAGTGCTGTGCAAAATGCATTGTGAACAGACTGGAGAGAGTACAATCCCAAAATGGTGGAGGAGGGCATATGCCAAATTCCCAACAACGTAGAATGATTCATGACCCTTCAGATTCATTAGCTCAAAGAGGAAAGGTGTTTCTGTCTATGTATCCTCTGTTTTGTGTTTGCTTAATTCTCTATCATTTTACAAAACCATTTTTACCAGGTAATGGTTAAAGAACTGAAATAAATCTTCTTGCAGCATATAGCAACAAAAATATTATTTTTTTAAAAAAAAGAAGATTCTTAAGATATAGGAACAACCCGCAGTGTCACGCATGGCAAAAGAATTTTTACAACCAGGGAATCTACTCTGCAAGTAAAAACTTACAGCTAATTTAATCCTTTAAACCCAAATAAACTAAGGAATAATAGATAATAATACATTGCCCAAATAGCAACTGCTGCACCAAAGAAAATGGTCCAACAGAGTTTGCAAGATAACAAAGGCATGAACAATGCATTAATTTTTCAGTGAACATGAAAATCATTCACAGTATCCCTCAAGCATTTGTCAAGATGCCACCCTTTACATTGCAGTTGCCACTGACGTCAAAATCAGTAGTAGCATGTCCAAAATATTAACTCAATGAATTCAAATTATTTTAATAATTTAAAATTTCAAACTTGGAAGTGCACAGACCTACCTCTGCACATTTTTTTGGTATCACGAGACGTGCCAGCTTGTGATCAGCATCACTAGCAGACAATAATTTCTCGAACAATGGAATGACAACAGAATTTGTTCTTACTTATAGTCAAGGATTGTTTACATGATGCCAAGTTAGAAACATAATAAAATGAATGCAAGCTCACATCAAAGCCATTCCCAGCATACCATTGAAAATTGAAACAGATTGAACAAGAGATAAGACAAATTGGAAGAACCTCGGGTGACTTCTCAACAGCTTGATAATATAGCTAGAGTGTCTATCTTATATACAGAGAAATCAAGAAGATGAATGGAAAATTAGAGGATACTTTCTGGCGATCTGTTGTAACTCTTGATCAGTCACCCGAGGCCAGTATTGAGGATCTATCTGGATTGGCCTAGTGGCATCCCCTTGTGGTTCTCCAATTCCTATTTGAGTTTCAGAATATAGACATCGTTTTCGTGCCTGAAATAACAAGTGTTAAAATTAAACCTTACAGCATAAAAGTGAGTACAAAGTAACCAATTAGGGAAAACATGAAGCACCAAAATCATGGCAACTGTTGAAAGTTATAAGCATAAGGGGCAAGAAAGCAACAAAATGTGATGAGAAAGAAAGTAGCTTCCTCTTACCAGAATGAAATTAACCTTTGAGCATTCCATGCAGATCACTCCACCAAAATCCAACAGCATATATGCATGGAATGATGCAATACATCCGCAGTGAACCAACTGCAAAAGAAGTTTGGAATAACATAGAAAAGGCAATGTTGAAATCAAGTATCTTCAACAGATGATTTGATCCACCAATTAATTTTAGCAAAAATTGGTGCAGCAAATAGCAACTTCTCAATGCACCTTTCCACAAGATTCGCAGTCCCTCCAACCATCATCATTTGAATGATAAGTGTCACAGAATCTTCCTTCCTCATACAAAGAGCTAAATGCACAATGGACCAAGTCAGATGTTGAAAGGTACAGAGATGCATCAGAAGATAAATGATGTCAATTGTGTCTTTTCATGCTTCACCATATTAAGTTGAGATACAACAAAAGTGTCCAATAACGATGATAACCTAATATAAATTATATAAATTTCTCACTCTTCTCGTGACAAACTCAACACACCATTAACTAGAATATATTGACTCCTTGTTTAATTCATAAATAATTTTTTTTAAAAAATCCCTTTTATTATATTATATTTTATTGACTTTTTATTTTTATTTTTTAATTACATTATATCTCAATTATAATGAAGTATAACGAATCATCAATTACAACACAAATCATAATTACATATAAACTTCTTTGGGAAGGGATTTGGGAAGAAGGAAAACGTGTATAAAACTAGATGAAATGTAGTTATATTTTATTCACATTTCACACACCTTTTTCCTTTTCCTTCCCAAATCCCCCAACTAAGCACAACATTAGTGGGAAATAGAGACCCTAAATAAAACCAAGGGGATAAACCTATATGCATGCAGAAAGTTAAAATGGTTTTATTATAGTGATGTGTATGATATTGGAATAGTTTTGAAAATTAGATAATTGATTTTTTTTTACCAAACTAAACTGTGTTCCAAACCAGCCTAACCCAATAATTTGACTTATTTGTCCCCCTCCACCAAAATCCTAGTTCCGCCACTGCAAGAGAGCATGTTATCCAAGTTTAAAAAATGCCAAACATATAACTCCTGCCAAGTTAAACTACAATTCCACCCAAACCATAACACACTTGGTAGGGAAAATCGTGCTTATATATCACCATAAATCTCATTACGCAGCACTCCTTTTAACTTCAATTCACCAATTAATCACCAAGCCCAAAATTCAAGAATTATATATATATGCCCAATTTTTTATTCCTGGTGATCCTAAGTCTGCATGAAAACCTCAAGGAATGCAACCATGTTTGCACATCGATGCAAAAGGAACGATTAAAACACATGTAAAATTCCCTTCAAAGCAAACCCACCAATATCTAGCACCAATTACAGCAAAAAACGTTCCACATTCGAGCAACGTAGAGTCATTACAAGATTTCTTGACATGCAAGAAAGCAAAAAAAAGGCTCAAAAAGAGAGCCAAATGCCTCAAATTCAAGATTAGAGCAGAGAAATATAAAATAATTAACGTATTAATCACTTACTCAAATTGATTAGAAACACTACAAGTCAACAAATAGGCTATAAATTCATTCAAGCAAATTATCAAACACAAAGATATCAACAATTTCAAAACCCATCAACGTAATTCACAGAGTGAGATAGAGAAAGAGAGAAGGGTTTATTACGAGCATCGATTGCAGAGCTGAGCGAAGTGGCCACTGCGAAGCCTCCAACCGTTTCTGAACTGGGTGGAGTTTGAGTCCTCGCACTGAAAACAGGCTTTTCTAGACGATGAAGAAGCCATTGAAGCTCAGAACAGAGACCAATAAACCCTAGAGAGAGAGAGAAGAAGAAGAAGAAGTAGAAGATTGTGAAATGGAAATCTGGGTTGAGGGTAAAGAGTGGGGAATTGAGAGAAAGTGGGGGTGATAGTGTAATTATGAGATGAGTCAGTGGTTCTTCACATACAGCAAGGAAGAAAATTCGATTTTAGACATTGTTAGAAGAATCAGATTACTGAGATTACTGACCCTTTATTAATATTATGATTAATTTTGTGTATTTTTTGGGCATACCAAAAATACAAAAATGAATATAGAAAATATTTACACCAAGTTTGAGAATCACCTAAAATAACTAAAAAATTATTACTACAAAGTTTACTTTTTTTTCTTCCCTATTGTTTATAAATCTTTTCGTTAAAAGACAAATATGTTTAAAGTTGAGCTTCAAAAAAATTTCAGAGTCTTGTGAGGTTTATTATTGATCTCATTTTGGCATGTGAATGGTTGATTTTGTACGACTTTCAATGTCTTTGAAAAATAAATGACAAATATATCAATCCAAAAATTGTAAATTATTTACTTTTTGTTTTGTATTTGAAAAATAAATGATAAATATATTTTTAAAAATAAATTATATTATTTTTAAAAAAATAAATATGATAAAATAAAAAGAACACGATTATCTAATCGATCTTATTTCTTTTAATAATAATATTTACAAAAGGTCCTACACAGTAAATAACTTGAATTATTGAAACAATATGTACAATAGTCTTAAAAATTCCTCAAATTCTTTTAAATTTATATTTGAATTTTTTGAAAAAAAATCCAACTCTATAGGAGGTTAATTTTCGGTGGAAGTTGATGATGATTTCAAGTGGGGCCCATGCTTCCATTTGGATACGAGTAGAAGCGGGTTGGCAAGAATATGAAAAATTAGTGAAAGTTTTAATTAGAACTATCATTAATGATGTGATAATAGATTTTATTTATAGTCGTAATTTTTTTTTTTTTTTTTTTTTTTAATCTCATTAATGGTAAGTTTAAAGTTATCAAATTAATGGTCTCTAGTATGATTGCAAAAATAAAAAGGTAAAGAATTTTGTTAGCATAGGCTCTGTTTCAGACGCGCTATTTGGACTTTGGGATATTTTTTATTTTTTTAAAAAACGTTAAAAAGTAAAAAAAAATTATTAAAAAAATAAAAAAATTGTACTATTTAGGAGAAGTTTGTGGATGAAATCTAAAGAACAAAGTTACTTTTGAATTCAATTATCCAATAGTTAAAAAGTTAAAAGTCAAAAAGTCAATTAGGATAGAATGGTCATTTTAATTTTATTATAATATTTTATTATATATTTTTTTAAGTAAAAGGTCAAAAAGTATTTTTTAATTAAAAAGTCAAACGGTGCACTTATAAAATATTTTATAATAATTAATAAGAAAAAATATTATATTTAATTTATAATTATTTTGTTTTTTCTTTTATAATTATCAAATTAATTTAAAAAAATTAAATATCTTTCCAAACACAACTTTTAACCAAGTTAAAATAGTTAAAAAATCAACTAAAATAGTCAACTTTTCAAATGAAGCCTTAATGAGTTGAGTTAAGTAGTGAATTATTTAAAATTAAAATTTTAACTAATTGAGTAAATAAATTATATTTGATTTTAAAATTTATGTATTTTTAAAAAGGAATAGTTACCAATCTATTCTATTAATTAGATTTATTTATTTAAGGTCCTGACTGATAAATTTATCACTATAAATTTATTTATAAAAATAAGAGAGACTAATTTATCAATTAGACTTAATAGGTAATAAATTTCAAAAATAGGACTTATTAATAATTAATTTTTAATATCAATCTCAAATAAATCTCAATTATCTCGTTTGAGTAATTTTATTTTTTAAAAATAAATTTATTGTTCAAAAAAGTTATTACATCAAGTTTGAATGGAGCTGGCAGAATTATCATCATTCAAAACATGTTGAAGTTTAATTGGGTTAATTGTTTCAAACAAGTTTTTAATAAATCGAATATAAATTATGTTTTGAATAGATTGTAAATTACAACAAAAATACAACATACTTAAAAATATATTTTCAAAAAATAATGTGTAGTCAAGATTCATTTTACCATGTTTGGCAACTTAATTTTTTTGTTAAAATAGTCACACACACACACACACACACACACACACAAAAAGTCAAAAAATTATTAAATGATAAAGTTAAATATCTAAGTAATTCATAATTTTTGATAAAATTAGAAAAGGTTATTTCCAAACAAAATAGTTTTTTTCACTTTATAAAAAAAATTTAAAACTAAAAACTATTAAAAAAATAATTCTATACCAAATAAAAAGTTCATACATAATGATATGACTCATTGTGAACCTTTTATTTCAAAATTAAATACCATTAAAAATAAATTTATTTATAATAATGATATTGTCACATATTCTTGTTAAATATTTTGTATGAATTAAATTTTTCTTAAAAAAATTAATTTCCAAACGAAACCAAATCTCCTATATAAAAATTGAACCCATATCATATTTGGGAAAATATCAATTAGTGATATTTTAAAAAAATTATTATAATTTATTGATAATTTTTATAAATAGTAATAATTAAAATCTTAAATTTTTTTTATGAATTTATAATTTTTTAAAAAAAAATTCATTGAATTGTAATTTTGCCATTATATTTTGGTAAAAATCTGTGTTTTTTTCTTACAAATTTTCTATTTTCTTTTTTTTTGAAAGTTTAAATGAAGAATTGGATTAATATATTGCCACCTGTCTGTTGAGCAGCTGAGCTGGTCTAGACTTTGCACAGGACTGTGATAGATGAGGCTTTTTTTTTTTTTTTTTTAAATTTTTTTTATAAATAAATGTAATAATCATAAAATAATTACATTATAAATAAGACTTTTTTTTAAAAAAAACAATCCTGAAACACAAGTTATACCATGCACACTAATGAATTACAATCATACACACAATAATTTTACCATCATAAGAATATCATTTTTTTTATCATTACGTTAGTGAAATGCAATTTTCTCTGCAAGCAAAAGACAAAACTAAAAGCGAAAAACAAAACAATAATAATGAGGGTATTTACAAAGTTAGTTATTTTAATTTTTAATTGTGTTTTAGAAGATAATTGAATATTTTTTATAATTAGATGTGATGTTTGTGATAGAATGTGGATATTTGGAAAGTTGACTATTTTAGTAGGTTATTTCAATTTTTAACTATTTTAGTATGTTAAATTTTTTATGTTTGAAAATATAATTGAATTTTTTTATAGTTTGATGTAATATTTGCGAGATATAAGTGTAATGATTATAAATTTAATGTGATATTTTATTTTATTAATTATTTTAATCTCTTTTTTTTTTGTGAATTTTAGATCAAAAAATAAAAACTAATATTTGCCAAACAAGCCTAATAAGACAAAGTGAGTGTTTGGGAAGTCAGTTTTTTTGTAAATTTTTTTAGCTGTAAGATATTATTGGAGAAAAAAAAATTGTGTTTGAAAAGATAATTAAGTTTTTTTGTAATTGGATGTGATATTTGTGAGAGAAAAAATGAAATGATTATAGAATTTGATGTGATATTTTATTTAGATTTATTTTTTTTATTTTAGAACTAATTTATCTTTTAATGATAAAAATATAAAAAAAAATCCAAAAAAATTGTTCCCAAACACCACCTAAAGAATCAAAAACCGAGGTTTGAAATGGGTGCTCAGCCCAATGCCCATATCACGGGCGCGTTACAACCACACCCCCTAGCCATTACTCCCACTTTTGGACAGAACTGTTTGCCGCCGTACTACATGGTCAAACCTTTAGGCCACGTTGGTTGAATTCTTTCATTTTTAGAGTCATAGTTTGACAATGTCTGACAGGTTAGTTTTGACTAAAATAGTGACAAAAAGTTAAAATAAATTAAAAAATTGATAAGATAAAATATTAAATTTAAATTATAATTATTTTTTTATAAAAGTTAAAAAAATTTAAAAATTTATTCCAAATAAGACTTTGCCTATGTTTGGAAAGTGGGTTTTTGAACTTTTTTGGTTAAAATAGTTACAAAAAAAATAAAATAAAATAGGTTTTTTAGTTCAATAAGACAAAACATCACATTCAATCCATAATCATTACATTCTTTCTCTCACAAAAAAATTTAACAAAACCCAAAGTCCTTCCCAAATCATACTTTTTAGCCGAGACCAAAATAGTCAAAAAGTCAAAAAGTAAATCCACTTTCCAAACGAAGTCTTTTTAGTTTCAGATTAAAAAATTAAAAAGTCAATTCACATCTCAAACAAAAGTTTTATAAAGTATTTTTAAAATTATTTTTTAAAACAAATTACATCTCTCATATTTTGTATTTTTTATTGTTTTAGTTCCTATATTTTTAATTTGCTTAATTTCAAATTTTGGCTTATTTTAGGGACAGCGAAATAAGCTGTTGATTAATTTATTTTTATCCTATCACTTTTATATTTTTTGTCCGTCTTTTCGAAATATGTAAAAAAATTCAGTTTATAAGATCTATTTTAGCAATATTGTTAAAAGTCAGCTTTTTTACTCTTTTCAGTCGCATTGCCTTTTTCTTTTTTTGCACATTTTTTTTAAATAAAAAAATAAAAAATAAAAAATCAACTTTTAACCTACTTTTTCAAAATAGGCTAAGTCATACCCAAAATAATTCTTGTGTCAATTTGGTTGAATTAATAACTCTATTTGAATTTTTGATGAAAAATTATTATTGAGTTGGTTAGGGTTAATTTACTGAATTGATCAAGTTTACAATCTTATTAAACAAATATGGCACATGCAATTTATGTTAGTCTTTTTCATTAAAAAATGTTAATTAGATTAAATTGGGACAAGTAAAAAAATACAGAATAAAGATTGAGCCAGTTCAAATTATAGAAGTTAAAATGACACAAAGACCAAATTAAGTAATGCTATACAAACAAAAAAAAATTCATATAATATAATGATATGACTTATTGTGAACCTTCATTTTAAAACAAATACCATTAATGATTAATTTATTTATAATAGTAGTATTGTCATATCACTTTTGTTAAGTTTTTTATATGAATTTGTAAATAAAATTTTCATTTCTATTTGTTTCCTATTTTGTTTTTTTGTTTTTGGCCTTTTTCAATTATTTTTGTTATATTCTCTCTTCCTTTTTCGAGCTCACTATGTGCTGGGAAATTTTAACATACAACATTTAAAAAAAAGTATACTATATACATCTCTAATTATGTTTTTTTTTTTAATTATGATATTATTTTAATTATGATTCATGAATTCTTTAGTTATACCTCATGTTATGTTTAGTTGTGATATATATTTTTTATTTTGTAATTATAACTTAAAAAGTTAAAATTATACAAATTTTCTTTTTAATTATAAAGTACATATAGTACACGATCTTTGAAAGGGGTGGACCATAGTATTTCTCATCATAAATGCTTATTACTTTGCATGCAAACGTGGTTAATATCATCAATCGATTAAAATTTATTTAAATGTTTTCCCCATTTGAAAAATAACATCCGAAATAAAAGCCCAATAAGTTGTTTTTCAAGATTTTCTCAAGTTTTAGAATATATTTTCATAAAATTTTATAATTCTAGACCTGTGTCCGAGCTCAATATTCAAACTATGACTTGTAAATCACACACCGCCTTAATTGCATTCGATTATGACAAATTTCAAAATTACTCGTGGATTAATAGATTGTGCAAACGGACTGAATAACCGTATCCTTTAATACCTCAAATGGTGGCATTTAACAAAACTTTGAGTTAATTTCCAATGTACCGAAAACAAAAAAACAAACCTTGAGTTGCAATCAAGGTATTTTGAAAAGTTTGGAATTATAAAATCTAGAAATATATGTGGTTTAGAAAATACCACAAAACTTGGTGAAATGTTAGTAATAGTTACAAAAAGAAAATACCACTAATATTCTGTAATGACCCTCACACTGATTACCGATTAATTACTGATTATGGCTAAACTGAGACTGATTGTGACTGATAATTGAAGTAATTGAAATACTAAATTGATTGACTGAAATCTAAAACTGAATTGATTGCCTGTATCTGTTTGAATTGCATTTTATCTGTTTGGCTGTTTAATTATCTGTTCAGTGTTTATGTTTAAACTGTTAATTGAAGGCCCTATCGGCGGCCGAATCAGAAATTGATTGATGTTCCATGATCTGTAGAAATAAGGTGATTTTCTGGTGTATTTAATTAAAATGTGATTTGGTACGATTAAATTAGATTAAATATTGATAAAATGCAAAGTTTGGCTTATTTACATTAGTGCCACTTAGTGGCCCACTTCATACCATACTTGAGGCTTGATTATATCCTTAGAAACAACACTTCCATCAGCCATTCTTCTTGATTCTAGCCGACTAGAGAGGGAGATAGGAGAGAGAGAGCTTGGTTTCATCTCATTTTGCTTGGTGATCTTGAAGAAATTGAAGCTTAAGTGCATAATTGAGCCTCCATACCTTTAATTCAAGACTTAAGGTAGATTTATTGTCTCCTTGTTTGTGTTTTGAGTTGATTTCTTGCATGGTTTGGAGTGAGTTGAAGTTTAGAGCCAATTTATGGCTCAAATTGTGGTGTTGAAGCTTAATTGTTGCATATATGTACTTATATTGAAGTTTTGAGGTTGTAGTTCTTAATTCCTCACATGCATGTCTATATTTTGAGAGTAATCCATGATTTCAACATGTTTTGCAAGATTTGAGCTCATTTGAGCAAGCTTTGAAGCTCTAAATTGGTTTAAATTCATGCATGTTCTTCATGTTCATGGAATTTGTTCGAAATTGAGTTTGAATTAAACACCATTGGGCTTTGATTTCATAAATTAAGCTTTGAATTATGTTATTCTATGTGTTTACAAATGTTTTCTAGAAATTTGGCCCAAGAGGATCGAAAATTTTACATTTAAACTTGATTTTGAGCTTGGGACTCAAATCTGGAATTTTCAGATTTTGGTAGTCCTTCGGCGGAAGTGCCGCTCGGCGGAAAATCGAGCTCGATTTTACCTTTGCATTCTGATCGTCGATCGGCTCGAGCGGGGTTTTTGGCGCTCGAGCGGGACCTTGTGTCTTCGCTCGAGCGGGTATCGAGCGCCCAACCAAGCGTGATTTTTGAGTATCTAGTACTTTTTGGTCCGCTCGAGTGGGAAAGTTTACGCTCGAGCGGGGACCTTTATTGCATGTCTGTTCGAGCGGGGAAATATGCGCTCGAGCGGGACTTTATTTTTCTAAAAATTCTGAAAATATTTTCTGAACACATCTTTGCGTCCTCATCCCATCCTAGGCATTCGTAGGCCTAGTTTAAGACATCTTAATGAGGATATAGATGTAGAACACACCGAGGCATGTAGGGATTAAATTATTATTATCCTTCTCAACTGTGTAGCTCAGTGTGTGTTCGTTCTGTATTGTTTAGGGTTGGCATCCCGAGGAGACGCTCTAGTTCACTGTAACCCAGAACTCTGTGAGTAATAATTGTGTAAAGATATGTTTAAAATGATTATCTTCTGAATACTGAACTGTTTACTGAACTGATATTGCTTATTGAATGAATGTATGTCCTATATTCTCGAAGCATCTTGTGGCATCTTTAGCACCTCATTTCTTTATTCTATTCTTACAGATATCTCTGTCGGTTCCTCGGGACCACTATCACATCTTGATTGATGGACATCATTATTGTTAGGTCTTTAAGACCTCACTTCTTTATCTTTATTCGCTAATGGATGTACCACATATGACTGATTGTACTGAACAACTGAAATACTGATTGAAATGAACTGTTTTCACTACTGTAAGGACATTCATTCTAAACCCCTTTACGCTTTATGTTATTCACTAGGCTTTCGCTCACTGCTCATATATATATATGTAGGTGTACAGGCACCGGATCAAAGCTAGAGGCGTCGGGGTAAACTCCAGTTTTGTCAAGCCAACCAATGTGCTTCACTACGAGGTTCCGAGCCTGCCAAGCTAAGGCTTAGGGGTGTTTTTATTTCCCCGTTTGTCTCTGCCTTTGTTTTGTATCTTGCATAGGTAGCGGCACCATACTATACTGTTAGTAGGGATTAAATCCCTGTACTGAATGATTGTAAATATTGTGCATAACTGTTCTGTACTGAATGTTTATATGTATAAAAAGTCTTTTTGCATACAGGCTGTCACAGCTCAATGGACATTATTTTATTACTGTAATGGCGTCCGCCATACCCCTGTACTTTGTTTTACTATATTACTGTTAAGCAGGCCTTCGGTAATCTCGGATTACTGGCCGGTTACGGTACCAAACCCATAGGGACGAGTTTGGGTCGTGACATATTCACTACATGAACATTATTTTTTTCTTTCCAGAGAGTGAATAATAGTTGTAATTTCATTTTTATGTCTATGAAATTTTAACAATTATTGATGAGGAAAATATATCTTTCTTTTCTTTTGTTTATATATATATATATATATTCTGTTTTTGGATAAACTTGCCATCCAAACTGGCAATGAGAGTTTTTAGGATTAAAAAAAAGAATAAATTATAAATACATTTCTTGAAATTTATTTAGGCCAAGTTTGACATATGGTCAAAAAGTCAAAAAACTAAAAAGTTACTCAAAAAGTTAAAAAGTTATTACTATTCACCAAAAGTCAAAAAGTACGGCTGCACAACTCTCAATCATAATTTTTCCCTACACACTAATTTATACAATTTTTTAATATACATTTTTTCATAAAAAGTCAAAGAGTTAACCCAAACAACCATATTTTCTTCCTCAACTTTTTAGTCCAAAAATTCAAAAAGTGTACTTATTTAGGACATCCCAAACAATCCCTTAAAATATGAATTATTTAAAAATTACATCCCGTTCTCTCAAATTTTAATATCAGAATAAATGACTTATTTTATTAATAAATCTTAAGTCAATTAATAATTTTTAATGATTTTATAAATACATTTCAATTAATAATTCTAGTACTTTTATTATTGCATAGAAGAGTAGTTAAAATTTAAAATTTTTTTATTAATTTTGTAAAATAAAAAATTCTAACATAGAGGTATTTGTAATTTTCAAAAAAAACTTCATGGGTGTATTAATAATTTATTGCCAAAACAAATAGAAAATGGATATTTGGCATGTCTGGCCTCCTTTAGGGATATTATTTTTTAGTTTAAAAATTAAAAAATTATTAAAAAGTCAAAAAGTTAATGAATTATATAAAAATGTCAAAAAAATTATTTTTCTCTATTTTTTATATATATTTTTGTAAAACATTAAACAACTATCTCAAATATATTATTTTATATTTTATATTTTAGTTAAAAAATTAAAAATTATTAAAATAATCCATTCACAAACTAGGAAAGTAATTTCACACAAGCCTGCTAGTCTGGGACAGTCCCGCCATTTGGTCTAGTTCCGGAGTACTTGTGCTTGTGTTCGTTACTAGATTCGGGCCCCCCAATTTTACTTTATTTTATTATCCACATTTGTTACATTAAACTATTAGATTCTATTCCCTATCAGATGAATCTCAACAAATATATTGACCAGTCGTTTCGCAACAGCTTAATTTATTCAAAAATTAAAAATGTAATATAAACTTTCTATATCTTGTAGTTTTTTTTTTTGTTAAAAAATTATTAAGCACTTTTATTTTTTCCACTTTATATTCTAATTTAAAAAAAATTTAAAATTACTAAAAAAATCACTTCCCAACCAAATCCTTACCCAGAAAAAAATTCAAATATAAAAAATTTACTAGCCCAGTTTCTTGGACCATACAAACCTTTAGTAGCCTCATAGAGTGATTTGTACTTATCCATTCAAGTTTCGAGAATATTTTTTCTTTGAATTTTTTTTTTGTTGATAAAGATAGTATTTGTATGTTAGTAGTGAAATTATAATGCAATCCACTAACTCTTCGTAGACTTGAAATTAAAATATTACTTTGGCACCTGAATACTATTTCTATGATCACTTGGGCTACAATCGAGTTTTTTATTGAATAAGTCTACTACCAGAAATTGATCATAAAATCAGACATCGAACATATATGAATAGATAATATTTTAAAAGTGAATTCTTATTAACAAACTTTGTAAGATCTTATTCATTCGCTTATATTTTATTTCTTTTTTTATGATTAATTTATGTATTCATAACAAATATTTATGTATTTATTTGGTTGTATTTTTTTTTTTTTTTGGGTTAAAGAAATACAAAACAAAACACATAATACACATTAATGAGTTTTATAAAATTTGTAAGCATGACCCATTTTTGAAAAATTTACCCACCGTATGTGACTAATTTACGGGTTTCTAGATTTATTTTCTTTCGTTTTTAGTAAAATTATTAAAATGAAATTTCAAAAAATATTAATGTGAAAATATTTTAAAATAAACATTAAAAAATATTTTAAAACAACAATTTTAATAAATAATAAAAAAATATTTTGAAAATTCTCTCGAACTATTTTCCTAAAAAAAATAAAATAATGAGTGTTTTTATTTTTTAAAGGGTAAACACACTGACATCTCCTGAGGTTTTTATTTAATACAGATTCTTCCTCACGTTTAAAAAATTATATTTTCCGCCTCGAGATTTGTAATCTCATTATAAATTATTCCTAAATTGTTGATGTCATGCTCTAAACTTTTCTAAATGACCATTTTGCCATTTTTTTTTTATTTCATCTTTCTATTATCATGATTACATTCTGGAACTTTCTATCATTAGATTCTACCCAAACATATTCTTATTGAGTGATGATATACAAACATAAATTTTATATAAAATTTTCAAACACAATGATATAATTTAATAGTGACATTTCACTTTAAAATAAAAACACTTATAAACATGATTTATATTTACAATAATATCACTATCATAATATTTTTATGATATTTTTTGTATAAATTTTTATATATGAATAGAATTTTTCATTTTTATTTCCATCATCATTTTTATTTCTCATCTCACCTGCATTTATTACATTATTATCAAATACCGTCATTCATATTTATTACAATATTACTAAATTTTTGTATTTTTATAGGTTTTTTTTTTTTTTGGTATTTGGTGAATTTAAAAAAAAAATCACAAAATATTACACTTATCAAGTATATATAGATTAGGTGCATCTGAAAAATAAATAAAAAAAAATTGGTTAAGATATTTAAAAAAATCAATAAAAATAAAAAAATACGAAAAATAATTTTTTTTTTTGTGTGAGTTAAACTAAAAAAGATTATTATTATTTCTCTTGAAATGAAATGAATAAAATATCAGTATTATTTTATTATTTTATAGGTATATAGGTTAAGGGACAAATATGTCATTTTAATTTGACAGATGGTAAATATAATTTTTCAAACGTGAGGGGAGAATTTGTATTAAATAAAAATCTCAAGGTGTTAGTGTAATTGACCATTTTTAAAAAAACATAATAAAAAAATTAAATTACAAATACTCATCCTAATGTTTGCTTAAAATACAAATTATTCTCACCGTTTAGAAAATTACAAATACTCCATTATCAAATTTTTTTATTTAACAAGATTATTGGAAAAATAAAATTTCTCATTGTTCTTCTATGTAATAATAAAATTATCAGAATTACTAATTCAAATAAATTTATAATATTATTAAAAATTATTAATTGATTTGATAATTTATTTATAAAAGATACTATTTACTATAAAATTAGAAATTTTAATGAACGCGATGTAATTTTTAAAATCACGTAAATAATTTGTATTTTTTGTAAACTTTTATAATTTATCAAAAAAATAAAAAAAAACACACTATCAAACCAGTCTGTTTTTTTGGAAAACAGAAGTAACTTTGTTGTAAAAAAACCAGCCACAATAACCAACCAGCTTCATTTTAACGAGATAATTTCTGTTTCTGCCATTAATCCATCAATCCTCCGACGTGTAAACCTCCCAATTTAGACTTGTTTTCACAAAACGTTTTTCATCAACTCACATACCCATCCTTTTACAGCTCATACTTGGCAGTTTTGTTTTCAAAAAACACTTTCAAAAAAACTCATATAGATAGACTCACCAAATTCACAACAATCACAAACTTCATTCATTCAATCCAAATCCCCTCAATTCATCATACATTACTCAAATTTGACAATACCTGGCAGTTTTGTTTTCAAAAAACACTTTTAATTCAAAATCTCTAATTGTTATAAAATTTTTCTCATTTCAATCGGTTGAAATTTGAGATACTGAGATACTATACAATCAATCATGTTATCGGTGCCGCCGCAGCCTCTGAGTTTGTTAGAGGAAATGCTGGATACGCTCCGGCGGAGGGACAAGGAAGACCGGCAGGAGGACTCGCCGCCGGCGTTGCCGGTGAGGCCGATTTCTAGGGCTCGGCTTCCCTCCGCCAGAATAATCTTGCCGGCGAACATTGATGTGATCGCCGGCGGGGAATCTCCGGCGAACTTGTCTAAACAATCTAGTAAAAAGAAAGAGGTTAAAAAAGCTAGGGTTTGTAGTTTCGGGAGTAAAAAGTACAGAGAGCTTCCCGATCAATCGCCGTATGTTACGGTGGCGGAAGAGAAGGAAGGTGAAGTGAGGTTAGAGGAAACAAAGCGTGCAAATTTGGCAACTGAGCATTTGCCATCGATGCCGAGGTTTCGGGAGTCTGAGTGGGATGACAACATTGGTTATTTTATTAAGAAGGTAAAAATCCTTGATCAAATTGTGTTGTTTTGTTACATTTAATCTCATATCTGTCTAGAGGTAAAAACTCTTGGTCAACTTGTGTTGTTTTGTTACATAATCTCATTTCTGTCTGAAGTTAAAAGCCCTTGATCAAGTTGAGTTATTTTATTACATTTAATATCATTTCTGTCTAAATGTAAAAACCCTTGATCAAATTGTGTTCTTTTATTAGATTCGTTTGTTAACAGGCTAATTTAGTAACTTTTTGACTATTTTGCTAAAATATAAGCTAAAAAAAATTAATATGTTTGGGATGATATTTTGGCTTTTTGCAAAAACATGTGCAAAAAGTAGAGAGAAAAGAAAATTTTTGACTTTTTGGTATGTGTTGTTGGCTTTTTGATATTTTTAGTGACTTTTTAACTGTTTGGCTAAAAAAGTCACTTGCCAAACGAGGCCATTTCATTTTAGTCTAAAGGTAAAAACCCTTGATCAAATTGTTTTTATTTATTTATTTATTTTTTTATCACACTAATCTCATTTCTGTCTAGAGGTAAAAACCCTTGATCAAATTGTGTTGTTTTATTACATTTAATCTCGTATCTGTCTAAATGTAAAAACCCTTGATCAAATTGTGTTGTTTTATTACATTTACTCTCATATCTGTCTAAAGGTAAGGTAAAAACCCTTGATCAAATTGTGTTGTTTTATTACATTTAATCTCATTTTTGTCTAGAGGTGAAAACCCTTCATCAAATTGTGTTCTTTTATTAGATTTAATCTCATATCCATCTAGAGGTAAAAACCCTTGATCAAATTGTGTTGTTTTGTTACATTTAATCTCATATCTGTTTACTTGCTTGTGTTATGTGATTTACCAACTTGTTCATTCAAGATTTCAATTGTTGATCACCCATATCATGTTTTTGACTAGTTATTGGGTATATTCTTCTTTTTTGATCAATCAAAACCCCTTATCTTTCATTATGTTTTGCGAAAAGTCTATAAATCATACTCTCTATTTCATCTTCAATTCTTTCTTTATGAGAATCTTTGTGAAAGATTTATAAAGCACATTAATTAGGACACTTCAAAGAATGTTTGTTTGTTTGTTTGTTTTTTTTTGTTTTGTTTTGTTTTTTTTTTTTTTTTAAATTAAATTCTTTGAGACCTTGTATATATTGTACCTCTTTCAATATGCGTAAATGTCTTGATTTTAATCGTGTCAGGAATATTATATATATGTGCTTGATTTTTTATTGGACATAAGATAGGTGTTCAGGCCGTGGACAATAATTTGTGTGATTATTTTATTTTTATTTTTTGTTTGGTTTTTCCCCAGCAATAGCATATTTTCCCATTGCTTGTGTAGTTGGTTTTCAATATTGCTCACAATGGTACATGTGTTTTTCCTAAAGATTATTCATTTGGTTGACAGTCACTGACATTACGAGTAATTTGTTTCAGAAACTTCGTGTTTGGTGTCGGGTCCCAAAGGGGCAGTGGCAGTTGGGACATATACAATCAACTTTAGGGGCAAAAGCAACTGTTTTGCTGTTAGATGGAACTGTGAGTTCATAAATTCTACACGCCTTTTTAAATCTTATAACTGTTTTAAAACACTTTTACTTACATCTTGTTATTACTACAGGTTGTGAAAGTGTCGACAGGAGAGCTCCAACCTGCAAATCCAGACATCCTTGAGGGCGTGGATGATCTCATACAGCTCAGTTATTTGAATGAGCCATCAGTTCTTCACAACCTTCAGTACAGATATTCTCATGATAGTATTTATGTATGCATAATTATGACATTTTATTTCCATCCCAACCAAATTGAGTTTCCCTTTTCCTTTTGTTTGACCTATGCTTGTGCTTGTTTCTTGTAGAGTAAAGCAGGACCGGTTTTAATAGCAGTCAATCCCTTCAAAGCTGTCCAATGTTATGGAAAGGATTTTGTCACGGCTTATAGGAAGAAGCTTCTTAACAAGCCTCATGTTTTTGCTATAGCAGATACTGCCTATAATGAGATGATGAGAGGTGAGTTAAACCATACTTGAAGGAATTTGAGAAAGAAATTAATCTATTTATACTTGTTACTAAAGAATTCATTTCTTACTTTACTCTTATCATTGATCTTGCAGATGAAAAAAACCAATCCATCATCATAAGGTTAGTTGAAATGCCTTTTTGTGTGTGTTCGAGGTCCATTAAGTGGAGACTCTCCTCTTGATGCTGTATTGATGCTTCCCTTGCTTTCCTTTTGTGGCACTCTTCTATAGTTTAGTTTTCATATACCATGAGATTTTGTGTTTCACTAATTCTACATGGCATGTCCCTGAGAAATCATTGATATCTATCTTATAGTGGGGAAAGTGGAGCTGGGAAAACGGAAACAGCAAAAGTTGCAATGCAATACTTGGCTGCTCTTGGTGGTGGCAGTGGTGGGGTAGAAAGTGAAATCCTCCAGACAAGCTCTGTACTGGAAGCATTTGGGAATGCAAAAACTTCCAGGAATGACAACTCTAGCCGATTTGTGAGTCTCTCTCTCTCTCTCTCTCTCTGTGTGTTCCAGCCTCCACTTCCCTTCTTCCAAACATGATGCACTCCTACATTTATTGTGCATTGTAATTTAAACATTCTTGATGAGTACTACCCCTTGATTTGAACAATACTTCAAAAGATATACAAATCAACTCACTCACACATGATCCTGATATTGTGCAGGGAAAGTTGATTGAGATTCATTTTAGTTCAACAGGGAAAATATGTGGTGCTCAAATCCAGACCTGTAAGCATGTTTAAATTGGAAAGTTGCTAAAAACAAACTTGATCTTGTGGCACCATTTCAATTGTGTTTACTAACTTGATTTATTTTGTGGCATAATCTGCTGTAAAACATCAACTCCTACAATAACCGTGGATAGTTCTGCTCGAAAAGGTAAGGGCCCGTTTGATGCCATTTTCATGTTTTTTTTTTTGTTTTGTCTTCTTTTTTTTTTTTGGTTTTGTTTTTGAAAGTTTTTCATGTTTTCTTTGAGCAGTCAAGAGTGGTTCAGCTCACCCATGAAGAAAGGTCGTACCATATCTTCTACCAACTTTGTGCTGGTGCTCCATCGGGCCTCAAAGGTTGTTCATCACATCCCATAATTATTCCATTTGTGCAGTGCATTTAGTTCTATTTAACTAGAAATGGGTATTAAAGTTACGGCTTTTGATAGACATGTTGGGTTCCAATACCAGGATATCCAAAAGTTACAAGTTATGTGACTATTGGTGTGGCACCACTTGTGCAATGAGCATTCATATTGCATCTGTTGATGCAATGAAAGAGTCTATATTAGTTGTGTCATTGAAATGTAGCTAAAGCCTCTAAATATATTCATATATTTTATGGGCAAATTAGAATTCAGCTTTATGAAGTTCTGAAATCATGACTGGTGGATTTTTTATGCCACCTGCAGTGTTGCTATATATATAGCAGCTGGCTGCAACTTTGATGGTTGGAATTTGCACCACAGATTTTTGGTCCACAAATATATTTTTTTGCCGAGAAGCTAGAGCTCTCCACTGGGGTTGTTTAACAACTCCGCCGGTCCGAAGCCTAGGTAAAGGAGAGGATTGTGTGTTAGGTAGCCGACAACCAACATGTAAAAAAGCTGCCCGGATAATGAATCCTAGTTTGCCGACCCCATTTGATGGGATTTAAGGCTTGATTTGGTTTAAGCTAGAGCTCTCCACTGTGCCTTTCTAATTAGATATGGCAGGGTTTTCTATATTAGCTTTTAAATTAGAGCCTGAGAGAATTTATGGCCTCTTACTTAGCATCATGTATATTTTTTTGTTTTTGCAGATAGACTGAACCTAAAAACGGCAAGTGTGTATAATTATCTAAATCAGAGTGACTGCTTGGTCATCGATGATGTTGATGATGCTCGGAATTTTCAAATGCTTATGGTAACTTAACCATTTGACTTCACTAAAGATTGAGATTTCTCTTGGTTCTTTCTGCCTTCCATTTAATGAAATTTTAACTGTAAGTATTTTTTTTATATTTTTTACAGGAAGCCTTTGATACTGTTCAAATTAGCAAAGAAGATCAAGAAAATGCCTTTGAAATGCTTGCTGCAGTGTTATGGCTGGGAAACATATCATTTCAAGTAATTGACAATGAAAATCATGTGGAAGTAGTGGCTGATGAAGGTAAGGTCTATATTTTGGTATTCTAAATGTTTATTGGGGAAATCTCAAATAAGTGGAACAGTGGAATTTTTTATTTTTTTATTTTTGCCCCCCCATTTTCATGAGGTGCAAGTCGCTCCTGTGTATGGCACAAGTCTTTCCCTTATGTCAAGACATGCACCAATAAAGATTCCATCTGTAGTGCAATTATTCTTTCACTGTCCCACTGAAATGCAATTACCGCAAAGTTGAAGACATACCCTCTAATAGCTCCTCACTTTGCTTTTAACAAATAGTAACAAATCCTGCATTCATCTCATTAAGCCTTCGTTTTGAAAGTTTTAGCCCCAGGCTTTTTGGCTAAAATAGTCATAAAAAAACAAAATAGGCTTTTTAGCTTAATAAGACAAAACATCACATCCAACCCATAATTATTACAATTTTTCTCTCACAAAAGTCAAAAAAACCAAAAAGCTCATCTTAAACGAGGCTTTTTAGCCCTAGGCTAAAATAGTCAAAAAGCCAAAAAGCCAACGTTCTTCCCAAACGAACCCTAAGGTGCTTTCTGGAAAACTTTTCTTACAAGTTTTGTAGGTGGTAATTTCATATAGTTAGATGTGCAAGACTGAATTGTTTTGGTGGAAAAATATGTAGTGCACTAATTTTCAGTGTCAGCTTTTGTTGGATATATGTAAAACGCTGTGCATGTTCCTCCAGGCAAGGACTCCTGCAAATCTGTCTTTGATTGCCATATAGAGTTCAACCCTCACTACTAATGAAAAATCTTATTGTGTATGTTTCTTGTGCATGTCTACCTGTCAATAATGCACAGATTCATCATAATTCTTTTTTTTTGAAGAAAAAAAAAAATGCAGACTTTATATATTAAAGCACCAAAGCTTATTTCTTCTTCTTTCTTTTGGCAGCTGTTACCAGTGCTGCTAGATTGATGGGTTGCAGTACTGAGGACCTGATGTTAGCTTTATCTACCCATAGAATCAAAGCTGGGAAGGATATTTTCTCCAAAAAGTTAACGTTGCAGAAGGTCTGCAAAATATTTATGTTATAACTCACTCTCTCTCTCTTTCTCACACACACACACACAATTATGTTGTGTCTGAGATTCTGAATGTATACATGGTATTAGTTACATATATCATATATGTGCCTAATCATATACATTCACATGCGCACGCAAATTCTTGGTAGTTGGTCCACATACTTCTAACATGGAACCCATTATTTTCTTTTACTCAGGCAATTGAGACAAGAGATGCTTTGGCAAAATTCATCTATGCAAGCTTGTTTGACTGGCTAGTTGAAGGAATTAATAAGTTGCTTGCATTGGGAAAACGGTGCACTGGGAGATCCATAAGTATCCTGGATATCTATGGTTTCGAGTCATTTAAGGTTTGTAATTTGTATTTATATGTTTATTGACATCTATTAACACAATGCAATCGTCTGACATTGGATAATTTCATCTGCTAATTTACAGAAGAATAGCTTCGAACAGTTTTGTATAAACTATGCGAATGAAAGACTACAACAGCATTTCAATCGGCATCTGTTTAAACTGGAGCAGGAGGTGAGCATCTCATATCTACGCTGTTACTTTTTGAGGAAATTATCTAACAAGAGTTTCTTCCTATTAGTTTATTTTTCCCCCCTTAAAATTTTTCTAAAAGAAAAGACCAACTTGAATTTAGTATATAAAGAACCACAAAAATGAATATGAATGTGATGTACCTAATGGGAAACACAGTTGAAGACACTTCTGGTGGATTTCAAGGTTTTGTGTCAAATTCTTCCTGCTCATGAAGTCAATTTAGGAGGACAACAATTTTTTTGAAACTCTTCAAAGAACTTGTAGCAAACTAAATGTATCAGAATATTAATGTTCAAACCTGTTTATTTTGTTTCTAGGAATATGAATCGGATGGTATTGATTGGACCAAAGTAGATTTTGAAGACAACCAAGTCTGTTTGGATCTCGTTGAGAAGGTATTGCTGTTTTTAAGCCCACTTTGCCTAATTCAAGCCATGTTCTTGTTGATGTAATACTGTTTATTCTAAACTGAAGTTGCAAATAGAATAAAATATGGAAAATTTTGGTTCCCAATTGTCAATTGAAGCACTAATTATATAATAAGTTCTCATCTCTTTGATACTATCTTATCATATGAAACCTAAATATAGATTTTCATATTTCAAGTCACTCTTTCATGTGTGGTGGATTGTGTATTCATGGCTTCATTGCTATGCATTTTGCAGAAACCTATAGGGCTAATATCTTTGTTGGATGAGGAATCAAACTTCCCCAAGGCCACTGATTTGACCTTTGCTAATAAGCTTAAGCAACACTTGAATGGCAATCCTTGCTTTAAAGGAGAAAGAGGTGGAGCTTTCAGTATTCGCCATTATGCTGGAGAGGTACGTTTAGATATG
Organism: Camellia lanceoleosa; assembly: GCA_025200525.1. Lineage (NCBI taxonomy): Eukaryota > Viridiplantae > Streptophyta > Magnoliopsida > Ericales > Theaceae > Camellia > Camellia lanceoleosa. Next base: position 24,705,924 of record CM045762.1, on the reverse strand, counting down.
GGTTAGCTGGAATTAATCAGAAACTTACAGCTCAATTGGTGTCTCTTTTCAATTATAATGTTAGTGTAATTACTAAAAAAATGTCCAACGAATGGGAAAAGCACTTGAGCCAACAATAAAGTTGATATTCAAAATGCACTTTGGACATTTGCAGTATGAATACTTACACTGTGTTTTTATTTTTTATTTTTATAAAATATTATTTAGGTTCTGTATGGCACAAGTGGCTTCTTGGAAAAGAACAGAGATTCACTGCACTCTGATACCCTTCAACTGCTTTCATCATGCAGTTGCCAGCTACCTCAGTTGTTTGCCTCCAATATGCTTAACCAATTTTTGAAACCAGCCAGCCCTTTCCACCATATGGGTGTTTCTGATTCCCAGAAGCAAAGCGTTGGCACAAAATTCAAGGTAGATACTTCTGATTTTTTATTTATTTATTTGTTTTTGAATTTGGTATATATGCAGCTGTAATTGCTTAAACTACCGCGTCATATAAATTTCAAGTAACTTTCTTCTGAAACCAAATTTGAAGATTGCAAGAACTTGTAGTAGCTTTTGCTTGTTGATGTGGTTATTTTTAAACATTCTTGAGTGCACACAAGTTTTTGGGTCAAATGGCCAAGTCCTTTTTGTTTCTGTAATGACATGAATATCTCAGAATTAATAATAAACAGACAAAAACAAAAATAAAAAAGATATAGTGTGTTTCAGTGCAATGGAATATGCTTATTGCATCAATTATGTTATGCAAAATAAAATTTGACTCTCTGGTATGCTTGTAGGGTCAATTATTTAAATTGATGCAGCAGTTGGAGAGCTCCACACCACACTTCATACGTTGCATTAAACCAAATAATAAGCAGCTTCCTGGCATGTTTGAAAATGATCTTGTCTTAGAGCAACTCAGGTGTTGCGGAGTTCTGGAGGTTGTCCGGATCTCAAGATCTGGCTATCCTACTCGAGTGACACATCAAGAATTTGCCAGAAGATATGGTTTCCTACTTTCAGAGGATCACCGTGCCTGTCAGGATCCATTAAGCATATCAGTGGCCGTTCTGCAGCAATTTGACATCCTCCCTGAAATGTACCAAGTTGGTTATACAAAATTGTACTTTAGAACAGGACAGGTGAGTTTATATATATCTTCAAGAGGTCCTTAACGTTGTCTTTATTAGTCCTATTACTGCATCATAACTGTGGTTTTCAACTTAAAAAGGATGAAGGTATTTAGGTGATCAAGGATCTTTCTGCAGTTTAAAAATGTATTCTTTGTACCGAAAACAATATTAGAAAGTATAATTTGTTGCAAAATTGGTATATTTTCATTAGCATGCTGGAAACATTATTTTTGGCAGAAAAATCAATGGGACTTTTCCATTACATGAAATGCCCGGGAAATTATGGGTTGTGTTTCAAAAACAAAAACTTCAACCAAAAAAAAAAAAAAAGAATGAAGGAGAAATCCTGCTCTAAACCTGACTAAGAAATTCGCCTACTTGAATTTTTGGAGTAGTATTTAGTTACAGGAACTCAGAACTTCAAACAAATTCTATGTTGACCTGCTGAGCTATAAAATAGTTCTTTCTAATTGAAGCAATATTTCCCTGAATATTGGTTTTCTTTGATGTGTTTAATAGATTGCTGCATTAGAGGATACAAGAAAACAAGTTCTCCATGGCACACTCGAGGTGCAGAAAAGATTTCGTGGTCAACGTGTTCGTCATCAATTCCATGAACTCAAGAAAGGAGTGATAGCACTGCAATCATGTGAGGCATATGAATTTTCTTTGGCTGTTTTGTATAGAAGAGGGTATTTTGCTACTTTTTTTATTTTTTTATTTTAGCTTTGTCTGTGCTCCATTCTAGGAAAATAAAAGGTTGCAATGTAGAATCTCTTCAGGATCTGTGTCTTGAAACATGTTTAGGCTTAGAAGTTCCAAATGGACCTACTTATCTTGGATTGGAGTCTATATCTTTCAGTTATATGGATTCTTTTGATTCAAAAGAGCCTCCGCCTTTTATGTATTTTACAATCACACAGGTTTCAATTATTTAATAAATGTTTTTAAATTTTGTAGTTATCCGTGGTGAAAATTATAGAAGGGAGTATGGTTTGTTGAAAAACATGAGAGATCAGGCTGCTCTCAAGACACTTGAAAAACAGAGGAGGGCGATCATCCAGTTACAATCTGGTAAAATTCATGGTATTCATTGGACAAGTCTCTGGCTGTTTAATTGCTTAGTTTTATACTAAATCCTTGTGTTTTGTTTTCTGCAGTAATTCGTGGGTGGTCGGCCCAAAGGCATTTTATTCACCTGCAGAGATTGAAAAAGTCAAATGCTGACAAGGCAAAACGAAGGCAAAGGAGCAAGATTTCAGAAGTTAAGGTACTAATTAAGATGCACCCATTACTGTGAAAGTTTCTCCCCCTTTTCATTACTTATTAGTATTGATTGCAGACAGCCACATGCACATACATCTTCTGAGTATAAAAATTTAAGTCAAGAACATGGTTATGAATGGAAAATCAAGTAATGTTAATGTTTTGTAAATGTTTTGGACATTTAGCAGGAGGTGTTGCAAGAGGATGGTATTGCTCTGCCTGCAGTTCTAGAAGAGCTTCAACGGCGCATGTCGAAGGCAGAAGCTACTCTAGAGCAAAAGGAACAGGAAAATGATGCATTACTGGAGCAGCTAGATCAATTTGAGGCAAAATGGTCAGAGCATGAGGCAAAGATGAAATCGATGGAGGAGATGTGGAAGAATCAGATTGAATCTTTGCAAGTAAGTTTGCATGTTTATAAATACGTAAATGGTTGGCACTGTGTACATATATATATATATATATTGTTAGTCAGCCAAATGAAAATATTAATACTGGGAGAGAGTAAAAATTTGGAAAGAAAAGTAAATTGGATGATTGTAAATTTGTAACTCACTCAATTGGTCACTGGACTATTGGATAGGAACCATCGATGGTGGATCTTGATCATTTTTCATGACTGACATTACACGTGTGGACAGATGTGAACATATATTATCATGCGTCATGGGACATGTGAAAACACATTTAGCTAAATTTGTAAGGAAACAATGAAAGAATTACGAGCTATTCTAGAACTAGGACCAAACAAACAAAGAGGAATTAGGACTTAATAGCAACCAATAACACTCAAGTGATATGGAGATTTTCTGTTACATTTACATTGACATGGTGTTAGCTGATCTCTAACTAGCACATAGGCTGTTAATCCTCTTTTAGCACAGTCATGATTTGTTTCTGTTGCTTCCTGGACTATTGTGTGATGCTAAAAATTAGAAAAAAATCTTCAAAACACGATGGAAATTGAATTCTGAGAAGAGAGAAGAATATCTATTGTTTATAATGTATCTTTAGCTGAGAATGACAACATATAGATGCAGTTGTGTTTCAACCATCTATTTTGTAAGGCTTGCTAATCTAATCTGTGAGGGAAAAAAAAGTAGTACTTTTGTATTAGCTACCTCAGACCATTTGGGAATCCTGTTGTACGCAATCAAATTTCTGACGTGACTAAATACAACCATTGTAATATCTTCTTCAGGCAAATCTGGATGCAGCAAAGAAGAGTTTCTCTGCTGCCATCACGGCAGGTCAACTCGGGAGGCTAGATGGTTCCCCTTCACCCCGCAATTATGATTCCGAGGATGCCATGTACATGGGAGCACAAACTCCCGGTGGAGACACCCCCATCAAGTCTTCTAAAAATGTTGAAGTACCAGAGACTAATGATGCTTTGAAGGTTGTCGCTCATCTAACAAAGGAGTTTGAGCAGAAGAAGCAGGATTTCAATGATGAGGCCAAAGCCGTTGTCAAATTAGGGTCTCCTCACGACGAGCTTCGGAAGCTGAGACTCAAGTTCGAGACGTGGAAGAATGAGTACAAGTCTCAGTTAAGACAGGCAAAAGCAAAAATAACCAAACTTGGGTATTCTGAAGGGGGAAAAGGTTGGTGGGGATTCAAAAGCTTGAGATTTATGTAGAATTAGCTTTAGATTATACACATAGCTTATTGTGGGTGTGGACATAGACAACAAGAGTAGTGTAGTACCCTCGAAAAAGAAATGTTGTTGAAACCCTACCTTCCAGAACATTCTTGTGTTTTTATGTCATGCCAATCTCTATTACATGGTGGAAGGATTTACAAGCTTGTGTATAGCCAAAAGGGTTCAAGATTCACCTCATTGTCTCCCTAGTGTAGAGTCTGTTTGTGAATAGGTTGTTGTCTAGAAGTTAGTACTGAGAACATGGAAGAGAAATGTTCTTACTTAAGTGTAAATTGTATATTATTGACTGATTTATAGGATGTATATTGAAGCTTTTATACAAAAGCTGTTATTTCTTACATTCTCCAGCAACGTTTGTGTTGAATATGTGCGTTTAACAGTACTTGGAAGTTTACAAATTTACAAGGTTTGACAAATTACTCACCTTAAAACTTACATCAGTTTTACTTTGAAAGAAGAGTACATTGTAGCTGTTGTAACGACAACAATATATATGTTAGGGTTTGAGTTCAACAAATTACTATAATATCTTTATACTGTGTTTGGTTGGGAGATTTCGAGAAGGATTTAGAAATAGAAAGGAAAAATGTGTGTGAAACTAGATGAAATGTAAGTCTATTTTATTCACATTTCACTTACATTTTTCAGTTTCCTTTTCAAATTCCTCGACCAAACACATCATTAGTACAATTCGCCTTGGGGGCACAACCTCTTAAACTTTCCTTTTGGTCCACATGGTGAAATGTATAATACTAGTCAGGAAAACAAACCCAACAACTATTATCAACATGGAATATGAATGTTATTTTAACTCAGTGATGATGGTAGGAATTGGGGGATTGAAAATGTGAATAATAATAATAATAAAAGGGATGGACATATACTATAAACTACTGAAAATTTTATCAATTTTTTTCTGTGGAATTCTTAACTAGGTCAAACATTTGAATAATATTGACACTAATTTTATTATTAATAATGCGATTTTTGAAAATAAAATTCTCATTCATTCTCTTCGATTTTTGTCATCTCAACACCAATTAGGTAATGCATCATAATCAAAACTAGCAACACCACCAAATTCATAGTACATAATTGCACAACACAAGCTATCTACACAATCAACCCATTCTCAATGAGCTTATGACCCAGGCACAAACTTGGTGGCATAGACCCAAGCATTGTTAGCCACAGGGTTTTCAAGGTGATCCAAGAGGTTCTCAAGTGGGCCCTTCCCAGTCACAATAGCTTGGACAAAGAACCCAAACATTGAGAACATAGCTAGCCTCCCATTCTTGATCTCCTTCACTTTGAGCTCGGCGAAGGTGACCGGGTCATCGGCAAGACCCAATGGGTCAAAGTATTGGCCACCGGGGTAGAGGTTGTTTCCCTCTCCTACTCCGGGGAGGCCATTGATGCGGAAGCCCTCAACGAGGCCCATTAGAACAACTTGGAAGCCCAGCACGGCGAGGATGCTTTGGGCATGTACTAGGTTAGGGTTGCCCAAGTAGTCTAGGCCACCTTCGGAGAAAATTTGGGCTCCGGCTTTGAACCATACTGGCTCTTTGAAGTCCACCCGTACCCATTTCTGAAGGACTTCTGGGGTGATGCAGCCTAGGGCTCCGAGCATGGCCCATCGCCCGTGGATGACCTGAAAATCGTTATATGATTAGATTATGTTTGAATCTTGAATTTTTTTAAAGGAAAATAAAATGAAAAGGAAATAGAATTACTTTTACATTTTTTTCCCCCATAGGTTTCTATCTACACAGAAAGTGGATTTTTTTTGGTAAACATAAATTCATTTTTCTCAATTTTCTAATTAAAAAAAAAAATGCTGCAACTTCATTTTATTTTCTTATCTTTTTTTCTCCACAAATCTGAGATTATGAAGATTCAGAAGAAGTGTTGGTTAACCATCTTTTTGCTAATATTGATTTATTTATATTTTTGGTGAATATGGTTTCTATTAAGACTAATTTACAATCCAATAGCAGATGTCTACCTGCTTTCCATTATAATTTACAACAATGAAAAACTATTAAAAAATTGTTCAGAATAAAACACTTGGACCAAATTAATTTTTAATATGACTTACACTATACCAAATTCAAATTTAAACTGTATATTTTATTTTCCCAACACTTTCTTGAGTGCACTTTTACATTTTTCATTGCGTATTGGATACATAATTCATATTAGAAGTGTCCTAATCTTCCCATAATATATTGTTCTCAAAAAACAAAAAACCAAATAACTACAAATTACCTCAAGAGCCCTGTTCCTGGCAAAGGCCTCAGGATCAGCAGACAAACCAGCAGTGTCCCATCCATAATCGCCGGGAAATTCTCCGGTGAGGTACGACGGAGTCTGAGCTGAAAAGGGTCCCAAGTACTTCAGTCGGTCCGGTCCATACCATAATTCATTCCCCTATTCAATGCACAACCATTAATCCACATCTTCAATGGCCTATTTGGTCCGATTCTCATTTCCTTCGTTTTTGTTTTCATTTTTTTTCATATTTTCAAAAACAAAAACAATGAAAAGCTTGAACTTCCATCGTTTTCATTTTTATGCGAAAACAGATTTCAAAAGTAACTTTTTGCTATGTCCTAAAAAAGTGGCTTGCTTTTACAAAAAAAAATTCGAAAATTGTTTTCAGAAATAGTTCGCCAAACAAGTTTTATATCCCGAAAATGAAAATAAAAATAAAAAACAGAAACATAACCAAACACAGAGAGAGAGAGAGAGAGAGAGAGAGAGAGAGAGAGAGAGGTACCATGGTGAATTTGCCAGTGCCCATAGAGACAACATCTCTAAGAGGGTTGGCATTAGGTCCTCTGGTTTGACCCAGAAAAGGGGTTGGTCTGAGGGCAGTGCTAGTGCTTGCAGTAGCTGCCATTAACATTGAAGCCATGCTTTTGTTTCTGAAAGCTTAGAATTGATGATTCTGTAGTAAACTGCTTTAATGAGAATTGCAAATCTTCAAGTGGGGAGAAGAGAAAGAAGTGGTATATATGAGTGAAGGAGGTGAGAATCAAAGATGGGTGGTCAAGATTGCATGATTGGGAAGTTGTGGTGGTGACTCATACACTTTCTCATCAACCAATCAGAAGGCTTCAAAAGATTTTAAAAATCTCCAACTCATATCCTTCTATCCACAATTTTTCTGACTCATTTAATTGGAAAAAGAAAAACAACTCAGCTTGGTTTGAGTTTTCTTAATTAAATTTTTTAAAAATTGAGTTTTTAAATTTTTTTATTTTTAGTGAATATTTTTAAAATTTTAAATATTTTTAGATATATCTAAAAAATAAAAAATTTGTGAAAAAATTAATAAATACATAAAAATAAAAATAAAATATATTGAATTCTTGTATTTTTTTTATATTTTTGGTATTTAGTGAATTTTTAAAAGAATTTTTTTACTTTTTAAATGTATTGATGTTAGTGTGTCTAAAAAGTAAAAAAATTACTTAAAATATTAAAAAAATACAAAAAATAAGAAAGTAAAATTTTTTGAAAAAATAGAACCAAACAATCCTCATTTTCCCAATGTACTGGGTTTATTATTTGATATAAAAATTAAAGAAAAAACATAGACGAAAATGCGGTGAGCGTGGATCGAACACGCGACCTTCAGATCTTCAGTCTGACGCTCTCCCAACTGAGCTATCCCCGCTTTGGTGTGTTTTAATCCCACTAGTTTGCCTTTAATTGTTACTACAACCAACTTTTTGAATTCTTCCCAACGGTCAAGTAAACTCTGCTTACCCTGTTTGTTTCCAGAGAAAATCCAACGCAATGAAGCAGATCGATTTCGAGAGCTGCTCTTCAAACCCCCTCAATCGATCTATCAATAATCGTTTCTAACTCTGCCCATCGATTTCGTCTTTGAAGTCTGTTTTTCTCTGAAATGGTTCCAAGAAAAACTAATAAACCCTATCTTTCAATGGGTAAAGAAGACCCAGAAATCGCCGAAAACAGAGATGCTGTGGTTGCTCCTCCCAGGAAGACCGTTGTTGAACCAGTCGATCACTGGGCTTTTCTGGTAATTTCTGGTTCTTCATTTTCTTCGTGGTTTACTTGTTGATTCGCTAATCTCAACCCACATTGATTATTGGTTGGTTTAAATCTTGGAAATGATTGAACTCACTAGTGTTTCTTATGATTTTGAAGAAAAAAATTTATGGGTTTCTTTTTCTTTTCTTTTTTTTCAGTTGATTGGTTAATTTTTGATCTGGGAATGGTATATTCACTTCAATATGTTATGGATTCTTGATCTTGGCCGGTTTTGGTTCATGTTTAAAGCTGGGTTTTGATCTTCTTGGGATTAATTTTTGCTTTGAATCTTTTTTTCTTTTTCTTTTTCTTTAATCTCATACTATTGATCCCCTTTTCCCCGTTTCTTTTCCAACCTTTAATGAATTGTTTTTTTCTTCTTCATCTCTCTTCCTTTTTGCTTTAATATTCATCATGTCTACTTTGCATTTTATCTTGTTTTGAATCCAATAATTGTGAGAATCTAAAATGTGTCTTTTGTGTTTGTATTAATTTCCAAGAGAGTCTTGTGTTACATTACTGCTGATTTTCACATATACAGGATGAAATCGAAGCTCCCATGTGGGTAGATCTCGATCTAGAAGCCGCGTCTGGTTACAAAGACAAGTGAGTTTCTTTACAACTGGTTCTAAAAATGGTTCCTCCATGTGTTCTTGTAAAGTTGTTGTAGCTTGTAAGTCAATAGTAAGACTCCACATCTTGAATCCAAGTGTAATCTTCTCCTGTTACATTGCAGTGATGATAACTGGTTCAAAATAAGTCATTTGTAAGTGCTTCACCTTTGCTGTATTGTAAATTTTTTGGGGGGAGTTTTCTAATTGTAGTCAATCAAATGAGAATGACTAAATGTATGGCATTCAGGTTCCATCAAAGTTCTTCCCGACGGTTAATTTCTGCATTTTCTCGTGTTGGTGAGGGGAATGCAAACAGAACATCTTCTCCAAAACTTCCACACTCGGTCTCAAGGTCAAGAGGCAAAAACTACATAATCAAGGATTGGGGACAGAGCAATTGTTGTGGCATTGCATCAAATAAGCATCACCCAATCAAGAATTTAATCAGTAAATCTTCACGGTTGAATTCCAGTGAGAAAATAAAACCCAAACCAAGCAATGGAAATCGAAAAGGAAATGCTAGATCAAAAGTAAATTCAGTTTGCAGCTATCCAAAACCATCATCAAATTTTGGGGATTCAAAAACCGGTTCGAGTCCTGCAGCAATTAAGGAGGTTGAGAGCAAATCAGCAAGCACGATTACATCTGAAAGTGGTGAGCAACAACATCGGAAGTTGTTGGATGTATCTAGTCAAACAGTTAGTCGCACAAGTGGGCTTTTGTCATCTCTAAAGGTGGTTACTCTTAGAAAAAGTTGTGTTACAAGACAAGCAATGAGGGTTGAAGTAGTTGGTGGGAGGCAATTAGAAGGTCGTAAATCTTCCGCAGGAAAATCCAGTGTGGGCTCATCTACACACCCTGGTTATGATGTTAAGAACACGACACTTCGTGCATCATTGAACAAAGATATAACACCTGATAATAATCGAAATGCCATGAGAGCGCCTCAAGCAAACTGTGACAAAGTAAAAAAGTCAAATATGTCCAAGGAATCTACTGCGAAGACTCGGGATTTGACTTCTAAATCTGGCTGTGGAAGTAAAACCATTGCTGCTGCAAAGTCAGCCGACCTAGAAACTGCAAAATCAAAGGTGAGAAGCTGCAACATTTTGATTAATGACACCAAACTTGTGCAAAATCTTGAAGAAATCTTGAATTACTGTTGACTTACTTATCAGTAAACGCGGTACAATTTTACTATATGCAATTCTAAACTTTCGGATTAGTGGCAAATATCATTAATGTTGAGAAAATTTCTAGTATGAGTTAGTTACTTCTCAATGATAAATGTGATTTGCAAAATACCCTACTCAAATTCATTCTTGTTTTGGGAATTGATTATTTTATTGGCTTTTTGATTTTTTTATACAGAAAGTGCAAAAAAATAAAGAGAATAGTTGACTTTTTGGTGGTTACTTTTTGACTTTTTGGCTAAAATAGTAAAACAGGCTGATATCATATCATTAAAAATTTTCCTTGCTAATTATTTGGATTCTGGTTTGATAATCGCATTAAACAAATCTGGAATTTGACACCAGAATCATGGTTAGTGAGCTGAAGAATTGTGCATAAAATTTTCAGGTTAAAAAGGTTGTGCATTCTAAAGCCATGAGGCTACATAGAGTCAATGCACAAGATTCTGTGACTACAAAAGCAAATGACAAAGTGGGAGTCAACAAGTATAATAGACTCGGAAATGGTAAAGAGAATGTTATGAGTGAGAGATCCAACACTGGAGCTGGAGGCACGGTTCAGCAGGTTCAGAAAGTGACAAAGCAAAAGAGGATTGTTCCAAAGGTATATCAATTGTCAGTTAATTGTTCTCTCATGTCTTGTTTTCAATATAATTTACTTCTGTTTGAAATCCATCTATTCACCTTCAAGCTGCTACTTAGTTTTCAATCCTGAATAAGTTCAGCAGACTAGACACTTGGCATTAAGTCCACAGACATTTTTTTTCAATCAAGAAAAATCTGAGCCAAAGAAACATTAATGTATTATGATAATTTGAAGAACACAATTATAGAATTCCACCACTTATTAAACAAATTTGCAAGAGACCATTGAGGATCTATTTTGCAGCTGTGTTCTTCTCTAAGCACAACATTACTGTAAACATTAAAAATAAAACGAAAGGGTGAGAAATGCCCATGCCAGCTGAATATATAACTTAGGAATATGACTCTTTGATATTGACTCAACCAAATAGTCCTTATTTTTCACCTTGTGAAGTTGCATACATTTACATTTGATTTTGTTTCACTAACACAGAAACTGTGAGAGCTTGGAATGGGTTGGGGAGAGTTGCTATTGGAAGATTTTTAAGTCCCTATTTCTCATTGCTTAGCCAAAAAAAATAAAATAAAATCTGACATTCATTATTCATCACATATATATATATATAAGGGATTTTAGTAAATAGAGCCTTTTGTAATGCACCATTTTTCAATTTTACATGTTTTTCTTTCAGTTTTAGCAAAAAAGCCGTCTTCAAATCATCTTCCAGTGCAAACAACTTTATCACAGATATGATATTGATCATGTTATTGACAAATAATCCGACACTATTTTTAATTTATCCAAAGAGTTTTGCATTATTATTCTGTTGCACTTAGGATCTTGTATTATATCTTACCGTGAACAGGGAAAATTGAGTGGCCGAAGCGAAGGGAAAAGTTTGACAAATGTAATTCAGAAGGTGCACTTTCGGTAAGAGAGCAGAGCAACTATATAGCATACACTTTAGTTTTTTTTTTTTTTTTTTTTAAATTTTGGATTGTTTCTCTTAGAGATAGGGTTGTGTTTAAATTCTGAATTTGTTGAGTTTCTTTTTCCTTCACAGTTTCACTGGCCATAGTTCCTCTTTTTGTATAAAGCTCAAACTATCCATTCTCCATTCAAAACAATTAGTCTAATCGAGTACTTTGCATATTTCAATTTGAAAAATGCTTTAGGCCTCGAAATTTCAAGGCTCGAATGCCTTGAGATTGTTTTTTTTTTTTTTTTTTTTTTTTTTGGGCTGTGCTGGTTTGATTTTTCCAGTTTTGTACGATTCCCTACTTTTATTTCAAAAATACACAGCAAAAAAATAAAAATAAAAATAAAAAAACATGATTTGAGACATTCGAGCCTCGAAATTTCGAGGCCACGACTCTTCTGATTTATCACTTTTCTTGTGGTTAATTGATTTTTTAATTTTTAATTTTAAATTTTTTTTTTTGTCTTGCACTAGCTTCAGTTAAAACTTAATTTTAAAAAATCAAACTAGAAGTGTAGTATTTTTATACTTTTTGTAACATTTTAATACTTTTTATTTTTTAAAATTAGGATTACCACGTTAAAATTGCTGATCTCCAACAATATCTCTTTCAAAGACAAAAAAGAAAAAAAATTTGTTAGTTTTCTCCCAACCCAATGGTCAAATCCACCATGCTCAAAGATTCAGTTTAAAAAAAATCCCATCACAAAATTTGAAAAACAAAAACTAGGTTAAGCTCGAAGTAATTTGTTGTAACAACCCATGTCCATATTGTTCAAGCTTAGTTTAGTTTAAAGCTTTAATGGGCTTAAAATATGCATTCAAACTTGGATTTTTTTTTTTTCAAACCAATTTGGGATTGTTAATTTTTTAAACCAATTTCAAACAAATTTTAATCAATGCTAACTCGAGTAACTTCATTTTTTAAATATAATTTTGTAGTGAGTTAAAACTCATCAAACCGAGTTTAAAAACTCAACAAAATTTTAATATGATACATAATCTCAAATAAACTTTACATGAGCCAAATACAAGTCAAACGTGACTTGTCTGCAGGATATATAACCCAATAAAATAAAAACGTGAGTAGCTAGTGAATGCTTGATGAAGTTTAGCGGCACAATTCAAAGTAATTAGTCACCGGTGGAAACTAACCCCAATCTTTCAGGCATTCTTACAATAACTAAATCGGACAGCCTCTTCACACATTTCAACTAAATTACTGCAATTTTTTTTTTCTTCTTTCCTAGGGCAATGTGAATGCGAACGCAGCAACAAAAGAAAGTGCATTGCGGAGGAAACATGTTCTGAGCCCGGCTCCAGTACTGCATTATCAAACTAACAGATCTCCATTGTAAAAATGATGATCTCCTGCGTGTACTTGATCATAGTAAGTGCATAATAACAAATCCACCAACCTCAATATCAAGCATCCCCATTAAGAGTAATAAGGCATCAAATCTCTGGAAAAAAATGTAGACAATCAGGCCATTAACATTATTTCTTTACAAGTTTCTCTGGTGAGAAATGTGTACAGATGTTATACATTGATGCTTAACAAAATTGTTCCCAGTCCTAAAATACATACATCAAGATACTGTTCTTATCACACACAAAACGCAAAGAAACTGACTCCTCAGAAGTGCTATAATCCATACAAAACCATGCAAAAGGAACACGAAACCACCATGGTAGTCACCTTCTTAGAGCACCATAATTCCTTGTTACCTACAAAGAAATAGTAGTCATGCGGGTCAAACTTCAAATATTTTGCAAGTAAAAAAAAGGGAGACTTATTTATAAGTCCTTTTTCAGAACCTTATGCTAGGCTAAGTCCTGTGTAATTTCTTATAGAGTCTCAAGTCCTATTTTCATAAGAATGTATTCCACAAGATCCTAATATTTTTACCCCTCATTTTTTTCCACCAACACAAGCTCCAATGTTGCTGTTGGATTCGGATCTGCATTCCGATCTCTTCAGGCTCGCCGTACCGCACCGCATGGAGTCGATGATCATCTTCCGGAATGAAGCGCCGGAAAAAGTTGTCCACAGGCGGTAGTTCCCGGCGGCGTCCAAGTCCACCGATCCAGCATCGTCCAGGTCCACCAAACGAACGAGGAAGTGAAGTTTTGTACTGTAATTATTATGCATGTGCTGGTGGTGGTGGCAGAGTGATTCCATTCGGATAGGAGAGAGAACGAGGAAGTGAAGTTTTGTACGTTTCCACCCCAATTTTTTTATAAGAAGTCCTATTTAGAAGTCCTATCAGTTAACATGACCCCTTATCTTATAAAAAAAATCCTATTTAAATGGAATTGTTATGATTGATTATGCTTTGTGATCATATATATATATATATATATATTTTGATGTTCTTCACATATATTATTGATAATTTTTTAAATTTTATAATTAATAATACAAAATAAAAATATATTAAGATTATATATCTATTTCAAAACAAACAAATTAAAAAAATAAAAACTTATTAAGTTTGCGAAACGTAACGTGACACATTACGTTACGTTTATATAAATGTCACATTACGTTTATATAGGTGTCACGTTACGTTACGTTTATGTAGGTGTCACGTTACGTTCATATTGGTGTCACGTTACATTTATATGGGTGTCACGTTACGTTACGTTTACGTAGATATGTCACGTTACGTTTATATAGGTGTCACGTTACGTTTATGTATGTGTCACGTTACGTTACGTTTATGTAGATATGTCACGTTACGTTTATATAGGTGTCACGTTACGTTTATATAGGTGTCACGTTACGTTTATGTAGGTGTCACGTTACGTTACGTTTATATCAATTTCCTATATATGGTTTTATTACTTATTTATGATATTAATAACTAATATTGAGGGTAAATATGTCAAGAAACTTCCCATAGGACTTATGGGAACATAAGTTTTTTTGTGGGACCAAATGTAGCACAAGTCTCTCTAATAGGACTTTTAAATAATTTTCCCTAAAAAAAAATCCCACTTTCCAAACAGAAATTTAAAGAGGACATGAAACTACACGTTAATATTTTCGAGGAGCAAAATCAACATCAACATCATCATTGAATTTGTCTTTCATTCATTTTAATTTCAACAGTGACACTAGGGTGCCGTTTGGTAACACTTACGTTTTCAGTTTTCTGTTTATATTTACAAAAATTTTAAAAACTCAAATAAAAACTTGTTTGGTAAAATTTTTGATTTATAAATCAGTGGTCTCAGTTTATAAATTTGGCCAAAAAATGAAAACACAAAAAATGTATTTCCATTTTGAGTTTTCTTTTTTACCACCCAACACTAGCCACCACCATTTTCCACCACCCACCACCACCCACCACCACCACCACCACCCACCACCCACCACCACGCCCACCGCCACGCCACCGCCACCACCCACCACGCCACCACCCACCCACCACCACCCACCACCACCACCACCACCCACCACCCACCCACGCCACCACCACCACCGCCGCACCACCCACCACCACCACCACCGCCACCACCACCACCACCACCACCACCCACCACCACGCCCACCACCACCACCCACCCACCACCCACCACCCACCACGGCCACCACCACCACACCACCACCGCCACTTACCACTGCTACCACCCACCACCGCCACCCACCACCACCACCATCCACCACCACCACCACCACCACCACCACCCCCCCACCCTCCCATCCACCACCTACCATCACCACTTTCCACCACCGTCTTCCGCCGCCATTTGCCACCACTTGCCATTTCTCACTCTTTTTTATATTTTTAAAATTTTTTAAACATTTTGTCAATTACCAAACACGTTTGTAATTTATGTTTTTCTAAAAATAAACAAAAAATAAACAAAAATCAGTTTATAAAATTTTTGTAAATATAAACTGAAAACGTAAACGTTACCAAACACACCCTAGACTTGCAGGTTCTTTTTTCCTCATTCTGGTGTTGGCACTTGACTGGGAAGGCTCATGAAAAATGCACACTACCCAAGGTCATGCAAAGATTACCCTTTTCAGAAAAATCAATCAGAAAATAACCAGCAATGATAATTACAAAACAATAGTTAAGTAGCACATCAATGCGTGTATATGATCATCTCAGAAAAATGGTGGTCAGTCATTTATTTCTATTACAGATAGTACATTCTAATAACAGTTAGTACATTCTAATAACAGTTCACAATATGAAACCATAAGTGACAAGGTTACTACTATTGACAGTTTATTAGTTATATCATACATCGCAAAAGCGGTATACTTCTCAAGCTCAAGTTGGTAGCAGCAGAAAAAGAAGAAAAACAAATCAATTTCTGAGATAAGTTTTAAAAATGTGGGAACTTCAGTTCTTCAATTATAAAGCAGCATTAATATAAGCCATTTTTATAATGTACATTCAGTAAAATTTCTTTAGAGAGAACATGTACAAGAAGAAACATATTTGCTATAAAAAAAATCACCTACCCGTGTTTGAGACTTGTTTACTCTCCTTGGCATGTCATCATCATCATCATCATCATCTTCATCATCCTTACTTGCGAGCATTTTATGGATAGAAGATGAAGCATTATCTGACTTTCTTCCCCGCTTAGATGTTGTAGAACCTCTACCCCTTCCCCTTGGAGCAGCTCTTTTGCGTCCTTTGCCTCGAACACTTCCATCATTGTCCTTAAAGAGTAGAAATAAAATATTTGACTTAGGCCTCATTTCGCAACATCATTTTTTAGCCTAAAAGTCAAAAAGTCACTAAAAAAATCAAAATGTCAACAACCTATACCAAAAAGTCAGATTTCATTTTCTCTCTACTTTTTGCATATTTTTTCGTAAAAAATCAAAAAGTCATCCCAAATATACTAAATTTTTTTACATCATATTTTAGCCAAAAAGTAAAAAAGTTACTAAAAAAACATGTTCCCAAACGAGACCTTATTAAGTATAGCAAGTATATTGAGACAAGTGTTCATGTCCAACAGAGGCTTGTAGCATGAACAAGGCTACCTCAAAGCAAAACAACTGTGATACAAAAGATGGTGTACCAAAAGGTGACTAGACCAACGTGTGCATGTTACACATTTAATTGATTTGATTACTATGAAGATAACAGAGTAATTCTCATTCTCTCTTGTTCACCCTACTTTTTGGATACCAGATTGAAGGGTAAAAGAGGTGCGTGCACGGATTTGTATGTAAGTGGTTCAACTATAGTAGACACAAACTGATGCAAGAGACCTGTGAAATGCACATTTGAGCATTGAGTACTTTCATTAGTTCAATTCTAACATGTGTTCATAGTGTAAACTCATACAGCCAATTTGGTGCATGAAACAGAATAATTAAAACAGGCATCCATACCGAACTGTCATTGACCTCATCTAATGCATTTTTCGCTGCTTCATCACTTGAACCAGAATCCACATTATCCTCATCATCAGCGATACTTTGAACTGATGCCGTTGCAGCAGCTGATGCAGATCTGCATTAACAAAGTTACACATGATGAGGAGAGTGGCAATTACTTTTGCTTTCTTGTAATAAACATTAGCGGTCTCATAGAAAAAAAGACAAATGCTTTAACACATCTCTTCAAGTACAAATTTTAGTAAGTCTATACTATATAACTTGTTTAGATTCTCTCTCTAGCAAATCATGAATAAGCATAATCTTTCTGCAGCTTATTACTCAAGTACTTGGCAGAAATGTGGATCTATTACTTATCTAATCCATAATATGGAAAATCAGTGCTTAATACTGTTTAAACAGCGCTAAAGCTAATGCTGACAAAAACACAGAAGTGTAGACACAATTATGTTGTATTTATAAAAGATCAGATTGGAAATCGGTAAACTTGATTAAATGGATGCAAAAATGATTAGATTCCACCGCTTAAATCATATGTTTCTGGTGTTGAATTTGGATTAAAACTACATATAGAAGTGTTCTGACTTTTTATCCATCATAATATGTTGTATAAAACTTGTATGGTGACAAGTAATTATACCATCATGAAGAGCTCCCAGAGGAACAAAAGGGATCTATTCAGCAAAGATAAAGCCGTATTTGTCAATTTATATCCACAATGAGCAAGCAACAAAAATATTGGGAACGTGAAAGAAACATAGTTAACCTCTGTGATTGGCGGAACCCAATGGCTGCATCAAGAGTTGTCTGCTTTAAGTTGCTAGAACCCCTACCTCTGCCCCTGCCTCTTCCTCTTCCTCTCGAAGAAGTCTTACCCACTTCTGGAGCGTCATGGGAGGACCTGAAAGGTATCGATGAACCTTTCTTGCCTCTAGCAGTAGACTTCGAACTTGAGAATGGAGCAGTATCCTCATCATCACTGAAGGAAACCGCACTTCCAATTCCTCCAGCACTTTTACTCATAATGTCCTTGATATAATAAAAAATAGACATTCTCAATATATATCCATGTCTACTTGTGGGACAACCAAAGATAATGGACGGAAATTTTCCACGAGCACAGAGATCACCAGTGCAAGTTCTGCGCAGCAGGATAAAGGTGGAAGAATTACCTCTAAGGACTGTGTACTAGAAGTGAACTGTGCAGGTTCCTTAGAACGCACTGACCTTGCCTTCACACGTTCCTGCAAATATCCAGTGTCAGTATTACAGATAACTCTTGCATGGTTGGGGTGCCTATGCAGCCCTTCCCCGCAAAATGCCCATGTGATGCCAAAGTAACATTAGGGCAGAGGGGGGAAAAATTGTATAAATGCATACAAAATCTGAAAAGATGTAAATAAAAAAAGGCTGTGGTCAAACGGGAAAAGGTAGCTCCATGTAGAGAGAGAGAGGATGACTTCTCCTATGCAACAAGAACAAAAAAAATTCCGCTTCTTGCCTCTAAGTATTCTCCAACTTTGAGAATTAGATCTTCCTCTTCAACCTTCAGAGTATCTGCATCCCGAGCAATTTTATTCTGCAACGCAGAAAAGTAATCTAATCATTAGCAAACAAATTCAATATCTATAGGCATGTGATACATGCACAAACAATAAAAAAATCATAGCAATATTTATCCATTATAATTCACGAGCCAGATGCCTGTTGTAAGTTAATATCATCATAGACTTCCTACACGTTTCTCACAGCAACTTGAGAAGCAAGATGGAATACTTACACGTGTTTCTTCAAGATTATACTGCAAGCAAGAATAGAAAGCCATTTTGTCGTCCTTGTTAACAAAGTTGTGTAATGCAACATCCAAATCATTAACTGGAAGAATCTCCATTTTCTGTAAAATTAGCCATCAATAGCGCACACAACTAAAATGAATATATATATATATATGTATTATATGATATCATCTTAGTTCAGAATTCTGATCTCATGAACTTCTCTGTTCTCATTTCCAATTATTATACATCCAACTTTCCATATGATCCAGTGAACTGAAAAGATCGTAAATAAAAAATAAAATATCTTCACAAAACCAGAAACCCATAATGGTGCTGGCGAAAATTCATAATTGGGAACCTAAATACAACTTGCGAAAAAATCCACAAATAAAGGTTTGCTGCCTCTTTGATGAGGTCACTGTATATTTCACGGAAAAGAAAGAGAAAAAACAAAAAAGAAGGAAAAATGGTTGCCTACTGGAAATAGTTCAAAGGTATAACTGTTCACATTTATGATCATGTACACCAGAGTTCCACTGTAATGAAAAGTACCAAATGAATTGATTATCAATAATTAAATAAAGAAAAACAAAAGAATGAAACTTGATTGAGTACCAAATTATTCTCAGCAACCAAAGCCTCTATATTTTGTTGATTTAATTCTTCCGGTAGAAGCCGTTCAGAATCATTGAATTTAGCTACATTCCAAAAAAGAACACACATGTTATTCCATCACCATGTAAGAGCTAAACCAAACACTCCTAATAAGTGAAAAGATGGGAAGCCTTTAGACAATTAGTATGTGCTTGACCAGAAAAGTGTCACATGCAAAGCAAGCCTTATTAAAGGAAGAAATATACCACTACAGAAGTACAAGATACTCATACTTTGAATGGTCCACTTGAACCAAACAGCCCATAACAGAAAGTAGAATCTAATAGCCAACAGAGTTGAGAGCACTGAAAATACCTTCACTTTGACCTTTTCTTGAAGCTTTTGAGAATATAAGAATATCCTGGGGATTTGCAACCTACAAGATCAAGAAACAGTTAAATAAGAGAAAGGAATAATAAAAGTTTTCTCTTCCTAATCAATATTATTAGATGATAAAAAAATACCTTCCCCACATACTTTTGCCCAAACCTTTGTGGATTTATTGTCATAAATCCAGAGTAATCAACCTGTCAAATCAAACAGCACAGCTGATTAGGAAATGCATCAGACAGACATGCTGAGAACAAGCAGAGAACTCAGAGATGCCAAATGTGAACATCTCATTTACAGTAGCATTTGAAACAAAATTAGGAAATATTACCTTTACTCGGACTAATGGAAGCTTGACCTCTGAACTGTTAGTACCCTTTTGGCTAGACTTGTCTATCAGATTTCTGACCTAAAACAAGGTAAAGGTATTGCAATATAAATATGGCGAAGAATAGAACACTGACAGCAGAACATGCCACCATAAGCAGCTAAAGGATGGCAGACATTAATGGATTTATAAAATTTCTTGCCAATGCAAGGATGAAATGTTAAGAAGAAGCAGAAGAAAGGCTTACCACTTTGTCCAAATGTTCAAGAATTGAATTTTGATCATTAGGATCAATGTCGGATTCATCCTTTAATACTAACTGCATCATGAACATTGAGTAGGTCAACAGAAGTTATTTCTGAGATCAGCATAAACAACACTGGACTTACCTCAGTATATTCAAAAGGCCTCACTGAGTTTAAAGGTATCTTGGTTGGACGATATTGATTTCCCTATATAAAAATGATTTGCAATAAATGAACAGTGAGGTAGCTAATAAAATTAATTGAAGAAGAAAAAAAAGCAACTGCTATTGCAAGATTAAAATACAAACAAAATAATAGCCAGAATGGTTCTTGTCAAAATTGCCGAACCTTGATCTCTAAAAGAAGTACATGTTTCGGCTTTGATTCTCCATCAATTAGCGATGTTGCCACAGAAGAACCTGGTTGAGTAATGTGGAAACCCATACCTGGAACTTCCTATTAAGATCACAACAGACCTTCAATAAGATACCATAAAAGAACTTCAACTGATAAAGAAACAACTAAATCATTGGCACCTGAGGGTCAATAAGACATTCATGTTCATGCCCCCACACAATGAAGTCCATGAACCGTGGCAAAAAATGCTCGTTTATAGCATTTTTAGGATTTGTCTTCACTCTGCAAATAACATAAGTAGCAAGATCTGTAACTGGAAACATGAAGTTCTGAAGTTTTACATCAAAGAACATGTAAGCACCTGAGAGCTATAAGGTTAATTGATTTTCAAGATAAACAAAGAACTTCTCTCTTCATGAACAATTTAATACCATATCTGAGAAATAAATAGAACCTGTTCTGATGAAGTACTAGAATGTTGAACCAGTCTGTTACTTGACAGCCTTCTTGAGCTTCAGGTCGCATCCACTGTACAGCATGTGGCGTCTGAAGTTTCAAAAATAAAAACATGTGAGTCCTGCCAGTAATCAAACAGTCCGAAAAGCAATTATTCCAAATGAATACCTGAAACATTCTATTAAGCCGTTCATCTCTAATATTTCCAAGGCCATACAGAGCTACAGATGTTGAACCCTGCGATTCAAAATGAAAGACATTCTATACAAGTTACTAAATGATCGATATCCAGAACATCTAGTTAATGAGATCTAATGACAGACCTTCCTGATGAGAATGGGATAGACAGTGATCTGCCCGACACCAGAACCTCCAAGAACCATTTTCCCAAAATAGTTCACAAGATTGCATGCAGAAAGGATATCAACTGCAGAAAGGTTGTCCTGTCACAACAATAGAAAACAACCAACTAAAACTTTTTCAATATTGTAGGTCATAAATCATGTTTTGATCAAAAAGTACTTCAAACTGAAAGAAGTTTGTCGCTTTTGATATTGGATAACAATGGCAAGGACTTGGACATTGAGGTTTGTTGCTTTCAATATTAAAAACTTCAAACTGAATCTTGAATAGTTTCTGGTTTTGCCTTATTCACTGTAATGATATTCACTCCCGTGTTTGAAAGAAGTTGAAGCTTTTAGTTTAAACCACATAAGAATTCTTGAAGCTTAAGAATAAGTATAATTTAGTGGAGGGAAAAGAAGCATGACTTATAGTATAGATTGTATGGAAAATCTATCTAAACAAATATACAGCATAAAATTCCACAATCCATACCACTCCAGCAGGATCATCATGATTTCCATGAATACTGAACACCGGCAAGCCAACATTGAAGTGAGGATCCTCATAATTTACATGACCAAACCTGTTGAGATCAAAAATTCTATTACAAAGTGAAGAGTGCCTTCCAAATTTTTCCCACGACTGACAAAATTTCACACAAACATAAGTGCGTATACTAACGCAAACATTTACCTAAAGATATAAACGTATACATACAACTGTCTGCAACTATACCAACTATGCGCGTGCACACACACATACTGTTTCCACTGTAGCAAGCTTCTTGCTCTTTTTCTTTTTCTTTTTTTTTTTTTTTTTTTTGGATTAGCACCAGGGAGTCCGGATCAAAGCCCGACTAATCCCCAAGGGTGCACAGGCCCTCAGCAAGGAGTTTCCCACAAATGCACCATGGTTAATTCATGGATTTTTCCCTAGTCCGATTGCCCCAAGGAATTGTTAGCACACTTAAGAGGTTTTGATCCCTGAACCTTGGAGGGAGCACACCCCAGATCCAAGGCCTTGCCACCATGCCAACCCCTTGGGGGTTCTCTTGTTCATTTTCTTTTGAAACAGTTACAGAACTAAAGAAATTAAAAAACATTTTAAACAAGTTTATACAGAAATTAAATCCAGGGAGGGGAAGGGGAAGAATGGGGGCAGAGGGGGAGGGATTAAGCTTATAAATTTCTCCAAATTTCAAATGGAGCAGTTGAAAAAAAAGTAACCATGGAATATACTCTAAATAAAATAGTTACACAATCATAAATCCAGGCACTCTATCCAGGACAATGAAATTCTTGCATAAGTTACAGCATGGCAGGGTTAAACAGATTGGGAAACTGTCTGAGAATAATTTAAAAAAATTTATTAAAAAAAAAAAAAAGTCAAAAAAATATTTAGCAACCCCATATCAGAATATCAATTTCAACCTGACATAAAAGGAGGGAAAAAAAAAAATGGTAAGCAAAAATTCTATCAAGTGCAAAATAAGTCATTACAAGTTTGCAAAGTTCATTGTCTGGTCACTGACAACTTGGAACTGCACCGGTCGATCGCTAAGACAATGACGACGCAGAATCTCAATGGCTTTCACTAATGTTGACCTTGAGGGCTTATTCTCGTGGAAAAGGTCACCGCCAAGGAGCAAGAAATCCACCTGGTGCCAGGTTTGAGTCAGTGTACAGCACCATGCAATATTCAGAGTGTGGATAATCAGCAAGTTCTATGTATAATTAGCTTGGAAAATGAAGTAGAAATCATTTCAACACTCTTCATACTCATTGAACTTAGATTTAGATACATGAGAACCTGTCCTCACTAAGAACAAAAGAACAAGCTTGTCCAAATGAAACAAGTTGTGCCGAGAAAACTCATTGAACTTAGATTTAGGTACATCAGAACATGCACCTAGAGTATGAGAACAAGCTTGTCGGAATGAAGAAGAAATAAGGGGAAAGCAAAGAATTAATAGGATCAGGCATTTTAGGAGGTTTTCATCTAACAGCTATGGGTTGCAACTGTGGGCAAGGAGATGCATGCAGAGAAGAATGAGAACAACTAGCAGTAGGAAAACATAAGATTGGAAATATAAATACATATGAAAGATACTACCACCATATCAAAGCAAAAATAAAAAGAAAAATCCATCACCTGCTTTTGCTCTGCTATTGAGCATATCTCTTCAAATGCCTGAAATGAATCATGCCGACGTATTTCATCCTTCTCCATATAGCCCAGATGGCAGTCCGTGGCAACAAGTACTCGAAGTGTATTTCCGAAATCATCCCTGATTTTTTTTTCATTATTTTAGACAATCAATATTTTTGGTGCAACATATGAAACATGCCATATGATGTAAGAATTCTTTCCTAGGTACCATCTGAAACAAAAGTGGTCGATAAAAAACAAGCATATAAAAATTTCCTGGTATGGCATGGCATCATTCCCTCTTTTGTATACTAAACTGAAAAAAGAGACATACACAAGAGACGGAGCTACAAGAGAATCCTACTATTGCTATTGCAGGGAAAATAGGACGGATCTACTAACCTATCATTCACTGGACTACATATAGTACACAGATCACTAAAAAACCACACCACAGTAATCTTTTAATTTAATGTGCCAAAAAGAATATTTGATGCAATGTCAACTG
Source organism: Camellia lanceoleosa (assembly GCA_025200525.1). Taxonomy (NCBI): domain Eukaryota; kingdom Viridiplantae; phylum Streptophyta; class Magnoliopsida; order Ericales; family Theaceae; genus Camellia; species Camellia lanceoleosa. The sequence continues at coordinate 24,681,911 of CM045762.1, read as the reverse complement.
TCCATTCATTATCCAGAGAAACCCAGATAAGGAAAAATTCCTTCCAGTCATGTCACTTGCATGTGTGAAAGTATAACACACTACATTAACGCAATAGCAAGCGTTTATTTAACAAATGGGATGTTTCAGAGGTTGAAATGACCACAAAAAATGATGTGCAACATTAGTTTTCTTCTGCAATAGCCAAAGGTTAGGTCTATACCCAATCTACTCCTCCCAGACTCCCATCAAACGGGGACTAAACTGGGTGCAGTGTTTTTTTTTTTTCCCCTGGCAATAGCCAGCTCGACAGCAAACGTCTACAACATAATGTGTGAGCATATATTTACAGAACATGTTTTACCTTGACGAATCAGCCATGCCAACAAAGTTTCACTTCAATTAACCTACAATAACACATGAAAAAAAAAACAATCATTAGACGCAGCTCAGAAGCCCTTTTTTTCTTTATATTTTTTGTCTCCAGACTGGAGACAGTTCCAAACATGCAATTATCTGCTGAATTCATTAATCTTGAATTCGGAAAATTTCAGGAGTTTGAAGTAACAAGGAGAGATAAAATAATAGAAGTGAAGGGTTTTAGATAATAATAAGAAGGGAAAAAAACCCTAGAAAAAGATATGCACAAAAGTGAAAGACATAGCAAGGGGTAAGCAAGATAGATGAGTACAAGTTCGCAGTATACTCGGTTTGATCGGTGTAAAATCGCAAGAGTAAATGGAAATTTGAAACATCACTACGGCCACTAACAACCAAAATACAGCACTGAATCCGAAATTTTCAGTAATTTTCTCGGAGAACAAACACATGCACAAGTGAAGGGCATGTAGAGAATTGGAGAGAATAGGGTTACCTTTGTCTGCAGAATCGGGTGGAGAAGAGAGAGAGCAGACCAGTGGAGACGAAACCGAAATGGTGGCGCGGAATTCAAAAGAGCATTATAGGGTCAGAATCAGAAGACGCAAAAATAGCTTCGTTTTTTCCTCTACAACGGGTGGGTTTTCAATTTTATTTTGGTAAATAAATTCCTGTTTGGCAAAAATTCTTTTAGGTTTCATTTGGCTAAGGTTTTTGAAATTAAAAAAACAAACAAAATAAAATAGATTAAATTGAAAAATAAAATAAAATATCACATTCAAATCTTAATTAATTTATTTTTTTTCTTTATAAAAGTCAAAAAAAAAAAAAAATCCATACAAACTTTTTACTATCAAGTTAAAAATGTCTCAACTCAAAAAAACTAACTAAAAATTTAGCTTCCGTTTGGGAAATGGGTTGATTTTTTTACTTTTTGATTTTTTTATATTTTTTTGTGAGAGAAGAATGTAATGATTATGAGTTGAATATGATATTTTGTTTGTTGTGGCAAAAATAGTCTATTTTGTCTTTTGTGGCTAAAATAGCCAAAAAAACTCTTGCCAAACAGTGCTTTGAGTTTGAACTTTTTTTAGTTTATGACTAAAAAGTTCGTTTGGGCTAATTTTTTTATTTTTATTTTTTTAACTTTTATGAAAAAAAATTAAATAATTATAATTTAAATGTGACATTTTATCTTATTAACTTTTTAATTTATTTTATTTTTTAATAGTTAATTTTGGTCTCATTTGGGAACATACTATTTTAATAATTTTTTGGCTAAAATATGAGGAAAAAAAAACTTGTATGTTTAGAATGACTTTTTAATTTTTTTACGAAAAAATATACAAAAAGTAGAGAGAAAAAGAATTTTTAACTTTTTTGTATAGGTTATATATTTTTTTATTTTTTTAATAACTTTTTAACTTTTAAACTAAAATTATTATTTTCCGAATGAGGCCTCAATTCCAATTCAACTCAACCCATATAGCCAAATGAAGCCAAATTATACAAAACACAATATAAATCAATTTTAACATTACATACAATAAAATGTTTAAAAAAAATTATATCTACAAATGAAAGTATTCTATGTTATGATTTTTGTGATATTTTGTTATGACATATTATGATATTAGTTATGATTAATTGTAATATTAGTTATAATTTATCGTAATGTTAATTATAATATTGGGGTGTTTGGCACAATGAAATTATATCTACAAATGAAAGTATTCTATGTTACAATAATTTATTGTGATATTTCTCTCACAAACATCACATCTAACTAAAAAAAATCCAATCATTTTTCCAAATACAAAAAATTTAGCCTACTAAAATAGCTAAAACTAAATAATCTGCTAAATGAGAGGGTAATTTATATAAATTGGGCGAATTTGGGTAATGGGCGTTGTAGGCCTGTGAAAGGCTAAGTGAAAAGGCCTTGAAGATAGTCCGGTCCCAAAAGACCTTGAAGTTGGTCCGGTCCCAGAAGGCCTTGAAGATTAGTTCGATCCTAGAAGGCCTTAAAGTTAGGCCGGTCCCAAAGAGCCTATTGTTATTTCGATCTAGGACAGCACTGCGGATAGCTCGGTCGCCAGATTACTACGCTGAGTTAGCCCGATCGTGGCATAATACGGCTAGCTCTGTCAGACGTAGCCAAATGTTAGTAGTGTCTAAACAAACACTATGATTCGCATGATTTATGCAAGAGGAACTGAGGTAAGAGCAGCGAAAGGTAGAACCGAACTAGGTGTAGTTCAGTCTATTCTGCAGCTTGGCATAGCATTGCTTACCTCAGTCATATTGGAATCCGACTATGGTAAAACCATCTCACTTGGTTTAAGCAGTGAGGGGAGTGTTGAAGGATAAACATTATCTTTCAGGAGTATGACTCCTAGGAGGATTCTGCATGGAGGAGTAAGAGTTCTACTAGGATTGTGCCACACGAAACCTATAAAAGTTCACAACATCACCTATGGAGAGGTAACACAACTTTGATTCCCGAATACACAGAGCTTTTTGTCTATTTGTCTATTTTTGCTGACTTAGGCATCGGAGAGGTATCCGGCACACACCCGCCGGCTAGCTCACATTTTGTGTTTTCAGGGAGTAAAGCAACGTCGTACGGAGGAGCGCAATCTTAATCAACAAGATTATACGAGAATGTTTATTTCTTTCCCGTACAATTAGCCAACTTCCCAAACACCCACATAATTTTATTTATGATTTAAAAGATCTTTAGTTATACCTTTGATTATATATATAAATATATTTTTTTAATTATGACTAAAAAGATTTAATTATAACATTTATAGTTAGCAATACTACAAATGTCATAAGTTGCATATAATACATAGTCTTAAAGGTGTGTATCATAATATTACCCCTTACAAATGTTCAATACATGGTAAATTATACATTACTTGTAGTTTGCACCAAATTTCACTTTGGCCTCTACATATAAAATTATGACAGTTAACCCCCTATAGTTATAGTCAAATTCCAATTTGGTTTCTTCACATGAAATCATGACAGTCAACCACCTATACTTTTACTCAAATCTCACTTTGGATCCTACACAAGTGTCAATGTCCCCTTTTTTGTTACTTTATTTTTAAATTCTTAACAAAATCCAGTCATGTGACAAAATATGACTACGAAATAAAGGTAAGAGAGAAAGTCATCCATATTTTCCACCAATACACTTTGTTCTATATGATAAGCACATGAGAGTTATATAATATATATATATATATATATATTTGTATGGTAAAAATTGATACGAAAAGGCAAGAAGTAGAGGTTTTGAAATAAAATATAAAAAAAATACGACAAAAAAATCAAAGAGAAAGAAAGATGAATATATAGAAGACTATGTTGCCGTAAAAAATAGCATTTTGTGATTCCAATTTATGCAAAACCCTAGTTCATCTTCTTAACTGTTCACAATCTGCGTTTTGTTTTAGCCTAATACAATCATGTTTTGATGTAAATTTTGGAATAAAGTGTGTATTAGTGGAAAATTTAGATGATTTTCCTTTATTATCCTCATATTGTAATCACATTCTTATTACATGACTAAATTCTATTAAAGATTTAAACAATTGAGTAACATAAATGAAACATTGACACTTATATAGAGATCAAAGTGAGATTTGACCAAAAGAACAGAGGGTTAATTGTCACAATTTCATATGCAAGGACCAAAGTGGAATTTGACTAGAAGTGTAAAGAGTTGACTGTCATAATTTCATGTGTAAGAGTCAAAGTCAGATTTGGTGTAAAATACAAGGGTGTAAAGTATAATTTACCAGCTCGATACAATTTAAAGTGCTAAATCCTCTACACGTTAGTAAAGCATTCGTTTGGCATGTTGGGTTGGGAGGCTTTTTGACTAAAATAATCATAAAAAGACAAAATAGGTAAAAAAATTAATAAAATAAAATGTCACATCCAAACTATAATTATTTCACTTTTTTTTCACAAAAGTCAAAAAGTCCAACTCAAACGAGGTTTTTAGCCAAAATTAAAATAGCCAAAACACCAAAAAATCAACCCACTCCCCAAACGAAACCAAAGTATTAGAAGGTTAGAAAAGACATTTAGTATACGAGATGAAAACTTGGTAAAAAAATGTGAGTGGCAAATTTGTCCTTTGCTAATCTCTTTATTTGCTACTTGTGATATATGACAATTCAATAGAAGTAGTAAATGTTATTATTTTATTATTTTTTTTAAAAATATTTACCTATTATTCTAATTTATGATAATTTTTATTCAAATTTTGAATGTTGGGTCCTTTTTCTTTTTTATAAATTCAATTACCTTATTTTTCATTGTCACATACATTTCTCTCTCTTTTTTTTTTTATCAGCAAAAAAACTTTATTGATAACCACAAAGTAATATAAGGTGATACAAAGTGATACATCAATAAAGAGTGGTTAGTGCTAAAGCATTAAACCCAATGTGTTAATCCCAATTAGGTTGGCACTCACACACGAGAGCTCCATTATGAGCTAGCACAAAACCAAGGTTGATAAGGCATCAACCAAAATAGGGCCGCTAAACAAATTGAAAATGCACCTAGCACATAGCAACAATGACACCAAGCTACTACACATGACAACAAACACCAGTACACAGCAACAAGACTATACACAGCAGCAATAGTTCATGACAACAAAAGCCAGCATAGAGCTTCCCAGAACAAGGCTACAACAGTAGGACGATGCACACAACAGTAGGACTACACACACAACAGCAACAAGACATGACAGCAAAACCAACATAGGACCTCCCAGAACAATGCCACCACAATAAGAAATTTATGCACCCTTCACTTCAAGCAATGTCTGACCTGTTGAAGATTATGGACAAAGTCATGCACTGTATAATGCACACTTGGTAAACTGCTCTTAGCCAAAAACACTATCCTTGTCTTCATAATGTCCTTCAAATCATCAAAATTAGGATGGCCACCATTAAACAATATATCATTCCTTAACTTCTAAATCAACCAAAATAATACTAGTGGCACAAGTTTACACACCTTCACCTCTTTTTTCTTAATCGATGCCCCTGCCCACCAATGTAACAAAGCCTTAACCGACCCAGGGATTACCCACCACATATCCTAACATCTTACAATTCTAGATCAGACTTTCCAAATCAGTGGGCAATTTTGTTATCCCAGATAGGCAACCCAAGAGGGGTGAATTGGGTTATTAAAAATTTCCCAGTATTAAAATTAACACAATATTCAGAATTTTAATAAATAAAAAAAAATAGAATAATAATTATCAATATAAACGTAAGAGAGATAGGGCGAGAAAATCAAACACTGCGATTTATAGTGGTTCGACACGCCGGCCTACGTCCACTGCCTAAGGAACCTCCTTGAGAATTTCTTTACTATCAATTGAATAAATATACCACCAAGCTTGTGGATTTGGCACAGGACTTACTCTTATCTATTGAGCCTCACTCAACGATAAAAGCTTTACCCTTACAAAATCTCTCTAAAAAATAAGGAATAAGAATAAGGGTAATTTAAACCTTTTTTTACAATAATTCTCTCACAAAGAGTGGATATGAAAGTGTAAGAATAAATGCTAGACTTAGATCTGAAAGTGAAAGAGCAGAATACAATTTGAGCTCACAAAAATTTTTCTCTTCAAGTTCTTGATTTTTTCTTCACACACAACTCTTCTATTTATATACAAAAATATACCTGTTGGACGCTCCTTGCTGACGTCATGGCTTATATAAGCATGCTCCGGATGTCATGGCTTACATAAGCACGCTCCTGATGTCATGGCTTACATAAGCACACTCCTTGATTTTGAATAGTCAGCAAATGATAAGAATTAAAAAGATAAAAATAAGACTGATTTTTTCTTTTTGTTTTTTCAAACATGGAGCCACCGTTTTTGTAGACAATTTAATACAAAGTTCACAACTTTCAAACAAACAAATAATTTTCTCCATCTAGTTTATAATATATATATATATATATATATAACTCCATCTTTTTCTTCTTGTTTGATTATAATAAGATATAATCAATATAGTGTAGTGTGATATGATATAATCAATGTAATGTAAAAAATTTAATAGCGCACATGATGTATTCTATTTATATTATATGCAATATATATATATATAATGTTCTAATCAAATATTTGCATACAGAAAAAATCTCTTTAAATGATATTTATGATAAATCTGAAAATGTATGCCATCTTTAAAATATTGTATATGTTGTAGAGATTTTAAACTAAATATATTCTACCACTCCATATTAATTTTGTCAACACAAGACAACCCATCAATATCAAATTTATCAAAATAATACAACAAACCCATCATTTTTGTCAAAATAATATAATTAATCAATTTTTAATTTGGTCAAAAAGTGAATAATGATCCGCCTCAATTTTTCAGAAAGTGAATAGTAAAGTTTTCAAAAATATTTTTTTATTTAACTAAATATTTAACAAAAATATATATATATTTTAAAAAGATAATATTTTGTGTCAAATAAATATATACATTAAAAAAATCTAAATTGTTACAAATAATATTTTAGACATCATCAAAATTAAATAATATGATTAACAAATTTAATAGAACGTTGTTTACACTTTCAATTTCCTGTTTATAGAAAACACACTGTGTGGTAGCATTTACACCAACACCCCAATTCTCTGCAAGAAATCAGAAGTTTTTACCATTTCCCTTTATGCTAACCAGCCAAAGAATTGGATTTTGGGAGGAGTTATAGTCTGTCACATCTCATTCATAACATGCAACTTTGATCCCTTAGCTACTTGGAACCATTTCCACACAGATGCCATTGAAAACTGACCTGATGGATCTAGCTCCCACCTCAAATAGTCAGCCAGATTCCCCCTGATTATAGGTACTGCACTCAGCCACTCGCATAACCTGTTAACCTCCACTTCTTCCCATGCTCGTAGCCCTCTTCTAAATACCAGATTCCATTTCCCTTTCCTCGCCCGACTCATATTGTAGTGCATCAAAGAGCCTTCCTTTTCTATAGAAAGACTAAACAATCTTGGAAACTCCTCACTGAGCCTATAACTATTCCACTACAGATCAGCCCAGAAGTGAGTTCGTTCTCCATTCACAACCTTTATATTTGCATTTTCAAAATAAAAGTCAAGTACCTGAGGGTTGTCTTTCACAATATTGAGAATGCCCTGCCAAATTGGAGACAAATTGCGTGCTTCACCAACATCAGACCACCACCCACCACCATATCTTCCATATTTGTTGCAGATTACAGCATTTCATAAGGCTTTGTCTTCAACACCATATCTCCACCACCATTTTAGTAATAAACAAACATTCATTTCACTTATACTTCTAGAGCCCTTAACCCCTCTTGATTTTTAGGCTTAGTCAACTCCTACCATCTCACCAAATGTACTTTCTTCCTAACATCACCGCCTCAGAGAAACATAGCACGCAATTTGTCAATTGTCTTCACTACTCCCTTAGGCATCTTAAATATAGATATATAATAGGAAGGTAAACAAGCCACAATCGACTTAATCAACGTTAGTCTTCTTGCAAAGACAACACCTTCTGCTCCAAAGAGACAACCTCTTCCTTACTTTATCAACCACAAGCTGCTATGAGGACTTCCTTCTAGGAATGGCTCCTAAAGGCAAGCCTAAATACATTAAAGGTAGCTTCTTGCTGTGGCAATTTAAGTCATCTGCAAAAGCTCGCACCTCACTATCAGAGATGCTCACTTCACACACTACACTTTTGTGAAAGTTTATTTTTAAGCCAAACATCACTCCAAATCACCTTAATATCCTTTTGATCAATAGAAACTCCTCTCTATCTGCCTTGCAGAAAATTATTGTGTTGTCCGCAAATTGCAAATGTGAGATATTCATACCATTAGACTCCACCGAGGCTCCTTTAACCAATCCCAACATCTTAGCTCTATTTAGCAGCAAATTTTACCCCTCAGCCACTAGATAAAATAAAAAAGGTGAGTGTGGATCACCTTGCCTTAACCTTGTTTGCTATGAAAACTATTCAATGGGTGACCCATTGTAGACGTCCCCGAACGCCCCGGGAGGGTGAGTCCCGTTCTGTTCTTTTTGGGGTTACTACAGTTCAGGACTCAAATGTCACAGTTCTTAATCTGAACCAAAGAGTCCAAATCCGGCAAATCGTTTTGAGAAAAACAGATTTTTTTATAAAGAAGTGCCAAACATGGACTACTTCGCAAAATACAGAGTCGCCACCTAAATATTTTATTTTTGGGAAATTTAGGAAACCCTGACTCATTGCCTAAGGCCACGTGTCCGTCATCACCAAAGTTGCCTCGGCTCGGGAACTTGGGTACGATTGGGGAAGGTTAGCTATGAGCGCCCCTTCTCACCCGATCAAAGATCGGCCTCTACTAACCATGATATCAAGTTTTGAAAACATTGTGTGTTCTTATTCCGGTTATTAGCCTAGATTTACTATGTGATGCACACATCATACAAGTATAGACCGAGTCGCCTGAATTGGAACAAAACATTTCATGTTTGTTTTTGAAAGATGGTTTGCTACTCGTAAGTAGGCTTAAAATGCAAATTTTGCCACCCTCAGGTGGGCTCAGAAAAGATGGTTTTGCCACTATCTAGTGGGCTTAAAACTCACAGTCAATGCATTGTTCCAATTCAAATAACCCAACCTTCACCCACAGGCATTCTGGCAGTTATATCACATAAGCAAATAGCCTCATGGTAAGCATGCTATCATGGCAGTCACTCACACACATGCAAGGATGCTAAAGCATAAAAACTTACCGAGTACTCAAGCCAAAATGAAGTTAATTAGAAAATCATGCATGATCCTAACTATACAAAATGCCTAATGCCACACAAGCAACATGCAACTATAGCAGGCTCAGCTATCCTCAACATGACATATGAGCTGCAACAGCTAACATGTACTCAACTTGGAATTAAAATACAAATTCGGTTAGTATGATGCGCCGAGCCCGGTGCATGCAAGACAGATGAATGAATGCAAACATGCTATCATACTGTATGCTAATTGAAACATGCCCTAATTTAACCATCATAAGCTGGTAAATAAAAGTGAGAAAGACGTGGGGTTGGAAGACATACATCACACGCACGCACACTTATTATAATTGTGCCCTCGCTCGGAGGGTCCGAAAGAATAATATACAGTCCCAAATAAATACAAAATCCTAATTAATTAACAAATTAACTAAGGAAAGCAGTAAACTAGTATGCAAGCTAGGGACTGCCTCGACTCTGCTCCGGGTGATGGATGATGCATGTTCGGGCTGCCTTTGTGCGGAAATCCACTGCGATTCCCAATTAGCCTCTGTTTGCAATTGTTCTTGGAATGCGTGCCAAGCTTCAGAAGGCTGCTGATTCTTGATTTGCTGCAACAGAGAGCGGAAAAGGGACATGGTAATGTATTTTCATATACGTATACATGCCTCGATCCTCGTGCCACCAATCACGCATCTCGATGCATGATGGCCGAAGAGTCGAATTGCACTACTCAATATGAAATGAATGCACGTATAAACACAACAAGACCGAGACTCCATCATGGATAATCCAGAGTGTCGGTGACTGGGAATTGAGACACGTTCCGTCACTCAAAGTACGAAACGTCCCTCGTTTCCTGTGATCGGGCTAACTCCTACCCGAAACACAATGCGATATGCATGAGATGCATGAATGCAACTAAGATACAACTTAACATGCACAATGCTATGGAATGGCATACACGATACACGAGGTAACATGGCATACACGATGCGCTAACATATAACCTAGCATACACAATGCTATGAAATGGCATACACAATGCATAATGGACTTACACCAACATGAGTGGACCTCAGCCAGACTCACATAAGTGGCCATTAGATGAAAATGAGACACTCGAAATGTGTGCACGCGTGCACGCAAACCGAGGACAGAACCTAAGGCACGAATGCTACTCTACAAAAGCATGGTAAGGCATGGAACATGGTATGCAAACAAGAAAATTTCAGCACTGAAATATGATGCTAAACAACCCCGAATCATGAAAACATGGCACCCGATGCATGATGTGAGACCCGAAACTCAAAACTAGGCACATGGAATGACTTACAGCTATACAAAGCATGCATTATTTGAACATGAAGCATGAAGACAGAGTCAAGGAAGTCCCAAAACATGGACTTTTCCAGTTTAAATCAAGGCCAAAAAGTGCTAGCAAGATGGCTTAAATTAACATGCAATTTTGACTAGTAAACATGGTTTACATGGCAATTACATGATGCACATGGAATTTCACCAAACCGTCGAAAATCAGTGAATAAAACATATGAAAATAGGCCCAAATAACCCGATATGCAACCATGGTATGCAACAATGATGAGCTCCTTTAGATGGCCATACAAGGAGTTATTAGGCACATACAAGATAGACAAGTGACATGGCATATACAACTCTAAAAATCAAATATGATAGTCCCAAGACTCAACAAATTGACCCTAGAATGTGACTAGGAAGCATGCAAGATGGGGTCTCTTTAGAAGACCAAAAAGGTCACCAAACAAGACAAGGAGAGAGGGGGGGCACCCCCCTCTAATTTGGGCTCTCAAAACAGTGTTTAAGCCACTGAAAATCAACTATATTTCAGTGGCTAATAGGCCAAAACGAGGCCAATGCAAATGCTCACATGTATAGCTCAAAACATGGAGAAATAAAGCATGCAAAGAGGGAGATGACTCCAAAAAAAATGGAAACTTAAACAAACTCAAAGAGGAGGTCAAAAAAGACCTTTTCTAGTTTATATCAAGGCTCAAAAGTGAACACAAATAGGGCTAATCTACCATGCAAAATGGCCCTAAAAGGAGAGATAAAGGCAAGGGACAGTAGCTGGCCCCAAATGGAAAAAGATCCTTCAACAATGTTGAAGAGGGGCTCAAAAAAAGGCACTTTACAGTTTACATCAAGCCACAGAAATAATCACAACTAAGGCCAAACTATCATGCAAGAAAAAGGCCTAAAAGAGGGATAAAGAGACAAGTGGTAGCTACTGTCCTCAAATAGCAAAGAGTCCTTGATCAAACATGAAAAGGAGCTCAAAATATGACTAACTTCAGTTCATGGAAAAGTCCAAAAATGCTTTCAAGTAAGGCTAGCCAATGAACAAAGAAAGTGCAAGTTTAAGGGAAATAGATGCTTACCCTTGAAGAGCAGCAAACCAGGGACTTTTGGTCCAAGATTCTGAGCTTCCAACCTCCTCAAATGGCCTCCAAGGTGCTATAATGGATGATGGAGGTGTTGTGCTATGAGGTGTAGTGCAAAAGTGCAAGGAAATCCAACTCCAAAGCACAAAACACAAACAATATAAAGAGAGAGATAGATTTTCCTCTTCAAAAATGGCTGAACCTCTTGAAATGAAGGAGCCCCTTGCTTATATAGAGGAATGCAAAGCTAACGCTTCTTGAACAAGCTTGGCAAGAGCTTCATCCCTTCATACACGTGTATGGAGGGCAGATATGAGGAATCCAGTTAGTACAAAAGATCTTCCGTGAAGCCTGCTCTGAGAGGGGTGCTGCCAGCCATCAGTGATGGCAGGCAGTGGTTTATTGATGGCCGGCAGGGGTCATTTGTGGCCGGCATTGGGCCAGCATTGGCCATTAATGGCCGGCACACTTCCATAGAGGCCAGAATAAAAAATCAGTCCTAGTCCCTGTTTTGAAGAAAGCCTAAATCCTTCATCTGGATGCCTTTTCAGGTCATTCTTGAGCCTAAACTGTAGCCCCGGAAGTCTTCTTTCCAAATTTGGCAGCCTCACCTCAAAATTCCATGTGTGCTAAGAGATATCCCTCTTTTAGTGAAGACTGTCCAGTTTCGGTCCAACCGGATTGATGCCCAATTTCCAACAACCATATCTCTCTCATCTAGACTCGGCTCGAGGAGATTCTTGAATGAAAATTGGAGCCCCGGAACTAAGATTTCCAACGGGGGTGGCCTCATACCTGAACTCCAAGTGTACAAATGGATAGTCCTGATCTAGCGAGGACTGCATGTCTCTCTCTTAACGGTTCATGCCCAACTCCTTCCCCAACTGGGTTTCCTCTCTCCTCTCAGCTTCTCTTCAACTCCAAACCCTAAACAAGGTGTTTTGAAATATTTTTCAAAGAGGGCCTCTCTCTCTCAGTCATTTCCACTTTGTCCTCGCTTCGGTTTTGTCAAAAACGCAACATTTAACAAAATGCGGCGTCGGAACATCAGAGGAACTTTATTTCAAAAATATTTTGAAAGAGAGGGTTTCAAGGTCTCAAAATCTTTTGATCAAGATAGTTTTGGTCCAAAAGGTATGAAGTTGGGATTTGACCCTCTCCTTGTCGAAGAAATCAAACCGTTGCCCTGCACACCTTTCACCACCAAGTAAACCGTCAGCAGCGGCGTCCAAGTCTTAAGGGCGGTCAAAAATGGGGTGTCTACAGTTGCCCCTCTTTGACAGAACTATGAAGTCACAAAGTGACGAGAGTAAATGTCAAAGTCCAGAGACGACCCATTTTAGACAAGGCCGAAGATTTAGACAAACAAGCAAGATAATAAAGAGATGCACCCGCAGGCAGGGGCAAGATGCAAATGATATGCACAAAGCCGAGCATAACTTATGATCATGCAAAGAAAGTTGTAACGGAGCATAACAATGTAACAGTTTTAAGCAAGTAGAAACCAAGCTACATTACAATGCAGAAAGGATGTAAGAGAATTATTGCAATTCTCACTTTGCTAATCAAAGGTGCATGTGTGATAGAATCGGTTTAAGCGAACGTGTGTGATGGATACACAAAGTGAATGCGTGTGATAGATACACAAAGTGAACGTAGTGTGATGGATACACAAAAAGGTGAACACAAAGTGTGATAGATGCACTAAGTGAACAAAGTATGATAGATACAAAGCGAGAGTGTGATTGATACACAAAGCTTAACGTGTGATTGATACACAAAGCGAGCATGTGTGATTGATACACAAAGCGAGCGTGTGATAGATACACAAAGTAGGCATAGTGTGATAGATACAAAGCGAGTGTGTGATAGATACACTATATGAACAAAGTGTGATTGATACACAAAGAGTGAAATGAGCAAAGTGTGATGGATACATAAAGCGAAACGAGTGTGATGGATACACTAAGCAAATACGTGATAGATATACTAAGCTTAATGTGTGTGATGGATACACAATAGGTGAACACGAAGTGTGATAGATGCACTTAGTGAACAAGTGTGATGGATACACTAAAGGTGAACACAAAGTGTGATAGGTGCACTATGTGAACAAAGTGTGATTGATATACTAAAAGCGAACACAAAGTATGATAGATGCACTAAGTGAATAGAGTGTGATTGATACACTAAATGTGAACACGAAGTGTGATAGATGCACTTAGTGAACAAGTATGATGGATATACTAAATGTGAACACAAAGTGTGATAGATGCACTTAGTGAACAGGTATGATTGATATACTAAATGTGAACACAAAGTGTGATAGATGCACTTAGTGAATAAAGTATGATAGATATACTAAAGGTGATGAAGTGTGATGGATACACTAAAGTGAATATATGCATGATAGATACACAAAATGATAATGTGTATGATGAATACACAAAATGAAAGAAGTGTGATTGATACACTAAATGAATGAAGTGTGATTGATACACTAACTGAATGAAGTGTGATTGATACACTAAAGTGAATATATGCGTGATAGATACACAAAATGAAAGAAGTGTGATTGATACACTAATAAATGATCTCAAACGGAACTTCTTTGAATGAACCGTACATACAATATCGTGCATGAATGAGAAAGAAACTTGATAGGTACAATGCATTACAATGCATGATGCTTTAGGAAAGCAATAAATGGACAAAACAGCGCTTTAGAAAGCACCTCATGAGGTAAGTGGCGGTGAACCGCTCTGCTCCGATGGGGATCTTCCCCTGTGCTCTTCGAGCACTTACCTTCAACTTACAGTACAAAGGCTCTGGAATATTGGCAAGGGTTCTTCATGTAGAACACTTTGGATGCTACCTTTCTTTCTGATAATATTCACAACTTTCCCTATTCTCCAACAGGGTGACAGACTAGGTTGGTTCAGTATCCAGAATTGAGGTGCATACGCGCTATCTCAACCTATGGGGCTTCCATATAGATTTCAAGCCGGGGATATACCCCTGGGTATTTAAACCAGACTTTAGTCCCGGAAATCCCGAACTTTTACGTTCTAGGCATCAGCCATTCGAACTCTAGTTTCCACTGTTGTAGTTGGTCTCTTAGGAACTCATTGCGAACACAGCCAAGATGACCCTGGCAAGGAATTGGTACTCAGAGAGAGCATTTCTGATTGCCATTCTGGCTTGAGGCAGACTTGATCTTGAGCTTGAGGTAGAGGCACACTCATACTTCGGAGCATTGACAAGGCCTGACAAGGTGCATACGGAATGCGATCTCGGAGCTTACTGAAGTTGGAACAAACTCAGATGCCCGACATTTTCCTCTTTTGCTTTTGCTTTTCAGTCCGGAACCATTATAGCTTCAGATAGGTCCTGGTTCCATTATTCTCACATGACTTGGGTCGAACCCTGCGATTTTATGAAAGAACAAATTCTGTTTTGCAAAAATGTGGAGAACGGCACGGCACTCGCAGCATAAAACGATTTTATTTTTGAAATTGAGAGATGAGTTTTTCGACCGTGTATTGAGCCTACGACCACGGCACCTACACTCAACAACGGAAAACAAAAGGTAAACAACCTAGACACATCGAGTAACACTTGAAACGTCTCAAAACAAGAATTGAGATAAAACAAAAAGACACGACACTCAGACGTGCATAGGGAGCCTGTTTCACTGGGTAGTGTTTCCCACCCTTTCTCATTTGTGATTCTCACATCACTCTGGCACTCAATCTCTTGTTTTTTGAAAAAGCCTTTTTCTCACTTTTTCTCTCATCGCACATCTCTCTATTCTTCAATCTCTCATTTTTCAATCCCTCCCCTGGGTGGTTGATGGATAAACAGGAAGTTGCGGGCTCTTGCCCCTAGCATGCTGCTAGATTCTCTTTCTTCCGTTCACAGCTAGTGAATTCCTCCCATAGAAGGGTTCGCTTACAACCTGGGTGTGTAGCAAATCTGCCTAACAGTCGGTTGATGATGCTTTTCTTTGGGGAGTCTGGACAGGATAAGATCTGTCCAGATGATGGAGTGGAATATCTTGCCCCATTCCATTTAGGTTTCTGACTTGGCTTGATACCTCGTTGCTTGGAGGGTGAGAGAGCTTTCAGCCCTTTGTTGTGCCCTTTTCTGGCGAATACGGTGCCCTTTTCGACAAGTAGAGTGCCCTTTTTAGCAAGTATGTTGACAATGGGGAAGAGACGCAACACCTGACTCAACTGTGCCCCTAGTTCATCATTTTGACCATTTTTTGTTTTTTGCTTTCTACTAAAACAATTTGGACCAACATGAGAGTTAGATTAACATGTTTGTTCAATTTTTTGATTTAAAATCATGCAAGTCAGGCTATGAGCACTGAAAATTTTCCTTTTTTGGGTCCAAGAAAATGGTCCAGTTTTGAAAGATGGAATACTTTTCGAGAAAATAGTCAACCTCAGTAAAAATTATCAAAAACTTTTTTAAACACCATCGCTTCACCGAGCATGAAACCTACTCCTGAGATGCACAACCTCAGATCTGAAGGAAAATTGCCGCATGCTTGAAGAGAGCTGCATGGCAACGGAAAGTTGCCCCTTGTTTGAACGGCACCGCGGCGCATTGAATGGCAACGGAAAGTTGCCCTTTGTTTGAATATGGCACCGCATTGTAGTCGATCCTTGGAGCGATGATTACAACCGAACTCTGAT
The DNA here is from genome assembly GCA_025200525.1 of Camellia lanceoleosa. NCBI lineage: Eukaryota > Viridiplantae > Streptophyta > Magnoliopsida > Ericales > Theaceae > Camellia > Camellia lanceoleosa. The sequence goes on along the minus strand of CM045762.1, from coordinate 24,665,586 downwards.
TCAGAAAGCAAAGATGATCAAAACCATTACATGGGCACGCTTGAATTTTGAAGTGTTTACGGTTGGACTTGAGAATGAAGTTGCCCACGATCCCGAAGATGGGAATCAAGCCTCACGTAGTTCGGGTTAAGGTACACTGGTATTAACCTCTCCTTTTAGGCTCTAACTTTTGCCAAGGCACGCCTTTTTCGGGTTTTCAACCTTATGAGCTTTATTCTTCTTTTCTTTTCAATTCTTTTTTCTTTTCATTTCCTTTTTGGATTTTCTTTTTTGTTCTTTTCTTTGCATTTTCTTTTTTTGTTCTTTTCTTTTTTTCATGCTCTAACTTTTTGCAGGCGGTCCGGGTCTTTCGTTTTTGGCCAAATGAGTCTTAAGGGTAAAAGTGTAGCTTTGTTCATGTCAAATGGTTTTGATATCCTGAAGTCATCTGAATCCAGGAGAATGGCCGTTATTCGCTGACGATGCAGGAGTCCATCCAATGGGGGGCTGAATTTGCCCCTAGTGTTGTGGATCGGAACTCAGTTTTTCTTCAGCAATACTTTCTTCTTCCTCCCTTTGGGATTTGGCATTCTTGCCAACCTTCTTTGATTTGTGGAATGATCCGTCTTCGGCTCTTCAAGCACATTTGAAATTCTTTGCCCCTAGTTCCAGGGGTGCTTCTGATCTAGCTTTGCAAGCTTCTTTTGATGACATCTGGTCTTCTTGATCTGACCTTCTTGCCTCTTGTTCGAGGGCTGCTTTGAATCTGGCCACACAGGCCTCACATTGTAGTTGACCGTTGAATGTTCTGAATGCAAGTTCAAGGTTTGAAAGCAAGGGGTTGAGTCTCGAGGCTGAGAGCGATCCTAAGCTGCACAATCTCAAGAGCGATTCCACACAGGTCTTCGCAGGATCGTGCAAAAACATTTTTTTGAAATCTTTTAAAAAAGCGACAAATCGCTCAGAAGACAAGATGTAGAACCAATCTGGATCAAGCCAGGATCCTTTCCAGTACTCACACTAACAAGCATGATTTCATTCATTAAGGGCTTAGCACGCCTCTTTTTCTCTCAATTGATCAAATTTTTGCAAAACCCGAGGAATCCCTTCATCTTCATTTTCACCGCAGTGTTCAAAAGGTTTTGAAAAACTCAGGTTATTACAATGACTTCAAGGCATAGAAAAGACAGAGTTCTTAGTCAAATACTGCCATCTCATTCAGAACTTCCTAGATATAGCACAAGGCGTAAGCGAGAGCGCTGAAAATCATCGCCATTGCTTTCATTCAAAATCTGTTGGCATAACTGGCTCCCTAGCAGGAACAGACTCAAAACAAAACGAAAAGACAAACACGAAACAAAATGGTGACGCCCGAGGTAACACTCCCGGAATCACCTGATCTCTATACAACAGGACCGACTCGATATAACAAGATAGACCCGAAACAAAAAGACTGACTCAAAATGGACTCAAAACAACAAGACTGACCCAATACCCAAGTCAGAAAGCACAAAAACAATGCGTGCCATATGCCATATCTGGAGTAAATCGAGTGCCATCCGTAGGTGGTTCATCCCCCGATCACATAGTCACATTATCCCCCACAGGTTCACTGGTCGAGTGCCGATAGACTTTGCTGGACTGGCATGGGGATGACCCTGTTGTCAAACAGGTCTTGTACATCATGACGCAGACGAAAGCAACTATCAGTGTCATGACCGGTTTGTTGATGGTACGCACAGTACCTAGTATGGTCATGCTTTGGAGGGAGAGGATCAGGTAAAGGCCGTTGATCCAATGGTTTCAGATGTCCTTTCCGGATTAAGACCTCTAGAGCCTTTGACAAAGGCATATAAAGTGGGGTGAAAACCCTCTTGACTCGGGGTGGATATTTGGCCGCTCAGGAGCTACTTCCACGCCGGTGAATAGGGTAGCCTTTTTTTGTGGTGGTGGTGACCATGCCCACTTCGAAGATCTTGCGTCACGTGATCACCACCGGTGGTCGATCAACCGCGGAAAACGCCCGCCTAGGCGCTCCTTTCCCGGGTCAATAAGGCCCGCTTCATAGCATCCTCGACTGTGACTCCCATCTCATGCAAATCCGAAAGGTAGGGAAGGGGAGCACGATCATTTTTGCATTAGTTTGGGCTGGAGGTTGCGCACAATCATTCAGATATGATCCTTATCCGCTGGGCCTAATGGTCATCATTGAGGCCTTGGCCTCCAATGCCACAAAGTCGAGAAGCCCTCTTTTCTCTTGCTGGTCGCCTCAAGATCACGGGTTGTGATCTCGATCCGGTATTATGTATGAATATTGTCGGCCGAAGGCCTCGCTATTTCCTCCCAGCTTTGCTTAATCAATCAATTTGGCGCATCAGATGGTTGTAATACCGACAGGTCCCGCCAAAAGGGAGAGCTTCAGAATCTTGTCAAGCCCATGGGGTGCGTAACATTTAAAACAAACTCAGTGGACCATGGGATCTCTCGACCCGCCAAAACGATCGATGTGAGGCATCTTGAACCTCGGGTCTCCAGTTGTCATACCGAGTCAAGTATCCGCTATTGATGTCCGGATAGATTTTACCGCATTTTTTGAATAGCTTCAAGCTTGCTCACTTCGCGTCAGGGTTTACTTCAACTCGGCGGAGAGTCCGGTGGTTGGTGTAGTGGCGTTTTGATAATTCAAGGGAAGCGAAATTGGAGCTAGCCCATTGGAATACCGTGTCCTCCTCGAACGGCCCGACATTCGACAAAATATTCTCGCATTTGGCAGACATTCTGTAGTTGGTGTAACGGGTACCCGGACCTCGGTGGAGGAGGAATCGAAGGCCGATGCTTCGCTTGCCATCGAGCCGTAATTAGCTCACTACAGCTATGATTGTGGCTCATTGCTTAGAGAATCGCCATGGACAGGTCCTCCCGCATAAGCTTTATACTTTTCCTCATTTGACGATCATTGCCTCACTTCGACGGTTCTGCCGATCCATCTAACTGACTGGTATCTATCCTCAAGTAGAGCAGAGAAACCGAGACCTCGCCTTTGACTGCTCACCGTGGTGGATAAGGGCCACCGATCCGTAAATCGCTAAACGGTGATTTGTGCTCGACGCCTCTTTTACCTCGCCTGCAAGGGAACACCGATGGCTCCTTGAATTGAATCTCGACTGACAAAGTCTACGACAAGTTCGATGAACCTCGGGGATATCGAGTCTTCGGGTTATGGTTCTAGGACTACCCCCAAAGAAAAGAGAAAAATGAAGACCTTAGCTCAACTTCACCAAAACAGATAAGACGAGTATAGCAGATGATCAGTGTCTCTATCAATTCCTACCCCAAAATTCAAATTTCAACTGATAATTTAGTAAACCTAATCCTAAATATCAATTGGTGCCCGCAGTTCGATGCCCAAACTTGTAAACCGATACATGCATTCTTTATGAGACGCATTTCTAAAGCACACATAACAAGTGAGAGCCAAAATACCCCTATGGAGGGGTAGGGTCCTCCTATTTTGTCGAGCTCGGGTTTCACTACGCACGAGCTGCCTAAACAACCTATATCGGGTAAGCAACCTGGCCCCTAGTTTGGAATGGTCACTATGGATCCTAATATGCACTAGGTTGAATGGTCAGGCAAGTTCTTGGTAAACCGGGTTTGTGTTCCCATATCGCAGAGCCTCCACAACCCACAACCTTATGGTCATGCCTTGATAAGACAAGCCTCCCAAAACCATTCAGAATAGCAGATGGCAAACACGGTGTCCTAGGCACACCAATGCAAATGCAATGCAAAGAAACACACGAGTGTAGTCAAACTAGATATCATGAGTTTGAGTTAAGTTCTCTAAACCGCAGAGAGTCGCTAAACCGAGACGCCCTCGAACGCCTGAGGGAGTCCTGCTCGTTTTTTTGGGGTTACTAGTCAGACTCAAATGTCACTAGTTTAATCCGAACCAAAGAGTTCAAATCCGCAAATCGCTTTTGAGAAAAACAGATTTTTATAAAGAAGTGCCAACATGGATCGC